>CM048746.1:63633683-64833683 GCA_026315105.1 Locusta migratoria | reverse complement strand
TAGACACGAGGCGCCTACCAAGAAAAAAAATAACTTTTAGTTTCTTTTGTGACTGGATATGTTTTCCTGGAAAGAGAACGCGCAGAGAGAAAGGTAAATAAAGCAAACAACGGTGCAACCGTAGCGCAGCGGAAGCAGGAACAATGTTTTCGTTTCTCAAAGAACGAAGCGTGACGGCGTAAACACAACGGCAGCTGAGAGAAAGCGACGGCTCCGCGCGTTTTGAACGTGGCTGCTGTTAAAACAAAGAGCTGCAGTGCAAAAACAAGGAGAAAAGTTTCACCTGTAGCGCTGATCACACATCGATTACCGAGCAACGGGGGGAAGTCGTAAACACTCTGATGTCTCGCACTGCCCGTCAAACGCAGGACCCCCATCGCCGGCAACAGCAGCGTTTGCGCAGGTTTTCTTTTTCAACCCTTCGCGTTCCGTGAAAGCTTTCATCACTTGCTGTTAATCTGGCTGAACTTTAACGGCTCTATCAGACTCAATGAACACCCAGCGAAAAGAACGTCTCGTTATTGCCGTATACAGGCAGAAAATGTTTATACCGTACCTCAGTGGTGTACGTGGAGACGATATGAACAAATTTATACGGGACACCTGTCAACTGTCGAGCCGGGAAACAGCTTGAAATTCACCAATAAAGATCAATTAAGCAGCAGCAAATTCATGCTTTTCGAGGTTTGGGCTAACATTGTCCTTCAGTATTAAAAATTATTTGTTATTGCATTAATAGAGTGTAAGATTCCGATTGTGTGTATTTTACGTATTATATTTAGAATTTTGACATCATAAAATTAACAATTAATTACTTGTCTGGACTTCTTCATACGAAATTACTGTGCTAGAAGGCCAAAGCGCTTCTAATGACTCCTCGAAGAAACAGACACGCAAAGTTATAGACCTGTATCTCTGATGTCGGTCTGGTGTATAATTTGCGAACATATTTTATTCTGCAGTATTATGACATTGTTGTAGATAGGAAATCATTTCTGTAGTAGTCAATATGGATTCTCAAAGCAACGATCGTGTCAAATCCAGTTGTTCCCATTCGTACATTAGTCGCAGAAAGTAGAACAAACTCCCAGTTATATGACACCTTTGATTTTATGAAAGCATCTGATACGGTATCTCACTTTCGCCTGTTGTTGTTGTGTTTTTCAGTTCGGAGACTGGTTTCATGTTGCTCCCCACCCTACTCTATCCTGAGCAAGCCTCTTAATTTCCTCATAAGAACGGCAACCTACACCCATTTGAATAAGCTTACCGAATTCATCTCTTGTTTTTTTTTTATTTTTTTTTTATTTTTTTTTTTTTTATTAAAATGTTTGTATAGTCTATGGGACTTAACTACGGGGTCATCAGTCCCTAAACTTACAAACTACTTAGGAACTACGTACGAACTAGGACGGCACAAATATCCATGCCCGAGGGGGGATTCGAACCCCCGACCGTAGTGGCCGTGCAGGCCGTGACTGGAGCGCCTTAGTCCCCTCGGCCACCGCGGCCGGCATCTCTTGGTCTCCCTCTGCGATTTTTACCCCCACACACTTCCCTCCACAGCTAAATTCACGATTCCTTTACTTCTAAGTGTGTCCTACCAATCGATCCCTTCTTTTAGTCAGGGTATGCCAGAAATTCCTTTTCTCCCTAATTCTGTTCAGTACCTTCTCATTAGTTACGCGATCCACCCACCTAATCTTCAGCATTCTTCTGTAGCACCACATGTAAAATGCCTCTATCCCCTTCCTTTCCCCACTGTTTATCTTCCATGTTTAACTCCCATACAAAACAACACTCCACACAAATGCCTTCAGAAAGGACTTCCTTACGCTTAAATTAATATTCGATGTCAATAAATTTCTGTTTTTCGAAAACACTTTTCTCCCTATTGCCATTCTGCATTTTATATCCTCTGTACTGCGACCATCGTGTGTAACTTTACTGCCCAAGTAACAAAATTCATCTACCACCTCTGTTCTTCTTTCAGCACTGCCTTATTTCCTTAGACTGCACTTCATTGCCCTTGTTTTGCTCTTGTTAATGTTAATCTTATATTCACCTTTTTAGCACACCGCCCATTCCGTTCAAATGTTCTTCCAGGTCCTTTGCTGTCTCTCACAGAATTACAATATCATCGGCAAAACGCAATGGTTTTATTTATTCAACCTGAACTTCCTCCAAATTCCTTCTCCAAATTTCTCCTTGCTTTCCTTTATAGATTGTTCAATATACAAATTGAATAACATTAGAGAAAGGCTACAACCCTGTCTTACTCCCTTCCCAAACTCTGCGTCCCTTTCATGCCCTTCAACTCTGATAACTGCTGCCTGGTTTTGTAAAGTTGTAAACAACCCTCCGTTCCCCGTATTTTACTCCTGCTGTTTTCAGAATTTAAAAGACTCTATTGCAATCAACATTGTCAAAAGCTTCCTCCAAATCTACAAAAGCGGGAAATTTAGTTTTTTCTTTCCTTAATCTATCTTCTAAGGTAAGTCGTAAGCTGAGTATTGCTTCCCGTATTCGTACATTTCTCCAGAATTCAAACTGAACTTCCCCGAGGTCGGATCTATTAGCTTTTCCATCCTTCTGTAAATAATTAGTGTTAAAATTTTTCAACCATGACTTATTAACTGATGGTTCTGTAGTTTTCACGCCTGCCTGCGCCTGCTCTCTTTGGAATGGGGATTATTACATTTTTCGTAAAGTCTGAGGGTATTTTTGCAGTCACATACATCTTACGCACCAGGTGAAATAGTCTCCCAGAGTCTCCCAGAGACTTCAGTGGTTCTGAGGGAATATCATCCACTTCAGGTGCCTTGTTTCGACTTAGGTCTTTAAGTGCTCTGTCAAATTCTCTCTCGGTATAGTATTTCCTATTTCATCTTCATCTACTTCCTCTTCCCTTTCCAATATTGTTTCGAAGTATATTTCCTTGGTAGAGACCCTCTATATACTCTTTTCACCTTTCAGCTTTCCCTTCTTTCTGCATCTATATATTTACCCTGCAAATCACATATAAGTGCCTGGCACAAGTATCATCGAACACTCTCACATTATTACTCAAGAGTTTCATTTCCTCATAGCACGCGGGAAAAAGGAACATCTAAATCTTTCCGTTTTCGACCTGATTTGTATTCTTTTATTATAATAAACACGTCTCCCAATGCTGTCGAAGGAGAAGTTGGTATAAGAAATTTCGGAGATCTGGCCGCAACTAATGACGTCTTTCACGTGGTTTGTGCATCTTTTGCGTGGCACTCTTGCCTTGTATGGCAGTAACGCTAAACGAGCCGCTCTTCTCTGAACTTTGTCTCTGTCCTCCGTCCGTCCCACCTGGTGAAGATCCTGCAGTGCGCAACATTGCTCCAAACTGTGTAGTGTAAGCAGTTAGTGGAACCGTTGCATCTTCTGGATGCACACTGGATGCACATTGTGAATTTGAGCCCTATGACGATAGTTACTGACCGAGGAGACTGAGGCGCTCCAGTCACAGTCTGCACGGCCACTACGGTCGGGGGTTCGAATCCCCCCTCGGGCATGGATATTTGTGCCGTCCTTAGGATAAGCTAGTTGATAAGTAGTTTGTAAGTTTAGGGACTGATGACCACGTAGTTAAGCCCCATAAGCTTAACAAACATTTGAACATTTTGAATGATAGTTATTGACTTTTGAGTAGTTCACGCTACTGTAAGGTATTTGACTTACAGTATTAAATTGGTAATATTTCTGGTAGATACCCTAATGATAATGTTAGATGCTCTTAGTCAAGAAAATGTTATGGCATACGCCGTGTTCTTAAAAGAATTTGGTAGTAAAATTCTTGAATATCCGTCTCCAGATCGCTTATATTTTCTAAAACATTACCTGTTTCTGGACAGCTGCCCATCTTCAGATCTGTTAAATAAATGTTACAACTGAATATAAGCTACTATATACAAAGTATGATATCAAAAAGTTAAAGGAAAAACAATAAAACATACCAAAATTTTGAAGTTACAGAGTAACCTGTCCTGTAATGAACGAATGTTCACAGTCGTTACTAAAACATAGTAGCTTCCTGAGGCTTCATATAAAGTACTTGAAATCATTTGATTGGTTGGGATCCTTTTTGTTAAAATTATTATCAATAAGTAATTATTGACTTACATATAAAAGCAATTCTGGGGTCAAGGTGTAAGATAGTAGTCAAGGCATAAAATAACAGTTACAAATGAGATACACAGCTGTCAAACTATAAAAGGACGAAGAAATAAGATATAATTGGGTTCTGGATAAATATAATAACATTTTAAGTGAAACTGTTATCGAGTTAAAAAATAAAATAAAAAATTAATATAAATATATAAAAGTATAAAAAATATTGTTAAATATTAAAATCTCTTAAAAAGGATTAAAAATATTGTGGACAATGTCTTCTTTCCCGTCTGCGGATGAGGCTTCCGTGTGTCAGGTAGCAGTAGCGTCGCCGAGGTTTCCTCCGCCGTGTCCCATTCACCGACGCCAGTGTGCTGAGGGCCGCCGTAGCTGGTGTTTGGCAGCGCGTTCCATTCCAGGCAAGGCTACAAAATGTCTTTAAATATTTCAAAAAGTTTTTATGCATGAAGTCTGTTTGTTCATTTAGAAGTTTATCCGGGTCTTTCTCCTTGTGCGCATATACCTCAAGTTCTTCAAGTACGTTTAAATGAAAGCTTTTCGGTGCCCTATGCAACACTTCCATTTGTTCGCTTATAGTGCTGACTTGGTGTTTATTGTCTTTAGCATGCGCTCCAAATGCTGTGCGGTTGCTGTTATTGCAGTGCTTTCATTTAAACGTACTTGAAGAACTTTAGTCAAACTCTTTCGAAATTAATCTTTGTACAAAAGTTTCACCATCGTAGAATATACTGAGAGTGTGTAAAAAAAAATCGTGTTTGACGATATATTCCGTTCATATTCTACACTCAGAATGCTAAAAAATTAAATGTTATAATTCGGTTCTGTTAGGAAGAAGAAAAGCTATTGGCCGATTTTTATACCGCATGTGTAACAAATTTACACACAACCGATAGCTGCTGTATATGCTAAGAGTTTGAAGCTGTTTTGCAGTTATATATTTAAATGAGACACAGTTTTCGCGACTTAACTCGAACGAATACACATGCTAATCAAGAGTCTTACGCACATTTAAAGTTGGCGCGGAAGTTTTCCACCATAATGGCCGCCGAGGCGCTCTTCTATTTGGTCAGTAACTGCAGGCCGTATTCCACTGCGTTGTTCGTGCTGAGAGGTGATGCAAAAAATGCGGCATACTCGGCACAATTTCGATATTTTGTATTTCCGAATACTGAATTCCGTACCGATATACAAAACGGAGCGTGCTGTGCTCTAGCTGCAGCAGCCATTCTGCGTTCACAGTCTGTCGATTCCAGCTGTGCGGCCGTAATCGCACTGGGAACGTTTTCGCGTCACAGACCGTGGTACCAACCACACAGTCTAACATAGCAGTCGCGACACTCACTGGTGTAAAATCTGTTACCGCCTGACAGCACGGACACACTAGCGCTCCAAGCGGTGAGCAGGGGAGACGCCTGTTCAAAAAAATGTTCAAATGTTTGTATAGTCTATGGGACTTAACTACGGGGTTATCAGTCACTAAACTTACAAACTACTTACGAACTAGGACGGCACAAATATCCATGCCCAAGGGGGGATTCGAACCCCCGACCGTAGCGGCCGTGCAGACCGTGACTGGAGTGCCTTAGTATCCTCGGCCACCGCGGCCGGCGAGACGCCTGTTAATTGTCGACGTAATTGACGAAACCACTGCTTTATTTTAGAAACAAAGGTTTTAATCTAATATTAGACGAAACGGATGATGCATAAATAAACGGTAGTGGAACTAAAACAGATGATGAAAGCTAGAACCTCCTAACGCAGAAACATGTGCCTCCGAATATTTTTGCAGCTTTCCACATTGGAACGGAAGTAATGTAAGCCTAAGAAGCGTACCGTGTAGCTCCAAAGTAAACGCGTATGACACACAATTTCTTTTCATTTACTTCTGTGTTTTAGTTTTTAGGAGAACTGTTAGCATAACTACGACCATTCTTATTGTTATGTGCCGAAGGAGATGCTTCCAACTAACAGTCGAAATAGGTAGAAAACTTAGTTGAACGTTTACGAACTGTGTTCTTTAGGTTTACGTGCATATTTCTGAGAAAAAAGGAGGAGTATGACCAGTTACGCTAAGATTTGAGTTTGGTGTAAATATATTCTACAAATAGTGGGTATTTGCCTATCTCCGCAGATGGTTTTCATCTTATTTTTCGAACTTTCAATTTTTTACTACAATATAGGCTAAGGTTTCAGAGTTTTCGTAGCATTTTCCTCAGAATGTTACTTTATATCTTAGGCCTATCATACGTTTTTTTCTGTTCCTTTGGACATCCAGACTGCAGTTGTCTATGTACACTATGAGCCATTTTCTTCTCCTAAAAAGGTGAAACAATCACTATTATATATAAATATATACAATTTTCAGGTGAATCGTAACGGAAACTTTTCAGCAAAATGATTGTTACATACCTCTCAGTGTCCTTAGGAAATCTGAAAACAGACAAATGAGGTATATTTTTTCTGGTTGTTGCTACATTTTATTGCGCTACAAGCGTTTCCCTTTCCAGAAAGCATCACGAAAACGAATATACGCTACGAGTAACCCGAAGTACAGCGCAAAAATACCGCCAACTCAGTAATACTCGCTGATGGCCGGTTGGTGAGCTGCTGTCGCGGTGAATAACAAAATTTCGATCGAGTGTCGTGACTGGTATGTCATACCGCGGTACCAACGTCAGCTCGGCCAGTGCAGCGCCTTTTACACCTTGTGTATCTCGCCTCCTCGGTGTAAATGCACAGCAGTAGAGTGTGAATGTGAACCGCTGCTCCTGTATCGCCTGCCCGCGACTGCCAGCGATTTGTGCGTAGATTGCAGCCAGCTGCCGTCTGCCGGCAGATACTGCGGTCAGGCCGGCGGCTGACGTGTTGCCAGCTGCCTGATGACGTGCGAGCGGCGCCGAAACGCCGGCAGCAGGAGGGCTGCCGTGTCCAGGTTACCCGCAGCGGGTGTGTGTGTACATGTCACGCACTTTTTCGTGCCCCCTCTGTGATCGGCGGAATTCGGATGAGTTCGTGTGTCTACGGAATGTTTATGCTCTCTACCAACCTTACCTTGTAACAGCATTGCAAACGTTAGACATCGTCAATGTATTGTTGATTTGCGCTTGGTATTGATTATCGTCTTCCACTTTGTTATTTGCTAAAATAAGTCCACATACCCCGACGACTTCTTTTAGAAAAAGGAATGCTGTCCTTGAAAGTGGTGTGAGCAATGTTAATTCCGACTGTTATTCATTTCAAATGTTCAATGGGGGTCATCAGTCCCTAAACTTACAAACTACTTATGAACTAACTAAGACTAAGGACGGCACAACTATCCATGCCCCAGGGGGGATTCGAACCCCCGACCGTCGTGGCCGTGCAGAGCGTGACTGGAGCGCCTCAGTCCCCTCGGCCACCGCGGCCGGCGTTATTCATTTACGACAATAAAAATAGGCAGAAAGCGTTGCTACACCAGCTTAATAAATCTCTAAAGGATATAAGAATATTAATAGTTAGTAGATATACGTTTCAGTTTTCTATTACTCAAACATTAAATTGATAATTTCGTGTTTTATCTGCGACGCTTTAACCCGTACGCAAATTGTTTCTTTTAAAACCTGTTTTATGTAGCGTACGTCGTGAATAATAACACAGTTTCACTGTTTACGTTCTGTATTTCAAAGATAAAACTACATCAAAGATTCAATTATTAATCCAGAGATATTTACAAAGACATTACAAAATAATATATTATCAATTCCTAATATCCTCCCCACCCTGGTCAACCTCCAGGGGGATGACCAGTTGAACGGGACGAACTATTTGGTGTCCTTCTGATGTGCATAGAATTTCTGATCTCTTCCTTCGACTAGTCTCTCTATTCTTGCTTTCTTCCATAGGTGGCGCGGGCGTCCATCTTCTTGTACCAGAGCAACATCACCGGGGCGGAATTTGATGACTCTTGTCGAAGTACCCCGAACTTCGTGCAAGCTTCTAAGTTGCAATAGATATTCTTTAGTCCATCGCTTCCAAAAGTCATCTGTCAACTTCTGTTGCAGTCTGAATTCTTTTGTCAAAACAGATTTAGTCGACGGTTCTGGTCCTGTTGGCACTGTCAGTAGTCCTTCACCAATAAGAAAGTGGGCTGGTGTTAAAGGTTCATCGTTGTCTCCTTGAGAAATTGGTCTCGAATTCACTGCGGCTTCGATATTAATCAGCGTGGTATTGAGCTGCTCTTCCGTTAACCTTGATTGACCAAGTACTTTTCGTAGGCATCGTTTGATGGTACCAACCATCCTCTCCCAAAACCCTCCCCACCAAGCCGCACGGGGGGCGATAAATTTCCATGAAATGCCATCTCTGGCCAGGACACGTTGAGTCTTTGGGTTAGATAACGCACTCCATATTTCAGACAGTTCAGCATTAGCTGCATGGAACGTCTTTGCATTGTCTGTGTAGATTGTATGGGGTAGTCCACGTCTACCAGCGAATCTCTGAAGAGCCATGAGGAATGCATCTGTTGTCATGTTAGAGCACAATTCCAAGTGCACTGCACGTGTCGTCGCACAAGTGAAGAGTGTTATGTATGCCTTTTCCATGGTAGTGCCAACCTTTACATAGAGAGGGCCTGCAAAATCTATGCCAGTTATAGAAAATGGCTTGGATGGTCTTACTCGATCGGCTGGTGGGGGTGCTTCAACTTGTTGGCCCCGTAGATTGTGTACAATTTTGCAGGGAAGACAGGAGTGCAAAACTCTCATGATAACTTGACGGGCATGCAGGATCCAGAACTCTCTTCGAAGCTCTGCTAACACTATTCTCACGCCAAGATGATGTAGTCGAATGTGCATTTGCTGAACCAGTAAAGTTGTGAAGTGATGGCTACCGTCGAGGAGTAATGGATGACGTTGCTCGTTAGGGACAGCTGCGTAGTGTAAGCGTCCTCCAAGTCGGAGAAAACCATCTTCTAGGTAGGGATTGAAACATGCTACTTTAGAGTCTTTCGGGACAGGTTGATTGTTATTGAGTGCATGGAGCTCCTGTGAGAAACATTCCTGTTGAACAGCTCGTATCCAGTAATGACGTGCTTGAGCAAGTTCCACTGCCTTCAGCTCTCCCTCGAGTTTCGAACTTTGTCGAATATTGTGAATGAATCTTAGAATCCACCCTGTTACGCGAATTAGTTTCCAATAGGAACTGAATTTGGAGCAGTCCATAAGGTTAGAAGAAGTGGCTACTGTCATCACATGCCGTAAGTTCTTCTTTTCTTCTGGTAGGTTATCAGTCATGAATGAGGCGTTAGATGGCCATCTTGATTCTGCAAGTGCAAGCCATGGAGGCCCCTTCCACCAGTGGTTCACAGATTGTATTTGGTTACCATAAAGTCCTCGTGTAAGATGGTCGGCAGGGTTCTCACTCCCAGGGCAATGTCTCCATTGACTGGGATTTGTATGGGCGTGAATCTCTGTAACTCTGTTGCATATAAATGTCTTCCACCTGTTTGGGTCACTGCGTATCCAACCTAAAGTCACCATAGCGTCTGACCACAATATTGCTTCATTTATTTTATGCCCTGTTGCTGTACAGTAGTAATACAATAATCGTGATCCTATTAACGCTGCTAGAAGTTCAAGTCGCGGAAGAGTTAACTTCTTGATGGGGGCGAGTCTGGTTTTGCTACATGCCAAATGAACAACAATATGGTCTTCCACGGTCGTGCGAATATACAAAGCCGCTCCATGTGCTCTCTCAGAGGCATCGCAGAAGACGTGGATCTGAGTATTGCTCTTTGTTGAAGTTGCTAGCCATCGTGGAATTTTTATTTGAGACAGTGAAGGTAGGGTAGAAAACCAAGTGTTCCATCGAGACCCAATATCGGGTGGCAGCAACTCGTTCCAATCAATACCTCTGCACCATGTATCCTGAAATAACAGTTTTCCAATAAGAGACACTGGAGAGAACAATCCTAATGGATCATAAAATTTGGCTGTAATTTGCAACAGTGTCCTCTTAGTAGTGGGGCCTACAGGAGTCCTACTAGTAATATCCATTGCATTCATATAGAAGCAGTCTGTTTCTGTATTCCAGTAAACACCAAGAACTTGCGTTTCCGGGTTTATGTCTTGTCCTTCAGCCCTCCATATGGTCCTTAGTTGATCCGAATTGGTGGCCCATTTCGCTAAATCGAAACTCAGTAGTTTCATCATTGCGCTGAGTTCATAGTACAGAGTTATAGCATCATTATCATTCTCCGTGCCAGAAACGAAATCATCCATAAAGAAGCTGCTCTCAACAAGAGGTGCTGCAAGGGGAAACTTAGTTCTATGTCGTTCAGCTAGTTCTCTAAGTGTTGCGGAGAGTAAAAATGGACTGCATGTTAGTCCAAATGGCAGTCTCGTGAAGCAATAAGTCATTACTTCGTCTGTCGTCTGGTAATTCCCATCACTGTCTTTGATTACGCAGTACCATAAGAATCTGGTTAAGTCCCTGTCACTTTCATGTAAGACTAATTGCAAAAATGCTTGTTTAATATCACTGAGGATTGCTATCTGATGTAGTCTGAATCGTAACAATATGGCGAATATTTCTGGTAGAAGATTCGGTCCCGCTTCTAATGCGTCGTTGAGAGAAGGTGTATTGGCTTCATGCGATGATGCATCAAAGACTATCCTCCACTTCGTCTTACCAAATTTCTCTCTTTTCACTGCTTGATGTGGAAGATAGAATATGTCATTCCCAAGATCTTCCGTGGGGGCACATTCAATATGACCTTTTATAATGTAGTCCAACATGTGACTGCAGTACATGTCCTTAAGGTTTTCGTTATTGCAAAGTCTTTTATGTAATGTGTTAAATCGACGTTCTGCGTTGAGTCTGTTACTTGCCAGCGGAACATCTTGTTTTCTTGGGAGACGTACGACTCTTCGATGGTCTCGAACACAATAGGATGAACGAAAATCCTCAAGAACTGCGGAATCACTTTTACTCAAAGCTCGAGGAGGGTTTGCCGTTATTCCAATCGTTTCTAAGTCCCAGAACTCCCGAACGATTTCCACTTAGGACCCAACCAAATATGGTGGGAATTAGAACAATCGACGGAGAAATACGGACAGGTGAACTATCCTTGACTATCCTCCAGTAATGGTCACTACCGATTAAGATCTCTATTGGTAAGTCTTCTTGAGATCCAGTTTTAGGATCAGCTAACTGAACTCTGCAAAGATTTACTTTGGTTACAATGTCTTGTGAGATCACTGGCTGAGGTGAGAAAGAGTGATCACTTTCATAAGCAGTAATAGAGACAGTCGAATTTGCCCAGGCTCTTTTAATATTAAAATGAACGAGTTTACGGTGACATGAGTAAGTCTTCTCTGCCTCAAAAGTACAAACAGTCATCTCATGTTGATCAGTGATTTGTAGTTTTAACTCTTCTATCAGAGACTTTGATATAAATGTAACTTGGCTTCCGCTGTCTAGTATACACCGAGTCAAACGTCTTAGGCCGGTCGGCCCTATGATGCAAACCTGAGCTGTTTGCAGGAACGTGAAATTTCTGGTCGTAGCATCGATTTGACTAACAGATGCGACATTTATCTGATCCCCTGTTGCCTTAAGGGTATCCTGATTCGTGCACAAAGACCTATGATGTGACTTTTTACAGTTAGTGCAAAGTGCCTTGCCTTTCTTCCCACAGTTAGCTGCTTTATGTCCTCTGTTCAGACATAAGAAACAACGGTTAGAATTTTTTAGTGTCTCTTTTCTTTTCGCAACGTCAGTAACTATCTTACAATCCTGAGCCCAGTGGTCACGAGATTCGCAGAAAACACAGAACGGTACCGGTTGTTTAGTTACCTTTGTTAACTGTTGCCTGGATTTAGTGCGAACATGGAGAGCTGCCGCGGTAGAAGTGTAACTCGAAGACGTAGGCGTCATGCAACGGATCTTTTCTGTGGTGAGAGCTGCCTCAACTTCTTCTCCTATAAATTCAATGAGTTTAAGAATATCACCCTCTGACAGACCTTCACGTTTTACATGTATGATCCAACGCCGACACATGTCGTCTGGAAATGCTCTAAGTATTTTCGGTGCGAGCACTCGGCCATAGGCATTTACATCTTCTCCGAGTGCACGCAGAGCTTGAATACGGCGATTACAGTCAATAAATGTGGAGTTAAGCACATCTGGAGTCACAAACTGTATTGGCTTAATACTTTCGAGATAATCCAAGTGAGCCTGTATAATTCTATCTTTGTTACCGTAGCGAGCCTTAAGCATCTTCTTTGTCTCCTCATATGTTTCGGCTGTCACAGCGATACCTTCCACCAAACTTTTTGGTTCCCCTTCTAAATAACCGCGCAAAAATATGTGCTTGTGAACGGTTGACAATGAGGCGTTCTTATCAACTGATTGCTCAAACTGTTCCCAAAATCGCGCCCATGATTCTATATCTCCTGAGAATGACTCAAGCTTTATGGATGGAAGCTTAACTGTGGTTACTGCAACAGCAGAGGCAACTGTTGCTGCAGGTTGGACGTCGTTAATTGAAACATGCGACATGGCTCTAGACAATTTTTTCTCCATTTCTTCAGAAGTTAGTATGAGGACACGCTTGGCAGTATCTATGTACTCATCGCATTTGGATATGTCAGCGGCGTAATCATTATCGTCAAGAAGGCTGTGAATTTCGTCATCAAGTCGTATCAATTTATCTAAGGTCTCCTTTAATCGTTCCCTACAGTACTCCACGTTCTCCACGGACGAAGAATCGGCAAATTCTTGTATCTCCTTGACAAACCGCGTAATATTGGCTCTTTCTCTAGTTCGTCGTCTTTTCAGATGATGCAAACGTGCGCTTGCGTCAGTAGTTTCGACGTCAGACATCTTGGCTATGTTATACGGTACTTCGCAATGTATGGAATGCGTAACTGAAGCAGAACAGATTTACTTTACTTCGTAGTAATCAGTGAATATAGCACCACTCAAAGAACTGCGTAAAATATTAACGCACGTTGCGTACGCTACTTTTAATAACTTCGTACTACGATACTGTTGTGAATGCCAAACAAACAATCGACAGCGCGTGTGACGTCATCAACTGCAATACCTATCTGCTGTCGGAGATTATTACGTATGGTATTCAAGTTACAACAATATTTCTGTGAGGCTTCTACTATTCTTTGCTACTTCAATAATATCTCGCCGTGAAGCAAGGCTACAAATAAGTAGTCATTGTACTTATCTCAGTCAGCTGTTGAGACGATGTCGAAGTCGTGACGCGATTCCTCATTCACAGCTCTGTATTACTCTGATACGGCGTGCATTATGCTTACATAATTATCACTGAATCTTGTGTCTGTGTTATTTTTCCCTTTCTTGCGTTCTCTTCCCGGGTTTCGGCACCAATTTTTTTATGTAGCGTACGTCGTGAATAATAACACAGTTTCACTGTTTACGTTCTGTATTTCAAAGATAAAACTACATCAAAGATTCAATTATTAATCCAGAAATATTTACAAAGACATTACAAAATAATATATTATCAATTCCTAATAACCTGTAAGCTATAGGCCATAAGCTGGCGGCACTGGGAGAAAGAGGCGGGGCTTGTTCTAACAGCCAATGCGCTACGAGCTGAATGCAAGCTTCAGCTCCTAACATTCTCCTCTCAGGGCCCACGTTTCAATGCGTGATCAGTACCGCCCAAAATTCTCCAACCAAAAAATGGCTCCTCTCAGCGTCATCGATTATTAACGTTCAAGAACCGGGAAACACCAGATCTATCGTGAATACCTTGCAAACGTGAAGAAACAGAAACTGTCGTATTCTGATACGAGCCTACATGTGGAGGTGTCACTGTTTATAAAATTAAAGGAGAGGACGCCTACTCGTCGTCGCCGAATTCGTCCAAATTTATGTTACATGTAGGGCGTGCTGAGATATGAAAGTGCACCAAGTGGGAACTCCAGATAGCCAAGCGTTTAGGAAGTAAAAGAAAGTATGATACGGATTTATCACCATATGCACCTTATCAACTGTCGCTGTGACGGCGTGTTTACGAAGCGGTGTTTGGCTCAGCTGGTCGCGGCGGAATAGTCGCGCGTAATGGAGCGATGCGCGCGGCTGTCCGCCGTCGGGGGTTCGAATCCCCCCTCGGGCATGGATGTTTGAAAGCTGCGGCGGCGTGGCCGAGCGCATTGAGGCACTATGCTACGATGCGCGAGGCCATTCCCCGTCGGGGGTTCGACCCCCCCCCCTCGGGCACGGATGTTTGTGCTGACTTTAGTTTAAGCTAGTTTTAAGTAGTTTGTAAGTTAAAAAAATGCCGAGTAGCCGAGCGGTCTAAGGCGCCTCGCTGCAGAGCGCGCGGTTGCTCGCCGTCGGAGGTTCGAGTCCTCCCTGGGACATGGGTGTGTGTGTGTGTGTGTAAAATAAATAAATAAAAAATAAAAAAAACGTCCGTGGCTAAAAATTTACAGCTATTTTTACAAGGTGGAGAATGGTGAATTCATTATTATTCATGGTCGTATTTTCCGAAGGCTTTTACAGTTGATGCGTCTGTAATTTATAGTTATAAGATATTTTACCAAATATGACTTTTTTTTTTTAATCTTCAGTGTGCCATACACAAATATGAACGGCGGATGTTGCCTTCATGGAGGATTTTCGCATGCGCAAAGCGAGGTGCGCAGTAGCTCCATTGTCTTGCTTTGGGGCCATTCGTCCGTAACCGCTAGGGCTAGCCAGGAGCTGGCGTCTCTACCAGCTCCAACGCCAATGTTAAAAGCATAGTTTCTCCTCTCCCCTCTCTGTCACGGGAGCGCCTATGTGCTGCCTCCAGGGGGTGCAGAAGAGAATTTGAACCTCAGCCGCGCATGTGCATTGCAGCGTTGCGGCCACTGCCGCCCATGTTAAGTGGGAGAAGCTGTTATCAAAGTATTAGGCGTTCTTTATTGGTCTTTATATTATGGCCTGTTATAGGAGGGAATAGAAGTGATTCATTGGTGTTTGTGTTGTTTATTACTATTGGTGGAAATAGGAAAAAGAGAGGCGAGCGGCGTGCGGCCAACGGGAAAGACAGGTCCCAGCGTGGACGTCATGCCACGCAAGCAAGGTAGTTCCGAGTCGGCGCGATCGCTAACCGATTGGCCGGGCGCTGGGGCACAGCCCCTGCCTCATAGCGGGCAGCCACAGAGCTAGCGATCGCGCCGGCTCGGAACCACCTTGCTTGTGTGGCATGACGTCCACGCTGGGGCCTGTCTTTCCCGTTGGCCGCGGTTTACTTGCTTCCCGGTGTTCGCTGGGACGCGATAGTGCTCTGTCTACATACGGCCGCAGTGGTCTCCCGCGCACATGATTTGGTTCGCGCGCCGTCGACCTGAAGAGTTGTCTCTGCCGGCAGCCAGGACGCCGGTAGTCTGCACACAGCATCTCTGTTCAGGTTGATGGGTCGCTTTGCCATTTCTGTGGCTTCTATGATCTTCCTCCTCGTTTGAAATGGCTGTTTCGCTAATACACGTGCCCGTCTCTAATGACCTAGCTGTCGACGGGACGTTAAACCCTAAGCGTCCTTCCTAATCTAATACACGTGCTTCTCGAAACATTATTTATTTTCCGCACTCCTCCTGGTGTTCTGCCACCGCTGACTTTGTGTGTTGTCCCAGACGAATATAGCTTTCATGTGCTGATATTCTCGTCTTGATATGTCGTCCCGTTTCATCTACATATAGTTGCCCACACTCACACCTGACTTAGTAAACTCCGATAGTATTCAGCTTGTCGACTGCGTCTTTCGTTGAACGAAGAACATCTTATACTCTGTTGTTGCTTTTGAAGATAGGCTTGATCTCCGCTTTGCGTAGTATTTTTCCCACATGTTCAGTTACCTCTTGCACCTAAGGTAATAAAGCAATATGCTGCGTAACTTTCTGGTCTTCCCTATTGCCTACATAATTTGTAGTCATGGTTTCATTTATCAATGTCTTCCCATAACCGTTGGCCTCAAAGGTGGAACTGAGGTTTTGTAATTCCGCCTTCAAGTGTTTTTCATCACTGATCCTGTGAGACACCTTAGTTAAAGTGTTAAGGACGGATTTCCTGCCGGCCACGGTACTGCGGCGCGCCAGTCACGGTCAGCACGGCCACTACGGTCGGGGATTCGTATCCCCTCGGGCATGAATATTTGTTCCGTCCTTAGTGTTAGCTAGTTCATAAGTAGTTTGTAAGTTTAGGGACTGATGACCCCGTAGTTAAGTCCCATAAGCTTTACAAACATTTGAACATTTGATTTGAAGGAGTGATGGTGAGAACAGGCGTGTAGGTACCAGCCCGTGGTGTAGGCGAAACGGGCGACCTATCAGGACGAGAATATCAGAGCAGAAAAGATACATTCGTCTGGGACAACACACAAAGTCAGCGGTGGCAGAACACCAACAGGAGTGCAGAAAAGAAATAATTTTTCGAGAAGCACGTGTATTAGCGAAACAAGTATTTCAACCGAGGAGGAAGCTCAGAGAGGCCACTGAAATTGCAAAGCGCTTCACCAATCTGAATAGAGAGGATGGTACAGGCTACCGGCGTCCTGGCTGCCAGCAGTGACAAGTCTTCGGGACGACGGCGCGCGAACCAACTCACGTGCACGGGAGACCACTGAGGCCGTGTGTTCACAGACTACCAGAGGGGCCCGAATGGACTGCGCAGTCCGAGGTAGAAATACGCCGTACTGCGCATGACGTCACCGCCGAAGCACCTGGCGGCAGTTGTAACGTTAGCCTTGCAGTAGCTTGTTGTTTACTGTGTATTAGCGGGAACGATTTGTTTCGTTTATTCGTATGTTTCACGACAGAAAATTCGATGCCTCTAATTCAGTTTAATATGTTAATGATTCGTCTGACATTTTAAATTGTTGTAGAATAGTTGACAAAAAGACATTAGCAAGTGCCTGTGGAACAAACGAGCAGCTCCAAAAAATTATTCTCAACAAAATGTATTCGTGCTGCGAAACAATGCTGATTCAAAGAAGTAAAACATTAGCTGCGTTTGTTGCTTCTGTGAAAGAATGCCGAAACATTCCAGTGTCTAATACTTTATCTGTGAGACAGGAGAAGACTCACAACAATTCCTGTCATTTACTCTGCTGTGTGGAATTTTGCCGAATATGTCTAAAGCAATGGCCATGTCAGATGGGGAAGCAGAGAGACAGGAAATAAGTTTTAGTCGTCAGGCTGCTGCACCGTTTACCGTGACAGACGTTAAATGTCCAACTGAAGGACTCAGATATCTGGCAGGCTACATTGAACGCCGCGCTGCGAAATATGACATCTCACTGGGGGTGCCGTCTAATGAATTCCTCCTCCGAAACACCTCAAAGAATCAAGATGGATAGAATTTCTATCACGAGGAGGTTTGTTAGTGCTGTCTGACGAGTGGATGCGACAGATCTCAGAGTTTGAGCTGCTGTTCAACGAGATTAACGGAAGTGACATACTTTCATACCTCTCGTGGTCATGAAAGTATTCTTACGGACCCGAATTTTTATTCGATTGCGCTACCTCAACATGAACCTGAAGAAAGAGAAAGCAGCGGCATCACAGGGGCGAAAATCACACCAGAGGCATTTTTCGGCTATCGGAAAGATTTAACGAGGTGAGTAACTGCAATAAACAAAGCGTAAACGGTTAACTTTGGGTGTTTATTGATGTTCTATGTGACTGCGCAGCGCCGCTTCGCGCCCCTAGCTGGCAGTGCTGCTTCACCACTGACGTCATTTCGACGGCCAATAGCAGGTCGTTTCGCTTCGGGCCAAAACTTTTATAGAAAAACCTTGCAGAGTACTAGCGCGCCCCAGCCAATGCCAGGAAGCAACTAAACGGCGTGACGTCATAACCGCCGCCCCCCACTCATTTGCCTGTTTCCACCAATAGGAATAAACAATGCAAACACCAATGAGGCACTTCCATTCCCTCCAATCACAGGCCATAATATAAAGAGCAATAAAGAACGCCTAATACTGTGATAAGAGCTTCTCCCACTATTATATAAGTGCCAGCAATTCCTTGCATTCAGAAGTCATCCAATCACCTTGACAAAGGCCACTTGCAACAGTGGCCGAAACGTCGGAATTTATAAATTGACAATGCGGCCAAAAACCACGAAGAACTTTATTGGCAGTGAAATGTTCAAATGTTTGTATAGCTTATGGGACTTACGAGTGCAGTCGTGTCTTGAGAATGGCAGGGTGTCCTCCTGCCGAAATATCGGCGGTTGTCGACGACGTCACCCGGCAGCATACCCGTAAGTTGTTGGAATTTTCTCGGTTGTTTGGTAAAGGGTTTCATTTCTAACGTGGATTAGTTTATTGTTTTGGAACATGGGACCAAGGACTTTTCTAAATATCTTCCCTTATTTGATTTCCATCTTTTCAACTAGGCCACGGTTGGTGTTGGGCAGTGTTCTCGCTGCACACAGGGCTTCCGGTTTGATTACTCTGCTATAGTACGGTCTTTTTCCATGCCGCGAGAGGAACTTTTTGTTGTATGTGTTTTCAGAGTTGGAATTCCAATTCAACTTCACTTCGCCTCGATTCTATTGCCTTTTTCTCAAGGGCATTACAGCTGATCCATTAACCAAGACATTTGGTATCTTTGAAAGTGTCTATTTTTTGTTTTCCCACTTTTATATGTTTTTGTGGATTTTTTTTGTTCGTCATTATCTTTGTATTATCAAAGAAAATTTTGAGACCTACTTTTCCTGCTTGATTTTGTAGTTCGAGGGTTTGTTCTTTTGATTCATTTCAGGTCTCAGCTGGTAGGGTCATATCATCTCCAAAGGCTAGGCAATTAACTTCGATGTCTTTGTGCTTTGTTTACAGTCGGATTCAAATGTTTGTATAGCTTATGGGACTTAACTACGGGGTCATCAGTCCCTAAACTTACAAACTACTTATGAACTAGCTAACACTAAGGACGGCACAAAAATCCATGCCCGAGGGGTGATTCGAACCTCAGACCGTAGTGGCCGTGCAGACCGTGACTGGAACGTCTCAGTCCCTTCGGCCACCGCGGCCGGCGTATTGACAGTGACAACGGCCGCGGAAGCCTTCGTTTACATCTTACACTTTTTATTTAATTAATTTATTTACTTTCTTCCGGGGGTTCATTGAGCTAGTAAACTCATGGCACGCGCCGCCACTGATTGGTACAGTAACACTGTCATGGAGTGCATGCAACTGCTTCCATTTATGTTGAGAGTTCATTATCCAGCACACTGTACTCGGGGCTGTTGATGAAACAGGCACCAATACGGTGATAGTTCTTTGAATGTGCTGCGTGGGTGCTTATCGCTGGGACACTCTGGCATCTTTGGACTCTTTATTATCAAAGGCGGCAAGGCAGGAGCGCTCTCACTTGTGCACAATGTCGGTCCTTCGGCAGTGCAGGCCGCCATCCCCCTCCCCCCCCCCCCCCAGTACTCGGCGGTCGCCACGCTGCCGGATGGGCTGCTGATGGCGTACCCCACGGATCGGCCACCGCGTCCCCTTAATCTCAATTTGGGCAGCTAATTAGCTAATGAAGTAGTTCGTTAGGCCGGCCGCCAGTCGCGCTGGCTACTAATTTCTGCGAGCCGTGGGGGAAGGGACGTGACGTAATGAGGCCGTCTGGGCAGCCGGGCCAATCTGGGGCAGAGTTCTGCGAAGGGGTGGAGGGGGACAGGTGTCTGCGCTGATTAAAACTGAACTGTAGCCGGGGTGGGCACCATTAGGGGGCGGCCTCGTTACCTCTGATGAGCGAGAAGGTGCTGGGGGGGGGGGGGGGGGGCGTGAGAGGTACAAAATGGGGAAAAAATGTCGCCACTCCAGCCGTGTACTCGTGGTCGTAAATGAGCACTTTCACTCTACCAAGCTCAAGAAGGCGATGATGTTTGAGGGATTCTTCACAACACGTGTTATCCAAGCTGATAAAGAAAATGTCAAGTAAATTCATTTTCCAGTGAAGGGTATAGTCTCAACATAGCAAAGATATTCATTATAAGGCGAGGCATTCAATTAGAATTTGTGCCTCGGCCGGTATTCGAACCTGGAATCTGCTACTGGGGTGCTACTCTGCTGCACTGAGTGCACCAAACAAGCTTCGCACGATCAAACCATCCACAGCCACATGGAAAACTTCACTGAGACCCAATCGTCGAGACTCTGTTGTGCTATGCCGCTTCCGTATCGGGCACACTTGGTTGACTCACCGCTATTTACTTCGCCGTGAGCCATCGCCCATGTGTCGCTGTGGTGGTGCCTTGACAGTGGTTCATCTCCTTATGGACTGTACTGTTTTAGCCCCATTGCGGCAGTCTTTTAATCTTCCAACTACTGTACCCTTAGTGCTAGGGTACGATGCCTCCATGGCTGAGTCTGTGCTAAGTTTTATCCGTGCAGCCAGTTTTTACAATTCTATCTAATTTAGGGTGCTTTCTCCTGACTTTTAACCGTATTTTAATGTTTTATGTCTTCTGACTAACAGACATTCATGTCTGCTGTGACATTCGTGACTGGCCCGTCCATTATTATCTCAGTGACCAGCCAGCCACGGATTCTCATTTCAAATTTTTGCATGATTGACTCTATTGTTTTATTTTTTATATCTGTGCTGTTGGTTTCTCTATTTGTGTTGTTTGTGAAATTTTATCCGTGACATGTACTCCTCTTGAGTATTCATATGGTTATTGTTTCCAATTAAATGAACATTCTTTGTTAGGAACAGGGGACTGATGACCCAGTAGTTTGGTCCCCTTTAAATAACAACAACAACAACAATGCTACTGCAGATCCTTAGCAATACCGACGTTAATCACTAGACCGCCGATTTTTGAAGATATAAAAAGAGCATTTTAGGCGCCTAAAATAGGCACTGTCTTTACCTCATGTAGGCTATATATAATCTAAAGTTGCCCCCTACAAGAATTCTTCGATCAAAAAATCTAAAATACGTAGTGTACACTTATGAGCCAATTAAAAAAAAATGTTCATATGTTTGTAATCCTATGGGACCAAAATACGTTGGTCATCAGTCCCTAGTCTTACACACTCCTTAAACTAAGTATGAAACTTTCACTTTGCGGCAGAATGTGTGCTGATGTGAAACTTCCTGGCAGATTAAAATTGTGTGCCGCTACCGGGACTCGAACCTGGGACCTTTGGCTTTCGCTGCAGAGTGAACGTTTCATTCTGGAAACATCCCTTAGGCTGTGGCTAAGCCATGCCTCCACCAAATCCTTTCTTCAAGGAGTCCTAGTCTTGCAAGTTTCGCAGGAGAACTGTCAATTTTGGAAAGTAGGAGGCGAGGTACTGGAGGAAGTAAAGTTGGGTGGGGCAGCCGAGAGTCATGTCGGGGTAGCTCAGTGGTGCCGCGCGGGAGTAGCCGAGCGGTCTGGAGCGCCATGTTACGGATTGCGCGGCATCCCGCGTAGGGGGTTCGAATCCTCGCTCGGGCATGGATGTGTGTGTTGTCCTTAGGTTAGTTTAACTTAGTTTAAGTAATATTCATAGAATATATGACTTCAACTGCTATTGGGCAAAGCTGAAAATGTGTACCCAGCCGGGATTCGAACCCGGGTCTCCTGCTTTCTAGGCAGTTGCGCTGACCCCTACACCACTGGGGACACAGTGATCACCGCACCTGCAAGGACTACCCATGCACGCCCCCGTCAGATACAAATTCCCAGCTTCGCCCTGCCCATAGTACTCAAACTCGTAGTTTAACTAATTCCCGTAAGAGTAAGGGCTACAAACTTGCCCACCCCTCCCCACTAACGATAGGATCATTGCCCGTCACCGGCATATTATATATATACATGTGGCGTCTGTTCGGAAAGAACAGACGTCACATTCTGATCCTGCAGTTGTTATTATTTAATATTCATAGAATATATGACTTCAACTGCTATTGGGCAAAGCTGAAAATGTGTACCCAGCCGGGATTCGAACCCGGGTCTCCTGCTTTCTAGGCAGTTGCGCTGACCCCTACACCACTGGGGACACAGTGATCACCGCACCTGCAAGGACTACCCATGCACGCCCCTGTCAGATACAAATTCCCAGCTTCGCCCTGCCCATAGTACTCAAACTCGTAGTTTAACTAATTCCCGTAAGAGTAAGGGCTACAAACTTGCCCACCCCTCCCCACTAACATGTATATATATAATATGCCGGTGACGGGCAATGATCCTATCGTTAGTGGGGAGGGGTGGGCAAGTTTGTAGCCCTTACTCTTACGGGAATTAGTTAAACTACGAGTTTGAGTACTATGGGCAGGGCGAAGCTGGGAATTTGTATCTGACGGGGGCGTGCATGGGTAGTCCTTGCAGGTGCGGTGATCACTGTGTCCCCAGTGGTGTAGGGGTCAGCGCAACTGCCTAGAAAGCAGGAGACCCGGGTTCGAATCCCGGCTGGGTACACATTTTCAGCTTTGCCCAATAGCAGTTGAAGTCATATATTCTATGAATATTAAATAATAACAACTGCAGGATCAGAATGTGACGTCTGTTCTTTCCAAACAGACGCCACATGTATATATTAGTTTAAGTAGTTTGTGAGAATAGGGACTGATGACCAACGTAGTTTGGTCCCTAAAAAAAAAAAAAAAAAAAAAAAAAAAAAAAAAAAAAAAAAAAAACGATCAGCGACCGCAACGAACAGAACTACCCATAGAGGAAAAAAAATGTGGTTGACCACCTGCCCGCGAAAGACAAAAGTCGCAGGTTCGAGTCCCGGTTCCGGCACACATTTTTAACCTGCCAGGAAGTACCATACTTAAACTAAGTTAAACTAACCTAAGGACAACACACACATCCATGCCCGAGGGAGGATTCGAACCCAGGACGCGGGAGGCCGCGCCATAGCAAATTTCCAATCGTTAACGATAAGAAAAATATCAGACATTATTAGTGATTAAACTGACACCAAACCTTTACAATTTTCTAAGATAAAAATACAATACATATCAGAAGCCATATTTTGAAATGGGGCATTTAGTGGAACTGGATTTTTTGCATACGCCCTTCAGGCCGGTGTTTCTTTCTGGAAAACCTGTTGAATTTTCCCCCGTTCTTTTTCTCCCACTTAACCTGCGCTTAATTTATTTTATTTTCCACTTCCTCCAGAAAAGTAATATTCTCGTCGATAGGTCTACCTGAGCCTTATAATTCGTAACTAACTGTCGCCATAAATGTGCAGTTGGCTCCACTGTAAGGCCCGTCTCTAATGACCTAATGACCACGCTGTCGACGGGACGTTAAACTCCAAGTTTCCTTCCTTCCACTGTAAGGCAAGCGCTCCCTGAACTGAGGGATCTTCGTGTTATGTTGCAGCTTTCGAAACCAGAAACACTTTATTTTCGTCTACGCCATTTGAATATTGCACCTTGAACCCAATGTTGCGGTTATTCGTTCTTCAGTCTTTGGCCTTTGCTTTGAACAATTTAAATAATCCGTGTATAACCTACCAACAAACAGCTTTTGAATGTGCTATAGTTTCATCTACAGAAATCCATACGCAAGACTTCGAAATACCTTATCGGTTTACTTGCACTAGGTCTGTATAAGCTGACTCACCAATCATTTTTACACAACGTATATCTATTTCAGTGTTTCTACCTACGGTTCTTCGAAGCAAGTCTTTTGAAATGAGAGGAAAAAAGTGCCTTTTACGTTTTTAGAGCTGAAATAGGCAAAAGTAGGCGTCAAAGTCGGAATAGGTTAGTTTAGGTGCTATAAAATAACCTGTTTCGGTTTTAATTAGTCTTGAAACTCCTAAGAACAAGTTTATGCGGAACTAGGAACTCGGGAAAATAATAGGTTTTAACCTAAGAATCCGCGGTCTTTTAATCACGTAGGAGGACACCAAGGCAGAATTAAAATTTATCTTGTGGAGGGAGATGTGCTTAGGCTATGCAGTGCATTTATACATAAGGCCACAGTGGTTGAATGAGTGAAGCAACTCCTTGTGAGCAGGAGATCATGGGTTCGTATCCCGGCCATGGTATAAATTTTAATTGATTGCCCCAGCATATAATGAATATCTTTGATACTGAAAAATTCATTCATTGCAATTATAATTGGACCTGGCGTGTCTGCAAGTCGACTGCTGAGCCTTCTCTGTCGTGATGGAATGGTAAGGTCTTAAGGACTTCTCTGTCCAGTAGAAAGCTCCTTACCGCACAAACTGCGGCCAGAACATCAGTAGTGCAGTGAAATCCACTACTGGCAGACGACTCAGTATCTTGTAACCAAGTTTCCACCGGCTTAATTCTCAACTTGGTACTTTTCACGATATTCGTCCATGTCAAACACTTGCCTCCACTGAGAATGCCAGAATGTGAATGTGTGTCTGCAGCTCTCTGTTCATACTCATCTTAGATTTCTTGAATAAAAGAATGTCTTGGTTCCGAAAGTTGTTATTTAAACAACGCGTTTCGCCCCGTTAGGGCATCTTCAGATATCGCGTCTGATGTCACTGTAGCACAGAGTAGGTCTGAAATTCATTTATACGACATGCGTCGGCATTGGTACTGCTACTGTCTGGTACAGCTTTCAAATGATATACAGTTAACATGGAATGAGAAGACTTTTAGTATCTTAAACTTGCCTTTGCCATTGTTGTTGCTGTGGTCTTCAGTCCGGAGACTGGTTTGATGCAGCTCTCCACCCTAGTCTATCCTGAGCAAGCCTCTTCATCTCCTCATTAGAACGGCATCCTACATCCGTTTGAATCTGCTAGCTGTATTCATCTCTTGGTGTCCCTCTGCGATTTTTACCCCACACACTTTCCTTCCAAGATGTCTAAGAATGTGTCCTACCAATCAATTCCTTCGTTTAGTCAAGGTATGCCAGAAAATCTTTTTCTCCCCAGTTCTGTTCACTACCTCCTCATTAGTTACGCCATCCACCCACCTAATATTCAGGCTTCTTCTGTAACACTACATTTCAAAAGCCTCTATCATCTTCCTTTCCGCACTGTTTACCGTCCATGTTTCACTCCTATACAAGGCAACACTCCACACAAATGCCTTCAGAAAGGACTTTCTTACGCGTAAATTAATATTCTATGTTAAGAAATCTCTCTTTTTCAAAAACGTTTTCTTCCCATTGACATTCTCCATTTTATAGTCGCGGTGGAGTAGCCGAGCGCTCTAAGGCGCCGCCGCAGAGCACGCGGTTGCTCGCCGTCCGGCAGTGGTCGAGTGGTATGCGGCGTGCCAGACACAGTCTGCACGGCCGCTACGGTCGGGATTTGAATCCTCCCTCGGGCATGGATGTTTGTGTCGTCTTTAGTATAAGGTAGTTCACAAGTAGTTTGTAAGTTTGGGGGCTGATGGCCCCGCAGTTAAGTTCCTTAAGCTTAACAAACATTTTTGCTCAGCGTCGGAGGTTCGAGTCCTTCCTGGGGCATGGGTGTATGTGTTGTCCTTAGGTTGGTTTACCTTAGTTTAAGCAGTTTGTAAGCTACGGAATGATGACCACGCAGTTTGGTCAGATAGATTAACAAACATTTTTGCATTTTATATCCTCTGTAGTACGACCAACGTGTGTTATTTTACTGCTCAAGTAACAAAACTCATCCATCACCTGTATTGTTTCATTACCTAATCCAATCCTTCAGGATCTCCTGATTTTCTTAGGCTGTACTCCATTACTCTTTTTTTGCTCTTGTTAATGTTCATCTTATACTTACCTTTCAACACACTGCCCATTCCGTTCAACTGCTCTTCCAGGTCCTTTGCTGTCTCTGACAGAATTACTATGTCGTCGGCAAAACTCAATGTTTTTATTTCTTCACCCAGAACTTTAATTCCTTCTCCAAATATCTTCTTGCGTTTTTTCTTTATAGATTGCTCAATGTACAAATTGAATAACATTGGAGGAAGGCTACAACTCTGTCTTACTCCCTTCTCAACCTCTGCCTCCCTTTTATTCACTTCAACTCTGATAACTGCTATCTGGTTTTCGTTCAATTTGTAAATAACCTTCCGTTCCCTATATTTTACTCCTGCTGATTTCAGAACTTGAAAGAGTCTATTCCAATCAAAATTGTCAGAAGCTTTTTCCAAATCTACAAAAATTAGAAATGTATGTTTGCCTTTTCTTTATCTTCTAAGACAAGCCGTAAAGTGAAGATTGCCTCCCGTGTTCCTACACTTCTCCTGAATCCAAACTGATCATCCGCGAGGTCAACGTCTACCAGCTATTCCATCGTTCTGGAAATAATTCTTTCACTAAAATCAACCAGTTTCCCTCAATCCACCCTTGCATTCATTACCACAAAGTGCAACGTGACTAGCTTTTCCAGCAGAATTACAACTCCTTCGCTAACCTTCATAGGCGGAGCGCAACTCGTGAATGTCGGGTGTACCTCACAGTTAGTCTGCTCGTTACATCAGTCGTACAGATTTGTGTTGGCGAAATCTGCTCAGAAGTAACACTCCACAGCAACAATGGGCAACACCTGCTCCACGGCTCTCTAGATTGTTAGCCTCCAATACTCCTTACACCACGTAAACAGAGTCTCAGGAATCAGTGTACGAGCATTACGTCATTATGAACGCAGGAACACTCAATCTACATACATACTCTGAAAATCACATTTAAGTGCTTGGCAGAAGGCTCATGAACCACATTCATAACTTTTCTCTACCGTTCCATTCTCTAATAGCGCGCGGGAAGAAAGAACACCTAAATCGTTCCGTTTTCGATATGATTTCTCTTATTTTATTGGGATGGTCATGTCTCCCTAGGTAGGTGGGTGCTAGCAAAATATTTTTGCATTCAGAATTAAAAGTGATTGAAACTTCGCAAACAGATCACGCCGCAATGAATAACGTCTTTCTTTTAATGATTTCCACCTCAATTCGTGCAACATTTCCGTGACGCTCCCCCCCCCCCCCCCCCATAACGTGATAAAACGTAACGAGCTGCCCTTCTCTGAACCTTCTCAATATCCAGTGGCGGCGCTAGGCGTCGGCGACGTCGGCGACCGCCGACGGCCTCGCGCCTGTGGGGGCCTCGCAAAACATTGTTAACATTTCAGATTGTTTTCTTTTTTTTATATTTGATGTTTAACGGCGCTTTTAAACTGCTAGCTTATGTAGCGACGACCTGCATCTAATTACACTAGCTTAACGAAAGGACGAGCGATCTCGCTCACTGTGGTATGACGTCTTAGTGCGCTCGGCCATTCCTGACCGGCAGCTATTTAGTTGTCCGTATTTATTTCCGAATGAGTACAGCAATGAAGTAATTTTTAGTTAAATACTTGCAAATTTTAGAAAACAATTTGGAATAAGTATATTCAAATGTTTATATACCAATCAGAATCATGCTCACAGTTCCAGTCAGTACAGGTTCGGCCGAGAGGAGCTTCACAAAGTTAAAATTGAGTAAGACTTACTTGAGAAGCACAGTGAGCCAAGAAGCACAATCTGCGTTGTCAGTAGTATCAAGTGAATCCGAAATAGCGGCTAGTATTAAGATGTTCTCTCAACAAAATTCAGTGAGACGAAAAGCCGAAAAGTTTCTCTATTTTAATTTGTGTATGATTATTGTAATTTTTGTCATTGCAATAATACTTGCATATTATACAAATAAAATTTTAGTATAATTATTAATGTATAATTCAGCTTATTTTATTTAACTTTTCTTCCCTACTGATAAAAAATGAACGGGGCCTCGCAAAGACGAGTTCGCCGACGCCCAGTTTTGGTCTAGCGCCGCCACTGTCAATATCTTCTGTCAGTCCCACCTGGTGAGGGTCTCACAATGGGCAACAGTACTCCAGGAAAGGATGAACAAGTGTGATGTAGGCAGTCTCTTTGGTGGAGCTGGTGCAGCTTCGAAGCGTTCTGCCAATGAAACGTAACCTTTGGTTCGCCTTCCCCACAATATTTTCTATGTGTTTTCTCCAGTCTAAGTTGTTCGTAATTGTACCTCCTAGGTATTTGGTAGAATTTACAACCTTGAGGTTTGACTGATTTATCGCGAAATTGAAGTTCAGCCTATTTCTTTTAGTAGGCATGTGTATTACTTCACACTTTTCTTTATTTAGTGTCAATTGCCAATTTTAGCACCATGTATAAATTTTGTCTAAATCGCTTTGCAGTTGCTTTTGATCCTCTGTTGACTTCACCAACCGATAAACGACAGCGTCATCCGCGAACAGTCTAAGGGAGCTATTCAGATTGTCTCCTATACCGTTTATAAACAAAAGGAAGAGTAGGGGACCTATAACGCTTCCCTGAGGAACGCCAGATATCACTTCTGTTTTACTCGATGACTTACCGTCAATTACAACGAACTGTGTCCTTTCTGATAGGAAATCGTGAATCCAATCGCATAATTGGGGAGATATTCCATAAGCACCCAATTTCATAAGAAGCCGCTTGTGGGACACAGTGTCAAAAGCCTTCCGGAAATCCAGAAATATGGAATCGATTTGAGATCCCTTGTCGATGGCACTTATCACTTCATGTGAATAAAGTGCAAGCTGTGTCTCGCAACAGCCATACTTTCTGAATCAATACAAACAGGCTATGCTGTTTGGTGGCAGGGAACGCCAGTAGCAATGGAAGCTCAGTAGTGGTGAGACATCAGATTGAGTGCAGTCGTGGGGCTGTGAACACCAGCGCCTCGTCTGGTCCAGAAGGTGTAATATCAACAGGTGAGCGCCTTGGAATGCGACGGGTGTAAAGCGTTTATGGCTACAAGAGGATGACGTTCCATAACTTTTCTTAACGGCTCCTTCCGGCGTAAGCTGCAGTTCCCTCACAGTGACCTTTTGTCACGGGCTGCTCGATCACTCTTACAGACATCTGCCATCGGTAGCGGAACGCACGAAAGTGGCGCTACAGAGTGAAGTCAGTATTGCTTGCACACTGATCTCAATGGCAGTCTGTACGAGTACACTGTGGTTTCTTGAAACAGGTGTGTAGTGACGCGGTGGCAGGTATTACAAAAAGGTACGGCCAAACTTTCAGAAAACATTCCTCGCGCACAAAGAAAGAAAATATGTTATGTGGACATGTGTCCGGAAACGCTTAATTTCCATGTTAGAGCTCATTTTATTATTTCTCTTTAAATGTAAATTGAAATAATTCGTGCAGAAAATTGTCAAAATACCCAACTGTTTCGTTAGTATGTACTGTACTTTCTCGATTCAAGTCATCAACACAGATTTTATGTGAACGTTTGGGCAGGAAATGTTGGTGATGTCTTGATTGGGCCTCATGTTTTTCCACCTACGCTCACTGGAACACGTTATCATGATTTTATACAGGACACTCTACCTGTGCTGCTAGAACATGTTCCTTTACAAGTACGACACAACAGGTGGTACATGCACGATGGAGTTCCTGCACATTTCAGTCGACGTGTTCGTGCGCTCCTCAACAACAGATTCGGTGACCGATGGATTGGTAGAGGCGGACCAATTCCATGGCCTCCACGCTCTCCTGACCACAACCCTCTTGACTTTCATTTATGGCGGCATTTGAAAGCTCTTGTCTATGCAACCCCGGTATCAAATGTAGAGACTCTTCGTGCTCGTATTGTGAACAACTGTGATACAATGCGCCATTCTCCAGGGCTGCATCAGCGCATCAGGGATTCCATACGGCGTAGGGTGGATGCTTGTATCGTCGCTAACGGAGGACATTTTGAACATTTCCTGCAACAAAGTGTTTGAAGTCAGGCTGGTACGTTCTGTTGCTGTGTGTTTCCATTCCATGAAGAGAAGTAATAAAATGACCTCTAACATGGAAATTAAGCGTTGCATGACTTTGGTTCCAAGGTCTCCTCAATACCGACGTTGAATGTGAATACTGTATCAAAGAACACAGTTACTCAGATCTCCCACATATGTCACTCATAGCACACTTGGCAGTGACAGTAGGAAGGAGTAGGTAAGGCACACGAACACTTCCATCCACCACACGAGGGAGGAAGTGTACTGCTCGTGTTGACTGTGGTTACGTCATGCCTAGGTCACTTACGATGTCTGATCGAATTCGCATCATTACTTTGCGTCATGAGGAACGCTCATCAAAGGAAGTTTCCAGACATCTCGAAGTGAAGTAAAGTGATGGTGTTCGGACGTGGAGGAGGTACAGAGGTAAGGAAGTTCTCCACGACCTGTCTCGCCCATGCCGCCGAAACGCCACCACAACAGTTGATGACAGCTTCTTACGGTTCCATCGCCGGCCCGGTAGAGCCGGAGTAAGGCGCTCCATTGGAAACCGAAAGGTCGTTGTTCGAAACCCGGTCAGTCTGCGTTTTAACCCAGCTTTCAACTTTCAACGATGAGAGGAGTCGCCAGAAACGAAAAGTGGTTCGGATTCCTCGTTAAGCTGTAGGCCCCCTTACCCCGGTTGGATAACTGGGGTATGTTAGGGGCACGCAAGTCGCCGAAGTGGCGTCCAATTGAAAGACTTGCACCAGGCCAATGAGCCACACGAAATTATTATTATTGCGCATTTCAGCTCGGAGGAAGGCTGAGAGGGGTGCTGCTATGTTGAATATTGATTTCAGTGCAGCCACACAACGTCTTGTTTCAAATGAACTATATGTAACAGCCGCGGCGAAGCGGCCGAGCGCTTTGAGGCGCTATGCTACGATGCGCAAAGCCTTTCCCCGTCGGGGATTTCGAATCCCCCCTCGGACATGGATGTTTGAGCTGTCTTTAGTATAAGGTAGTTCATACGTAGATTGTAAGTTTAGGGACTGATGACCCCGCAGTTAAGTCCCATAAGCTTAATAAACATTTGAATATTTTTCAACATTTTGATCCCTTGCGAGCAAATGGGCCAGGGGTACTACAATCGTAGTATCCTGCAAGATGAGGATTTGGGTTGGATGGCCTAATTGGTTGAGACGACCACTGGCCCAAATCGTGGAATCCGGGTTCGAATCCCGGTCGAGCGCGCATTTTAATCTTTGCCATAGGATGTATTTCAATGCCCTGAAACGATCCAAATGTTTAAATATTTGTAATTCGTAAAACAAACATGAAATTTTATGCCGGGTGATAAAAAAATCAGTACACATTTGAAAACTTAATAAATCACGGAATAATGTAGGTAGAGATGTAAAAATTGACACACATGCTTGGAATGACATGGGGTTTTATTAGAACAAAAGAAAAAAAATACAATCCGACAGATAGCGCTTCATCTGATCAGAAAAGCAATAATTAGCATAACAAATTAGGACAAATATGATGTTCTTTGCAGGAAATGCTCAAAATGTTCACCATTATTCCTCAACAGTAGCTGTAGTCGAGTTATGTTGTCTTTCAGCATCCCTAGAGATGTCTGTCGATCACGATACACCAGCGACTGAGGTCTGGGGACCTGGGAGGCCAAGCATGACGAAAGTAGCGGCTGAGCACACGGTCAACACCAAACGACGCGCACAAGATCTTTCACGCGTCCAGAAATACCTCTTTTTTCTAATAAAACCCCATGTCATTCTAAGCTTGTGTGTCAATTTGTATCTCTCTATCTACATTATTCCGTGATTTATTATGTTTTCAAATTTATACTGACTTTTTGATCACCTGGAATATTGTTCAAAATGTTCAAATGTTTGTAGAGCTTATGGGACTTAATTACGGGGTCATCAGTCGCTAAACTTACAAACTACTTATGAACTAGCTAATACTAAGGACGGCACAAATATCCATGCCCGATGGGGGATTCGAACCCCCGACCGTAGTGGTCGTGCAGACCGTGACTGACGCGCCGCAGTCCCCTCGGACACCGCGGCCGGCCCGGAATATTGGATATTTACCGAATCACAAAGCGAACTATATATATTCGATTGTCCATGCAGACAAATGTTATTTAAATGAAACGTAGGGGCCTATCAATAAAAGCAAATGAATGTTATTTGTTTTAAATACAAATCAAAACTGTCGAAACAAAGAAGATACAGTATTTCAAGTTTTTAACACTCAAAGCCTAAATCTGTAACTCACTGTTCAGTGTTAGTTTGTATTCGTAGAGATAAGATTGCAGCACTTAAGTTTCTACAACTGACGTACGCTTACAAAAACACTTCTGTTACTCAGACAGTAAATGCGATAGGGCCATATGTTGTGTCTTTGCTGCAACACTGAACTACCAGCGCCTCTACTGGTTCGCTGCTGTACCACAGCGCATGCAGCAGCAACTAAAAATGTAGCAGTTCCTCGGTCCAATATATAACTATCAAATTCTGCATTTATTTTTCGCTGTACTTCGCCGTACTTACAAGCTTAGGGCAGACTTAAAACTTCAAACTAAGTCTTATTTTCTGCACCTCGTCTGATTTTGTTCAGATGAAGCCTGTATGTTACCCCAAGCTATTCTCAACGTGTCTGAGCTACCCCATGAACGTTGGTGCACCACTACTGGAGATTACTCTGTTTCTACATCTATATAAATCCTCTGCAAATCACACTGAAGTGTGTGGCAGAGGGTTCATCAATCCGCTTGTATGATATTTCTCTACAGTTCCATTTTATAAAAGTTCGCGAGGAAGAAAGGAACACCTAAATCCTTACGTTTTTGATCTGACTTCAGTTATTTTATTACGATGAAAATTCTCCCTGTGTAGGTGACTGGTAACAAATTATGTTCGCATTGGGAAGAGAAAGTTAGTGAAAGAAATTTCGCTAATAGATCTCGCCGCAACGAACGAGAACTTTTTTTAACGATTTTCATTGCAACCCGTGCAACATTTTCGTGTCATTCTCTCACCTATATCGAGATAATACAAAACGAGCTCCCCTTTTCTGAACTTTCTACAAATCGTACGTCTGTCCCATCTGATGGGGATCCCACAATGGGCAGCAATACTCCAGAATAGAACCCACAAGTGTTTTTCCAAGGGAACATAACCTTTGCTTCGCATTTCCTACAATATTTTCTGTGTATTCTTTCCAATTTAAGTTGTTCGTAGTTGTTAATCCTAGATATTTAGTAGAATTGACGGCCTGTGGTTTTGAATGATTTATCGTGTAACGAAAGCTTAACACATTTCTTTTAGTGGTCATATGGATAACTTTACACTTGCCATTGTCAAGGCCTTAAGTGTCAGTTGCCAATTTTTCATATCGTATCTAAATCAGTTTGCTGTGCCTTTTGATCTTCTGGTGACTTTACTAACCGATAAATGTCAGCATCATCCGCGAAAAGTCTAAGAGAGCTGCTCAGATTGTCTCCTATATCCCTATCTGTATAAAAGCAAAAGTACACTCATTCATACATTCACTCAGTCACTCACTCACTGACTAAACACGAAATCTCGAAAAATACTTCACCCATGAAGCTGAAATTTGGGAGGTATATAGTTTATACGTAGTAGTCGTCAGCTATGAAACGATTTTGCGATAGGATCGATAGTTCAGGAGATATGACGTCATAAACAACGAAAACTTCCCTGTCTTGAGGCACGTGATACTGTGACTTTATCAGTCCACTATTTGAGAAGGAGACCACTTAGCGACTTGCAACAAATTTTAAACATAACTTCCAACCTTTAGGAAACTTTTTCTCGTTGACAACCATAGCAAATGATGAAAGAAAAAAAGTTTCTCGGTTACTACTTTTCCGCTGTTCACGGAGAAAGCCACGGCATTCGGTACAACGTTGAAATTTATAATTTCTACACTACATATTTACAGACAATATAGACACATATAGTTGAATGTACCTTCCAAATTGTATCACAGTACGACACGTAGTTCATGAGATACGAGCACATAAACAGTAACATTCATGGAAAACCTCCCCATCACGCACCAAGTTTTAATCTATTACTTGTATTCCCAAGAGATTTTACAGACATACAGCGCTTATACAAATGAATATATACCTGAAATATACAACTGTACAACATATAACTCAATAAATATGAGATCGTACAAATTTTATGTCATTTGTATTTTGAGTACTATCTTTCTTTGTTTTGATACTGCACTTACAATTTTGTACATTATGTGAGACAGACTTATTTCTTACATATTCTCCGATGAATGTAATATGTTTTTAGAAAAAAGGAGATGGACACATAGAGAAGGGATAGGATAAGTACTAAATCAAGGCAGAAATAAATAAACGCCGGGTTTTCAGCTAGTCGTTTATAAAAAATAAGTGACAGTAGGGACCCTATAACACTTCCCTGGGGAACTCCAGATACCACTTCTGTTCTACTCGATGACTTTCCGTCAATTACAACGTAGCGTGTACTTTCTGACAGGAAATCACGAATCCAATCGCATAACTGTGGCGATATTCCATAATTTCTCAGTTTGATTAGAAGACGCTTGTGAGGTACAGTATCAGAAGCCTTCAGGAAAACTGGAAACACATCACTTGTCGATACCACTCGTCACATCATGTGACTACATTGCTATCTACACTTTCTGAATATGTGTTGCGTATGGATTAATAGGTCGTTCTCTTGGAGGTAGTTCATAATATCTGAGGAAAGTATGTTCTAAAAGCCTTCTGCAAACGGCTTAAATGATGTAGGACTGTAATTTTTCGAATCACACCGTATTGCCTTTCTTGAATATCCCATTGATCTGTGCATATTTCCAGTCTTTGGGTACGTATCTTTCACTAAGCGAACGGTTGTATGTGATAACTAGGTATTGGACAGTTGCATCAGCATACTCTGATAGAAACCTAATTTGTATGCAATAGGGACCGAGAGACTTACTTCTGTTACGTGATGTGAGTTAATGCAAAGCTCCAAGGGTATGTAGTTGTAAATTTCGCATTCTGGTAGCCGTTGTTGACAGGAATTCTGTAGTATCTGCCTCGTCTTCTTTCATGAAGGAATTTCGGAAGGCTGTGTTAAGCTATTCTGCTTCAGCAGAACTGTCATCAGTAGCATCACCATTGTTTTGTGAAAGTGTTGATTGTATTTTGCCGCATGTGTAGTTTAGATACGACGAGAATTTCTTCGGATTTCGTGACAGTGTTTCGTTGTGGTTGTCTAAACTTTTATAAGCTTCTGGCATTGAAGTTCGGGCTAAATTTCGAGCTTCTGCAAAAGACTGTCGATCATTAGTTTTATTTATTTATTTGTTTTTATATCGTTTAAATATGTAGAAATGGACGTGACGATTGCTTTTAGAGGAACGTTTAATTAAGATATTTTTACTTCCTCTTATTCGAATTTGATGAAATGAAACCTTTATCTAACATAATGATAATCGCAAGTTACCGGTGGAAAACCCATGCAAATACGTGAAGTATTTTTTGAGATAAGAGGTTTCTACAATACTTGACATTAAAATTGCTACACCAAGAACACATGCAGATGATAAACGGGTATTCAGTGGACAAATATATTATACTAGAACTGACATGTGATTACTGTCACGCAATTTGGGTGCATAGATCCTTAGAAATTAGTACACACAACAACCACCTCTAGCCGTAACAACGGCTTTGATAAGTCTGGGCAGTGAGTCAAACAGAGCTTGGATGGCGTGTACAGGTACAGATGCCCATGCAGCTTCAACACGATATCACAGTTCATCAAGAGTATGGCTGGCGTATTGTGACGAGCCAGTTGCTCGGCCACCATTGACCAGACGTTTTCAATTGGTGAGAGATCTGGAGAATGGTCTGGCAAGGACAGTAATCAAACATTTTCCGGACCTATAATGGCCCGTACAGGACCTGCAACATGCGGTCGTGCATTATCCTGCTGAAATGTAGGTTTTCAGAGGGATCGAATGAAGGGTATTAGATGAATATAGATACACGACATTTAGGGAAAAGAAAATTAAATTTTTTATATGTGATTCGATAGTGATGGAATCTTGCTATATGTCTATCCAAAACTCGCATGAAAATTCGTGTAGTAGTTTGGAGATTGAAGTTTTCAATGGAAGACCTATACTAAGAGTTTTATTATTAGTATTTCTGTTCCAACTTGTAATCAAAACAATCAAATTTTAGAAGACGCCCAGCGTTCGTTCGCTGCGGACTCCATCGCCGGCAGAGTGCAGCAGTCTGTGGCAGTGCGGAAGCCGGAAGGTTGGAAGCCCTGCCGCGGGGGAAGCCCGCCACCCGCGGCTAATCGTCTTTGCAGTGGGGGAAACTGCCGCTGCAGCACTACGCCACGGCCACATCCACACTGCATGGCCACTGGAAAAAGGAGGCCTAGGGCTTAGCGCATCGTCGAGCCGTGGTCTCGAGAGAAGCACAAGCCCCGCTTTTCCAACTGTTTCTGAAGGTTTTACTGATTTTATACTGACTAAGAGACCAGTTCGCCGCCCCTCTGCGAGTGGCACCGGGGAAAAGCGCCACGATTCTCCCCCCCCTCCCCCATTTAGATATATTTTTGTTACAAGATACCTTCGGGTCATGTGCAATTTAAGCAGCACCTACTCCTGACCTTACGTATGCGTAAAGGCTGCTCTCCCGCACATCTTTTCAAACAATCAAATGTAACTATTCACGGAATGTATTACTTTAACTAAGAATGGGTAAAACTGAAAATGTGTATCCAGTGAGGACTCGAACCTGGGTCTCCTATTTTATAGGCAGTTGCGCTGACCCCTACACCACTGGGGACACGACGATCAGCACACCTGCACAGAATTACTCAAGTACGCCTCCTGGCAGATACAATAACTGTAGGATCAAAAGTGACATATGTTCTTTTGGACATGTCCGAAATAACAGACGCCACATATATAGGGTGTTTCACTAAGTGCGATTGCCTCTGTAACTTATAAAATAATAGGTGACGAGAAATTTTAATGCGGTAGGTCAACACAAAAAATGTTACATTTTTTGCGGAGCTATGAATATAGTTTATTGTATCATTTTCCAAAGAGTTACAGCACAAAGATATAATTTTGTAATGGAACAATAGTTTTTTTTCTATCGTGCATTGGATTCGTTGAAACCAGCTGCGTCCAAATCAATTTAAACTACATTCCTATTACTGTTAGTTTGGGAAAAACAACCCTTCAAAGTTTCAGGGGCAGATACCACGCGCTGTACATAATACATGGCTATGTGGTGGGGTTGGGGCGCTATGGACCTCATTCATGGTCCGCAAGATCGCCCGATTTAACACCAGTAGATTTCTTTTTGTGGGGATGTCTAAAGGATCGTGTTTATGTCACTGAGCCCACATCCCCAGATGATCTAAAACGACGCATCGTGGATGCATGTCGCTCCGTCACCAGTGGCGTAGCTATGTCACCAAGGGCCCCGGGGCAAAAATGACATTGGGGCCCTCTTTACACTGATACTGAACAGATGCAAAACAACTTCATCATCAGCTCCTTATCGCCCCTTGGAAGACACAATAAGGCAAACCTAAATAGTACTTAGTAAATTGTGTTTTTTACGCAGCAGGTAATATTTAATCGTACTGTCTAATATAATTGGGAAAGTTTATTTGTTTGTTATGCTTTCACGCAAAAATTACATTATTAACGCATTTGTGGAAAATAAAGATGCCTGTTTCCTGGAGCAACGCATTTTGTGGAAAATGCGCACTCTCCAGGTGTGTCTGCGCAGTATGTCATCTGTGATTTATGAGGTGCACTGTGAAAGGGTCGGTATAACTTTGTAAAACACCTTGTAATTTAGTTTTGCGATGTAATGGGGTAGACAGAGTGAGGCTCGCTTTCTCGCTATTAGTTATGCAGGCGCACAAAGAACGGCAATGCCTGACCATTCCAGCGGTCTGCCCTTTCCCGCACCTTCTGCCCTCCAACCCTCCCCCCCACCCTTTCTGCTGTCACGTGTCACATCCCCACAACAAATCATATTACCAGTACTGTTCTGCTGTACTTAAATATGCTGTATACATTTAATATTTTGTCTTAGTCCATTCTATTCAACAATAACTATATTAACATATTGGCTGCCAAAGGTATACTTGGGTTACCGTCCCCCAGGGACCATTTACTTTTTTCCATATTCTGCTTTAGTTTGCTTGAAGTAAGCTATTTAAATACAAATAAGTTGAAAATATTGTTTATGTTTTTTGTGTGAGTTACATATTACTCACATGGCGCCAGACTAAAGTGCCAGGTGCGTCATTTGCTATGTCGCTAATAATTTTGGTTTGGTACTCCTGTAAGTCTTTCATTCCAAAACATTATTTGCGTACAATTCCATTATTGTTTTTCTGCATTGTCACTGCAGTCTTTATTCCGTGTTGTTTGCTCCGTAACACAGTGATATTGTAGCAGGAGGAAGTGTCTCGTAGAAGTTATGTAGATGAACAAAGGCATATACAGAAGCTTTTAGATTAAGTTATGGACATAAGTGAAGAAGATGAAGATACTACTGAAATGCAAAAACAAGAGGAATGTGTTGATGCTGAGTACTGTTCATGGAGAGGAAGAAGCTAAAGTTCAAACCAAGAGGGGCAGAAAGAAAAAACCAGCAATGATAAATGACTAATCAGTCATTTATAGATCTCTCTCGCCAAATGAAGTCCTATATTGTGTAAGGCGGGGTGTGAAATGGTACAGGAAGCTTGCAATTGAACTGTTGACAGGTTCAGCACTAGTAAATGCTCTTTTTGATTTACCGATACATCAAGAACAAGATCATTTCAATCACAGAATTCAAAGAGGAAGTGACTGAGACTACTCCATACAGAAGATGCCGATGCTCCTGAGAAATCTCTCACCGTAGCCACCGAGCTGCCTGCAGATTGTGCTCTTATGAACATGGGAGCCGCAAGTCATTGGTGTACGGATGCTACGCAAAAATGAAGAATGGATTCGGACGAGAGCAAGCTGTCAAGAAATGTAAACAAACTACATGGATATGTAAGAAATTGATATATTTTTTCGAAGAGAGTTTCTTCATAAAGCACAGTGCATGCAGGTGTTACAGATACAAAGTGGTATTACCCAGTTTTTTCAGTCTGTTTCATTGTTGTTGCAATTAGAGTTGGAGAATGTAATGAAAACTGTATGTGATATACAATCTACTGTGTGAGTAATATGTAACACCAAATAATAAATTATACAAACAAGGAAACTCCAATATGACTGGGCCATGTGAGATATATAATTCACGATTACAAGTGTCAATAACTACTCTTGAGCTCTTGCAAACTGGAGGCCACGAACATTATTTGTTATTGGGGCCATAACGTAGCCTACTGTAACACCAAGTCACAGAACGCTACTGTGAGTTACACCTGCACCACGGAGACTTAAATGGAAAAATGTCCGTGAGTTATATTTACTTCACGTGGCCTGAAGAGAAGACTTCCTGTGACTTAGATTTATCTCACGTGGCAGTCAATGTGTTTTCTAAATGTTGGGAATTTTTCTATTTCTTGTAACACGAATACTATTAGTCCTTGAAAAAAATTCATAATTATTTTTCGCGCCTCACTGTGTATCACGAACTTAATGAGTGGCGTTTTTCAAGTCGTGGGGATTTCGTTCGTGTTTCCTCACGCACCAAAGTCAGAATGAAAAATACCTACTGGAGTAATACAATGCTTCAAACTGTTAGATTGCATATGTTGGCGAAGATACGATTTCTGATCGGTAATTATCGGTAAGCTTTTTTGTGACTGCAGTACATTACAGTAATAATTAAAAAGTAATCAGTTTTATTTTAACAATTATTTTACAATATTTTCCTGGCTTTAGTTTTTGCAAAATCATCAATAAGATCTGTTAAATCTAGACTTGTTCCCCCCTTGTTTTCGATTGCTACGAGTGCCAAATGTCCGAGTTGAGCTTGAGCCATACTGTACCTCAGATGCGTTTTGATCATTTTTAATTTGCTGAACGATCTTTCGGCTGCTGCAGAAAAATAAAAGTTCGGTAAATACTTCCGTATCCTCACATTCTAATAATGCATATTGTGTTACAATTTCATTACATAATTGGCGAACTGTCCATGTTGGGGTCAATTTCGGCAGGAGAAATTAAAAGTCGAAATTCCTTCATTCAACTAAAATATTATATACAATATAACGTGTATTATCCAAGGTAATTTGGGGTCATGGATATTCGGAAAACCGGTTTATTCGGATATTCGAACTGTACACTTCTATTTACCAACAAGAAGTACGGTACAGTAAATGTATTTGTACTGTGTTTGGAGGAGCGCGATCCTTCACATTGCACGTCGCAACACTTGGAAGCCGCAGCTGTTGCTGTGCGCAGCTTTGATGCTGCCGCTTCTTCTGCTGCTACGGCGACTGAAGCTTGCCGATTGATGGACACATTGACTGGCAGCTTCGTCTGTCAGCAGCGCCACATAGTGGCGTCTTGTGAAGGCCCAATTAGAAGCATTGTTCCGCCAGCCGGTGGCCCAGTGCGGCTACTGTGGGAAACTTGGTTTGAGGGGAAGGGGATATGATGGACGATAGGGTGGGAGGGTAAAAAATATTAAATAAAAACTTCGACGCTCTACTGTAACTTTTTCGTTGCCCACGAAGGCCGAGGGGCCCCTGGCGCTCGGGGGCCCCGGGGCACTGCCCCGCCTAGCCCTATGATAGCTACGCCACTGTCCGTCACACCGGCGATGTTACATCTCGTCCGCAGATCCTTTCGACGGTGCATTGCATTACGCATTGAGGAACATGGGCACACATTTGAACATCTCATGTAAATGAACTTCCAACCGCCATAACATCCATCACCCACCACACAACCATTTATTATGTACAGCGCGTGGTATCTGCCCCTGAAACTTTGAAGGGTTGTAGCTGCCAAACTAACAGTGATACGAATGTAGCTTAAATCGATTTGGACGCAGCTGGTTTCAACGAATCCAATGCACGATAGAAAAAAACTATTGTTCCATTTAAAAAATTATATCTTTGTGCTGTAACTCTTTTGGAAAATGATACAATAAACTATGTTCATAGCTCCGCAGAAAGTGTAATATTTCTTGTGTTGACCTACCACATTAAAATTTCCCGTCACCTATTATTTTATAAGTTACAGAGGCAAACACACTTAGTGAAACACTCTGTATGTAATTCGCCACACATTAGCAAAAACGTCCAAAGATATGTGACAAATAACACTACAAAAGTCATTGTTGTACCTGTATCTGTTAAAACGAAGATTGGATTTAAAAAGGATTACAGTCGGTCTCGAAAACGCTACCTTCAACACCGGAGCGCAATGCCGCTAAACGCACGGCTATTCTTGCTAGGTGGAGGTTAGTGTCTGCATTATTATTCATGATCGTATCTTCTAAATGCTTTTACGGTTGATGCGTCTGTAATTTATAGTTATAAGCAGTGGCGGACTAAGGCTTTCGGAGGCCCAGGGAGACGGTAAAACAAAATGAGGCCCCCTGTCCTCTTGCAAATATATGTATTACAACTAAAAAAAAGTACCTTTTGAGGTCTGCAGGCCCCCGAGGACTAGAGGCACGGGACAGTCTAAAAAAATATTGTTTTTGGGATTTGGATGACCCAGAACAAGAGGCCAAAGGTGATCCAAAAAAAAAAAAAAGCGCTTTCTAGGTATTTGGAGGCCCCTCAAGAAGAGGGACTTGGGCAGACCGCCCCTTCCCCTACAGTCCGCCACTGGTTATCAAAATGTTTTACCAAATATGATGCGTTTTTGATGAATCTTCAATGGGTCAAAAACAAATATGAAGGGCGGATGTTGCCTTCATGGAGGATATTTGCGCTGCGCATGCGCAAGGCGAGGAGAGCAAGAGCTTCACTGCTTTGCTTCGGGGCCCTTCGTGCATAACCGCCAGAGCTCGAGTAGCCAGGAACTGGTGTCTACCAGCTCCAACTGCAACGTTAAAAGCGGCGTTTCCCCTCTGTCCTCCCTGCCGCAGGAGCGCCCATATGCTACCTCCAGGGGGTTCAGAAGAGAATTTGAACCTCAGCGGCGCATAGCAACGCTGCTGCCACTGCCGCCTATATTAAGCGGCCGGGCTACGACGAGTCGTATACGTGCTGTCTCTCAAACATAAATCGTTTCTCGTGCGATAGAAATGCTTTCAATGCGCATATAAAATGATCTGATATAAGAACGAAACGAAGAATGTTAGTTTAAAAAAAACTTATTATTTCATTTATTTATCTACTATGTTTCGCGACGAGCTTTTTTTTTCCGGGGGTTCACTGAATCACCGAACACATAGGATGCGTCGCCACTGCTGATAACTGAAATTATACAATCATTGCGTATCAAAACCAAACTGCACGAGGCACAGCTTTCCAATGAATGTGTTCCTTGTTGCAAGCAGTTCATCACTGATTCGTATGTTTACATTTCAGAAAGTGTACGACTACTTCTTGGTTTGTTGGTTGGTTTGATTTTTATGGGGACTAAACGGCTACAGTTATCAGTCCCTTGTTCCAAACGTAGAGAGTAGAATAAAAATCACTACAATGTAGTAGAAAACGGTGTGTTAAAACTCACCAAGCAAAGGGTGTAACATGTCAAGAAGTAAATGAATCAAAGTAAGAACTGATAAAAGAAGAGAAAGGTGGAAAGACGATACCAGAGTGTCCTGGCCAAGTGACCACAGACAAGATAGTAGGGCATCTGCCCACTTTTGCACATTAAAACCAACTGCCTAAAAGCGGTAGGCGAGCGAAGAACAAATACATAATGAACACAGTGCTAAAAATCAAATAGATTAGTACAACCCACTCACACGGATAAAATTTAAAACAGCGTCAGTCATAGAGGCATGGTCAGCTAAAACAAGTTTTAAATCGTCAGGGAGATTAAAATTCTTTCTCTGAGCGGCTAAATCCGGGCATGGACGACTGTCAGACGCGCACCACATCGACGACTACTTCTGTCATCATTGTTTAAAAATTCTCATGTTTGTAAATAGACGGAATGTAACTGCTACGCCTAACAATCGCTAGGCCTACAAATTACTTCAACTAACTTAAACTTACTTATGGACAACACACAGCCATGCCCGAGAGCGGACTCGAAACTTCGACCACAAGCAAATCCGCTCCGCAGCATGGCGCCTTAGAGCATTCGGCCATTCCACCGTGACTCCCCCCACTGACTGATACCAGCTGATACAGATTTATTATCTTACACAGGGTGACGTGAAATTCGAGCACTCGGGCTCCGCATTGCGATTACTCACGTGTCAGAAATTTTTTCGTCTTTTTTTTTATTTATTATTTTTTTTCCTTTAGATATTTAACAAAACTTCGAACTGCGCCTATTTATGTCGAAGACTGACATGGGTGTGTATTACATACATGAGACTTTTTCGGAATTACGCAATTACACAAACGCACTTCTAGGGAATGTAGAAAGCGTCTTGACGAGCAAAATGAGCGCAGAAAGTTATGAAATCGTAAGTCAGTGGGTCAGGCCGTTCTATACGGCCGATTCCCTTCATTTTTGTTTCAGACGAAACGTACTCAACCACAAATCTGCTATCAAGTATCAGAATTCACTTACATCTCTACCTCGTTTATTTTAACTCTAAATGCGATATTCTTCTGCCCTTGATGTGAATATTATTATATTTGTTTTTCGATATCTTCATTTCTAATAAAGGCACGCAGTTACGTTTGTCCTAAAAACGCCCAGCAGATCAAGCGCTTTCATTTGCGCTTTTAAATACTTGCATCAATAGATTCTGAAGAACATTATGAGTGCCCATTCAAATTGACTTTTTCTCAACATATCAACAAATAATACAATTCCTTGAGACAACATTGTATCATTATACCAAAGGTATTATACATAAGGAGAGGCATCGAATTAATATTTGTACGGTGGCCGGGATTCGAACCCGGGACCTGCTACTTACTAGGTAGGCGCTTAATTTTTTTTTCCTATGTGTAGTTCTAATCCCCTCTCTGACCGCGAAAATACTCTGCTAACACAGCGTTGCAACCAAAGCGACTACACGGACTGTCTTAAAGCACGTCTCCCTCCACACCATATACTTTAATTCGATGCCTCTCCTTATGTTTAATACCTGTGGTATAACGAGACAATGTTGCCTCAAGGAATTGTATTATTTGTTGATATTTATATCACCTCGGCCTGAGGAACAAGGTGGTCTAAAGCGCCTACCTAGTAAATAGGAGGTCCCGGATTCGATTCCCGGCCACAGCACAAATTTTAATTCGATGCCTCTCCTTATGTTTAATATTTTTTCTTAACATGTTCGTCATTCCTCTTACGGTGCGAAGAACAGGTATTCGTACGGGTCGTCTATTATTATTGTTTTGCTTTTTTTCTCGCGGAAGACAAATTTATTCAGTCCTTTTGTTTATACAGATTAGGGAGGAAACAACATACTGTTAGTTTACCAAATAACATATCTGGTTGTGATCTTTAGTTGTGATGCATAAAGTTATTCTACATGAAGAACCGTGTGTGGCTACTTCTTTCAAACACTGTTTGTAAATGTTAAAGCATGGGCAGCGGGCTGTCTGAGTTCATCGGCAGATGTGATTCCCCGCCGTGGCTTCAGCACAACGACAGCCAGTGGCCTTTTATCTGACTCCGGGACGCGGAGCGGAAGATTTCAGGCAGGACGCGGAAAAAAGAAAAAAAAAAAAAAAGTCCGGTGGAAAGATACGGCGCGCAGTGACCACCAACCCCTCCCCCTCCACTCCCCCCCCCCCCGGCTGCCCCTAAATGCCGGGGCAGTCATGGCGGCTGGGGACGGCGACGTCACTGTGACGTAGCTGTGACGTCACACTGCCGCCTCTGCGGCCTGAAGGGTGCGTCCGCAACTCTTTTTCCCCAGAGGCGAAGTTACCTGGCAGCCCGCCCCGCTTCTCTCTCCGCGCGGACAGTAGCGCCGCATATCTACCTACAATTGCTTATTTTATTTTTATTTTTAGAGTAATCTATCTATATAAATGTGAATGTCTGTTTGGTGTACGTTTATCACGTCTGAACCACAAGACATAAAGAGCTAAGAATTTGTACAGTTACTAATGTCTACCCGGGAAAGGCTTAGGCACGGTTTTATGGTATCGGATAGCTATTTATCTGTATATATTAATGTGAATGTCTGTTCGGTGTAGGCTTATCACGTCCGAACGACAAGACGCAGAGACTTAAATATTTGCACAGTTACTAATTTGTATCTGAGGAAGTTTTAGGCCCGGTTTTATAGCGATCTGATAGATATTTACTAATTTGAAGAATATAACGCGAAATGCGGAACAATAATTAATCTTTGAAAATTATATTTACTCTTTAAAAATGGTTTTATTGGTTGCATTGTTGCTTGAGTGTTGATAATGATAAAAAGGGTGGAGTATATTCGGATGGAAGTTATCGATGTATATAAAATTCTACATGTGTGTGTGCGTGTATGTTAATATTTTGCTCTGCAGCGAAAACTACAGAACGCAAACGAATGATCTGTGTGTAACTGTTGTCCTTGTTCCCTGCCGATAGCTATAAGGGGGTGAAAATTGTGGTGGTTGAAAGTCGTTAAATTATGAAAAAATTCGGACTGAAGGCCAGCGAAGACGTTTACGACTCTATAGCACACAGCGAAACATGATGCCACAGACCATGTCTTTGGTCTATGCGTGCTACAATGTCTTCAGCTCTTTCTCTGTAAGGATAAGCATACGAATAAGGAAATATAAGAAAAATAAATAAAACAGTAAAAAAGAAATTTCTTTTTATACATCTCTTTAAGAAAATCGATTTGAAGTTTCGCGCATTACATCAAGTGATCGATCTGTGATATTATTACAATCATTATTGTTGAATTTCGTGATTGGATTCTTCGAAACGAGTGCATTTTTACGTGCGATTTGATCTACACTACTTCCTTTCCTGATAAACGGTAAGTGCATAGACTTCTGCAATCTGATAGGAATATTTTTCAGTTCCTTCAAAACCAGTCTCACAGCACACTATTGAAAGATAGCTTATCTATCATAATCAACCAACACGCGAGCGGAGGCGCGGGTTTAAGCTAGTATTAAATAAATCAACTCCACAAAAAGGGTGATAGATCAGACGTAAACAATTACAGGGGGATTTCCCTTCTATCCGTTTCATATAAGGTCCTTTCCAAGATATTATTAAACAGAATTGAACCTGAACCATAATTTCTAAGACTTTCCAGGCTATTTGTTGCCATCTCGTAAAATCGGGTGTACTGCCGGTGGTCCGCGTCTTCCCAACACGATACTTCGACGTCGTAACTCGGCGTGGCGGATTTAGAAAAGGGAGGAGCTGTTCAGTGCAAATTATAAATCTTAAAAACATAATTAGTACACGTGCTGGTCAACCATATGCTACAACATTTATTGATTTTAGAAAAGCATGTGACTCAATGGACAGACAAGCCTCATTAGAGCTCTGGAGGAATTCGGAATTGATAGGAAAACTAGAGAGATTGTTAAGCAAACATTGAGAGATACAAAGTCCGAGGTGAAATGTCGAGGCAAGATTTCATACCCTTTCAAAATACAAACAGGTTTGAGACAAGGGGTTGGACTCTCCCCAATCTTATTCAACATCACTCTAGAAAAGATAATAAAGGAAGACATTGGTGGAATACACACAAGAAAAAGTGAATCGAATTTGTTTTGGAGGATGAGTCAAAGGGCTTACGATACATGCAGTAGCTTTTGCAGACGATATTGCGCTACTCTCCACGAATATACCAGATGCAATTAAAGAAATAGAAAATCTTAGCAAAGCATGCAGCTAAATTTGGTTTACAGATATCACAAGAAAAAACTAAATTCATGTCTAACAAATTTAAGGAAGTCAACAATTTGCACACAATTAGTGGATGTATCGACAGGGTCAAACACTTTAAATATTTTGGAGAAACAATAACGGATACTGGTATAGAAAAATAATCTGTCAAACTTCGAGTAGCTAAACTCAGGAGAGCGCAAATTTTAACAAAGAAGCTGTACAATAAAAATGCTTATCTCGAAATGCGAAGTCATTACATTACAAGACAGTGACAAGAACAGGAGTAAAATATGCAGCAGAAACACTCTCCCTCAAGATCAAAGGACTAGTAGATGAGGTCGAGAGAAAGGAAAGGGTAATTCTGAGGAAGATTCTTGGTGGACGAAAAAAAAAAAACAAAAAAAAAATGGCGAAACATGGGTAAAGAAGAGCAATGAGAAGGTCTATCAATTTATTAAACCAGTTACAACGAAAATGAGAAAGAGAAGGCTTATGTTCTTCGGTCATCTGGCGAGAATGGATGACAGCAGATTAACGAAGAAAATCTTCAATTTAATTCAACAGAGGAAAACACCCAACTGTTGGTTGCAAGGAATAAAGAAAGACCTCATGGAACTTGGACTCACAGAAATGGACGCGAAGAATAGGGACAAGTACAGAAAGGCAGTAGCTGAATTCGAGGTTTTCAGGAGGCCCCAAGAAAGAAAACCAACAGGAAACTGACAGCTGAACATCTGGCTAAAATGGCAGCAGGCAGAAGAGCAGCCCTAGAGAAGAGAAAGAAGAAACTGAATATGAAATAAAATTTGTAACGCGGCCAATAGTTGGCCAATTCGTGTAAATAAGTAAATAAATAATTAGCCTACTACAAGTAAGATAATAAAATCAAAAGGTACCTCGTTTTCAAACTACTTGGAGCATTTATAATATGTTTTATTTCAGATCCTGAAAATACTTCAAGAATTGAGGAATTCATACTAAATAACTTATATGGCACAATGAACGCAGTTTGACAGGTACGGTGAAGTTCGTAAGTCATAGAATTTAGAGTTTTCCCTAAGAGTTTCTACTTACTCTACTTTTACGTTCTCCTTTCCTACTTTTGTCCTTCTCTCTATTTCCTCCGTGTCCGTTTATCTATGTTCATACAGGCCTAATAAAGTTGTAAGCAAATAATTCTCGTGAAACAGTTTCTATGACTGGCGAATGTTAATACCATGTTATACGATGTTCTAGATATTTCAACAGTTGCCAGTTGATTACTAAGAAAGAGAGGTATTTCATGTTATGTATCTCAAAGAAAATAATGCTGTTTCAGAATTTTCTTTCTGCATATCCATAGCTGAAATTAGTACTATATTATCGCTTTATGCCCTGATGTAATGCATTTTAAGTGTGTTGTCGGTCTTATAACATTTTCCTACACTGGGAAATACCAAAAACGTCATTCTGTAGATACTTTTAGGGATAGGTTATCACAGACAATCGGAAAAATACCGATACTGTCTCTAGTGGAACAGCAGAAACAGACTCAAAATACGTAACTGAATATCTACAATGAGTCGATAGTCCCGCCTCCCTCTCTTTGTCACATCACATCCCGTAACTATTTATAGGATTGTGAATAGCCAATAATACACAGCCAAGGGGGAGGTGTCATAACAATGTGAAAACTTACTTCTAGCACCACACATCAGAAACCAGAACCATGAACTAACAAAAAGCTAGCAAATACTGTTTAAACATTTTTACCGCTAATCGGATTCTGACTCGCAGCCTTCACATTATGTAAACAATGCCGCACGCGCGAATTTCACAGGCAGTAATTCTATTATTGAATTTCATCATTGCCTTTCTTGCTTTATAAGTGGCCTTTACAGTTCCCGCTTTCTCGGTTTCACTTTCCCGTATTTCCTCATTCCTTGAGAACACAAGCATCATATAACAAACTTTACTTCAGTTTGTACAGGCAACAGAGGAAGAGGATCAACGAGCCATTTCTCATGATTGCGTTTAATGATTATGTAAAACACATTATTAATTACACTCAGTACATCACTTCAAACCAACATAGGGCCGGCGCAAGGCACGTGCGAAACGTGCGGCCGCACGGGGCGGCACTTTTCGAGGGGCGGCAAATCTGCCGACCCCTTTTTTCTAAGGGTACCCTCCGCAGTGCAAATTCAAAAGTGAAATGCATGCTTGTGTGCTTCTTTGATTCCAAGGGAATTATTCATAAAGAGTGGGTGCCTCCTGAACGAACAGTTAACCAATATTACTACAAAGAAGAGTTCTTCGTGTCCGTGCCTACATTCTTGATAATTGGATTCTACATCACGATAATGCGCCACCCCGTACTGCTCTGTCAGTACAGCAATTTTTAACCCCAAAACAAATTTCAGTACTGCCACAGCCACTTTAGTCACCACATACCGCTCCGTGCGACTTTTTTTCTTTTTCCTCTATCCGTCTTCTCTCCTCTCTTCCCATTGTCCAAGTTTCGCAACCGCATAGTGCCACACTGCAAACAAAAGCTTTCATGATACGTTTTCTTATCTCCATACTGATGTTCTTGTTGGTGAGTAAGTCCTTGCTCAGACTGAATGCAATTTTGGCTTGTTGTATTCCTCTCATAATTTCTTACGACTTCTACCATCACTTGGAAAGCTAGATCACAAGGGATGGTAGAACCCGTAAAGAAATTCAAATGTTCAAATGTTTGTGAAGCTTAAGGGACTTAACTGCAAGTCATCAGTTCCTAAAATTACGAACTACTTATGAACTACCTTATACTAAAGACGACACAAACATCCATGCCCAAGGGGCGATTCGAACCCCCGACGGGGAACGGCCTCGCGCATCGGAGCACAGCGCTTTAATGCGCTTGGCCACTCCGCCGCGGCGGAAATAAATTGTGAGCAGAATAAAACACGCCAAAATTGCATTCAATCTGAGAAAGGACTTACTCACCAGCACGAACATCAGTATGGAGATAAGAAAACATATAACGATAGCTTTTGTTTGGAGTGTGCCTCTATACGGTTACGAAATTTGGACAATAGGAAGAGAAGAGAAAAGATGGCTAGAGGCGTTGGAGATGTGGTGTTATACAAGGCAGATAAAGAACAGCGGGAAAGAGAGAGTAACAAATGAAGAGGTGCTTAGAAGAGTACAGGAAAACAGATCCCTGTGGAGGCACATCCAAACAGGACAAGACAAACTTATAGGGCACATCCTAAGACACGATAACATCATTGGAACAATAGCAGAAAGAGCTATTGAGGGAGGAAACCGACGGGGGCGAACGACAGTATCATACATGCAGCAGATCGTGAACGATGTTGGATGCAACACGTATGTGAAAATGAAGAGGAAGGCAGGCAGAGGAGAGGAATGGCGCTCTGCTGCAAACCAACCTCAGGTTTGAGCACTGAAGAAGAACAGTCAAAACGACGGTAAGGGGACACCATTTTCAAACAACACAAGATGACTAAAAAGGTGTGACGAGGGTCTTGGAGGATATTACAGAAGATGCGTTCCAGTAATGTTACCATCAATGGCAAAAGCGCTGGAAAACGTGTGTGCAGTCAGAAGGATGTTGTTGTTATGGTCCTCAGTCCGGAGACTGGTTTGATGCAGCTCTCCACCCTACTCTATCCTGAGCAAGCCTTTTCATCACCTCATAATAATGGCAACCCGTATCCATTTGAATCTGCTTACTATATGCGTCTCTTGGTCTCCCTATGTGATTTTTAGGCGTCTCTTGGTCTCCCTATGCTATTTTTACCCCACACACTTCCCTCCAATGCAAAATTTACGATTCCTCGATGCCTAAAAATGTGTCCTAACCAAGCGAACCCTTCTTTAAGTCAAGGTATGCCAAAAATTCATTTTCTCACCAATTCTGTACAGTACCTCTTCATTAGTTATGTGATCTATCCACCTATTCTTCAGCATTCTTCTGTAGAACCACATTTCTTCCTGTCCGCAATGTTTATCGTCCATGTTTCACTCCCGTACAAGGCAACACTCCACACAAATGCCTTCAGAAAACACTTCCTTACGCTCAAATCAATATTCGATCTTAGCAAATTTCTCTTTTTCAAAAATGCTTTTCTTCCCATTGCCATTGTGCATTTTATATCCTCTGTACTGCGACCGTCATATGTTATTTTACTACCCAAGTAACAAAACTCACCTACCACCTTCATTGTTTTGTTACCTAATCTAATTCCTTCCGCATGGCCTGATTTTCTAAGACAGCATTCCATTATCTTTGTTTTACTCTTGATAATGTTCATTTTATACACTCTCTTCAACACACTGTCCATTCCATTCAACTTCTCCTCCAAGCCCTTTGCTGTCTCTGACAGAATTAAAATGTCATCAGCAGAACGCAATGTTTTATTTCTTCACCCTGAACTTTAATTCCTTCTCCAAATTTCTCCTTGCTTTCCATCACCGCCTGCTCGGTGTACAAATTGAATAACATCGGAGAAAGGCTGCAACCCTATCTTACTACTCCCTTCCCAACTAATGCTTTCCTTTCATGCCCTTCCAGTCTAATAACTGCGGTCTGGCTTTTGTACACGTTGTAAATAACTCTCCTTTCCCTGTATTTTACCCCTGCTGACTTCAGATTTTGAAAGAGTGTATTCCAGTTAACATTGTCAAAAGCTTTCTCCAAATCTACAAAAACTAAAAATGTAGGTTTGCCTTTCCTTAATCTATCTTCTAAGATAAGTCGTAAAGTGAGTACTGCCTCCCGTGTTCCTTCGTTCCTCCTGAATCCAAACTGATCTTCCCTGAGGTCAATTATACCAGCTTTTCCATTCTGCTGTAGAAAATTCGTGTACAATTTTACAACCATGACTTATCAAACTGAAGGTTCTGTAATTTTCACAGCTGTCTGCGCCTGATTTCTTTGGAATAGGAATTATTACATTCTTCTTAAAGTCAGAGGGTATTTTGCTTGTCTCATACATCTACATGGGATACTGTACAAATTACATTTAAGTGCCTGGCAGAGGATTCATCGAACCATTATTATACTCCAGAAGGCGAGGTACTGGCGGAAGTAAAGTTGTGAGGCGGCATCGTGAGTCCTGTCGGGATAGCTCAGTCGGTAAAGCGCTTGTCCACGAAAGGCAAAGGTCCCAGGTTCGAGTCCCGGTTCCGGCAACATTTTTAATTTGCCAGGAAGTTTCACCATTATACTATTTATCTCCCATTCCAATCTCGAATAGCGCGCGGGTAGAAAGAACACCTGAATCTGTCCGTTCCAGCTCTGATTTCCCGTATTTTATTCTGATGATCATTTCTACCTATGTAAGTGGGAGTCAACAATATATTTTCGCATTCGGAGGAGAATGTTGGCGATTGGAGTTTCGCAAGTAGCCCACGCCGCAGCGATATGCGCCGTTGTTGTAACGATTCCATCCCAGATCCGTTATCATTTCCGTAGCACTGTCTCACCTGAATCATGACAATACGAAACGAGTTGCCCTTCTTTGGACTGTTTCGTTGTCCTCCGTCAAAGAGACCTGATAAGGATCACACAATGGGCAGCAATACTCCAAAAATGGACGGAGAAGCGTAGTGTATGCAGTTTCTTTTGTTGTTCTGTTGCATCTTTTAAGGGTTCTGCCAATAAAACGCAGTCTCTGGTTCGCCTTTTGCAGGACATTATCTACGTGTTCTTTCCAGTTTAAGTCTGAAGTAATAGTAATTCCTAGATATTTTTCAGGTTTGATTGATTTATCTTGTAAACATAGTTTAACCGATTTCTTTTCGTAATCTTGTGGACTACTTCACACTTCTAATTATTTAGAGTCAATTGCCAATTTTTATACCATAGTGATGTCTTATTTAGATCATTTTGCAAGTTGGTTTTGATCTTGACATGATTTTTCTAGACGGTAAATAACGGCCTCATCTGCAAACAACTTAAGAGAGCTACTTAGATTTTCCCCTAAATCGTTTATGTAAATAAGGAACAGCAGAGGACTAATAACACTACCCTGTGGACCGCCCTGTTTTAGTCGATACCTTACCATGGATTACTACGAACTGTGCCCTCTCTGACAGGAAATCCCCTATCCAATCGTAAATTGGGGGCGATATACCATAACCACGTAATTTGATTAAAAGCCGTTTGTGAGGTACGGTGTCAAAAGCCTTCTGGAAATCAAGAAATACGGAATCGATTTGCGAACCATTGTCGATAGCGCCCAGGTGAAACAGTTTTGTGATGGCTGACTTTCCCAGAGACTTAAGTAACTCTGAGGAAGTGTCATCTGCTACTTTGAAGGACACAACACTGAAGTTGCCTAAACAGGTAAGCAACATTTTTTTGCATCAGTCTCAATGAAAACAATAGGCTGGCAGGACGGGATTAAAATAGGTGAATACAAAATAAGCAGTCTCGCATATGCTGATGACTTAGTTGTAATGGCCGATTCGATTGAAAGGTTGCAAACTAATATTTCAGAGCTCGATCAGAGGTGCAAGGATTATGATATGAAGATCAGTATCACCAAACAAAGTAATGTCTGTGGGAAAGAGATTTAAACAGATTGAGTGTCAAATAGGAGGAACAAAGTTAGAACAGGTAGACAGTTTCAAGTACCTGGGATGTATTTTCTCACAGGATGGCAACATAGTGAAAGAACTGGAATCGAGGTGCAGCAAAGCTAATGCAGTGAGTACTCAGCTAAGATCTACTCTCTTCTGCAAGAAGGAAGTAAGTACCAAGACTAAGTTAGGAGTGCACCGCTCTATCTTTCGACCAACTTTGTTGTATGGGTGTGAACGTTGGGTGGATACAGGTTACCTTATTCACAAGATAGAGGTTACAGATATGAAAGTAGCAAGAATGATTGCAGGTACTAATAGATGGGAACAAAGGAGGGTGTATATAATGAGGAAATCAAAGGAGAACTGGGAATGAGCACCATAGATGAAGCAGTAAGAGCGAACAGCCTGAGATGGTGGCGTCATGTCACACGCATGGGAGAAGCGAGATTACCTAAGAGACTCGTGAGCTCGGCAGCGGAGGGTAAGAGAAGTCGAGGTAGGTCAAGAAGAAAGTACTTAGATTCGGTGCAGAATGATTTTGAAGTAAAAGGCATAACATCAGACAAGGCATTAGCATTGAAGAGGGGATCATGGAGGAATTTTATTAGAGGTACTATGCTCCAGACTGAACGCAGAAAGGCATAAGCAGTCTCTAATGATGATGACGATGATGATGATCAGTCTCATTACTTCATTGTTGCACCTCGTAATAGTGGACCTATCACACATCCCTGGGGTAGGGCAGAGCTGTAGTCGCCGGCTACCTCGCCGGCCTGTTTGTGTTTCTCGCGCGTGCCGAACCGGAGAGCAGGTTTCCCGCCGTGAGCCGGAGAGGCGGGGATAACTCCGTCGCTGACAAATTGCTGGAAAAGTGTTTCCACCGGCGCCGCGCCGCCGCCTTATCGCAGATCTCGCTGGCGTCTAATTGCATAAACGCCGGCGTGCACCGCGGCCTCAGCGCCAGCCAATATTTACTCCGCCAGAGAAATCGGGCCGTCCGCGGACCGGTCCAGAGGCAATAAACGCCAAGCCGCACCGCGCGCATGCGCAGTGCGTGCCATCGCCGCGCCGCGCACAGTACGCCCACCTGACTGGCGCCAGCGATGCCACCGCGCTGCAGGGGCGCTGGCGCCAGTCACCGCGGGGACAGAGTCGAACATTAGAGTCGCGAAACTCCCAGCGAAATTCTGCAACTTCACGACTGCAGCGCTACCAAGCGGCTGGGTCGTATAAACGTACCGCGAAGCGATTGAATAATGAATGTGTATTTGGAGTGACGTAGAACATTCAAAATTGTTCCATATTTAGCTTTTGAGGCGCTATCAATTTTAACAACCATCAAAACTATGTGTATCTTGAAGTTTTCCCGGCGTTTTGATTCGTCCATCATATTTCGGGTTTGCAGCCGGATCATGTTGACGTCTTCCAACGATATTTCGGCTGACAAACGTGCAGCCATCTTCAGGTGAGTACGGGATTGAAGATTACTGGTGTGCGTCGTTCCGTATATACCGAAGATTGGCACGGCGGCGCCTGCGCAGTGAGGAAGTACTAGCGTGCCCCCCGTCGAATTTGGCGCGCTCTGCGGTAGAAGCGGGCCGCGTCTGCGTATTTCAACGAACTCCTTAATAATCGAATCCAAAAAGGATCTTGTCGTTGCCAAAATTTTTGTTGCAGAATAGTCCAAGGAGTGTCCCGTGGAAATACAGTGTTCTGCTATGACATTTGTTGGGCTGCAGTAGACGTGTGTGGCGCTCATGCTCCACGCGTCTTCCTCGTACTGTGCGAGTAGTTTGACCAATGTAGAAATGACCACATTGACAAGGGATCTTGTAAATTCCCCGCCTTTCTCAATCCCAAATCATCCTTCGCAGAGCAAGGGAAAGCCGAGATCTTCGCAGGTAGTTGGAATATCACTTTTACACAATGCTTTTTTTAGAATTCCTCCTATTTTAAAAGAGAGGTTGCCCACATACGGAAGGAACGCCCTGGACATGATTACCTCCTTATCTTCTTCTTTTTGTTGTTGTTTAGATTTCTTCCTCGTTAGAGCTGTGCTGATCTGGTGTGAAGACTATCCATTTTCCCTGAAGACTGACTGCAAATGTTCCATCTCTTTAGGAAGGCAGTCCTTATCAGATACCACATGTGCCCGGTGCACCAGAGTACGTAGCACACCTGTGGTTTGTGCAGGGTGGTGGCAGCTTGTCGCCTGCAGATATAGATCTGTGTGCGTGGGCTTCCGGTAGACGGAGTGACCCAGAGACCCACCAGTTCTTACAGTGACAACGACATCCAGAAACGGCAGACATCTGTCTTTTTCGACCTCCATGGTAAATTGAATGTTCTTGTGGATGGAATTCAGGTGTTTCAATAATCCTGCAAACACTTCTTCTCCATGGGGCCAAACTATACATGTGTTGTCCACATAAAGACAAAAAACTGTCGGTTTAAATTCTGCCGACTCGAGTGACTTCTCCTCAAATTCCTCCATTAAAAAGTTTGCTACCAGAGGGGACAAAGGACTTCCCATAGCAACACCGTCAATTTGTTGAAAGTATTCATTATTAAATAAGAAATAGGTAGAGGACAGGCAATGATGGAACAATGCTGTTATGTCAGCTTTGAACCTCCTGCCAATGAGTCCCAGTGAATCCATCAGTGGAATAATGAGACGACATGAAAACTCACTAATAAGTCTTAATTGTCGCGGTGGAGTAGCCGAGTGGTGTAAAGCGCCTCGCTGCGGAGCGCACGGTTGCTCGCCGTGGAGGTTCGAGTCCTCCCTGGGGCATGGTTGTGTGTGTTGTCCTTAGGTTAGTTTACCTAGGTTTAAGCTACGGACTGATGACCACGCAGTTTGGTCCGATAGATTTACAGACATTTGAACATTTTTGAAGTCTGAATTGTGGAGTCGTAGGTTGGTGCACCGATATTACTGACAATCGAACGTAAAGGAAGTCCCTCTTTGTGAAGCTTCTAGAAGATTTCAACAAAGCTGTCGTTATTCTTTCTACTTTTGCCGTCGTATCCATGTCGATCTTCTGATATGTAGACTCACTCAGGAGGTTGTAAATGCCGGCCGCGGTGGCCGACGAGACTGCGGCGCTCCAGTCACGGTCTGCACGGCCACTACGGTCGGGGGTTCGAATCCCCCCTCAGGCATGGATATTTGTGCCGTCCTTAGTGCTAGCTAGTTCATAAGTAGTTTGTACGTTTAGGAACTGATGACCCCGTAGTTAAGCCCCATAAAATTTGAATTTGAGGCTGTAAATCTTCTCGTTGTAGATGTGACGTTGCCCTTGTCAGCTTGAAGTACCTCCTCACTGTGCAGGTGCTGCCGCGCCAATCTCCGGCATATATAGAACGACGCACACCAGTAATCTTCAGTATCGTGCTCACCTGAAGATGGCTGCATGTTTGTCAGCAGAAATATCGGTGGAAGACGTCAACATGATCCGGCTGCAAGCCGGAAATATGGTGGACCTAATAAAAGTATAATTCGGAAATTACTCATTTGCAAAGCATGCTCCGAAGTAACAAAGCCGCGGCGGATTAGCCGTGCGTACTGGTGCGCCGTGCTGCGCTGTGCGCGGCCGATCTCCGTCGGGGGTTCGAGTCCTCCCCCTCGGGCATGGGTGTTTGTGTTACCTTAGGTTAGTTTACCTCGGTTTAAGTAATTTGTAAGCTACGGACTAATAACCACGCAGTTGAGTCCGAGAGATTTACAAACATTTGAACATTTTGAAGTAATCAAGGAGGTTAGAATACAAGGAGAAGCTGAAAGAGTGAAGCTTGCCTCCTCCATATTGCTAAGTTTTGGAGAAGTTTTCGTATTTTAGAGCTGATGTTTTATGTCACTTAAAACAGGAATAAAGCGTCCGACGGTTCTGCCGTGGTGTACAGCGAGTTAAAATAGTCCAAATTAGCCGTTAAAAATGAATTGTGGAAAGTATTTATTACTATTTATTCAAGAATGTACTATATTGTTTGAAAGTACCTGCTTTGCAGTGACTGTCAGTTCAATGCATTAACCGTAAAAGGGTGGACTTAACGTATAGTTTTAACAGAGAAATTGCATTCCAAAACTGACCAACATGGTGGATAGGCTTCAACTGACGTATGTACTCGTCAAAGATAATACCATCTCCCTATATTCTAACCTCCTTGGAAGTAACAGAATAATGTTTTGAATAACAAGTGTTTGTTTACGCTGTTTAGTTATACTTTTAGGCATAGAAGTAAATCTTCAACAATTGATACACGTCAGAACTTCTGCTCTTAATCAGAATCGCAAATACTTCACCAATATCTCATAATACTACTGTTGTATAGAAGTAATGTCTGAATGCTTCCAGTAGCAGTAATCAACTATTTCACGAGAGCCTGCTTAGTTTCGTACCTCAGTTTCACAAAAATGATGAGCCTGTGTACTAACAAATTTTGGCGTACATCTACTAGTTTGTTAAAGTGAATACGTAGCTACAAAAAATAATATGTCGTTATATAAACTGTTAATATCAGCACGTCACATTCATGAAGATATGCAGTCTGATATCCGCCAAGTAGCTAAAAGGTTATGATCGGTACACGGAAGGCACAGAAGCAAGGACAAGGTGAAAAGATGGTATATCCGGCGATGTAGAATCTGTCCCCTGCATTGTAAAAATCGCGTGTACTTTCGAAAATATTACAATGTCCGAAATCCGCTCTAACAAAACTCGTGCAACATATCAGTACGCACCGAGCACGCGAACACCCAAGCGTCGCGCCATCCAGATTTACGATCTGCGAGATTCCACTGAATCACTCCAGGACGATCGTTTCAAACGGCACTGCCGGTATCCTTCTCAGTCCTTCAAACAAACTATCCGCGCGTGTGGTTCGTCTCTAGCGACAATCGTGTTGACGAGACGTTAAACCATTTTAATTTATCTGAATAAACAAACTTTTATCTCAGAGAGTATGCGTTTCCTGAGCCCATGTTTATTGGACTTATTTATCGAGTAGTAGGCCTCCCAGCTCTGAAAGTAGTCTAAACTTTCAGTTAATTACCAAAAGTGACGGTTCTATGAAAAAATGTTCAAATGTTTGTACAGCTTATGGGACTCAACTACGGGGTTATCAGTCCCTAAACTTACAAACTACTTACGAACTAGCTAATCCTAAGGACGTCACAAATATCCATGCCCGAGGGGGGATTCGAACCCCCGACCGTAGTGGCCGTGCAGACCGTGACTGGAGCGCCTCAGTCACCTCGGCCTCCTCGGCCGGCACGATTCTATGAGACAAGCTAGATAAACTTAAGTATTGTGGTATGAGTGGGACAGTGCACAAATGGTTTAAATCATACTTAACCGGAAGAGTGCAGTAAGTTGAAATAAGCAGTTCACATGATATAGACGAAACAATTAACTCCTCTAACTGGGGAGTTATTAAAAATGGGGTCCCACAAGGTTCGGTCTTGGGTCCTTTGCTGTTCTTAATATATATTAATGACTTGCCATTCTACATACATGAAGATGCTAAGCTAGTACTTTTTGCTGATGATGCAGGTATAGCTATCACACCTGACAAACATGAATTAACTGATGAAATTGCAAATGATATCCTTCAGAAAGTTATTAAGTGGTTCTCTACAAATGGACTCTCATTAAACTTTGATAAAACCCAGCATATACAGTTTCATACAGTAAATGGCATGACACCATTAATAAATGTAGACTTTGAACATAAATCTGTAGCTAAGGTAGAGTATTTAAAATTTTTAGGTGTTGCGTTGATGAGGGACTGAATTGGAAGAAAAATATTGAAGATCTCCTGAAACGTTTGAGTTCAGGTCCTTATACTATTAGAGTCATTGCAAAATTTGGTGATATACATCTCAGTAAATTAGCTTACTACACCTATATTCATTCATTGCTTTCATATGGGATCATATTATGGGACAATTCAACATTGAATAAAATAGTATTCATTGCACGAAAGTGTGTAATCAAAATAATTGCTGGAGCCCACCCAAGAGCATCCTGCAGACATTTATTTAGAGATCTATGGATTTTCACTGTAGCTTCACAATACATAAATTCACTCATGAAATTTGTTATTAACAATCCAACCCAATTCAAAAGTAATATCAGTGTGCATAGCTACAACACAGGAAAAAATGACGATATTCACTATTCAAGGTTAAATCTAACTCTGGCTCAGAAAGGGGTGAATTATGCTCCCATAAAAGTCTTTGGTCACTTACCAAGTAGCATCAAAAGTCTGACAGATAGCCAACTAGTATTTAAAAAGAAATTAAAGGAATTTTTGAATGGCAACTCCTTCTACAATGTAGATTAATTTTTTAGATAAAACTTAAAAAAATATGAAATACAAAAAATATAAAATAATTCAATAAAAAAAACAACAAAATGTAATAAATGTAAAATATTGATTGTCAAGTGTAGATAACATTTACTAGACTGACACGTTCCACATCATTACGAAATGTTGTATATATGATCTATGGAACAAGTATTAATCTAATCTAATCTACCTTTTCGGAACGCCAGAAATTGACTCTTACACCTAAGCACTTCCCTTTGAATGCTGTTATGAAGTTGGCAGTGGTGGGTGATGCTTCAGGTAGGAGGTGAGGTTCACTAATTTGAGTGCCGCCGTACCTTGATGCTGCCACCTCCCCCCCCCCCCCCCCCCCCCCTGCGGCCAAAGAGGCATTTCGCTCACCTCTCAGAGTGGCGTCAAGGCAAAGCGTCCCGGTTTGCCCTCTCCACCCTCCCCTTTAGATATATTTTCGTTGCAAGATCTGCAGAATGTCTTATCTCGGCTTGTTAGCGCTTGCTTCAACTCAAGCTGAGGCGTCGGCCTACTAAGCTTCTTTATTTCACACTTTTCAGTTCCAAGCCTAAACGCGAGTAATTTATTTGTAAAAGTTACTGAACTTTGTTCATATTTCTTTGACAATAAATACCAAGAACCTATTAATATGCATATCAATACTAAAACACAGTAAGTAACTGAAAATGTTCAAATGTTCGTACAGCTTATGGGACTTAACTATGGGGTCATCAGTTCCTAAACTTACAAACTACTTATGAACTAGCTAGCACTAAGGACGGCACAAATATCCATGCCCGAGGGGGGATTCGAACCCCCGACCGTAGTGGCCTTGCAGACCGTGACTGATGCGCCGCAGTCCCCTCGGCCACCGCGGCTGGCAGTAAGTAACTGATTACAATGTTAACTCACTGTAACAAAATGAATCTGTAACAATGAAGAGACAAGCTACCTTCTGATCAGGTGACACTGTTAACAGCGCTCCATTCTAACATTCTACATTACGCATGCATAAAGGCTGTTCTCCCCCACATCTTTTCAAACTGTTAAATATTTGTCACAACGCAGAGTATAAATGACATTTACCATTAAAATCGCGACAGTTTTCTAAAATGTTCAAAGATATGTGGCAAGGAACAATACAAAAGTCATCGTTGTTTCCATATCTCTTAAAAAGAGGTAAGGTTTTCGGAAAATTACTTGCAATCGTCTCGAACCCACCATATTCGATTGTACAGCGTGGTGCCACTAACCTCACAGTTATTCTTCCTAGATGAAGAGTAAAGCCTTCAATTAGTATTCATTATCGGATGTTCTGAAGGCGTTTACAGTTGAAGCATCTTTAAGTTACAGTTTCAAGATATCTTACATATATGACGTGTATTTGATAATTCTTCAATGCGCCAAAAAACAAATATGAAGGGCGGATGTTGCCTTCATGTAGAATTTGCACATGCGCAAGCCGAGGTGTGCGGTAACTCCATTGTCTAGCGTCGGAATCATTCGTGTGTAACTGCCAGAGCTCGAGTAGCCAGGAGCTAGCGTCTCTACCAGCTCCAACGCCAATGTTAAAAGCGGCGTTTCCCCTCGCCCCTCCCTGCAGCGGGAGCGCCCATATGCTGCCTCCAGGGGGTTCAGAAGAGAATTTGAACCTCAGCCGCGCATGCGCATTGCATCTCTGCGGCCACTTCCGCCTATATTAAGCGGCCGCGCTACGACTCGTATACGTACTGTGTCTGTGACGTAAAACGTTTTTCATGTGATAAAAATACTTTTTATGTGCATATAAAATGATCTGATAGAAGAATGAAACGATGAATGGTAGTTTACCAACACTTTTTATTTTATTCATTTATTTACTTTTTTTTCACGACGAGCTCTTTTCCGGGCTTTTACTGAACCAGTGAAGACATATAACACGCCGCTACTGGACGTTGGACTGACATTCGGTACGCTGGTGTTTTGTTTATCAGGTGAGGGCGCGGAAACGCACTGAACGCATTCCTAACGCCGCGCGGGAACAGCCGTGTGGTCTTAAGGCGCCTTGCTGCGGAGTGCGCGGACGTTCACCGCTGGAGGTTCAAGTCCTCCCTCATGCATTTCTGTCTGTGTGTGTTTGTCCAGGGCCTAGTTGTTTGACTTACAACGAGACTGCCCGACCGTGGGGTCGGGGATTTGTCGGAAATTTTGTGTGGTGAAAGAGGACCCCTAACACCTCACGTGGTTAAAACTTTAGGACGCACTACTCACGAGAAAAATCGATCTGAAGTTTCTTAGGTGCCTTATGAGTATAAAATGTTAGTCCACTGCTGAGCCGCCGTCTGGCCTAGATGGTTCCGGAAACGACTTACTGAAAGATCAGAAATTCTGCACATAGGAAGAGAAAAGAAAAAGATTAGTCCTTTATCTACAACATTACCACTTAATTACCTTCGCACAATCTTAAAGATGTGCTCATCAATTTCAATTTCTGTATTCTTACCCAAACATATTTTATTTTGAAGAAGAAACGTTTTGTTCATTTATATCATTACCTTTTATACAAGAATTAGTTGACAGGCGGCGCTACAACTTACTTGAACCTCCAGTGGTCGAGTCACTTCAATAGGCAGCAGAAGATGCCTTTTTTTTCTCAGAAGATACAATTTTGAGTTTTGTATACAGTGACAGTACCACGAGAACAGGCGTAAAGGCAATGAAGCCAGGCCGAGAAGGCATCTATATGGTGAGCGAAAGGAAGGGCTGTAGGGGAGGAAGGACGCCCCCCCCCCAAAAAAAAAAAGTTAGGGATTGGACTCTTATGCCAGAGGTCTCGAGTTCGTTTCTTACTCCAGAACTTTTTTTCTTCTGTTTCATTTTCTTTTGTTATACCACCAATTATTCAGAAAGTTTCCCAAACCTAAATTATCTTTAACATATTAGTTACATTATTGTATAAAAATTATTTTCGTTTTGTTCAACAACACAATTAATAGCTGTGGGTTTTCTATTTTTCATTGGAACGTATATGAAGAGAAACATTGCGTTTTAATTAGAATAACAAAGTCGATTGGGAAACATTCAGCTTTTATACATATAATAATTATAAACTAGAACCGCAGTGATAATTATCGTAAAAACAGACAAAGCAATAATTCCAGATGAGCCAGCAACTTCTTCAGTCGGCATGTTTAACCTGGGATCGGAATAACACGTTTAAATTTAAAACAGTCACGTCTGTTCACGACGAAATCGAAAAACAAACTGCCGTTTACTCCTCACGCACAGTCCTCTGCGCTGATGAACGTTATATTCCCAAGTAGACCCTTACAAATCCCCTTTAAAAAGTGATTGAAAAACTTTAAGTTCTTCAGCTAAGATAAGACTTTTCGTTCTTTTGCTAAGATAATGTTTTAAAAATAATGTAGGTTTGAGAAACGTTTTGAATAATTGGTGGAGTAACAAAAGAAAATGAAACAGAGGAAAAAAAAAGTGCCGGATGAGGCCTCGAACTCGAGTCATAACCATGTATGCCAGACGGCGGCTTGGCAGTGGATTAACATTTTATACTCATGAGTTTCCTTAGAAACTTCGGATCGATTTTTCTCGGGATTTTCCGAGTAGTGCGCCCTAATATTTAACCACGTGAGGTGTTAGAGGTCCTCTTGCACCATACAAAATTTCGGAAAATCTCCGACTCCACGGTCGTGCCGTCTTCTTGTTAGTGTAAGTAGTTTGTAACTATAGGGACTGATGACCAAAGTACTTTGCTCGCATATAGGCCGACAACACATTTGTCGTTTTTGTCGGTTATGCATTATTACCGTCGCCGCCGTACCAGAAGTGGAGCATTGAAGCATTGAATGGTATTGTGACTTGCACACTGTACGGAAAAGTGGACGATCGGATTACTTAACGTCGACGTCGAGAATGCAGCCGACCACTGCCACAATGCCACAACAATCGACGGAGTTTTCGCCACCTCCGCCGAAGTGGTGGCCCACCATACTGAATGCGCGGCTACACACTCCTCGTCCAGTCCGCCGCCGACCGCTGTTGTGTTCGCGTCGAGAGTGGTGTAGTGGTGCGCTTTTATCATGGCCGAAGTGGTTGTCATTGACAATGAGCTACCAATTAATTTTGTACATCAAAGGCCTGTGCTTTGGGACAAAACCTTTGACATTTTTAAAGATAGGATTGTAACAAGGAATGCGTAGCACGAAGTCGACTTAAAATTTTTAAAGGACATTACAGGAAAAAAAAAAAAAAAAAAAAAAAAAAAAAAAAAAAAAAAAAAAAAAAAAAAACTGATTTAAAAAACCACAAACTGTTATTCTTTGAAAGTTTCTTGCCTCATGTCGACAAGTTTGATGACACTCAGTGGCTTCAATGCCAATGGAATTTCTTCGTTTCGAAATTTAAAATATAGGAAGCGAAGAGTTGTATTCAACCTATACGAAAACCAGACGGCGGTTATTAGAGTCGAAGGGCAAGAAAGGGGCACAGAGGTTGGGAAGGCAGTAAGACAGGGTTGTAGCCTTTCCCCAATGTTGTTCAATCTGTACATTGAGCAGGCTGTGAAGGAATGGAAGTAGAAATTTGGAGAGGAAAATCAAGAGTAAAACGAAGGTAGTGGAATGTAATATCAGAAAATCAGGCGATGCTGAAGGAATTAGATTTGTTAATGAGACAATATAAGTAGTAGATGAGTTTTGTTATTTGGATAGCAAAATAAATTCTGATGGCCGAAGTAAAGAAGATATAAAATGCACAATGGCTATGGAAAGACAGGCGTTTCTAAAGAAGCGAAACTTGTTAACATCCATTATATATTTAAATGTTAGGAAGTACTTTCTGAAAGCATTTGTCTGGAGTGTAGCATTGTGTAGGAGTGGAAAGTGGAAGATAAGGAGTTCAGACAAACATATGATAGAAACATTCTAAATGTGGTGCTACAGACGAATGATGAAGATAAGATGGGTAGATCACGTTACTAATGAGGAGGCGCTGAACCGTACTGGGAAGAAAAGAAGTTTCTGGCATATCCTAAGAGAAGGGATAGATTAGTTGGACACATTCTGAGTCATAAAGGAATTGTCAACTTAGCATTAGAAGGAAGTGTGTGGAGGTAAAAATCATAGATGGAGACCGACGGAGGAATACAGTAAGCAGATTCCGAAGGATGTGGGTTGCCGAACGTATTCTCAGATGAAAAACACTTGCACAGGACAAGGTAGCGGGGAGAGCTGCATCAAACAAGTCTGCGGACTGAACACCAAAACAACAACAAGCTCTCCATACCTCAAATCCAGTCAACTTCCCAGATCCAGCAGTGTAATCAGCCATCACTTTTCATGTTACACAACCTCTCATTGTTTCCCAGATCTCTCAACAAGAATTTACGAGTAACATGCATTCACCACAGTTTACAAGTAGCTCAGTTCCATTGTAACAAACGACCTGCACTCCAATCACAAATTTCCAGACAGTTTCAAACGTACCGCAGCAGAAAAAGTCGACTGTTCATCATTACGAAAATTATACTCAGATGATTAGGCAAGATATGGGCCAATCTCGCAGCCCTTCAGTGACTTCATTATCTTCAACGAACACTATTGATTTTACTGAAATGTAATTTGTAATGATATAACATTGCCAAATATGTAATACAATTCTGTAACTTGTTATGTACAGAAATATACGGTTTTGTGGTCTTAAAATTGTGTTGCGAATTAAGTCTCAACTCTAAACTTACCTTAAAGTTATTGCCAGCTTTTCCATTGGTTCAATAGAATTCTTCAGTCTAGTATTTTGTCTTTGTATATGATTTTTCAACAGGCTGAGCGGTTCGTCGAATGACGAGACTGACATTCTAAAATAATTGAAAAACTTTTCTTAATTCAGGTAACAAAGTGTAGAAGACTCCAACTTCCTCTCTCCTTTGATTAATCGGATGAACCCAAAATAGTCTATTTCTTTGCTTCCTCTTCCGTCGACGATTAACAATAATACAAGAAGTTGTTCTGTATTCATTTTGTTCACAACACTTTAATATGATAACACAATTAAGTACACACTTGTTGCTCGGCGGTCAGTAATATGCTGATGCGACCTCGGTATTTTCGCCGCCCAGTGTGCCGACGCTACATTACTGCTAGAGCGGCGACGGTGAAAATGCCGATAGGACAAAAACGCCGAGTGTGTTCCCGGCCATAGAATTACAAATATTTGAACATTTGAATCGTCTTCCGAAAGTCAAGTAACTCGGCATCTACCTGATGTCTTTATTCTCTAGACGAATAGAACGTGCTTGTTTCCGCGAGATCATTACTTTTGGAAACCACGTTGATTCAGACAGATACTAAAGTCGTAATGCCAGAGAATAAAATATGCTTCAAGAATCTATAACTGACAAAGGTCTGCAATATAGTGTGTTTCAGCAGAATAATAAATAATTAAGGAAATGGTAGTATAGATGAACTGCAATAAAAACCGCCATATGACTTTTACCAACTTTTGTTGAGTACAGAAATACAGATATTAGTGTGTAACCTAAACAAAATTAACATAAAGGCAAATGAGGACCAACCCAAATCAATCGGTTTAACAACAAATAATACGAAAAATCTATCGAACTCAGCTGTACTCATTACAAATTGAACACATGTTCATGGCATTTTGTATTGCAAACGTTCAAATGTTTGTTAAGCTTAAAGGACTTAACTGCGGGGTCATCAGTCCCTAAACTTACAAACTACTTATGAACTACCTTATACTAAAGACGACACAAATATCCATGCCCCAGGGAGCATTTGAATCCCAGACGGGGAACGGCCTCGCTCATCGGAGCATAGCCTCAATGCGCTCGGCAACTCAACCGCGGCATTTTGTATTGCAGTTTGTCTATGTTACCACCATCTAAAACATTTGTTATTCCTCTTGAAACAGTCGATGTAGTCCTACATGTAGCTCGGTGAGTCTGTTATACGGCCCTTCTTAAAAGCGGCAGCCGCCCGCTGTGGCCGAGCGGTCTGCGGCGTGCCAGTCACAGTCTACTCGGACGCTGCGGTCGGGGGTTCGAATCCCCCCTCGGGCATGGATGTTTGTGCCGTCTTTAGTATAAGCTAGTTCATAAGTAGGTTGTAGGTTTAGGGACTGATAACCCCGTAGTTAAGTCCCATAAGCTCTACAAACATTTGAACTTGATAATAGTCAAATCATCACGACAGCAAATAAGATAACGACATTACAAGGAAATAAAGCTTAATAAACCTGAAGATGGTAATTGTGCTGAAACAAGCCTGTCGTAATTAATAAATAATTTTTTCATACAGCAGCGTCTTTGATACACCAAAGTTCCTTACTTTCCAAACAGTTCAGTTTGATGATATTGGAGCGTTTGAAGCAGAAGTTTGGTTGTGCCTCTATCAAAAAAACTTTTTACAGTGACGGTATCTGTTTGTCTTTCGTCGAGAGAAAAGTTTGCGTTGCCAGGAAGTTAGTTTTATTCACAACGCTTAGAGAGTTTTATTATCGAAAATTCAAGGGAATTATTACCTTTCAAGAGCCCTTCGTACGTTTTACATGATGTGTCCCACTGCGTAAGCACATTTGAGTGTTTGTGGAGCGCTGCAACACGCGAATCTTCTTCTCCTTCTTTATTGTAGCCTTGTCCCACGTCAAGTAGGGTCGGCGTTGCTCTTCTGGATCCTTCTCCTCCATAATACTCTATTCACTGCTTCTTCCTTCTTCCATCCTTTTTCCCTTAGGTCCTCCGCTGTCCTTCCACCTCATCTTTGGTTTTCCTCTCCTTCTCACTCCTTCAATCTTTATATCTTCAACTCTGTTTCAGATATAATCTTTCCCTTTTCTATGCAAGTGTCCATACCTCCTTAGTCTACTCTTTTTCCCCATGGGTCCCACTTTCACAACTCCTCTAACAAATTCATTTCTAATTCCATCCTTTCTTGTTACCCCACACATCCACATCAAAATCGTCATTTCTGCTACTACCATTTTCCTTTCCTGGACTGCTGTGATTGGCCATTTCTCTGCCCCGTATATCATAGCAGGCCTTACCGCCGACTTGTACACTTTCCCTTTCAACCCACTGCTCACCTTCTTGTCACACAACACTCCTCTCATTTCCCTCCAGTTGCTCCAATCACAGTTTATTCGGTGCTGCAACACGTGAATCAGCGAGTGAAAAGTCTGGTACAGGATGTAGGGTGCGCTGATCCGGCCCGATATGTTCCCGGCGCGGCGGGTGCCTATGTAGGCCTAGCACCAGTCCCTCTAAATCTTCCCCGCGTCTATAGCAGTATTTAGAGCGGCGGTGTAGCGCGTACGTCAGCTCGCATTACTCACCGGCGTGTCGCTCAGATAAAAATCGCGCCGTGTAAACTGGATGTATTACATTTCGTAACATCGGACAGGCAGCCAGCGGTGACACAAGGACAGATTACGAGAAACTGGTTCATTAGAACGAGCACGCCCGTACGGCGTAATAAACTACGACTCAGAAATATTCCACCGCTTTGCGTAGGAAGAGGAGACATTTTATTTCGAAGTGAGACACGTGTGATGGTTGTTCTAAGAGCTTTCCTCGGGACAGACACACTAAAGAAAACGCCGTTCATTTGGCGGGGTTGTGTTTATAAATTTCAAGAAGCTACTTTCAGTGCAGAAATTACGGGTACCGTACTTTTGAACCACCTACGTAACTTTCTCTCTCTCTCTCTGGAGATGGTGCTGATAAAATCAGGCAGTTAATAGCTCGCGCAGAACAGTAAAGACAGGAATTCCCCGCATACTGCTCGCGGTGGGTGGTCAAAGTACATGCAACTTCGTAACATTGCATACGTTATGAAATGGATACGCGACTGCACTGCAAAATTCACATACCATCTATTGGTTGTTACCTTGCAGTGTACTGTATTACACGTTTTCTCCAGCGACAGTCCAAAGAGACCGACTATATGGAGCGCAGTTAGTGGGAGCACCTGTGACGACAACGACTACGCTGTTTAACGTTTCAATAGCGGCGGTACTCTCCGTGATGTCGGCGTGGACTAGACAACGTGAAACGCCAGTGGACGAGACGAGAACTTCGCGGAACCCGAAGGTGCCTGACAACCACCCAAAGGCATTAACTACGATTGTGGGCCACACAGCACAAACTACCGTAACAAAAGTGACCGTCAAACTCAACACTCACTTCAATTATAGTGTTTCGATAAAAACATTTCATCTGGAGCCTGTAGCAGTTGTGCTAAGAACGAAAAACTCCTACAAGCATATATATATTTGGGTGTTACAAAAAGGTACGGCCAAACTTTCAGGAAACATTCCTCACACACGAAGAAAGAAAATATGTTATGTGGGCATGTGTCCGGAATTTAGTATTTGGATTGTTGGATGAACCATTCGCAGAAGTGTACCCGTGGAGGCCAATCAGTGGCTGATAGTGCCTGCACACGCCGTACATGGTACGGAAACAAATGGTTCTCCCGTAGCACTCTCCATACAGTGACGTGGTCAACGTTACCTTGTACAGCAGCAACTTCTCTGACACTTACATTATGATTATCGTTAACTGCACGAAGAATTGCCTCGTCCATTGCAGGTGTCCTCATCGTTCTAGATCTTTTCTAGTCGCGAGTCATAAGCTGGAATGTTTCGTGCTCCCTAAGACGCCGATCAATTGCTTCGAACGTCTTCCTGTCGGGACACCTTCGTTCTGGAAATCTGTCTCGAAAGAAAAGTACCGTGCCACGGCTATTGCGCCGTGCTAATCCATACATCAAATGGCCATCTGCCAACTCCGCATTTGTAAACTGACTGCAAAACCACGTTCGTGATGAGCACTAATCAGATGATGCTACGTACTGATGTGCTTGATGCTAGTACTGTAGAGCAATGAGTCGCATGTCAACACAAGCACTCAAGTCAACATTACCTTCCTTCAATTGGGCCAACTGGCGGTGAATCGAGGACGTACAGTACATACTAACGAAACAATAGGATATTTTGGCAATTGTCTGCACGAATTATTTCAATTTACATTTAAAGAGAAATACTACAATACTAAAATGAGCTCTAACATGGAAATTAAGCGTTTCCGGAAGCATGTCCACATAATATATTTTCATTCTTTGTGTGTGAGGAATGTTTCCTGAAAGTTTGGCCGTACCTTTTTGTTACACCCTGACTTCGAAGCCAGGGTTGTCAACTGAACATAGCACTTATACTGAAAGCAGGTTTATTACGGACTTAACATACACGCAGCACTGACTGCCTCGCGGGAGGAGTGCTCTGGTATTTATATACAGACAGAATGTACCAGAAATTAGAAGAACAGTTAACATAAGAAACATTTAGAAATAACAAGTGAACATAATAAACATGTAGAATATTCTGGAAATGATAATTACAAAGAAATAAATTTTTGCCGGTGGACGGTATTAAACCGACGACCTTCAGCACCGCAGTCGGTGATACTATCCATTGCGCCAGGCAGGCTATCCTGAAAGAACAGCGACCCGCTGTTAGGTTCCCTCCGGAGCCAACTGCAATGTCTTGGATCTTGATCTTGTCATGGGACCTCTGTATGGCAGTTCTGGAAAATCCTTCCCTTCTGCACGATTACCGACGACAGACGTTCCTGTCGTGGCTTCAAATTCAAATTCAAATGTTTGTTAAGCTTATGGGACTTAACTACGGGGTCATCAGTCCCTAAACTTACAAACTAGTTATGAACTACTTACGAACTAGGACGGCACAAATATCCATGCCCGAGGGGGGATTCGAACCCCCGACCGTAGTGGCCGTGCTGACCGTGATTGGAGCGCCTCAGTCACCTCGGCCACCGCGGCCGGCTGTCGTGGCTTCGTCAGTATCATTATCGTCCTTAGAGTCCTTGAACAAGAAGCCATTTTCACCTCTCTGCTATTCAGGATCGTAGTAAGGCTTTTTGCGGAGGACGTGATTAATGTCTCTTCGTTTTTGTCGTTTCGACGACGGCTCATAATCCTCAACTTCGTATGTGACGTCTGACAGGCGGCGTATGGCACGATACAGACCAAAGTATCGATTCAGTAACTTTTTTGACAGTCCAACCTTCCGTACAGGGTTAAATGTCCATACCAGATCTCCTGGGCTGTATACACCAGGTCGGTGCTTGTCGGTGCTTGCGTCCAATGTCCGTATGCGAGCCAGCTGTCTTGCTTCTTCGACCTGGTGATAGTCAGGATAGTCATCCTGAGTGTCGTCCTGCTGGAACGGGAACAGCGTATCCATTGTCGTCTCAGCTTCATAGCCATGGAGCAGGAAAAAAAGGCGTGAAGCCTGTGGTGTCTTGTCTTGCGGTATTGTAAGCAAATGTCACGACTGGCAGCATTGTATCCCAATTCTTGTGCTCAACATCGACGTACATCGACAGCATGTCGGCTAACGTCTTGTTAAAACGTTCTCTAAGACCATTTGTGTGAGGAAATCCATTCTGCACACACTCTGCCTAAACACTGCCACTCGCGCTGTAATGTCCAGGCTCGGTGCATCACACTCTATCATGACAATATTTTTTTTTCAGACTCACTGATTTCGCGGTACCGTTCGCGCATAAGTCTGCGAGGCACCGTGCACGTGTCAATCACCAATCAGCTGGCGTTTGTAGCGACAAATAGCGCCTTTGGCTCATTTTACCGGTACGTGGTGCCGCTCCGTGATATCGATGTTTACCTTGAACTCGTGGGCAGATATGGATGGAATGCTGATCATTTCTGCAGAATATAAGAGGGGTGTTCAAATGAAAAGGAAAGAAACGGCTTAACAACCGAACCGGTCGGAATTTATAGGGTGCCGCTTTGGGTTAACGTAGTGCAGAGTGATTTAGTTGGAAAACATTTTGGCAATACTCTGTTCGTTGGAAAAGTTTTTAGGCGGCACTCTGCTCATTCTACGTGAAATGAGTCAAGTGCCCATTTTTAGAAAAACAAGAAAGTAAAGATTTAGGTATGTGAATACACTAACAAAATACACATATAATTTACATGTTCGAAACTCATTTTAATTGTATTCAAGGATTTAGTGTATGACGCTACCACCTATCAGCTTTGGACGACATCTTATCGTAACTAACCAGGAGTGGAGTTCGAGAAGACAATAAGAGTGCGTGTTGCTGCCGCGAATTAAAAGCAGACTTATATCACACGAAAACCATTACAAAATTCGGACAATGGAACTGCGTGGAAATTTTAAAGACGGAACCAAGGGTTTACCGCCGGAAGAAGTAAAACTGACAGCGTTACCAAGAGTTGAACATGTACACATTCAGTTGGTTGAAGGAGCATAGGTCAAAGACATTAAAATTCGCTTTTATTTTAGTTTCTAATAGAGCGACGACACCCTATTTTATAATCTTGGACTATAGTGCGAAAAGACTTCAGTAAACATAATATTTTATCTTGACAGTGAGTCGTTCTCAAAACGTGTCGTGCTAAGCATGAAAACATACGTAATTTGTGCAGTGGTTCATGATTTTATCAATGTAAATTAAGTCAAAATGTTGCTCTTTGGAGCAAGGTTCTTAAAAGATTTGCAGTCGGTTAGAAGGATTTCCTCTGTCTCGGTTCAGACTAATCGGAAATAGCCAATTCGAACATTTGATCGCCAGTCAGATTTCTTTGTAATTGTTCGAAAGTTATGATCGCAACTCCAAAGAACCTAAAACTCCAAGGAAGCTAAAACTTTCCAATTTTTCTTTCCGAAATCCATCTCACAGTTTACATTTGGTCTAATTTTTTACAGATTCAAGAAAAAATTTTAGCCGGTACTCTAACAGCGAGTTTGAATTTTAGGCGGTACGCCGTACCGCCGACCCAACTAAAGCACTGGTAGTGCGACATCTAGGGACAAGAAGCATGCCTCCTCGAGGATGTGCCCTCAGCAGGCAAAGCGATGCTCATCGTCTTTTTCGACGTCCGGGGCCCGATACTCATCAAATTACTCGAGCACGGAACAACCATTAACAGTGACGTGTGCTGTGAGACACTCCGTAGCCTACGCAAGTAGTTAAAGACCAAACGGCCTTGGCTGCTCACGGTAGGAGTGATTCTTCTCCACAATAACGCACGTCCACACGTCTCTAGGGTCACACAAAGTGTACTGGGCAAGTTCAAGTGGCAGCAGCTTGAGCATCCGCCCTAGAGCCCGGACATGTCGCCCTGTTACTTCCACCTATTTGGTCCGCTAAAAAACATCTCATAGGTAAGTAAACGCTTTAACTCGGACGACGAACTGAAAGACACAGTAGAAGGCCGGGGTCTTGTCGCAGTCACAGTAATTCTGGGAACAGGGAATCCTAAGGTTCGTTAAACAGTGGTGTAGTTGCGCTCAAGCCTCTGGTGATTACTTTTCAATAGAGACTTGAATGACACCCACGGTATCGTTTCGTACCACTTGATTTGAACACCCCTCGTACTAATAGGACTACACCTGTCCTGTGAATATAAACTTCCTACGTCTAGTGTTCAAGGTGCCCTTTATACTGAATTTGAGTGTAGCATTCAGTATCTCGTGACTGACGCACTCGTGACGGGACTGGGTGCTGGTTTAAACGTGGCGTCGGCTGTGGTGGCCGAAGGTGAGGCGCGCCGTCACAGTTTGCACGGCTATTACGGTCGGGGGTTAGAATCCCCCCTCGGGCACGGATATTTGTGCCGTCCTTAGTGTTAGCTAGTTCATAAGTAGTTTGTAAGCTTAGGGACTGATGACCCCGTAGTTAAGTCCCATAAGCTATACAAACATTTGAACATTTAAACGTGGCACGTGATTCTCAACCAGTGTGCGTAGGCTCGAGCAAACAGCGTTGTATCTGGTGACGACGAGTGCATCAAGCCTCGTCCTTGGCGAGGCTATTAACAACTAAATGGGGACAGCGAAGCGGCGACGTATGACAGCGACAGGCATGCGTGCATGCGTGTGTGGCGGAAGTCCGCGCCTAGTATGGCGCAACATGGAGGCCGCACCTGGCGGCGTAACTCTTCCTAATGGCATCCGAGACATGACCAACCGTGACGTCACACACCGGTGCCTGGCCACCAGCAGCTCCTCCAGTCCAGCTCTTGTCCGGTATGATGGGAAGGCAACTGACACTTGCCACTCGTCAATACACGACTCTTGCAGATTTACGCGAACAGATCTAGCCGCGGTGGAGTAGCCGAGCGGTCTAAAGCGTCTCGCTGCGGAGCGCGCGGTTGCTCGCCGTGGAGTCCTCCCTGGGGCATGGGTGTCTGTGTTTTTGCTTAGATTAGTTTACATAGGTTTAAGTAGTTTGTAAGCTACGGACTGATGACCACGCAGTTTGGTCCGAAAGAATTACAAACTTTTTTTTTTTTTTTTTTTTTTTTTTTTTTTTTTTTTTTTTTTTTTTTTTTTTTTTTTGACCAGGTCTAGCAGTCGTGGAATTGTGTGTTCAAATGTTTGTCAAGCTTATGGGACTTAACTGCGGGGTCATCAGTCCATAAACTTACAAACTACTTATGAACTACCTCATACTAAAGACAGCACACACATCCATGCCCGAGGGGGGATTCGAACCACAGACGGGGAGCGGTTTCGCGCATCGTAGCATGGCGCCCCAATCTGCTCGGCCATTCCGCCGCGGCGGCATTGTGTGTCCGAGGGAAGGGTTCGCCATCTCTGTGATGGAATGGATGCCGGAATCAGCCACCTTACAGGCACATCGCAAACAGATTCCGAGATTTGAAATGAAATGTTCAAATGTTTGTAAAGCTTATGGGACTTAACTACGGGGTCATCAGTCCCTAAACTTACAAACTACTTATGAACTACTTACGAACTAGGACGGCACAAATATCCATGCCTAAGCGGGGATTCGAACCCCCGACCGTAGTGGCCGTGCGGACCGTGACTGAAGTGCCTCAGTCCCCTCGGCCACCGCGGCCGGCATTCCGAGATTTCCCGAAGGCTTTCGACACTGCATCTCACAAGTGTCTTCTATTCAAACTGTGTGCTTGTGAAATACCGTCACAATTGTGCGACTTGATTCGTGTTTTTTGTCAGACAGGAGACAGTACAATGTAATTGACGGGAAGTGATCGAGTAGAACTGAACTGACATCGGGCGTTTCCCAGCGTCCTCTATTCAAACTGTGTGCTTATGAAATACAGTCACAATTGTGCGACTGGATTCGTGATTTCCTGTCAGACAGGAGACAGTACGATGTAATTGCCGGAAAGTGATGGAGTAGAATTGAACTGACATCGGGCGTTTCCTAGGGAAGTGTTATAGGGCCCCTATTAATCATTATTTTTTTAAACAATTTAAGAGACAATCTGAGTAGGTCTTAGACTGTTCACGGATGATGCTGTCACTTATCGGTTAGTAAAGTCACCATAAGATCAAAAGCAACTGCAAAATGATTTAGATATCTGCATGGCGCAAAAAATGGCAATTGACCCATAATAATTAGAACTGTGAAGTCATCCATATGACCGCCGCGGAGGAGTGGTCAAGCGCATTGAGGCGCTATGCTCCGATGCAGGAGGCCGTTCCCCGTCGGGGATTCGAATCCCCGTCCTCCTTGTGTCGTCTCTAGTGTAAGATAGTGCATAAGTAGTTTGTAAGCTTAGGGACTGATGACCCCGCAGTTAATTCCCTTAAGCTTAACAAACATTTGAACATTTTTTGTAAGTTACTTTATGTTGTTTGCATGTCTATGGACTGTTGACCGTAGCAGTTTGGCCCTATAGGTTTACAAACATTTTTCTTTTGTTTCAACAATTGAGGGAATTGGAGGTGTGTTGCAATTTTTATATGCGTAAGGAAGTGCGTTGTAGGAATGATTCTTGAAGTATGGTGTACAATACAATTTTTGATTAGTTAAGTTACGTCTCAATTACAGAACGTGTTGTAAAGGGTTGGAAGAGACTAGTGGAAAAGACACGGAAAGGTGACAGGACTATTATTCTCTATTTGTGTACCAGTAAATCATCGGACGACATTGCTGTAGTCTGCTAATAATGCTGTGGTTTACAGGAAGTTGTCGTCATTCAGGGACTCTAAAAGTGAAGTCGTATGGCAAGAATGTCTGGAAAACCCGGAAGGACAGGTTCAGGCACCTAATTAGAAAGGTTACTCTATCCTTCGCGCCCGTAGGCACCTTTCCTTCGCAAAGTATGCGAACTGTGTTCTGAAGTGTCTATGTTAAGTGTAGGTGACTTTGAGTGCGTGTAGCGTCATGTTTGAGATGGTGGGTGAAGGGAGAGGGAGATACCCGGTACCGGCACACAGCCTACTCTACATCTCGAGAAGCGCCGGGCTTGACGTCCACATCGGACGGACGGATTACCGTCGACACTATCCCATGTCGTCACTCGATGATACACCCCTCCTGTCCCCACTGCCGTAAGGCAAAGGGAAATTTATCAACAGCACGTGAAGTACATGGACGGTCACCCATCCAAATACTAGCCACGACAGATGGAAATTAAACGTTCCCTGACACATGTACACGTAACATATTTTCTTTTTTTGTGTGTGAGGAATGTTTCCTCAAAGTTTGGCCGTAACTTTTTTTAACATCCTGTATGTTTGTGGAACCAGAACGCTACTACGTGACCTACACGCACAGATGGTGCAACTGCTCTTAATATAGGTAGGCCTTCACACATGTACTGGAAAAACTCCAAATTTTTGAGAGTTGCGTCTTATGTACGTAACTGATTGTTATTTAAGTTATGAATTCACGTACCATGCATAAAAAGAAATTCTACAATTCGATTCCCATGTCGTTTCCTTGTTAGCCACTTTTATACCAGTTTTCATTTTCAGTCTATGTACAACATTTTACCTGCTTTTATTTACGGAAAATACGGCGTGTCTCGCGAAAACGCCTGCCAGGCGTCCGCGGATCGCGCGGTACGGCTCCCGGCCGCCGCCACCGCATCCGCCGGTCACGGCAGCGCCCGATTCTCGGACTCTATTGTGCCGCAGGCGCATACACTGAGTTAAACTAAAAAAAAAAAAAAAAAAAAAAAAAAAAAAAAAAAACATTGCCATCAGAGTAACCTAAGTTTATCTCTATTTACAGTAGATGTTGAAAATGATGTCCCTCTATGGAAAGAGGGGCCTGACATACCTTGAATACATTTGCGAACACTCGACGAATTTCGGCGTGCCGAAATCTAGGAAATGACTAGTCGAATATTTTTTTTTACGAAACAATAAATTCTGACAGGTATGTGAACAATATCTTGCATCCATTTTTTTTCAAGAACTTTCACCCAATGAAAAGCTGTACGGTTATTTCATGCAGGACAATGCAAGATCACACATTGCCAATGCTTCTGTGGCAGCAATACGAAGTGTTTTTGAAGATACGATAGTTGACTGGATTCCTCGTTCTCCAGATCTAAAACCGTGTGACTTTTATCTTTGGGGAATGTTAAAAGATAAGGTGTATGAAAGTAATCCCCTTACACTCGGAGAGTTGGAAACTGGATTCCACTAGTTATTTCCCAGATTTCGGCAGCCGAAATTCGTCGAGTGTTCGCAAATGTGTTCAAGAGATGTCAGACCGCTCTTTCCATAGAGGGGCATCATTTTGAGCATCTACTGTAAGTAAAGGTAAGCTTAGTTTACTCAGATGATAATGTTTTTAGACTTTAACTCAGTGTATGCGCCCGCGGCACAATAGAGGATCGGGCGATGCCGTGGGCGGCGGATGCGGTGGCGGCGGCCGGGAGCAGTGCCGCGCGATCCGCGGACGCCTGGCAGGCGTCTTTCGAGAGACACCCTGTATATTCCTTATGTGTTTCTAGTGCCTTTAGTAAAAATTTTGTGCTCCTGCATTGCATTTGGCCAGAATGTGATATTATTACTTCCATCATAGAAATTGTGTCTGTTGTCATGAATGTGAGTTCCTACTACATAATGATGATATACATGTGCTCATGTGCGTTTATTGTGTCGTATGCTATCCGACCTGGTACCTCATTTATGATTAATTTACAAACATGCGAATGCGTACAGAAAGCAGTTTTGACAACAAATACCTGGAAATATTCCGAGAAGTTTACAGTCTGGAAGCTGACCACTTTCACATACTCAGTAGTTACAAGGTATCCAGAAAAGGACTCCCAGATTTCAAAATTAAATATCTCGAAAACAAAGATCGACAGAGGAATGCAGTAAACGGTAAGTTTATTGTGAAAGCCGTAAGAAGTTTATACAGCAGTTTGAAATAATAGTTACAAAAGATGCTAACAGATGGCGCTGTACGCTGTACAGCTCATATCAGCATACATAAGTGAAATAATCGTATGAAAACACTCTTTGCAAACTATCACATCACAATGTTTTCAAAATGTTTACCATTGGCCCTACAGAGGTGGCGCAAACGAAGAATGAAATTCGCCATCACATTTCGTAGTGTCTCAACCGAAATGGATTCACATGCCACAGAGATCGCCGATTCAAGCTCGTCCAGCGTGGCGGGATGCTTCGGGTAGACCATGTCTTTCACCGTACCCCACAAAAAGAGTCACAGGGAGTCAAATCCGGCGAATATGGAGGCCAATCAATGCCTGCACCAGTAAATTTGGGATATTCCAAAGCAATGACTCGATTCCCGAAGTATTTCTCAAGAAAGCGAAACACTTGTCCGGTCTGATGTCGTCGGGCTCCATCTTCCATAAACCATTCAGTAACGCTTGCGGTATGGCGACAAATTGTTCCAAAATTGCAACGTAACGTGCACCAGTGACCGTTTCTCGAATGAAAAAAGGGCCAATAATGCCTCTGCTGCATACTGCAGCCCACACAGTAACTTTAGGAGAATACAGGGGTTTCGCTTCACACCAATATGGCTTTTCGGAACCCCAAAATCGCCAGTTCTGCTTATTCACGTATCCATTCAGATGGAAGTGTGCTTCATCTGTAAACCAGATGCAGCCAACATCAAATCCTTCACTATCAATCATTATGAGCATCTGAATAGCAAAGGCAACCCTTTGTTGCACAGCTCGTATGGGTATGGCCTGATGCGTTTGAATTTTGAATGGAAACATGTGCAGGCTCTTTCTCAGTATTTTCTGCATGCTGGAACACTCCAAACCAGTCTCAGATGCAATTCTGCGGACGGATGACAATAAACATACCGTTTGCTGCATTCCTCTATCGATCTTTGTTTTCGAGATATTTAATTTTGAAATCAGGGAGACCTTTTGTGGGCACCCTGTACGTCAACGCTATTCTTGTTTGGAGGCGGAAGAGACAGCACTTAAAAGAAGCCCTTTTGACCTTTGACTTGTTGAATTGATAGTGCTAGTAAAACCTATCACCAAAGGCGTGGTAATTTAAAATACAAGGAAGCATAGAATGAAATACGATTTCGTAAAGTTAAATTCGAAAAAAACGAAATCAACATCCGTAAATGCGGTCTCCACCTGAAAATATCTGTAATAAGTAGCCGTGCGCTCTAAGGCGTCAGATCCCCGTTAGAGGTTCAAGTCCTCCCTCTGTCATGAGGGTGTGTGTGTGTGTGTGTGTGTGTGTGTGTGTTTGTATGTTGTCCTTAGCGTATGTTAGTTTAAGAAATTTTTAAGTCTAGGGCATGAAGACCACTGCAGATTGGTCCCATAGCTTTACAAATCTTTGAACATTTGATTTGTCTCTAATTACATATACAGAAGTGCAGAAAATCAATCAAAACACAAACAACAGTATCAAAACATATAATTTTAGACTAGCTGTTCGTAATGGACCTCTTAATTGCTACATTTTTGTTGTACTGCAGCATGAATTGTATAAAAAAAATGTTCAAATGTTTGTTAAGCTTATGGGACTTAACTACGGGGTCATCAGTCCCTAAACTTACAAACTACTTATGACCTACTTACGAACTAAGACGGCACAAATATCCATGCCCGAGGGGGGATTCGAACCCCCGACCGTAGTGGCCGTGCTGACCGTGACTGGAGCACCTCAGTCACTTCGGCCACCGCGGCCGGCATGAATTGTATAATTTAAGCCTTCAGTACTAAATTTAACCATGCACAAGCCTAGTAGCAATACGTTATGCAAACGTAATACGAAATACTGCGGATACCGGGCAGTGAAATTAGCCTGCAGCCTACTGTGAATAACTAATTAATTAGTTTTTTGGGCGAGTGAGCACATATTAGATTAATTCTCGTGGCTGTCTACGTGGAAAATTGCTTGTTGTACGCGTTAGTAAATATGGCGTATGTGTCCACGCGTTAAGAGCGCTCAACAGTCCGGTTTTTATCGCTCAGACGAAACAAATAGAACAAATTTGATTAAAAATTGGTAATTTCCAGAAGACATGTGAAAGCAATCTGAGATAAAATCACGTTGCCTCTCCCACTGTCTCGGTAACGGTGACACGCACAGTCACGGAAGCTCGAGACTTGGAAATTGCTCTGAAAGTTTTAGGATGTTCTAGAACTGGTAAGGGTATTTAAAAGATAAAATTGGTACCGTTTATAGTAAATACGCTATTAACGACGTATTGATTATAACAGGAGAAATCGGACGATACCGTCTAAATTCTATATGGCAGTAGATTGTTAAAAATCATTTAGGATGACATCACATTGTGACTTGTGTATTTTTTCATTACACTTTCGGAGTAATACTGGGGGTGAACAGAACAATGTGAACAACTAACATGGACACAATATCTACTTATCAGAGAGGAGAGAGGAGTTGGCCAACTATAGGCTTTGAGAACAGCTGCAAATCGTAGAAATCAATTTGTTAAATGTCTTTCTAGATCCCAACAAAAAGTCATGCATTCTTCCCCCAAATTACCCGCCACTTACTTCAACGACAAAGGATTTCAAAGTTAAGTCGTCACTCTCTGCTCTAAAACTTCCCATAACGCTCCACATATGCTAAGGCATGGCGATTTTTTGTCCAGTCGAAATGTGTGACAGTTTTCTGACGCTGTACAAAGCACGTCTGAACCATTTCGGCTGTGTGTGTGGGCGCATTACCATTTCAGAATATCACAGTGTTTGTTAGCAATATGTTAATAATAGTGAGCAGTAACAGTGTTGGCGAAGAAGGTGAGATACTGATTCATATATGTTCATATGTTTGTAAATCTTATGGGACTTAACTACGGGGTCATCAGTCCCTAAACTTACAAACTACTTATGAACTACTTACGAACTAGGACGGCACAAATATCCATGCCAGAGGGGGGATTCGAACCCCCGACCGTAGTGGCCGTGCAGACCGTGACTGAAGCGCCTCAGTCCCCTCGGCCACCGCGGCCGGCACTGATTCATAGTCATGAGGTCCTGTGGATGTGCGTTGCATCACGGGTAAGGTTGCGAGAGACTGACGGTAATTTTATCTTAGTTTGTTTTCGTATATTTTCTGACAATTACTAATTTTTACCTGTGTGAGTGATAATGTATGGTATTGTTTAGCGCTCTTAATCAATGGACACATGCGCCATGAACAGCGAGGGTAATAATAGAAACGGTTGAATAACACGATATACATTACTCAAAACTATTAGTTAATCAGATGAAATATCATGCACAATATACCTTATTCAGATATTGGTTACCATACGTTTATTCAGATATTGGTTACCCCACCCCCATGAAACACAGACGTTGCCGAGGTGGGGTGGAGGGGTAGGTATCTGTGGAGAAGCCAGAGAAATGTGTGGTTCCTGAAGAGAGGCAGCAGCCTTTTCAGCAGTTACAGGGGCAACAGTCTGGATGACTGACTGAACTGGCCTTGTAACATCAGCTAACATGGATTTGCCATACAGTTGCTGCGAACGGCTGAAAGCAATGGGAAAATACAGTCGTTACTTTTTACGAGGACATGCTGCTCTTCTGTATGAACATATGATGATGGCATCCTCTCGGGTAAAATATTCCGGAGGTAAAATAGTCCCCCATTCGGATCTCCGCCCGGGGATTACTCAGGAGGATGTGATCATCAGGAAAGACAATACTGGCATTCTACACATCGGAGCGTGGAATGTTAGATCCCTTAATCGGATGGGGAGGTTAGAAAATTTATAAAGGGAAATGGCTAGGTCGAAGTAAGATATAGTGGGGAATAGTGAAGTTCGGTGGAAAGAGGAACAGGATTTCTGGTCAGATGAGTACAGGATTATAAATACGAAATCAGTTGGGGGTATTACAGGAGTAGGTTTGATAATGAATAAGAAAATAGGAATGCGGGTAAACTACTATGAGCAACACAGTGATCGCATTACCGTAGTCAAGATAGATACGAAGCCAACACCGACAACAGTAGTACAGGTTTATATGCCAACTAGCTCTGGCGATGATGAGGAGATCGAAGAAATATATGAGGAGCTAAAGGGAATTATTCAGACAATTAAGGAAGAGGAAAACTTAACTGTTATGGGAGACTGGAATTCGGTAGTAGGACAATGCGAGGTGAAGATCGGGGTGAGAGTTTAAAATAGGGAAAGATTAATTTTTGAAACTCACAACCACCAGCTGCGAACCAAATTCCTAAACATGCAAAAACACTGGAACTGTTATTGCGACTGTTTGACTCGTTTTCTAGGGGATAATATCACACGTTCGCAGCTTTCCTTCCCTGCATATGATTAACAAAACAAATTCATAATAAATTCAAGTTCATGAGAGAAAAGGGTGTACTAACTACTATTTTTGAAAACACGTGAAAGTTCACTTTATGTTGTTTATTTCACAATACTTGAACCCTGTGGCTGATACGTCTGTACGTCGGCACATTTATCAAATAAAGTTATCGCTCGAGAGCCCCCAGACAAAATGAATATTTGTCGCGAATTGTTTTCACACCACGTGGCTGTCTCAAACACCGTTTATATTCATGCCTATGCGACGACACGTGTTACATTAACAAATCACAGTCACTTTAATTCAATGCGATGCACACCCTGTTCCACCGGCTAAATATTCACAAACACACAGTAGCACTCGATTTAACTTGGTGCAGTCTACCACGAGCAACCACACGTGGCGATTGCCACAGACAAATCTCAAGTCACCACCTCGAGATCCACATGCCGACTGAGGCAGAGCGACGCTGCCCGACCAGCCACACCACGTGGTCCCGGAGTCCTCACTTCCTGCCCTCGCGTGCGCGCGCGCCAAAACTCAACTGCCGGGGTTTTTTCCCCTACGTCATCAACTTCCCCATGTAAGCTGTTGTAACCGATTTGCCAACGTACAGCGCTCAGCCAATACATTTCTAAAACTTAAAATCAAAATAATTACACTACACATTAAACAAATATTTTCTTACGTTTTTATATTAATATAAACATCCTTTGTACTGTTTATCATAATTGTGCAATTTCTTATACCACAGATAACAGATTTAACTGAATATTTCAAGGTAAAATACAAAAGATTAATTGAAAATAAAATGAGAAATAGTTAATATATTATTTTTATAAACAAACATTGCAATGCTAGTTGTGTAACTGTCTTGTCTTCGTTGGTAATTTATTACTTTTCATTGTCAATTAAACATATTACGTTAGATGTGAGTATATCAGCTAATGTATTGTTTATTTATCAACAGGCTATTTTGTAATGAGGGCCTTAAAGGTTCCTAACTGCATCGTATTACTTCAAATGCCAGTAGTATTACAATATTTGTGCACTGCACTGTGCCTGGCACTTGCCATTGTCCCTCTCTCCCCTCACCGGAAACGAACTGTAAAATCCTAAGTTGGAACAAGCCACCAACATCGGCCTGCTCGCTGGCCTCCCGTCAGCTACAAGCACACAGCAAATCTCAACGTGAAGAATTTCTACCTATGGCCTAACTATAAATGTTGTCACCCAACTGTGTACATATATTGCTACCATAATTAATAAGATTAAAATCGTGTAACATTTAGTGCATTGGCATGGTCAATGTTTGCAGTGAACTTCATACTGTTTCATTATCAAATGCTATTAATTACCAGTATTTCTATTGGGCGGTAATCTCACAACAAGGAAGGGAAGATAGTAGGTGAATATGGTCTGGGCAAAAGGAATGAAAGAGGAAGCCACTTGCTAGAATGTTTCACGGAACATAATTTAGTTATAACAAACATCTGGTTTAAGAATCACGAAAGAAGTCTGTATACGTGGAAGAGGCCAGGAGACACCGGAAGGTACCAGATACATTTTATAATGGTAAGACATAGATTTCAAAACGAAGTTTTAAACTGTAAAACATATCCAGAGGCAGATATAATTATTGGTCATGAACTGCCGGCTGAAACTGAAAAAAAAAAAAACTGCATACATGTAGGAAAGTAAGGAAATGGGACCTGGATAAATTGAAGGAACCTGAGGTATTTGCGAATTTTAGAGTGAGCTTTAGGCAACAATTGACAGAAAAGGGGGGATGGGGGGAATAAAAAAAGTAGAAGAGGAATGGGGAGATAGACATATAGCTTATGGGACTTAACTGCGGGGTCATTAGTCCCTAAACTCACAAACTACTTATCAGCTAGCTTACACTAAAGACAACACAAACATCCAAGCCCGAAGGAGGACTCGAACCTCCGACGCTTGAGGCCACGCGATCTGAAACGTGTAGTGCATGTGGATAAGAGAAAATCACTAAAGGAAATTACTTGAACGAAGCAGGTGGGAATTGCTCTTACTTTTTTCTTTGTTTCGTTAATTGCTTTCAGTTACGAGGTACTTCGTTTGCGGGGGTGACCCCGTACTACACGGCCGCTGCCTGGATTCGGACCCCGGAGCTGCAGACACGCAAGGCGGGTTTGTTCATGCGGCGGATGAAATTCCTTTGCCTCTGCGCGTAGGTTAACTCACGTGTAAAGAAAAATCTACATCTACAAACTTACTCTGCAAACCAAACTACGTGCCTGACACACGTAGAAGCAACGCCAGGCAAGTGCCACTCACTCATTCTGTTATGTTGTAGTCTAGGTCTAAATATGAGACACGTAATTCGTTTTTAATACGTGTTCATAGCGCCGTTGGAGTGGTGTCTGTCGACATAGTAGGAGATATATAAAATGTTCAAACATAATGTCCAGCTGTGTGTGAGGAATGGCCCTTACGCTCTAAGGCGCCTTCTTGGGAAGTGCGCGTCTGTTACACGTCGGATGTTCAAGTCCTCCCTCTGGCATGTGTGTCTGTGTGTGTGTTCTACTTATCTTAAATTAGTTTAATTAGTTTGTAATTCCAGGGACTGATGACCTATGCCGTTTGGTCCTGTGGCTTTACAAGCATTTTGTAGAGCTTATGGGACTTAACTACGGGGTGATCAGTCCCTAAACTTATAAACTACTTATGATCTACCTAACACTAAGGACGGCACACACATATCCATGCCCGAGGGGGGATTCGAACCCTCGACCATAGTGACCGTGCAGACCGTGACTGACGCGCCTCAGTCCCCTCGGCCACCGCGGCCGGCATTCATGGTTTCTTATCGCACTTAATAACTGTGCAGTCACATATTTAAACATTTTGATATGTTGCTAAATTTTCCTCTTACCTCACAATTTTTGAAACGGTAATTTTTGTGTATGTAGTCCATCTAATAGTACAATTAACAACAAGTTAAACAATATATGATGAGGGTTACATCCCGAAGTCGAGGTAGTCAGATAGAAGTGGAATGTACCTCTATATACAGCATTAAGCGCTTTGTCCGCCGTATGACCCTTGTCTTAGTTGTTTACAGTTTACATACAGCCATAAAATAAAGGCACCCGAAGGATATCCTGGAGACAATGAGTTCACGCTCTGTCGAGTCCGTAAATAAAGAAATGTGCAGGTGGCGAGAGGCTATTTTCTTTTTGTGTTTTCGTGGTCTTTGTTTTATTTGTTTAAGGGGAGGATGTCGAAATGCACCAGAATATAGAAAAAATGTGATTGTACAGCCGCGGCAGAATAGCCGTGCGCACTAAGGCGTCCAGCTGCGCTGCGTGCAGCCGTTCACCGTCGGGGGTTCGAGTCCTTTCTCGGACAGGGTTGTTTGTGTTGTCCTTAGTTATATTAAGTTAGTGTAAGTAGTTTTTAAGCTTAGGGACTAATGACCAACGTAGTTAAGTCCCTTAGCCACCACCTCCCCCACTCTTTGCCAGTCTCCTCCTGTCCCCTCTCTCTGTTCGCTCCTCTCTTCCCACTACACTGAAAACAACTTTTTGCGCCAGCTTCCACAGTGATTCGTCTAACGGCGTCGAAGTCTGGATAAGGTACGCCCTGCCATGCATCATACGAAACCTCATGTAGGCAGTGACCACCCTCCCCTTCTTTTCAAGGTCAGATGAGCAAAATTTCACGAGGATCGGAATAAAACTGGAGATTGCCGAAGGAGTCTGTTGTAAAGTACCCTACACCATGTACCATCGTCTATATATATAAAAATGAATGTTTGTCTGTATTTCCTGTATGTGTTCATAAACCGTTCATTAGATTGCAATGAAACTTTGGTCAACTGTTCACCGCACGCCCACGAATGTTTCTGAAAATCAAAAGAGCACGACACACAGTTAAGGAGATATGAAGTCATAAATAATGAGAGGTCACCGCGTGAGAATACCCAGATTTAGGCGTCATTTATGCACATTTCCTCCTAAACGAATAGGCCGATTTTAACAACATTTGGTACACATCTTCCTTACCATGAGGTACCAATTCTGTAATGGTAAGAACCACATACGATAGATGGTTCTGGAGATGTAAGGTCATAAACAACAGAAGTTCCAAGAAACTGCCGCATAATGCGACGAGAATGTATGAATACAGTATATGAAAACATTATTTAGCGACTTACAACAAACTTTAAAAATAATGTCAGACCTGTATAGAACTATTTCTCGCTGACAACCATAGCAAAAGTTTGAAAGAAAAACAGTTTCTCGCTTACTGCTTTTGACCTGTTCATAGACTAAAACTACGGCATTCGATATGGCGTTACAGTTTATAATTACTACACTACAAATTGTAGCGGCAGGAAATTTCACAGACAGTATACACACATATATTTGCATTTAACTTCTAAATTGTATCACAGTAGGACACGTAGTTCATGAGATGTAAGGACATAAACAGTAACGTTCATGGGAATCCGCCCCATCATGCACCAAGTTTTAATCTATTACTTCTTTACTACTAATTGTATTCCCAAGAGATTTTACAGACATACAGCACTTATACAAATGAATGTATAGCTGAAAACGTATGAAATTGTACAACATATAACTCAATAAATATGAGATCGTACGAATTTTATATGTCATTTGCTTTTTTTACTACTATCTCTCTTTGTTTGGATACTGCAATTATAATTTTGTACATTATGCAAGACAGGCTTATTTCTTATATATTCTCCGACAAATATAACACGATTCCAGAAAAAAAAGTGATGGTCAGAGAAAGAAGGGATAGGAGGAATACTAGCTCAAGGCAGGAATAAATAAATACCCGGGCAACACCGGGTTTTCAGCTAGTCATTATATAAATACGCTAACACGAAACTAAGGGCACAAATTTTTAATATTAATCATATAAGAAGGGGTATGAAACGTACATAATTGTCATAAATATTGCGAATATAAAAATTATGCGTGGCCATAGCCGTTAAGAGTGGCAAAAAGAAAAATAAATTTTAGGATGAAACTCCAAATTCTCCATACGTTTTGCCACTATATTATAAGCCATTGTAGGAACCATATTGGTGCTAGGAAAATTAGCTCACGCCGGGCGCCTTGGCTCAGCGCGCATGGTCCGGGGGTTAAAGCCCTCTGTAATAAAAAAAGCTGAGCCAGATATGTAAGGAACAAAAAAGAAAGAACTGAAGCATCGACCGCAAAGCATAGATCTACCCGAAGGGAAAAAATCTGTTAGCGCTGGGAGTTCCAATTTCAAGGTCCTGGCTTCGATTCCCAAAGCCCCAGTTTTTTTTTTTTTTGATTCTTCGAAATTTTCCATTCTTAACGTTTAAATATAGTTATGAATATAATTAAAAATTCAGTTTATGAATGCAGTAGTTTAATAAGTCTCACGTTCAAATATTACTAAAAGTTGGGACTCTATTAAGAAAACCAGTTTTCACACTCTGTCAGCTATATGTTGCAGGAAGTAGAGTTCGCTCCTTTGATGGTTTGAAATTTTATATTTGTGAATATAGAGAACATGTACATTTAACGAATGATGAAACGATTTTTAAGAAAAAATTTGTTTCTTCTGAAGTTTTGTAATGCTAAATTGTGAAATAAAGCAATTAATCCCATCATTTCTGTCTTTCATTCCCTCATGTTTCCTCTCTGCCCTTTCTTTGACCTGTTCTCATAGCATTCACATAAAACCTATAAATTTGCAGTGCTCAATAAATTCCAATTACATTTTTTTTTTTCATTTTCATGACTTTGCAAACACAACTGGTCGAAGTGCGACCAGAGGCAATACTATTTCCAGTTATTACGTAAAGAGTGCCGTTTCTCTTGTTTTGAAGGTCAAATGTGCAAACTTTCACTGCAGTTGTATGAACTGCGCATAAAAAATACGAATATCATCATTTTTTCAACAGCTTTATCTTTGTATTTTCTCTATCCTTTTTTTCTGTATTAATGCGAATAAGTCACACAGGAATGGCCATGCGATTATGGACGCGTTACCGCTCGCGTTGGAGGTTCGAGTCCTTCCTGAACACAGGTGTGTGTGAGTGAGTGTGTGTGTGTGTGTGTGTGTGTGTGTGTGTGTGTGTTGTTGTTGTTGTTGTTGGTTACAGTAGCTTCTAAACCTAGGGACCGATAACGTCAGCAGTTCGGTCCCTTCGGATTACAAACTGTTTTTGAAAACGAATAAAACAAATAGGTGAAATTGTACCGAAAGGCACAGCAATTGAATTTTATAGATAGAGAAAATGTTCTACATCTACATGGTATACTCTGCAAATCACATTTAAGTACCTGGCTGAAGGTTCATCGAACCAACTTTATACTATTTATCTCCCATTCCATTGTCGAATAGCGCGCAGAAGAAAAAAACACCTGTATCTCTCCGTTGGAAATCTGATTTCTCGTATTTTATTCTGATGATCATTTCTACCTAAGTAAGTGGGAGTCAACAATATATTTTCGCATTCGGAGGACAATGTTGGCGATTGGAGTTTCGTAAGTAGTCCACGCCGCAGCGATAACCGCCGTTGTTGTAATGATTTCCATCCCAGATACTATATTATTTCCGTAACGCTGTATCCCCTCCATCGTGACAATACAAATGGAACTACCCTTCTTTGGACTCTTTCGATGTCCTCCATCAAACCCACCTGATAAGGGTCCCGCACTGGGCAGCAATACTCGAAATGAGGACGAACAATCATAAGTTTTCAAATGTTTGCGTGGTCCGTAACTTACAAACTACTTAAACTAAGTTAAACAAACCTAAGGACAAACACACTCACCCATGCCTCAGCGAGGACTCGAACCTCCGACGGCGAGCAACCGCGCGCTCCACAACGAGGCGCCTTAGACCGCTCGGCTACTCCACCGCGGCAATCGTAGTGTATGCAGTCTCTTTAGTAGTTCTGTTGCTTCTTTTAACGGTTCTGCCAATAGAACGCAGCCTCTGGTTTGCCTTTTCCACGACATTAAGTCTGAAGTAATAGTAGCTCCTAGGTATTTTGTGGGATTTACGGCCTTCACATTTGTTTTATCTTATAAACAAAGTTTAACGGATTTCTTTTCGTACTCATGTGGACGACTTCACACTTCTCATTATTTAGAGTCAATTGTCATTTTTTACACCATAGTGATATCTTATTCAGATCGTTCTGAAGTTGGTAAGTTATAGCTCTTTTTAGAAAGCAGTTTCGACCATGTGTAGCTCGTAAATGTGTGAACAATGTAGCGCGCAGCGTGAACCACTAAGCATATTGCACAACGCTGCAGTAGGACGGAAGACACACACAGAGAGAGGAGAGGTGTTGTCCGTTTGTCGGCTGTCCTGTTTTTGTCGTTTGGACGCGGCGGCTGCTACAGCAGTGTTTTGCTGTTTGTGTCGGCGGGCGAGAAGGGATTAGCGGAAACCGCGCAAACCGACGCACGCCAGCGCCGCTGTTTACATTAGACACCGCGCGCACATGCGAGGGCCCACAGCAATTCCCTTAGCAGGGCGACACATTCCGCCCAGTGGAAAAACTTCCGCCCAGGGTGACATTCTCACTAACCCTCTATCTCCTGTCTAACAAACACCTATAGCAGTAACTGCACAAACAAATTACTTTGCTTATACAGAAAAAAATAGACGGTTAAGTAGTTACCATGGGGCTGCTACTAATGCAGTTTATTTGTTCTGTATTTCCTTTTAAAGTTCAAAAATATTTTGGGGAACTAGCTTTGGTTTCTTAATGTTCTCAAAGGGAACAAAATTTCAAAGCATCTTTATATTCATACAGTGTCATTTTTACACCGTTTTCAAACTATGCGTATTGATCCAGGAGACGATACAGAACAAGAAAGGTGTCAGGAACTCATGTACGGAAATGCATGATTTCCATGTTAACCCTTTTAGTCCCACATTACGAATTCAGTTCTGGAAAAATCAAAAGTAAGTGTTTTCAGTATTAATACAGTCCTCTAAACATGCAAACATATGTTTAAAAATTTTGATCTAACTATTGTTTTTTTATGTCATGCATTTATGCGCGCCCCGGTGGAGTAGCCGAGCAGTCTAAAGCGTCTCGCTGCGGAGCGCGCGGTTGCTCGCCGTGGAGGTTCGAGTCCTCCCTGGGTCACGGGTGTGTGTGTTGTCCTTAGGTTAGTTTACCTAGGTTTAAGTAGTTTGTAAGCTACGGACTGATGACCACGCAGTTTGGTCCGATAGATTTACAAACATTTGAACATTTATGCGCAACACAAATGTTTGTATCGAGGTATTTTATTACTTTCGACGTTATTTTGTTCATAGATAACACTGCCAGAAAAATAATGCTAGTATAATCTTCGCCATAGTACCAAAGACAAGACAATTCACTGCTGGAGTAAAACAACATGAACCACACTCACTCTCACACTCTCAGCCACGTACAGACAGCAGCGTAACACATCCTCCAAAACGGATAAATTAATGCCTCAGAAGTGGCTACACGCCGTACCAAGCAGCAAAATGTCGTACTAGAAGTATGTTCTTCTTCAAAAACCATGCGACGTTCGAGACTGATAGCAGCGGCGGATTAGCCGCGCGTACTGGAGCGCCGTGTTGCGGTGCGCACGGCCGTTTTCCGTCGGGGGTTCGAGTCCCCCCCTATGGCTTGGGTGCTTGCGTTATCCTTATGTTAGTTTACCTTAGTTTAAGTAGTTTGAAAGCTACGGACTGATAACCTAAAAATAAGTCCGATAGATTTACAAACATTTGAACATTTAGAGACTGATACACAAAATAGACTATAAATCAGCTTTTAATACGTTGTTGTCCAGGAGCAACACTGGGAATGAAAGGGTTAAGAGTTCTTTTATTGAGCCATACTTAATATAGAGTCTGTGAACTAATACGCGCACTGCGACGCAGCCACAGTTACAAGAGGTGTGGAGAATGGTTTCCATGTACCCCACCGCCTGCATCGAGCGAGGTGGCGCAGAGGTAACACACTGGACTCGCATACGGAAGGACGATGGTTCAAATCCACCTCCGTCCATCCAGATTTAGATTTTTCGTGGTTTCCTAAATCAGTGCATGCCAATATATACACGGATTGGAACTTAAATAGTGGCAACTATTTATTCGCAACCGATACAAAAGCTTACATGTTTTCTCCTGTTACTGTCCTTCAAAGTAGTCACCACCGTTGTCTAAAACCCGTTGTCAGCGATGTGGAAGGCGTAGTATACCGTCAGCAGAACGCGTTCTGTTGAGGGAGCAAATGGAGCGGTCTACTGCATGTCGAATCTCTGGAACAGTTGTTTAGCGAATGCCACGAAGTCATTTCTTCATCTACGTAAGCAAATCAAAGTCCCACGGACTTCTGTCCATATCAGATGGGTTTCACGGAAGACATCTAAAGAGTCCAAAGAAGGGCAGCTCGTTTCGTACTGTCACGATACAGGGGAGACAGCGTTACGGAAATGACACAGGATCTGGGATGGGAATCATTATAATAATGGCGCTTATCGCTGCGGCGTGGTCTACTTACGAAACTCCAATCGCCAACTTCTCTTCAGAATGCGAGAATATATTTTTGACTCCCACTTAGGCAGAAATGATCGTCAGAATAAAATACGAGAAGTGAGAGCTCGAATGGAGAGATTCAGGTGTTCTTTCTTCCCGCGCACTATTGGAGAATGAAATGGGAGATTAATAGTATAACGGTGGTTCGATATACCCTCTCCTAGGCACTTAAATGTGATTTGCAGAGTATTCCATGTAGATGTAGGATAGAATGGTGGATGGTCCAGTACTTCTCAGCCCATAGACCGAACAGAGCAATCACAACTTGCGCTGTATGCACCCGCGCATTGTCGTGCAAAATGTTGGGTGGGATTGCGTAGAAAGCGTTGCCTCTTCTTTCGCAAAAGCTGGCCCCAGGTGATGCTCCAAAAACGGTACAGTAATACTGTGCACTGAGGGTCTGCCGTGCAGGAACGTAATCCGTTACGTTAACACCATCACGGTGGTACACGTGAATCACCATAACTTTCACCATAGTCTGGCTCTGACGCCTTTTAAAGACCTCGATGAATTTGTCGTGCTGTACGACCTCTGGCACATTCAATCTTGATCCAACTCCGTTGTTCCTCTTTCGGAAACATATCAACACCATAACGTTAGACCGCTCGCTCACAACTGAGTATGTTTCCCGCCAGTGACGTGCTTGGAGCTGAGATAAGTAAGTCAACAACGCGTGCTATCATCGAGAATAGTACATTACATAGCACAGTGTCTCCACAACAGTGTTGCCACTATTTACCTACCTAAAGTGACCCGATTTTTTTTTTTTTTTTTTTTTTTTTTTTTTTTTTTTTTCGTCCTTAACCAAAGATCCAAGCGAAGGATCCAATGACCACGCAGTCGACGGGACGTTAAACCTCAAGCTTTCTTCCTAAAACGCCTGCATATTCGTGCTTTCTTTGACGCAAGAAGTCTAAAATCAAATTGTTGACAACGCTGCTTGAACTCGCCCCTCCAGTGTCTCCAAATCTGGATTGGGCTCTGCTGACAGGATACTTTAGAGACGACCGCATAAACGGAAATCGCACGGGTATCTACATCTACATCTGCATGGGATACTCTGCAAATCACATTTAAGTGCCTCGCAGAGGGTTCATCGAACGACCGTTATACTACAGAGCGTCTCACGAAAGACGCCTGCCAGGCGTCCGCGGATCGCGCGGTACGGCTCCCGGCCGCCACCACCGCATTCGCCGGCCACGGCAGCGCCCGATTCTCGGACTCTTGTGCCGCGGGCGCATACACTGAGTTAAAGTCTAAAATCATTGCCATACGAGTAACCTAAGCTTACCTTTATTTACAGTAGGTGTTCAAAATGATGTCCCTTTGTGGAAAGAGCGGCCTGACATCTCTTGAACACATCTGTGAACACTCGACGAATTTCGAATGCCAATATTTGGAAAATGACTAGTCGAATCCTGTCTTCCAACTCTTAGAGATTATGGGGATTGCTTGCATACACATTGTCTTTTAACATTCCTCAAAGATAAAAGTCACAGGGATTTAGATCTGGAGAACGAGGAGGCATGTCAACTAAACTATCATCTAAAACATTTCGTATTGCTGCCATAGAAGCACTGGCAATGTGTGGTCTTGCGTTGTCCTGCATGAAATAATCATACAGCTTTTCGTTGGTTGAAAGTTCTTGAAAAAATGTATGCAGGATATTGTTCACATACCTGTCAGAATTTATTGTTTCGTGAAAAAAGATTCGACTAGTCATTTCCCAGGTTTCGGCAGCCGAAATTCGTCGAGTGTTCGCAAATGTCTTCAAGAGATTTGAGACCGCTCTTTCCATAGAGGGACATCATTTTGAACATCTACTATAAATAAAGGTAAGCTTGGGTTACTCGTATGGCAATGATTTTAGACTTTAACTCAGTGTATGCGCCCACGGCACAAGAGAGTCCGAGAATCGGGTGCTGCCGTGGCCGGCGGATGCGGTGGTGGCGGCCGGGAGCCGTACCGCGCGATCCGCGGACGCTTGGCAGGAGTCTTTCGTAAGACGTCCTATATTTATCTCCCATTCCATTGTCGAATAGCACGCGAGAAGGAAGGACACCTCAATCTCTCCGTTCGAGCTCTGATTTCTTGTATTTTATTCTGATGATCATTTCTACCTGTGTAAGTGGGAGTCAACAATATATTTTCGCAATCGAAGGAGAATGTTGGCGATTGGAGTTTCGTAACTGGCCTACGCCGCAGCGATAAGCGCCGTTGCTGTAATGATTCCCATCCCAGATCCTGTATCATTTCCGTGACGCTGTCTCCCCTGTATCGTGACAATGCGAAACGAGCTGTCCTTCTCTGGACTCTTTCGATGTCCTCCGTCAAACCCACCTGATAAGGATTCCAAACTGGGCAGCAATACTCCAAAAAAGGACGGACAAGCGTAGATGTATGCAGTTTCTTTCTGCCAATAAAACGCAGTCTCTGTTTCACCTTTCCCACGACATTATCTGCGTAGACTTTCGGTGAGCGACCGTACCGAGAAGTGGACCTTCTCGTCAGTGCGGCTCGTACAAAATTTGACCAGTGTGCTACAGTATTACAAAAATAAACAGGAAACAAAATATACTAAAATAAAAAGTCAACCTTTGTATGATTGCCTTTAATTAAATATCAATTAATACTGTAATGACAGTAAGACCTTCAGGGAAGTCTATAACAGCGCTGCCAATTGCATGTATTCAATGCAGGTAGTAAATATAACGGTTAAAAGATATTAATTTTATTTACAGAAATTAAAAATTTAGATTCAGAGGTATTTGAATACGACCCTCACACAGGAAGGTTAGAGAGACAACGCGCAAGACGCCTGAGCCAGCGCGCTATTTGACTCTGTATGCCGCAATATTCGTCATATACTACTCTTCCGCAGCCGTTACACGCAGCGCTGTGGTGCTGCAGTCGGTCTCAACACACATGAGTCGTCAGGCCTGACGTCACGTCTGCGCATGCGCACTAGCGAACAGACGACTGCGCCGCCTCTCTGCGCACGTACCAGCGTGGATGAATACCACTTCAGCACACGGAGCTAGTTTCCAGCTATCGCGGCGAGAGCGCTCCTAAATGCGTTTTCATCCTTATTACTAGCATTCTAATACGCATTGGAAAGGAATTGGCATAATTTTATTGTGATATCTGGCTCGTATTCCAAGAGAAAGGATGTAATTTTATAGCGATTTCTCGCTTGCATTAGAAGAGAAATGGCATAATTTTAGTAATATATTTACAGTGTGTTGCAGTACATTAGCACACTATCACCAGCCGCCACTGCTTCTCGTCCGATCTGTCGACCAGTGAAGACATGACTGAGGTGCGCCCGCACGTTTACAGCGCAGGGGGCTGGAGCGCCATCCTGCACAAGCCACACAGCCCTGAGAATCTTCAGTGGCACAGTATGGGGAACCATCTGGGAGGAAACCATGAACATTGTAACTGTGGCTGCATGGAACATCGGGGATTAGGCAGCAGTCTCTGTAACAAACTATGACTGAATAAATGGCCTCTATCTTGGAGCCCATGCATTTCCAGACATCATCCTGCCTTTTTTTTTTTATTATTATCCTCTCTTCCATCAGTTCCTATACTTTGAACATGGTACAAAAAAGTCACCCTGTATACAAAAAGGAATGGGCCTGCGTTAATTTCGTCAGAACTCATAAATGGTTTTTGTTCGCTTTATTTTTGGGGTGGTTTACAAAAACAAAGAGAGGAGAACAGGAGAAAACAGTAGTGAACACCAAAAAGAACAGCTGAAAAATCGAATGATACACACAACTGTTTGATAGCTACAGCTGTAGCAAGAAAAAGGGACAGACTAATATTCCTGTAATGCATTGTAAAATGAATACGCTAAAATAACATCTTAGCCTACATTATTGAAACGTCTTTCCTCTTTCTCACAATCACTGTTCCCCTCATGTATTCATTCATCAATCTAAACTTTCTTATAACTCCACTCATAAACGTTAAGATTCTAATTTTTGGAAACTTACAAGATTCTCTGTTTGGTTTATGTCAATGACCAAGTTTCGGCGTTGTAGAGCATCACGGATCTCCCTATAGACTTGTACAGCTTTCCTTTTATTCCGTAGCCAACCTTCTAATCACACAGTACTCTATTCAGTTTCATCAAGTCCATCTATCCACTGACAAATATTTCTTTAAGATTCGTAAATACGGAGTGGAGATCTATGCAAGATTCGAAAACAGTTTTTATTTTACTTTTTACCTGTTGATAAGCAGATTAACTGCGCCCTTTATAAAGTGACCGCCGGCCGTGGTGGCCGAGGGGACTGCGGCGCGTCAGTCACGGTCTACACGGCCACTACGGTCCGGGTTACGAATCCCTCCTCGGGTATGGATATTTGTGCCGTCCTTAGTGTTAGCTAGTTCATAAGTAGTTTGTAAGTTTAGGGACTGATGACCCCATAGTTAAGTCCCATAAGCTATACAAACATTTGAAAATTTGCATAGTTGAAAGGATGGAAATCAAATATAGGAAGGTATTTAGAAAACTCCTTGGCCCCAAGTTCCAAAACAATAAACTAATCCACGTTATAAATGAAAGCCTTTACCAAACAACCGAGAAAATTCAAACAACTTACGGGTATGCTGGCGGGTGACGTCGTCGATAACCGCCGATATTTCGACAGGAGGACACCCTGCCATTCTCTATCTTTTTCGACATGTGCTGACTTCCACTTACTTTTTATTCAATGGTCAGTACTATGAACAAACTGATGGAGTTGCAAGGGGAAGCCCGTTGTCACATATTGTGGCCAATTTGTTTATGAAGGATTTCGAGGAACGTGCTTTAGTGTCAGCGACTCTGAAACCTGCCTGTTTTTTTCAGATATGTAGACGACACTTTTGTCGTTTGGCCTCATGGTAGTGAGAATTTAAAAGTTTTTTTAAAACACCTAAATTCAATCTACCCGATATTAAGTTCACTATGGATGTGGAAAAGAATGTTCAAATGTTTGTATAGTCTATGGGACTTAACTTCGGGGTCATCAGTCCCTAAACTTACAAACTACTTATGAACCACTTACGAACTAGGACGGCACAAATATCCATGCCCGAGGGGGGATTCGAACCCCCTACCGTAGTGGCCGTGCAGGCCGTGACTGGAGCGCCTTAGTCTCCTCGGCCACTGCGGCCGGCTGGAAAAGAATGACTGTTTTCCTTTCCTTGATGTGTTGGTCAGAAGGAAGGTTGATGGTACATTGGGACTTTCTGTTGATAGGAAGCCTACTCACACTGATTTGTATCTGCGAGCTGATAGTTCAAGATACAAGTCACTGCAGAGTCAGCACTACTGAAGATGACCAAACATCAAAATGATCGGTATTGACTTAATCAATAGGTGAGGCAGCATTAATTTTGTCCCTCTATTTTTGGCGAGAGACAGTGACAGATCAGCGTAAAGGAGTACTTCGTACCTTGGTGCACAGGGCACATCTCATTTCAGACCATGACAGTTTGTCAGCTGAGTTGTCCCATCTCGAGGTGAACATTCGTCAGAATGGTTATATTGAGAAACAGATAAAATGTGTGTTGCACTATCAGACTACTGTTCAACGGGTGAGTGACGATAATAATGATGTGGCACCTTAATCTATGGCCTTTTTGCCTTACACAGGAAGCGTTTGCAACAATATTGGTCGTATTTTGCGGAAATATGATGTGAAATGTGTTTTTCTACCACCCTTGTAAGATAAAGGCCGTGTTGGGGTCCGTAAAGGATGATATTGGTTTGCGTAAGGCAGGTGTATATCGCATTCCTTGCAGTTGTGGCATATCAGGCTATCAGGACTGGGAAAGACCGGTATATTGAACACAAACGTTACACGCGCTTACAACAGCGAAACAAATCCGCTGTTGCAGAACACTGTCTTGGCACCGGTCGTCCTATGGAATACAGTAACACGGAGATTCTGGCATAAATTTCCACCTATTGGGATAGTGTTGTTAAGGAAGCTGTTGAAATTAAAGTAGCAAGCGACCTTATAAACAGAGATGGTGCTTTTTGTTTAAATCCGGAATCCGGCACTGTCTCTCGTCAAAAAAACAGAGGGACAAAAGTAATGCTGCCTCACCTGTTGATTAAGTCACTATCAATATTTTTGATGTTTGGTCATCTTTGGTTGTGTTGAATCTGCAGTGACTTGTACTGTGTGTGCTATCTTACTCGTTTACCCTTTTCAAACCGAGGTATTAAATTCGCTTGCACATTGCTTTCTTGAGTGCAGTTGTGCCTTGAGAATGGCAGGGTGTTCTCCTGACGAAATGTCGGCGATTGTCGTCGACGTTACCAGGCAGCATAACTGTAAGTTGTTTGAACATTAATTACGCCAGGAAAAGTTAAGGTTACACAACCAAGAAAATGTCAGACAAAATAAGGGAAAGGAGAATTGACTTTTATCGACACATCCTCATAATGAACCCTAGGGGATTAAACAAAGACGTTTTTGACTACTTTCGAAAAAAAGAAACCGAAGCAAGCTGGTTTAAGCAAAGGCTGGAAGACGGAAAGGGACTTCACAGAAATTATGCTCACTGATAAAATAAAAAACAAATAACGAATGACAAGGTGGAGAAGTTCCAAGCCAAAGTCAAAACCAAACGAAATGTTCAAATGTCTGTAAATCTATCGGATCAAACTGCGTGGTCATCAGTCAGTAACTTACAAACTACTTAAACCTAGGTAAACTAACCTACGGAGAAACACACACACACCCATGCCCCAGGGAGGACTCGAACCTCCACGGCGAGCAACCGCGCAGCGAGGTGCTTTAGACCGCTCGGCTACTCCACCGCGGCAAACCAAACGAAACTTGCGAATATCTGAAGAAGAAAGTAAAGGAAGATGAGAAAGAATAAAACAATAATGGGCTAATAGAAAGAAGTAGAACATTGTGTATTCATTCATCTAACGCACGCCAATGTCGGGCGAAACGAAAGAAGAAGATGACGAGACAAACAGATAATCCGTGGTGCTTCTATTATCTCCAGCACGTCAATCCGATCACTCGTGGGGGAGAAATATGATGGAGAGTGAAACAGCCCCTGTAGTAGATGTTTGCCGCTGCCAGCCGCCCCTAAGCACCGTTGGTAACACCGCCTTAGCCAGTGTTGGACAGTTGAGGCCCTCCTAAAGGACCGCAGGTGGAGCGGTCTGTGTGGCGCTATGCGCCCCCTCCCCCCGCCCCTCAGCCGTCTCTTGTTTTTCGCTGCTGCCCTTAGACGGCCCTCGTTGGCACAAGTGCGGCTCCTCCTCCTGTCAAGAGTGCAGCACCACACAGCGCCTTCTCTCCCTCGTTTCCATCACCATAAACCGCCGTTCCAACGTGTTAGACGTTTACTTGTTGTTGTTGTTTGATGCAGCTCTCCACGCTACCGTGTCCTGTGCAAGTCTCTTCATCTGAGAATACATACGGCAGCATAGATCTTTTAGAATTTGCTTACTGTATTCGTCGCTCGCTCTTCCGATTTTTACCCCACACACGTACATCTAATGCTAAGTTCACGATTCCTTGATGTCTCAGAATGTGTGCCATTAACCTGTACCTCCTCTTAGTCAGGATATACCAGAAACTCCTTTCTCCCACGTCCTCATTAGTTACGTGATCTACCCATCTAATCTTCACCATTAGTCTGTAGCACTACATTTGGAAAGCCTCTACCATCTTTTTGTATGAGTTCCTTATCGTCCACGTTTAACTCCCATAAAACGCTACACTCACGACAAATGCTTTCAGAAAGGACTTCCTGACGTTTAAACTAATACTGGATGTCAACAAATTTCGTTTCTTCAGAAAAATTTTTTTCCTATAGCCATTCTACATTTTATATCTTCTTTACTTGGGACGTCAGAAGTCATACTGCTATCCAATTGACAAAACCAATGTATTACTGTTATTGTCTCGTAACCTAATCTAATTCCTTCAGCATCACCTGATTTTCTGACACTACATTCCATTACCCTCGTTTTACTCTTGTTAATATTCATTTTATTCCTTCTTTTTGAGACACTGCTCATTCCGACTTATTGTTCTTCCACGTCCTCTGTTGTCCCTGACAGAATTACTACGTCATCGGCAAACCGTAAAGTTTATATTCCCTCACCATGAACTTTAATTCTGTCTCCAAATTTCTCCTTGCATTCCTTCACAGATTGCTCATTGTACAGATTGACCAACATTGGAGAAAGGCTACAACCCTGTCTTACTCCCTTTCGAACAAATGCGACCCTTCAATGCCCTTCGACTCTAACAATTGCTGTCTGGTTATCGTACAAGTTGAATGTAACTCTTCTTTCCCTATATTTTACCCCTTCTACCTCCAGAATCTGTAAATGTGTATTCCAACCAATATTGTCAAAAGCTTTCTCCTGATCCACAAATGCTTAATCTATCTTCTAAGATAAATCTTAATGGGAGTATTGCCTTGCGACTGATAACCATTGCAGTTTAGTCCTTTCCAAAAACCAATCATTGCCTTGCGTATTCCCACATTTCTCCTAAATCCAAATTAATCTTCCCCAAGGTCGGATTTCACAAGTTTTTCCATTCGTCTGTAAATAATTCGTGCTAGAATGTGGTCAGCTGATTGGGTCTCACTTATCTGAGAAGCCTGCAAGCGAGATTTCTACACTCCGAAACATCCCTAAGTCCAGTGTTTCTAACGTGATAGTGAAGTGGAAACGTGAAGGGATACGTACATCACGACAGCGTACAGGCCGACCTAGCCTGTTGACTGGCAGAGACCGCCGACAGCTGAAGAGGGCCGTATAGCGTAATAGGCAGGCATCTATCTGTTCAGACCATCAAACAAGAACTCCAAACCGCATAAAGAACCGCTCCGCAAATACAATCACACTTAGGCGGGAGGTGAGAAAACTTGATATTCATGGTGGAGTGGCTGCCCGTAAGCCACACATAACTGCCAAACGACGCCTCGCTTGGTGTAAGAAGCGTAAATATTGGGAGACTAAACAGTGGAAAGCCGGCCGCGGTGGCAGAGGGGACTGAGGCTCTTCAGTCACGGTCTGCACGGCTATTACGGTCGGGGGTTCGAATCCCCCTCGGACATGGATATTTTTGCCGTCCTAGTTCGTAAATAGTTCATAAGTAGTTTGTAAGTTTAGGGAATGATGACCCCGTAGTTAAGTCCCATAGACATTTGAACATTACAAACAGTGGAAAAACATGGTGTGGAGTGGCGAATCACGATACACAATGTGTCGATCCGATGTCAGGGGGGTGTGTATGGCGAATGTCCGGTGAACGTCATCTGCCAGTGTGTGTAGTGCCGACAGAAAAATTCGGATGTGCTTTTGTAAAGGTGTGGTCGTGTTTTTTATGGAGGGGGCTTGCTCCCTTCCTTGTTATGCGTCGCACTATCACAGAATAAATGTCCAAATGTTTGTAATTCTATGGGACCAAACTACGCTGGTCATCAGTCCCTAGACTTACAAACTACTTAAAGTTAGGTAAACTAACCTAAGGAGAACACAAACATCCATGCCCAAGGGAGGATTCGAACCTCCGACGCGGGGGGTCCCGCGATCCTTAACGTGGCGCTCCAGACCGCTCGGTTACTCCCGGACGGCCTAACAGACTACTACATTAATGTTTCAAGCACCTTCTTGCTTCCCACTGTTGAAGAGCAATTCGAGGATGGCGATTGCCACTTTCAACACGATCGAGCACTTATTCTTATTGCACGGTCTGTGGCGGAGTGGTTACCCGACAATAACATTGCTATAATGGACTGGCCTGCAGAGTCCTGACGTGAACACTTTTGAAATGTTTTGGAAAGGCGACTTCGTACTAGGCCTCACCGACCTCAGTGAATCACTCGGTGAAGAATCGGCTGCCATTCCCCAAGAAACCTTCCAGCGTCTGATTGAACATATGCCTGTGAGAGTGGAAGTTGTCATCAAGGCTAAGGGTGGGCGAACCTCATACTGGATTCCAACTTTACCGATGGAAGGCGCCCCGAACTTGTCATTTTCAGTCAGGTGTGCGGATACTTTTGATCACATAGTGCAACTCAAATGTTCAAATGTTTGTAAATCTATCGGACCAAACTGCGTGGTCATCAGTCTGTAGCTTACAAACTACTTAAACCTAGGTAAACTAACCTAAGGACAACACGCACACCCATGCCGCAGGGAGGACTCGAATCTCCACGGCGAGCAACCGCGCGCTCCGCAGCGAGTCGCCTTAGACCGCTCGGCTACTCCACCGCGGTCATATAGTGTATCTGAGACTGAAAGCGCAGTTCTGTGATGTGAAGTTGTCGCTGTCAAATCCGCGCCTGTTCTGTCACGCGCCTGTTCACTCACTGCGTTTTGTCTCAGTCGGGCTATCCCTTTCGCATCCATGCCGCGGTCGCGACCGGCAGAGCGTCTGTTGCGCCCCCGCGGAAAATTTTTACCGTTTCGCATCCGGTAAGCCGGAACAGCTGGCCAGGCGAGTGATTCTTGGCACCGCGCTGTGTTGCGTAACGGACCGAGCTTTCGGTTTCCGCGGCAACGCTTGTGGGGGAATAACCGCAACTCTTTGCCACGTCGCTCTGCTGCGCTCTTGCGCGCGCGCTGCCAACGACAACAAAAATAATCCTCACTTTCTGGAGCCGCACTGACGTCGCCCTGTGCTTTCTCTTTGCAGATGCACCGCTGATCGAGCGCTCTGCGACCCACGACCGGAAGACGACCACCGCGGCTGTTTCTGAAGGAACTCGTGTGAGTAGCCTGCACCGCGCACACTACCTCTACCAGCTACTGCAGATTTAATTCCCCTTGGTTAAAGTCCAATACCACCCGTCGACTTTGACCAATTCCGTCATGTATTACGTCATTTTATTATAGATGTGTTTCTATTTATTGATTACTAGTCGCTGTGTCAGAGTTAATATTTATGAGAATGCATTTATTTATTTACGCGGTTCGTGTTGGCCAATTTTATAAGAGTGCATTTATTTCTTTACGTGTTTCGTTTTTCTGTAATAAAATATTGTGTCAGAGGTAATATTTATTAGAATTAATTTATTTCTTTACCAAAGCGTATTCTGTTGAACAATTACTAAAGCGACAGGAAATACTTTAAAATATTTAAAAATGTCCCAAGTATTATTTATAAGGGCTGAAGTGCAGTTTATGAGTCTGCGAGTGGTTTTTCATTTGTAGACGTTGGCAATGTCACCGCACGTATCATTCTTAATAAAGTTACAGTTCTTGTCTGTGAGCTTATTAAACATCGACCTGTCCGCATCATATGAGTTTTGTCCCCCTTTTACACAGCACATTAATCTGGGCATTCCTGTGACTGCAGTAAAAGATAGGTTTGTCTGCATCCCGTGAATTTTTGTTTTGTTTAATATACTGAAACACCAAGATTCACGTTACATTTTTGGAAACATTTTGTTTCTCTCTAAACTGACTTTATTCCCTCGGCTTCATTGATTAACAAAAGAACATCGCAAAACGTAACGTCACTTTTATACTTCGATAGTCCCTCGCACCGTATTTCACCAGTTTCGTATCGTAATTGTACTTCATTACTACTAAAAAGAAAAAGCTCTCCTGATGCTACATCATATTCAAGAACTTCAATAAACGAGCTATTTTCAGTGTAATTTTGTGTCCTACATTGTGCGGAAGTGCTTTTTACATATAGTGAAACATTGCATGTTTTTTCGGTGTTTCATTTTTATTTCAATATTGCTATTTCTATTTTTCTCTATTTAGAATCTTCTCACACAAAAGCCCTTAATTCCCAAGGTAGTCCCGTTAAATTCTTTCATTTTTTTCGCTTACATATATTTGTGTAGTTGTTTATTTCATGTTTTATAGAAGCCACATTACATTCGTATTGACATGAGAATATCGGTTATCGACATGATGTTGTGCGTAACGTCATGGGTCAAAGCAGATCAAGTATTGCTAAAAACTGCTTCCAGTTAAAGCTATTTAATTTAAATAAAGAAATAAATGTTTCGCCCAAGTAGTGACTAGTTCTAGATGTAATTTTCGGTAAAATTGTATTATTTAACTCACAACAACAGTCGTTAGTGTTTGACGCTGGCAACAACCGTTGACTGCTGTTTGAAAACCCAACCACATAGAATGAGGGCAATGACATTTTGTGTTGATATGTTATGTATTTTGCCTTGTCCAGCAAGAAAAATTCATTATTGTCATAAAGAGAGCATTTTGTAGCCAATATTAACACACTATGCTGCCGCTGCCGCAAGTAAAATTATACATACTTCGACTTTCTCCAGCGATTTCTTTATTCGGGTGTATTAGGCGTCGATTTCGGGTGAAATAGGTGTTTTTGTACGCAATGGAACATTCATTCAGTAATAACTGTTATTGGTCTTCAGTTAAAACGCCGTTTCCAGACAAAGACAGGTAAGTAAAAATCTTTTACGCTCAAATAGATCTCTTTCGTTCTTATCACCTGCTGCAAAAGTATTCTTTCCATTGAGAGTGCAGGGAAACAGAAGCAACCATAGACAACAATTTTGTTTATTCGTACTATTAGAGAAGCACCCGTTAGCCGAATAGTGAACATGCACAAAAAATTAACTTTAAATGTGTTTTGTGCTAGTACTTCTGTTAAATATAATTATAAAATATTTACATAAGCTGTTATAGTTGCAACAGATTCCATTTTAAACTTAATTAAGGAACAAGATTGACAGGACGTTTTTTCTCTTTTAACAAAAATAATTGAAAAGCCATGAAGGCGCTAATTGCCTTGCTTCGAAAAGTTGTTGAACAGTAGATTTACTCTTAATCCTTTAGTGACCAGTGGGAACTATAGTTCCAACCTATTTGTTTTCGCTATATGTTCAGTGGTACTCGGTGTTCCCACTTCTAACTTGTACCACTCTGTTTCGCAGTTTATGCGGGAAAACAAGCCACTGTTTCGACCGTAACAGCCTTTTTTGTATAGCGTGGTTTCCTTATGCGTGTGAAAGTGAGTTGTATTTGCCTGCTTTTATATTTACGAGGGAGATAGTATTCGTGTGTATCAGCTGCACGAACGGTATGCTGTGGGTCGTCGTTCGTGGAAGTGGTGGCACAGACTATTTTTCTTTCTTGTAGATTTGGCAGTTGTCAGTGCCTACATTATGTGGAAGTTACAGAAGACCAGTTAACATTTAGGTAGAATTTGGCAAGGCAGCTAATCTCCGGCTTCTCAAGTCGGAAGCGATGCTTCTCTAAGTTCCGCTGTACTCAGTGGACAATATCAACTAATAAAGAAGTAATGAAATGAAACTTCCTGGCAGATTAAAATTGTGTGCCGGAACCGGGACTCGAATCTGGGACTTTTGCCTTACGCGGGCAAGCGCCGTACCGACTGAGCTATCCCGACACTAGTCAGTCGGTAGAGCGCTTGCCCGAGTAAGACAAAGGTCCCAGATTCGAGTCCCGGTTCCGGCACACAATTTTAATCTGCCAGGAAGTTTCATATCAGCGCACACTCAACTGCAGATTGAAAGTTGCATTCTGAAGTAAATGAAATGTTTTATATGCTTTTTGTACTAAAAAAATAAAATATATACATTTTTTTAATAATCAAGTACAGTTACTCAAAAATTTGGTGGGAACAATAGTTCTCTCTAAATGTTTATACCCGTAGGCTAAACTCTCACTTTCAACATTTAAACTGTGATTTTATGTGTGGCTACTTAGCCCAGTAAAGTATTCATAAAAAGTTTACAACTTCTGGAAATAATTTGGTTTCAAAATGTTCAAATGTTTGTATAGTCTATGGGACTTAACTACGGGGTCATCAGTCCCTAAACTTACAAACTACTTATGAACTAACTAAGACTAAGGACGGCACAATTATCCATGCCCGAGGGGGAATTCGAACCCCCGACCGCAGCGGCCGCGCAGACCGTGACTGAAGCGCCTCCATCCCCGCGGCCACCGCGGCCGGCAATAATTTGGTCACTACAGTGTTAATACAGTCGTGTTAGATTCAAAACCGTTGTTCGACCGGGTTAGTAAAATAGACTCAGGGTAATCAGGTGAAAGACGAGAGCAAAGCACTTGGATTTGTGAATTAGATTATCGTCCTCCGCAGTTTGCGTCCCTTCCAGACTCGCCGATAAGCGCGAGACAAGACAGCCACTGCGCTCCGCTACCAGAGAACACAAGAGTGAGGGCAAGCACTGCCTCCCCTCTTCCATGCTTCTCGGTTATAAACACGACGGTGCTGCCACCGTGGCAAGATTACCACTTGGGTTTTCCCAGTAATACCTCTTCTCGGTTGGCAGTCCTACGCAAGGTGAAACCGCGAGTTTTTTGCTGTCGTAAAGATAAGTGTTTTAGATTGCAGTAAAACTTACATTAAATAAAGTTAACTAATTAAATATGTTTATTGGTGTGTTCTTCAGACTTACTACTGAAGGTTTCACTTTTATTTGCGTATTATTTAAAGAAATGAAAAACGAAAATGTCTAGAGAAGTATTACTGTTTACGTTTTGGCGCAGTAAACTTAATGAATCTCTTTTAATTCTCCCGCTTTCTTTCTAGCAATTATAATGTATCCCTTCATTATTTTAATTCGTATTTGTGATACGCAGCCTAATTTCAACTGGCTGGCCCTACAAACTTTGCACTTATTAGCTTTGTTTATGTGACCCATTCCGAAAATAAGTTTTCCGATTTTGGTTCCTTGAAAGTAGACATACATAACAGGGATAATTCCGCATGGGCAACAGACGTATGACATGAGAAGCAGGTGGTGGACGGACAGGTCCCGCCAGGTGGCAGTATCCCTTCCAAAGTTCAAAATTTTCAAATGTTTGTTAAGCTTAAGGGACATAACTGCGGGGTCTCCAGTCCCTCATTTACAAACTACCTATGAACTACCTTATACTAAAGACACCCAAACATCCATGCCCGAGGGGAGATTCGAAACCCGACCCTAGCGGCCATGCAGACTGTGACTGACGGGCTGCAGACAGCTCGGCCACTGCGCCCGACCCTTCCAAAATGTCTTCTCCTACTCCTTTTCCGTTGCTCTGCGATGTTCGGTCAGTAATAAAAATTCCCTAGTGCACAAAATTTAGTGCCATTCGAAATCCATCGTCAGCTCTGTCTGGTCTTCGGGAAGAACATCATAAAGGCCCCTACACACGCCCCGATTTATCGTATGACCAACAATATGTCCAACGAACCAATCAATTGTAGCAGCCTACACAAGTTCCGACCAGCTGCACGCAGCGCCTCCCTGTTCTGGTGTCTGTCTGTCGAACTGGTTTTTGTTTTCGCGTGTTCGCTGTGCAGACGACCTCAAGCATGAAAGTTGGTCGGGAAGCGCTACACACGGTACAATTTGTCGGGTGAAGTGGTGGGGGAATCGGAGATGGGGTGGTCAGGCACAACCAACCGACTGACTAGCGCCTAAAACGCCCAATTTATCGGGTGACCAACGAATTGGTCCAATAAATCGCATCGTATGTAGGGCCCTTATGCAAGCAGAGGTTGCGTCGCTGTTCTTGGCTTTTTCGGAAGGTGGTGAAAAGTGTCCGTGATGAAGAGCGCAGCGTGCGACAGGGCGTCCTCAGTGATCCTGGAGAACAGTCATTTCATGATTATGGAACTATAACGTCGTTTGATAACCCTATTAATAAACAACGCAAACAGTCCAAAATCAGACTTTCACCCTGCAGTGGGCTGTGCGCTGTTGTAAAGCTTCCTGGAAAATTAAAACTATGTACCAGGCTGAGATTCGAAGCCAGGAGCATTGCTTTTGACAGGCCTTTCGCCCGCGAAAGTCCCAACCCCTCTTAATCTGCCAGGAAGTTTCAGCTCTAACATAGCTGTACGTATTGTCAACAACGTTTTTATGTAACTAGAGTGTCACGCATTTTAACCCATCTCTCACCTTTCACCGATGTCAAGAGTCGCCAGAAACGACACGTGGTTCGGAGTCTACGTTAATCTGTAGCTCTCATCTTCCCGGTTGGATAACTGGCGCTAGCCGCCAATTGAAAGGCTGTCACGACGCCAATCAGCCACACGAAAATTTATCAATGTTAAAAAATAAATAAAAGAGAATATAAACAAAGGGAACCTTAGTTTTAGGACACATCTCGTCCACACGGTTGTAGGTATGCCTAATTTTCGCCTATATCTACATAATTACTCTGCAAATCACATTGAAGTGCATGGCAGACGGTTAATCGAAGCGCTTTTATTATATTTTTCTAATTTTCCATTCTCTCACATGGCGAGGGAAGAAGAAACACCCCAGTCTTCTATTTTCGATCTGATTTCTCGTATTATGATGTTGATGTCACCATATGCAGATACGTGCTAACAAAATATTTTCCCATTCGATGGAGAAAGTTCTTGAGATAAGATTTCGCAAATCCATCTCTCCCCGATTCGTGCATCATTTCCGTGACTCTTTCACCTACATCGCGATAATACGAGTCAAGGTTCACTACCCGGAACTTTTTTTATACATACCATCAGTCCTACTTGATAGGAATTGCGCAGTGCGCAGGAATACACTAAAATGAGACATACAAGTGTAGTGTAAGTAGTTTATTTAGCAGAAACATTACAACTCTTACGTGTCCTCACAGTGACACATAATCTTTACTTCCCATTCCACGAGATTTTTTCTGTGTTGTTTCCAATTAATATTTTTAGTAACTGCGATTCCTATGTCTTTAATTCAATATACGGCCTATAGGTTTTATTGATTTATCGTGTAAATGGGCAACTTCACACTTTCCATTACCAATTTTAGCACCATAATAATAATAATTGCCTGTGGCTGATTGACGACTTGCGTGTCCCTAGCCTACCCCAGTTATACAACAGGGGAAAGGGGACCTACAGCTTACGTGGAATCCGAACCACGTGTCGTTTCTGGCGACTCCTCACATCGTTGAGAGGTGAAGGATGGGTAAAATCGCAGACTGAAGAAATCCGATCTCTGATCGGGTTTCGAACCCACGACCCTTCGGTTTCCAGTCGAGGGCCTTACCCCTTAGACCACCGGGCCCGATATGCAGATATCTGATCTAAATCGTTCTTTCACTTCCTTTTGATTTTGTGGCGACTTTACTAAACGATAAACGACAGAATCATCTGCGAACAGTCTAAGAGAGCTGCTCATATGGTCTCTTGAAGAGTAGGGGACCTACAACACTTCCCTGGGGAACGCCAGGTATCACTTTTGTTCTACTCAATGACTTTCCGTCAATTACAACGTACTGTGTCTTCTCCGACAAGAAATCGCCCGACTGTGTCGACATTCCATACGCACGCTATTTGATTAGAGGACGCTTGTCGCCGCGGTTGAGTGGCCGAGCGTTTTAAGGCGCCTAGTTGTGGAGGTTCGAGTCCTCCCTCGAGCATGGGTATATTTTTTTGTCCTTAGTATAAGTTAGTTTAAGTAGTTTGTAAGCCTAGGGATTGATGACCATAGTAGTTAAGTCCATATATTTACAAACATTGGAAGTTTGAAAACGCTTATCAGGTACAGAGCCAAAACGCTTACGGAAATCTAGAAAATAATTTCATTTTCTGTTATTTGTTCCTTTCTGCGGGTCATCGGACGTATCTGTGGTTTACAAGTTCAAAAATGTTCAAATGTTTGTAAAGCTTATGGGACATAACTGCGGGACATAACTACTTATGAGCTACATTATAGTAAATACAACAACAAACATCCATGCCCGAGGGAGGATTCGAACGTCCAACGCGGGAGGCGGCGCGATCCACAACCACTCGGCTACTGCCGCGCGGCGGTTCATAAGTAGTTTTGAAGTTTAGGGACTGATGACCTCGCAGTTAAGTCCCATAAGCTTAACAAATATTTGAACATTTGAAACCGACTACAATTATATAGGACTGTAATTATCTGATTACCCCTATTGCCTTTATTATTATTATTATTGGAGTGACCTGTGCATTTTACCAGTCTTTGGGTACGGAACGTTGGCTGAGCGAGCGGTTGTATATGTATGAGGCTATTGCATCATCATAATGTGAAAGTAACGTAATTGTTATACAATCTGGACCGGAAGACTTCCATTACAGATGAGATTTGAGTTATTTCAACACTCTTCGCCTTAAATTTAAAGAGTAGGCAGTCACTGGTCGTTTCTTCAGAGCAGATGCGCATCCGGAAGAACCAACACCACATAATATATGTCTGTGTAATGCGAAGACAACCATCGATAATTTCTTGAGTGGTGATTATGTTGTGTGACCGTGTTTTCTTATCTTCTTTAGAGCCACTACATAATTATTTGTAGAACCTTATAACTTGTACCACTCGATAGCTATACAAATACCACAGGATGAGCTATGCTGTTCCTCCACACACTGATGTCTTCTATTGGATTGTAGACAGATTTTTATTATTATCAAATCGCTCAGCAAAACTGTAGGTACGAGTTATAAAACAACTGAGTACTCGAATCAGTTATAGAAATTATAATGTGGTTCATTTTCCACAGATACAAATTAGACACTACGTACGAGGGTAAGTCAATTATTATCCGCAATTTAGTTATATTTTTGTTTATGTTGGTAGTACTGTTGGTGACGCATGCCTGTTTATTTGTTGTTATATCTTTGCAATTTTGAAGCTGCTACGCTAGTTTCGTTGTCGCTGCCGTGCTGTTAATCATGGCTGCTCCGCTGTCTATTTGCATCAAAGAAGAGCAACGTTCAGTGATACGTTTTTTTTTTTTTTTTTCCTTGTTTTTTTTTTTTTTTTTTTTTTTTTTGTGGGCGGAAGGTGTATCAGGGGCCGAAATTCATAGAAGACTTTCAGTACACTACGGGAGCCGTGTTTTGCCACAACGAAGTGTTTACGAGTCGGTTGAAAAATTCCGAAATGGTCGCACGAGTGTTAAGCAGCCGGACGACCGTTTACCGCAACAAATGAAGAAACCATTGAGCGATCACGTGAAATGATTATCTTAGACAGACGATCAACTATTGATGAAGTGGCTCATCGTCTTCAAATTACTCATGGTTCTGCCTACGAAATCATTCACAACATACTTGGGTTTCGTAAAGTTTGTGCAAGATGGGTCCCAAAACAACTCATACAGTTGCATAAGCAAACGCGCCTCGACATCTGCAAAAAACAGTTGGATCGCAATGGTAACGAAGGGGACAACTTCTTAGACAGAATCATTACTGGTGACGAAACATGGATCCATCATTACGAGCCGGTGAGTAAACGGCAGAGTATGGAATGTAAACATCCAAATTCGCCGTGCAAGAAAATGTTCAAGACCCAACGTCCGCAGGAAAACTGGTGCTTACGGGTTTTTGGTATGCACGAGGTCCTGTACTGGAACATTATGGTGAAAGGGGCACAACAATAAATAGTGTACGTTACAGCGAGATGCTTACTGACAGGCTAAAGCCTGCAATTCGAAGCAAACGCCGAGGACTGCTGTCAGAAGGTGTTGTGTTGTTGCACGACAATGCCCATCCGCACGCATACTGCTGTCCACACTGCTGAAACGCTCCAGAAACCCAAATTTGAAGTACTGGATCATCATATAGTCCCGATCTTGCCCCTTCTGAGTATCACTTGTTTGGTCCACTCAAACAGGCATTAAGGGGCCGTTATTTTTTACAATTTTTAATCAATTTCATGTTTCGAGAGTCCAATAATCTCATCTTCAGACCCTTGTAAGATCCATGCAGTAAAATGAGAACTAGCCAATCATTTATAATCCTGCATATACCCGCTCACCCCAAGATGTAGCTGACATTTTGGGGTGAGCGGGTATATGCAGGATTATAAATGGATGGCTAGTTCTCATTTTACTGCGTGGATCTTATAAGGGTCTGGAGATGAGATTATTGAAATCTCGAAACATGCAATTGATTAAAAATTGTAAACAATAACGACGGAATGTTTTTCGTTTGCTAAATTCAGAAATTGAAGAAGACGCTATTGTGATGAGACAGTCCGCACTTGCTGAGGACATGGTCGTCCGCTGGTCGCGCGTCCTTGCCTCTGCTTTACAGTTCTCGCGCTGTGCACGATAAGACACGTCGCGCCAGTTAGTCAGAACAGACCCGCCACAGCTACAAGCAGTGTTGCCAGATGGCAGAGAAAGAAAATACCTTCAGTCTCACAAAAATGTACCTACGTTTTCCCTACTTTCTCCCTACCACCTCATTAATGCCCCTACATCAGGGTCGTAGCCAGGATTTGGGTCTGGGGGGGGGGGGGGGGGGGCTGAATCCAGAAGTGCGGCCAGCAGAGGTTAACCAACTGATTAATGTGACATGTTACAATTCTGAAAAACTTTAAAATAAGTATTTGGCATCATGCTTCACTTGCTATATATGGTTTTCCAGTGTCTGGTCGTTACTGATTGATGGAGTCAAGTGTAGATTATGCCGCAAAGTCCAAGTGCTCTGTTACAAGAGGATTAGTGATTTATCGAACGGACAAGGGTACATCAAGAACCTGTCAACCATAGAGAGGAACTGCATTAATTAGTTTCCCCAAATATGCCGCTAATTCTGAGTGCACTGTTACTCGACGATAACTGATTTATTGATCGCACAAGGATACATCGAGACACTATCAACCATAGAGTAGGAACAGCAGTAATTATTAGTTCACAGTCAGCACAAAAAAGGAAGTCCGTCACTCTACATGATTCGATTTTCAAAGATTAATGCTATGTTGACAACGAATACCTAGCGCTTTGTTCATTATAACGTTGGCTGTCGCAAATGTTTTAGCGGTTTCTTGCCATCAGCTTCTCATTTACAAGTACTAACTAGTATAGCGTCCTGACGTAAACAAATAAGTCATTCGTTTATGGAAACAATGAATTTTCCTTGTGCTGACATTTTCTGACACTATTTCCAAACCTACTCTTCATTCCACTGATATACATTGAAATCGTCATTTTATCATCAATTTTAATGTGTCTGAAACCAAGTTTTCAAATTAATATTGTTTACTAAGAACAGAAAACAACTATGCCGTCTAAAATATCATTGGCTACTTCAAACTTTGCCACAATTGGTCGGCTTCATTCCTGCATGCTGACAACTGTTCTGTTGCCAACATTACCCGCTAGGCCTGTGTCGGCGATTGTAATATTTTACCAAAGTACCTATGCATTGGGGACTTTTGGATGAAAATTCCCTAAGTGTAGGAAAAATTCCCTACGTCTGGCAACGCTGGCTACAACTCAAGTTATAACAGTTCTAATGTTTTGAATTTCATCGCCTACTTTGCTGATGTAGACAAAACCGCTGGGTCGATCAGCTTCCATGCAGTGTCTAGTACTATCATGAAATTATTGAATTTGGCAGCCCGGTTTCTTCGTAGTAAATGGAAGTACACTGCTGCATTTTTTACTTCCGTTTTATTGTCTTCCAAAAAAATGTAATTGCATCGGTATAAAAACAGATATTACGTTCTGGCGTTACCATCCTGAGCCAAACTAAAGACTGATGATGAGAATATTAAGAAGGCCAGTTATACTAGCTGAAAACCCGGTGTTGCCCGGATACTTATTAATTTATTCCTGGTATATATACATTTTTATAAGGGCTGTATGTCTGTAAAATCTCTTGGGAATACAATTAGTAGTAAAGAAGTAATAGATTGCTACTTGGTGCGTGATGTTATCCATGAACGTTACTGTTTATGTGCTCATATTTTATGAACTACGTGTCGTACTGTGATACAATTTAGAAGGTACACTCAACTATATGCGTGTATAGTGTTTGTAAAATTTCCCTCGGCTACAATTTGTAGTGTAGAAATTATAAATTGTAAAGCCATACCGAAAGCCGTAGTTTTAGTACATGAACAGCGGAACGTTACTGTTTATGTGCTCATATCTCATGAACTACGTGTCTTCCTGTGATACAATTTAGAAGGTATACTCAACTATATGCATGTATACTGTCTGTAAAATTTCCTGTCGCTACAATTTGTAGTGTTCAAATTATAAATTGTAACGTCATACCGAGAGCCGTAGTTTTACTCCATAAACAGCGGAAAAGTAGAAAGCGAGAAACGTTTTTCCTTTCATCATTTTACTATAGTTACCAGCGAGAAAAAGCTTAATAAAGGTTTGAAATTGTATTTAAAGTTTGTTGCAAGTCGCTAACTACTGTCATTATCATACAGTCTATTTCGAAAGTCTCGCCGCATTATATGGCATTTTTTGCGATTTCTATTGGTTATGACGTAATATCTTTTGAACCATGTGTCGTATGTGATTCTTAACCATGCATCAATTGTTACCTCATGGTAAGGAATGTGTGTATCAAATTTGTTTGAAATCGGTCCAATCGTTTAGGAGAAAATGAGCAGCATTGTCGCAAAATGCAGCAGTTTTTCGCGCATCTCATTGTTTATGACGTCATATCTCGTGAACTATATATCGTATGTGATTCTTACACTTACGGCGACCGTCCTCATGGATTGAAGCTTACGTGTACAAAATTTCATAAAGATTGGAACAAAACTAGATTTGTATGCAACACGTACAAATATATGGACAAACTGCTTCATATATTAGAAGAAGATGTTCACCATGCCAAAAGTACACTAAAAGTTGAGATCCCAACATATGTCACAAATTCAATAATTCCACCGTAGCTTAGAATGATATAATGTTAAGCATGTAACGCGTTTCACTGTGCACAATTCTAAATTAGGCATTTATCACACAGCATAAACCTTCTTGGCGAGAGATCAATATTTGACAAGTTCATCTAATGTCATAAGCAAAGAACTAGAGTTTTGGAGTGTTGTTTCTTTGTTTACCATATTTCCAACATAAGTACTGGTGTTTTTTGTCGATGACTGTCAATTCTTTACTTGAAGATTCGTTTGAACAAATGAAGTATTCAATACCACATTTGATCGTAGTATTGTGTCCTAATATTCCGTGTTTGTATTATATAAGCATTTTATGGCACTTCTGGTTGGTCACAATATCACTTTCATTGCTTGGGTCTCTTAATGAACTACATGAATTAATTTTTGAAAGTCGTCGGCTTAATGTTGGACAATAATGTATTTGACATTCTGGAGTAGTTGGGTGTTCTGCCGGATGTTTGTGTCAAACTTGCACAATATTTCGACGGTGTGCCTCACTGTCTTCCTCAGGTGCGTCCAGTATTTATGCCTAGGCGTTAGGCGTTCCATATGCGGTCCGCACCGAGTCAGGTGCTCTGTGATTGGTCCATTCCCGAGAGAGTGTGCCTGGTTGCTGCGTGGTGCAGGCGCTTCCTCTGCCGTCCGCGCCGTGGTAGGCGCTTCCTCTGCCGTCCGCGACACTGCAGGTGCTCCCTCCACCATCTGCGCCGCGCTGGGGGTTCCCTCTGCTGTCTGCATCGTGCCAGGTGCTCTCCTAGTCGTTTTTCGTTGCGATTTTAGAAGCTCCAGTGCTGGGTTCCATGCTGCACTGAGTTGATATCCAGTGTCACGGTTGATAAGGTTTTCACTGATTTTAATCTCAATGGATTCTTTTATGACAGTGTCCCAGAATCTCGGCGTCCTTGTTACTATTCTGTTGTTGTTGTAGTCCATGGAGTGGCCAAGTTCTAGGCAGTGTTCAGCCACTGCTGATTTCGTAGCTTGTCCCAGTCTGGTGTGCCTTTGGTGTACCTTGTACCTGACTTGAACCGTCCTGGTGGTCTGGCCTATGTATGCCAACCCACACTGGCACAGTATGCTGTAAATTGCTGGCCTCTGTAGTCCCAGGTCGTCCTTGCTGTTGCCCAATAGTGCACCGATCTTTGTGGGTGGGCAGAATATGCTCTTAATGTTGTGTTTAGACAAAATTCTGCTGATTTTGGCAGATACTGGCCCTGCATATGGTAGGTATGCCACCCTCTTGGCCTCTTCCTGTTCCTCTTCCGGTTCCTTCACTACACTTACTGAGTGAAACGCCCTCTGGATGTCTCTTGCAGAATATCCATTCATGTTGCAAGTGTGCAAGTGTTGCAAGTGTGCAAGTGTGCCATCTCTGTCATCAGAGAGCACCTGTGCCTGATGGATAAGGAATACCAAAGGCACACCAGACTGGGACAAGCTACGAAATCAGCAGTGGCTGAACACTGCCTAGAATTTGGCCACTCCATGGACTACAACAACACCAGACTAGTAAAAAGGACGCCGAGATTCTGGGACAGTGTCATAAAAGAATCCATTGAGATTAAAATCAGTGAAAACCTTATCAACCGTGACACTGGATATCAACTCAGTGCAGCATGAAACCCAGCACTGGAGCTTCTAAACTCGCAACAGAAAACGACTAGGAGAGCACCTGGCATGTCGCAGACGGCAGAAGGAACCCCCAGCGCGGCGCGGACGGTGGAGGGAGCACCAGGCAGCAACCAGACACACCCTCTCGGGAATGGACCAATCACAGAGCACCTGACTCGGCGCGGACCGAATATGGAACGCCTAACGCCTAGGCATAAATACTGGACGCGTTCCAAACAGGGACAAGTCCCAGGAAGCACCTGAGGAAACCAGTGAGGCACACCGTCGAAATATTGTGCAAGTTTGACACAAACATCCGGCAGAACACCCAACTACTCCAGAATGTCAGCATTTCGCCGGGAAAGCATTAAATCAATAATGAATTTGTTAATGAAATTAATAACTAACAATATTTGAGGTCCTCTGTAATGTAATACTTTGCTGACCGTAAAATTCAATAATAACTCTAATTTAACCATTTTAAATAATGTAAACATATATTAACAGTAAACTAAGTGTTATTTACTTACGATCTTTTGTATTGTTTAGTTTTGATATGAAAAACTTATTATTGCATTTGTCATAATTTTGTGTATCTTTACGTAAAGCAAGATTTATGTCTGTTTCATGTATAAATGTATCAAATGTAAAACATTGTAACTTCCGTGTTCTAGAACGTTCTAGAATACAATATGTGTATTAATACGCGTGAATTGGCGCGAAGGCAGGCAGTTGTAAAGTTACTTTGAACACAGTCAGTCTCAGATCAGTATTGAGTTAGTTGTGAACCAGTCTTACTTCTATCATATTACTTCTATTTGTGCTTTATCAAGAATGGAAAATAAACCAGTTTAATAATAATAATAATAATAATAATAATAAAGACCAAAAAAAAAAACTTAAGAGTTTCACACACATCAGAACCTTTAATCCAGACATATACACTCCCACCTTCATTTAACTTACGCCTACCTCGAGTCCTTACAAGAAAATGCATATTACAACAATAAGACCGTTCAGTATCTTTAGTATAAAGTTTACCAATATTAAAAGTGCTATAAATAATAATGTCCCGAGATTTAAGCTCTCCCGACCGCGGTGGCCGAGGGGACTGAGGCGCTCCAGTCACAGTGTGCACGGGCACTGCGGTCGGCGGTTCGAATTTCCTTCGGGCATGGATATTTGTGCCATCCTTAGTATTAGTTAGTTCATAAATAGTTTGTAAGTTTAGGGACTGATGACCTCGTAGTTAAGTCCCATAAGCTATACAAAATATGCCGAGAGAGGGAAAGATGGAAACGAACACAGAGATGGGAGAGAAAGAGGTGGATGCAGAGAGAGGGAGGGAAGGGGATGTGGACTACAAGAGTGTAGGATAAATACACACCTGGGTTACGCCGTTTTTACAGCTAGTCTAATATATAAAATATTTTCAGTGGTCTGGAATGAGTTATCTTTGATTTACTTTTTCATAGATCCGGAACAGTTCCTTACAAGTTTTGTAGATTTTTTAACGTCCTACAGAAACATTTTTTTTAGATTTATGCCTTGCATCAAGAAGCGGTGGCGTGTAGCAAATATCACGGCAGAGAGGAATGCTTTTTTTTTTTTTTTTTTAATTAAGCTCTCAAGTCCACCAATGGTGGACAAGGGAACAACAGAAACGATTGCTACAGTCAGCCATCCAGAATCTGCTTATCATTATTCTCCATACTACAATTCAAAGTAGCTCCTGTGGAAACAGAAAGACCGGCAAGTATATCCTGCGATACTATTGATTTGGTGGGGACCGCTGGTGGTCGGCAGTTTGGCAGGCCTCTGACTGGTGTGATGAATTTCCTGACGGTGGGCGCCCATCGCTAGAGTCGACTGCGCCCAATGAAACATTTAGTGCCGCCTAAGGGCTGAGCTGCAAGTCACAGGGCACTGGCTGGCTGGCTGGCGTCAAGCGCGCGCCGCTCATGAATGTATGCATGCAATATGTGACGCGGGCCAAATTACCGCCCTAGCCAGGTCACGAAGTCTGCTAGCTGAGGAAGCGCTTGTCCTTTACTCACAGGACACTTTGCGATCCGTGGATGAAGGGCAACAGGTACAGTCTATATTCCTTGATAAACACGGTGCCACTAACGAAGGTACAGGCGTATGGAACAGGTTGTCAGGTATGTCAGTGCCTCGAAGAATTCTCAAATAATAAGACCCAGTACGTTGTCGTCCACGGCGACTGTTCACTGGAAACTAGGGTATCATCAAGATCGCCCTGCCCGCCGCGGTGGCCGAGGTGGCTGAGGCGCTCCAGTCACGGTCAGCACGGGCACTACGGTCGGGGGTTCGAATCCCCCTTCGGGCATGGATATTTGTGCCGTCCTAGTTCTTAAGTAGTTCATAAGTAGTTTGTAAGTTTAGAGACTGATGACCCCGTAGTTTAAAAAAAAAAAAAAAAAAAATAAAAAAATAAAAAAAATAAAAAAAGGGGAATTGTCATAGGACCTTTATTATTTTCTATCTGCATAAAAGATAATAACAATTCCAAGCGCAAATGACGGTGCATCGCAATATGTAAAAAAGCAGTACAGGGCAGGAAGACAGACACACAGGCAACTATGGAGAGTAATTACTGTCAAAACCAAATAACCTACAGGATAGGCACGAGAGAAATGAAGAGACGAATAAGGCAAGGGAAATTATCATTCATTTACGGATAAACAAATAGAGAAGGTTGAGCAGGGCTATAACCAGAACAATACTCAGCAGTTTTATAGGACAATAGATATCTATAGAAGCGAGTGTACAGCCAAGCCGATCGTAATGACGATCACCCATATATGTTACTTAAAAATGCTCGTCTTCGGACAATCTTACGCTGTATAGCATAGAAAATGAGAATTTCCATCATCAAATTTGACCTAGGTTTTTTCAAAAACTAGTGAGTGCCTAGCAAACCGCCAAAACACGTGTCTGTCCTATATTGAATATAGAACCTCCATACAAAATTTGATCGAAATAGGTGACCCATATGGCGAATTTCCTCCCGCGAAGAGCATTGCAGCGCCGCCGGCTGTAGAAGTCGACGAAAGCCATGAATCGCACATAAAGAAACAGCCGGTCGGAAAATAGTGTGTTCTTGATTACTCTATGTCTATAAAAGCTGAAATGTTTATGTGTATATGTTGTCTATTGGCTACAAGCCATCTGAAGAAAATTTGAGGAGATCTTCAGGAAACCTTAAAATTAACATATCTGGTGACTGTGTGAAGTTATATCAAGATATTTATTGATCTGAAGAATATGACACTAACTATAAAACAATAATTACTACTTATAGCAGCTATTTACTTTTTGAATTTTCATCTTTATCATATTTCACAAAATAGTTTTATTGGTTTCTATCATTCAGAACAATGAATGCCATGATTATACTGTCCTGGGCGCCTTTAATCCATATTTACATACCAACATCACAGCCTGATGTATATGTAAAAGTTACAAATTCAAATGTTTCAAATGTTTGTAGAGCTTATGGGACTTAACTACGGGGTCATCAGTCCCTAAACTTACAAACTACTTATGAACTACCTAACACTAAGGACGGCACAAATATCCATGCCCGAGGGGTGATTCGAACCCCCGACCGTAGTGGCCGTGCAGACCGCGATTGGAGCGCCTCAGTCCCCTCGGCCTCCGTGGCCGGCTGTAAAAGTTACGACTGGCACTTGGAACGACTGTAGCACCATGGCAGAATAGCCGTGCACACTAAGGCACCCTGATGCGGTGTGCACAGCTGTAGCCGTCGGGGGTTCGAGTCCTCACTCGGGCATGGGTGTTTGTGTTGCCCTTAACATAAGTTACTTTAAGTAAGTATAAGTTGAAACTTCCTGGCAGATTAAAATTGTGTGCCGGAACCGGGACTCGAACCTGGGACCTTTGCCTTTCGCGGGCAAGCGCTCTACCAGTGAGCTACTCCGACACGACTCACGATGCCGCCTCAGAACTTTACTTCCGCCAGTACCTCGCCTCCTAAGTATAAATTGTTTGTAAGCCTAGGGACTGATGACCAACGTAGTTAAGTCCCTTAGATTTACAAACATTTGAACATTTCGAACGACAGTAGCACTTCCAACGGGTAAAGAACCAACTGTAGCATCGCTATCAATGCACAGCGTAACATGAGCAGAAAAAGATGTGACGTCAGCGCTCCAAGCGGAAGCTCTGCAGTAACAGAAGAATGGCGAGGTACAAGCGGACAACTCAAACAGAACAGAAGAAAACAGTTGTCTATCCGTTAGACTTAAGAAGAGTTATTGCAAGAAATAAAATTTTCCATTTGTCTTTAAAACAAATGTGTCTTTGCCATTGGGTGTAAAAAGGCGTTGTAACTATAGATATGTTCTGCTAAAAATATATTACACGATTTTTTTCTTCAACCACCAGAAGTCATTCGGCTACACTAATTAGTGCTACCCACGCAAAGCTGGGATGGATCCCTAGTGTCTCATAAAATAGGACTCCACATTTAGCGTAACTGAAAACCTTTACACACCGCTCCAAACAATTAGGGGATGATGTCAGGCAAAATACAATATAAATGTGTTACCGTATTTCATTCAGATATTGGTTACAATTGTAATTTGTGGGTGATACAGTACTATATTTTGCTGTCTCAACTCTTTACATGAGGTTTACATGGAGTTTACTTAGAATGAGGCAGTATGGAATTATCTTAATACTGAAAAAGTTATTTTCGTTACCATCTATTATGGTGTATGATCACCTCTGATAGCCAATACAATTGCACAGTTGCGTGGCATGGGCAGTACAAGGTTATCAACCAGCTCTTGAGGGATATTTGGCCAGGCATCCATGAATGCTATATCCAGCTCTGCAACCGTTGTGTGGTATGGCTGCAATGCATCTGCCAAGCATCCCAGATATGCTCAATCGGATTTAAGTCCGGTGAACAAGCTGGTCACTCCATACGTTCAATTCCCTCATCTTCAAGCATGTTGTCCACCAGTACAACTTAGTAGCGACGAGCGTTATCGTCCACCAGAAGAAACCCATGTACTATGGCACCAGCGAACGGGACAACAGAAGATGAATCTTCTCGTCCGTATACCTCTGAGCAATCAAAGGTCCAATCTGAACCATATAGAGGTCCGTCTGTACGTCCGTCAATACTGACTCGAGCCCACACCATTCGTCCACTACCATGATGTGGTGATGTTGCCTGCATATAAGCAGGATTGTTTCGACGTTTTCGTACTCCCTAGGTGGGAGAAGGACGACTGTCCGGCCAAACACAAAATCCTGACTCGCCTGTGGACACAACCCGGCGCCATTCGTTACGACTCCAATCCTCGTGTTCCTTCGCCCGGTTTCTGAGGGCTGAACAATGTCGTGGTCTTAATGAGACACACAGCATACCTGCCGTGCTTAGTCACTTTCCCGAAGGCGATGCTGGACTGTTTGTGTTGACATTTCCCGTCCTGTTCCTGCCTGGAGAGTGCGTTACAGATAAGTTGCATTCTGCCTCCTTTCTCGACGAGCTGTTAACCGGAGATAACGGTCATCTCTTGCTGATGATACACGTCTGCGACCTTGGCCTTGCCTTCTTTTAACGGTTCCTACCGAAGTGACGATTTTGGGCTCTCTACCTGTCAGGTGTGCGGCTCGATAGCACAGTGGTAGAGTGCCAGACTACAAATCCAAAGGTCGCGGGTTCAATCCCCGCAGGTCCTAGGATTTTCATCTGTCACTTTCCACTTCTTTCACCTCTGGCAGTGTTGCTAATGTAAAAAATACCAAGTAGCACCGTGGTTCGGGACCCACGTTAAACTGTAGGTCCCCGTATAACTGGCTGGGCAAGGCAGCTTGAAGGTCGGAGGAATGAACGGCATACCACCTCCAAACTTGACCATGCCCAGTAAAGCACTGTGGTGTTCAAACCAACCTTCGGATTGTTGACTGCTTTACCTTTACCTCGCTGGTAGTGTAAACATCGCTAAGATGCCACAGTATTGTCCTAATTACGTCATCAACGCTGCCAGTGTTTGTGTTGTACTTTCTACTCCTGGTGAATTAAGATGTGGCCTAGAGACGTTGATTAATGCACCCCTAGAGGAGAAAGTGTTGGAGACTTGTGTCAGCCGCCCAGCCTCGCCACCCCATCAGTGGCCTGGTCTGCTCTGGACGTCTGGACAGACACTGCTGCGGCTGTGTCAGGCTGCCCCCGTCCACAAGTTGTGACAGCCACGCCCCCCCCCCCACCCCTTTGTCTCGGACGCAAAGTTTGCCGCCAACTCGGATCGTTTGCAGAGTCCCCCCTCCAAGTCTTTTGCAGCCAGAGCTCACTAATGCCTCCCAGTCTGGCAGAAGGCGTGTCTGGAGCGTCGCTGTTGGGAAATCTGTTCTCTCTCTACATCTACATATTAACTGTACAAATCACGTTACACTGCCTGTCAAAGGGTTCATGCCATCTAACGGATTTTATGATATTTCTATACCGTTCCGTCTCTCATATCGCGCGAGGAAAAGCAACAACTAAATCTTTCCGTTTCAGATCTGATTTCTGTTATTTTACAAGGTGTGCTTTTTAACCCTTTAATATATGACTTTTTATTAGAAGCTAAAAAAGCTATCACGTATAAGCAGAATTCGTTTTGTTTGTAGTTGATACAAGTATTGCAATAAAAAGTACGTCAAGCATAGTTATAGAAAGATCTGCTAATGATATTCTCATGAACATTAATAAATGTTTTAAAGCCAACTCATTGTCATTAAACTTTGAAAAGACGCACTACATGCAGTTCAGAACATGTAAGAGATTTCCCGCCAACATATGTATTAAGTGTGAAGAAGAGCAGATAGAAGAGGTTGACAGTATTAAATTCCTGGGATTACAGCTTCATAATAAATTTAGTTGGGAGGAGCACACCACAGAACTGCAGAAACGACTCAACAAATCTGTATTTTCAATACGAGTGTTGTCAGACATAGGAGACATAAAACTAACAAAGCTTGCATACTTTGCTTACTTTCATTCCATAATGTCATATGGTATAATTTTTGGGGTAACTCTTCAAGTCAGTCAAAAGTCTTCAGAGTCCAAAAGCGTGTAATACGTATTATTTGTAGAGTAAATTCACGGACGTCCTGTAGGAGCGTCTTCAAAGAACTGGATATATTAACTACTGCCTCTCAATATATTTATTGCTTAATGAAATTTGTCATAAATAATATACCCCTGTTCCCAAGGAACAGGTCACTTCATACATACAATACTAGGAATAAAAATGATCTACGCAAGGACTTAAAAGCACTTACTTTAGTTCAAAAAGGGGTCCACTAATCAGGAACACAAATTGTCAACAATTTACCATCAAGTATACAAAATTTAGCTAGAAATATAGATCAGTTTAAGAGGAACCTAAAAGACTTTCTAGTGGCCAACTCCTTCTACTCCATTAGTGAATTTCTAAATTGTACCAAATGATGCATTATTCAGCTTGTAAATTTTGTTTCTTGACATGTTCCACATCCACGAGGATCTCCTCAACATGCATCTACGGAAGGAGAAACTAATCTAATTTAATCTGCGTACATACTGAGAAAACTACTGGAAAAAATCCATAAAATTATTATGCATGTGAGATTACCGCCCAATAGAAATATTGGTAATTAATACGGTATTTGAGACAGGCACATGGTGTGAAAACAATTTGCGACAAATATTCATTTTGTCTGGGGGCTCACGAGCTATAACTTTATTAAGTAAATGTGTCGACGTACAGACGTATCAGCCACAGGGTTCTAATATGGTGAAATAAACAACACAATGTGAACTTTCACGTGTTTTCAAAAATAGTAGTTAGTACACCCTTTTCTCACATGAACTTGACTTTATTATTAATTTTTTGTTAATCATATGCAGGGAAGAAAAGCTCCGAACGTGTGATATCATCCCCTAGAAAACGAGTCAAGCAGTAGCAATCGCAATTCCAGTGTTTTTGCATGTTTAGGAATTTGGTTCGCAGTTGGTGGTTGTGAGTTTTAAAAATTAAACTTTCCCTATTTAAACTCTCACCCCGATCTTTCACCCATGCACTACAAGGAACAAAATGTTCATAACTGGTCAGCTATATAGTGCTTCCATGATGTACCTGATGCAGTAAATATCACTATTATGCATCTCACCTTTCTATAAAGTAACTCATAATGCAAGGGTAGTATGTGATTCATTACTGTTACATGGCAAAGGAGGAATACTAAAGTAAACAAAGGCACATGTTAGGAGTAACGTACTGTAGCTAACTGTCGAAATGATTCAGTAGCACTTTATAATTTCTATGATGAGCTATTGGCATATGTAACACTTTGTATACAAGCAGCTACAAATGAATGATGGGTAAAATGGTGAGGAGTTTGAGAGATAGTGGAAAAAACAAGGGGTATGTAACTGATCAGCTACACTATCCATTAAAGAGTTGAGGTGGTTCACGCTTCTCATAAATGATGTGTATGTAGTCTAGCATATTAAAACCACCATAAAACAGTTGGTCTTCTTCTTATATGTTTGACTCAAATAGTTATACTTCTCAAACTACTTGAATGAGCATTCTCGTCCATTTACACTTTAGAAGCATATTTATTCATCATAATAACTGTACAGTAAGGTTTTCACAATCACAGTTCTAGCTTACTCTTGAGCAACCTTTTACATAAATCTATTGAAAGTAAAATGAGTTACTCTTGGAATAAACAGAAAGTCGTTTGTTTAATAATGGATATACATGTTCCATAGTCCCATCCATAGCTTCTGGCATTACATGCTGCTGCAGACCACAGACATATATTACTAGAATGGCAATGCCGTGTACAGTATCATTGGTGTCAGTGAAATCTCGCCGTCATATTTTATACTATAAAGTGCGAGCAGTCGCGTGAGTTAATACAGAAAACAGTCGTAAAAATACGGATGAACTGGCGTATCTATGCTGTTCTTAAAGTTTTGACATGTAGGACACTCGTGTTTTGTATATGGCTGAAATTTTTTAAGCTTGAGTAAGCTTCATCACATACAGTAATGAGTTGCATTGATTTGCTATTATTAATCTGTTGCCAATTTAATTCTACTTCAGATTTTCTTTCTGTAGTATGGTCATTATAAAAGTGTACCCTTATTCTTTCGAGAGTTCTTACGAAATCTATAGTCTGCTTTGACGCACACACTAATGAGTCGCGCTTCCTGTTTTTTATTAATCTTTTTCCAGTTTCGATCAACTTCAGCTTTTCTTTTAATAGTATGACCGTTATAAATGTGTTATTTGTCGTGGATTACACACAGCTTTATGCTTGTTAGTGTTTTTCAGATATCTACTTCTGCTTTAAATGTACGTAACGGTAAAATTTTATCAATCGTCCCGCCGACCTCTCATGATTATGTTGGCAACACAACAAAATGGTAGAAAGTCTTTGCCTCGTTTTTAATGTTTAACTGTACATGTCATGTTCTGCTCACAACACGATTCGAAAATGCGGAAGTGTTAGCTTAAATGCAAATCATGTTCAAACCAACTAGTAAATCTTACAACGTCATATCGTGTCAGAAGATCATAGCAGTACCGTACGCAAACATTTTGACGTGAGGTGAGGCAAGATGGCGGCATCAAACTTCAGTCACAGAGGCAAGTTTGCCAGTCTAGTAATGTATGTCTGTGCTGCAGACCAATCAAATAGACGCTCTGACCACTTTGCTTCACTTCATACCACCAGAAACTCCAACACACAGACATTCTGGCGGCAGTAACACTTCAAGTGTGATCAGAAATTGTCCAAAAAACGATAGGATAGGAGATGTTGGATTATCTCAAGGCGATTTAGGCCTATGTAGCGGTTTGTTCCACTACAGGGTTAAGTAAAGTTCATTTTGTATAGTGACTTTAGACTTACCCTGTATAGTTCTGATGTTCTCTATTGATAGCAGAATAGTCCCAAACTCTTTTTGCATTGCTGTATCCCACCCCCGCGACATCGGGTGGGCAGCTCCACATCACACATGGAGGGGCGTCCCCACAGTGGTGAGGAGGCAGTGTGGTCTGCGACCAGCCTCCACAGGCTGATGACACACTCCTCGCTTCGCCGAAAGTTGGCCTCCCTGGCTGTTCGCCCGGTCAGACACGCCACATCCCGCGCTGGCTGGTCCAGTAACTCGACGTGTGGATCCCCTGCCCCTCCCCCCTCCATTACTGTAATTGCCGCTAGGCCCGGTCACCGGCAATGCACTTAGCCGCGACAAAATCGGCCTCGCCAAGCGACGCGAGAAAAACAGGCTGGCCAACCGTCACAGCCACCACCCTCCACCACTCAGCGGCTGGACGGCTGCCAGTGACAGGCCAGCAACGAGGGCCGCCTCACCTCGCACCTCCCTTTCCACGTCCTTTTTTTTCTTTATTTCCGCCCGTTCGCGTCTCCCTCCCGTCTGGACAGGCTTACCACTCTAGCGGATCTGGGCTCGTGTTCCCTTGTGCTTCACAAACAATGCTTTGATCGCACGTGCAGCCGTCACGTACGATATACTTTCCTAAAAAAAAAAAAAAAAAAAAAAAAAAAAAATAAAAATAAAAAAAAAAAAAAAAACAGAAGTCTAGCGTTCCACAGGGAAGCGTTATAGGACCCCTACTCTTCCTCGTGTTTATGAACGATTTAGGAGACAATCTGAATAGCTACCTTAGACTGTTCGCGGATGATGCTGATTCAATAGCTTCGTACTTAGCTATAATTTACAACCGATCACTCAGCGAAAGATCCGTACCCAAAGACTGGAAAGTTGCACCAAGTTACTCCAATATTTAAGAAAGGCAATAGGAGTGATCCCCAAAATTACAAGCCAATCTCATTGACGTCGATTTGCAGTAGGATTTTGGAACATACACTTTGTTCGAATATTATGAACGACCTCGAAGAGAACGACCTATTAACCAATAGTCAACACGGATTCAGAAAGTATCGCTCTTGCGAAACACAGCTTGCCCTTTATTCACTTGAAGTGTTAAGTGTCATCGACAAGCGATCTCAAATCGATTCCATATTTCTGGATTTCCGGAAGGCTTTTGACACTGTACACCACAAGCGGCTTCTAATGAAATATCTTCCCAATTGTGCGATTGGATTCACGATTTCCTATCAGAAAGGACACAGTTCGTTGTAATTGACGGTAAGTCATCGAGTAAAACAGAAGTGATTTCTGGCGTTTCCAAGGGAAGCTTATAGGTCCCCTACTCTTCCTTGTGTTTATAAACGATTTAGGAGACAATCTCAATAGCTCCCTTAGACTGTTCGCGGATGATGCTGTCGTTTATCGGTTAGTAAAGTCAACAGAGGATCATAAGCAACTGGAAAGCGATTTAGACAAAATTTATACGTGGCGTGAAAATACGTAATTGACACTAAATAAATGTGTGAAGTATTACACATGACCACTAAAAGAAATCCACTGAACTTCAGTTATGCGATAAATCAGTCAAACCTTAAGGTCGTAAATTATACTAAACACCTAAGAGTTACAATTACGAACAACTTAGACTGGAGACAACACATAGAAAATGTTGTGGGGAAGGCGAACCAAAGGTTACGTTTCATTGGCAGAACGCTTCGAAGATGCACCAGCTCCATCAAAGAGACTGCCCACATCACACTTGTGCGTCCTCTCCTGGAGTACTGTTGCCCCTAGTGGGACTCTCACCAGGTGGGAATAACGGAAGATACTGAAAAGGTTCAGAGACGGGCAGCTCGTTTTGACGTTATGGGGGGAGGGAGGGGGGAGGGAGCGTCAAGGAAATGTTGCACAAACTGAGGTGGCGATCATTAAAATAAAGACGTTAGTCATTGCGGCGTGATCTGTTTACGAACTTTCAATCATCGACTTTTACTTCTGATTGTGAAAATATTTTGCTAGCACCCACCTACTTAGGAAGACATGACCATCCCAATAAAATAAGAGAAATCAGATCGAAAACGGAACGATTTAGGTGTTCTTTCTTCCCGCTGACTATTAGAGAATTGAATAGTAGAGAAAAGTTATGAAAGTGGTTAATGTACCCTCTGACAGGCACTTAAATGTGATTTACAGAGTATCTATGTAGATGTAGATGTAGTTCGGTTTTCTTCCGAGTTCGCTGAGGCTGGTTTTCTGATCTATGCAGAGAAAACTGTGGACCTGGCGTCATTCAGTGGCCGCATACTGGAAAACTACATTAACATGTTGAGTCTGTAATTTTTTTCCATTACCTATTCTAATACAATGCTCATAAAAATCTAGACAAGTTGTCAAAAGAGTAGTTGTGGTGGTGGTCGTGCTGATGACTGTGATGATGACGATGGCAGCCACACAGGTTTGGCCGTTCGCTCTAAGGCGCCTTCCTACTGAATGCGCGTCTGTTACCCGTTGGAGATTCGAGTCCTCTCTCGGATATCGGTGTGTTTGTTGCGGTTAGCCTCACTTAGTTTAAGTAGTTTGGGAGTGTAGGGTCTTATGACACTGCATTTTGGTGTTACAGCTTTACAAACATTTGAATTTTAATTTTTATGGTGATAATGATTATGATAATATTGTTGGTGGTGATGGTGGTGGTGGTGCTGGTGGTGGTTGTGGTGATGGTGGTGATGATGATGATGATGGTTGTGGTGGTCGTTGTCGTGGTGTTGATGTCAGTGGTCAGATTCCACTGCACTTCCTCCTGTAAATCACATCACGAACGACAAAATGACCGATATTCAAAAAACTATCAGAGGGACAGAAAAGCAACTGAAATCGCTCAACTGAGGAAAGACTGCTGGAAATGATAGAATACCAATTCGATTTCACACGAAGTACGCGAATGAACTTAGGCGCGTTCTAGCAGCAGTGTACCGAAGGTCTGTAGCGGAGTGAAAGGTTGCAAGGGCTGAGGAAAAAACTCAGCTCATTCCTGTCCATAAGAAGGGTCGTTGATCAGATGAGGAAAACTATATAGGCATATCTCCCTGACATCACTCAGTTGTTCAATTTTGAAACATTTTATGTTCGAATATCACGTTATTTCTGGAGACGGGAAATATCCTTTGTAGGAATCATCATGGTTTCCGAAATCAACGATCAGGTGAAACCCAAGGCGCGTTATTCACCTACGAGATGCAGAGGGCAATAGATACAGCATCCAAAGTAGATGGGGTACTTCCTGGCTTCCTGAAGGCGTTCTATAACGTTAGGCACTGTCGGCTGAGAGGAAAATGCGAACACATGGAATATCGAACCAAGTGAGTGTAACTGTATTGAGAAATTCCTAGCTAACTGGAAGCAGCGTGTCATTCTCAACGGAGACAAGAATTCAGGCGTGCCCTAGGAGAGTGTTACAGGACCGCTGCTTTTCACAATATATGTAAATGACCTGGTAGATAAGAATGGAAATACAAATAGGCTTTTGTCGGTGATGAGTGCCCCTCGGTTGCACAGTGGTAGAGTGCCTGACTGCTACTCTAAAGGTCGCGGGTTCGATCCCCGCTAGGTCCTAGGATTTTTATCTGTCACTTTCCATTTCTTTCACCTCTGGCAGTATTGCTCGTGTTAAAAATGCCGAGTAGCACCGTCGTTAGGATCCCACGTTAAACTGTAGGTCCCCCTATAAGTGGCTAGGTAAGTCAGTTGGAAGGTCGGAGGAAGGCAACGGCATACCACCTCCAAACAAGACCATGCCTATAATAAAGCACTGTGGTGTTCAAACCAATCTTCGGATTGTTGACTGCTTTACCGTTTGCTGTAGTTTATCCAGAAGTCACAACACTGGGAAAGGATAGCGAAGTGCAGGAGGATGTGGAGTCCTTCGCCGGCCGCGTTGGCCGAGGGGACTGAGGCGCTTCAGTCACGGTCTGCACGGCCACTACGGTCGGGGGTTCGAATCCCCCCTCGGGCATGGATATTTGTGCCGTCCTAGTTCGTAAGTAGTTCATAAGTAGTTTGCAAGTTTAGGGACTGATGACCCCGTAGTTAAGTCCCATAAGCTTTACAAACATTTGAACATTTGGAGTCCTTCGATACTTGACGTACGGAACAGTAATTGAGCCTCAACATAAACTGAAAAATACTGTAAATAGTTACTCCCAGGAAATATCTTGGAATAGACATACGGAGCGATTTGAAATAGAACGACCATGTAAAATCAATCGTGGGTAGGGCAGATGCCAGACTGACATTCATTGGAACTATCCTCAGGAAGAGTAGTCCATCAACAAAGAAATAGCTCACAAAGCACTCGTTCCACCAACGCTTCAGTATTGCTCATCACTAGGGATCCGTGCCATGTAGGGCTAATAGAAGACATAGAGAAGATCCAACGTAGACCAGCGCGCTATGTTACTGGCTCATTTAGTAAGCGCGAAAGCATCACGGAGATGATAGGAAACTCCAGTGGCAGACGCTGCAAGAGAGGCGCTCTGTATCGCGGCACGGCTTCTGCGAAAATTCTGAGAGTGTACGTTTGATGAAGAGTTAACCAATATACTGCTTCTTCCTACGTATTGCTCGCAAACCGCATATAAGGAAAAACTCAGAGAGATTTTGTCCCACACAGAGGCATACAAGCAATAATTTTTCACGAGAACCATACGCGGTGAGGTGGCTTGCGGAGTATGGATGTATGTAGATGTAGTGGTGGTTATGATGATGGAGATGATGAAGATGATGATGGTACTGATGAAGATCATGATGACGATGCTGGTGATGATGATGTGATAATGATGATGGTATTGTGGTGATAGAATGGTCACATTGGTGGCGGTGGTGGTGGTGGTTGTGGTGTGTGATGATGGTGAAAATAGTAGTGGTGGTGATGGTGTTGTGTCTCAAATAAATTCGTTAACACGTAAAGCGTTCCTGTGCCCAGTCACAATGCCGAGTTCCTCATCCATCACCAAACCAGTACCACGACCCCTCTATCTCTTCCCCCTGGCTCCACTCTTCCCTCTCCACCCCTCCCTCCCCGTCTTTTCAATTTCAGAAGACCGAAGTCAGAGAGCCGCGGCTCACAGAATGAGTGTGCACAGTGCTTCGCGCAGATACCACCAGGGAGCGCAGCAGTTCCCTCGCTTGTTTGGTCAGGGATCCCACGCCATAACCGAGAGACTACCGCAGCGGAGCAGAGCCCGCGCTGACGAGGGAAGGCCCTAAATTCCTTGCCATATCCAACTGAAGACGGCGCGACCGCTCGAAACGTCACGGTATCACTACCGAATAGACACGTAGCAAATGTCACAGCGAGAGGTCGCACATGCAGTCTTCTTTTCATCAGAACATCCTGCTCATGCGTCACCTCATACAGCAGAGGTTTCATAGCTGTGCAGTGAGTCAGCTTACGTAATGTTTGGCAGAATGGGTCAACATGCGGCGGCACATCTGTTAACCACACTGGCCACCAGTTCCAACTACGGCTCATTACATATAATTTTAGATCCATTATATACAGGGTGAATCACCTAACACTTGTACCGCTAATATTGCGGAAACGGAAAGTGCGATTGATGTGCGGTTCTCATAAAATGGATTGGTACTCAGGAGCTGGTAATTTTAGCCAACAAACAGATTGTAATATTATTTAGAAATTGTATTTTTTTACGTAAACATACTGACACCAGCTGTGAACAAGATATTTTGAATGACATTTTTATCATGTTTAGTGTGGCAGCTGCAACCGTTCAAAGTTTCGGGGGCGGAGGCTGCGATAGCCTAGCTCACTGGTCGAGTGGCTAGCCCCTGGGGCACGGCCCACTGTCTCATAACCACCGGCCAGTCAACTACGCTGTCGTAGTCTCCGCCCCCGAAACTTTGAACGGTTGTAGCTGCCAAACTAAACGTTATAAAAATATCATTCAAATAACCTTGTACACACCTGGTGTCAAAAATGTTCAAATGTTTGTTAAGCTTATGGGACTTAACTGCGACCGCCATATATTATTGTACTGTCTAAGTAACAAAACTCTATGGGACTTAACTACGGGGTCATCAGTCCCTAAACTTACAAACTACTTATGAACTACTTACGAACTACCTACGAACTAGGACGGCACAAATATCCATGCCCGAGGGGGGATTCGAACCCCCGACCGTAGTGGTCGTGCAGACCGTGACTGGAGCGCCTCAGTCCCCTCAGCCACCGCGGCCGGCGCTGGTGTCAAAAAATTCCAGTGCATGATAGAAACAACCATTGTTCCATTAAAAAAAAAAAAAGTATTTTTGCGTTAAAAATACTCTTTCTAAGTAATATTACAATCTGTTTGTTGGCACAAATACGAGTCCTTGACTAGCAATCCATTCTGTGAAAACCGCAGATCAATCGCACTTTCCGTTTCCGCAATATTTGCGGTGCAAGTGTTAGGAGAGTCACCCTGTACAACATCTTTCACCATCTTTCATAACATCGGACTGTCAAATGTGTTACTAAACTGCCAAATAAAATTATTACGAAACATAGTAAATCTTATTGTTATTTGACAGCGTGGCTCTTCCCACTGACGCGATAAGCACATTGACTGAAGATGGTAATTTTGCATAAATGGATTCGTAAAAATATAACAAAAAACCGTATTAAATAGCAGCAGATTTGTATAATTATACAGAGGTCAAAACAATTAGGGGCTCAGTTGAGATATCTGGTTTCTGAAGTTCTGTCATCGGCAGAATGAAATGAAATAGTTAGACGTCTTTCTGTCTGTTTTTCGTGCTTGTGTGTTCCTTGAGTGCATGCGGCTGCTAGTTAGTTATTATATGACTGCCCAAGCAGTAGGTTGTCAGTGGACGATTTGAAAAAAAAAAAAAAAAAAACACATAACCAATGCAAATTTTTTGCTGTCTGTAACAAAACAGAACCTTTTGTGTATAAAAAGTTAATGTCTCCGATGAATATGGTAGCATAAGAGACTGGTATGTGAATGTAAGGGATAAAAAAGAAAAATAAACCCTCTAGGCATAAAACAAAAAGAATATAAAGGGGAATTAAAGGCTCCCTTTGAAATAATAGAATTGGAACTAGAAGTATTTCCAATTAATACGAACTTCCCCAGTTGGAAACTCAATGATCGAACAAACTAAGCCTAAAAGTAGTCCTCACTACCTACAAGAGGGAGGAGGATATACGGTCAGGATTATGAGCGTCTCTAGACTACAGGAGCAAAAACATAAGGATGACTTCGTAAAACAAAAATATTGCCAATTTAAAAGAAGAACAAAGGGAAAAGAAAACAAATGTTGTCACCGAAGGACAGCTCCCCTCTGGGGAGTAAATGCCGATCGAGAAAATGTCGTTCCACTATAGACCAATAACAAGACCTACTCTGGGAAGGGGAATTTATCAATCCCTGCCCAGTGCAGGTCAAACCAAATATTTCAAAATTATGTTAACACAAAACAAAAGAGAGTATCTATATGTCCTCATTTAGTTGCCGGTAACTTTTTGGTAACCATGCACCAGTGTAGTTGGTGCTTGTACGACGTGTGCGGAAACATTGCCCAACAGACGTTCCCCCATCTAGACAACGAGACAGGAGGAAGCGAGTGACGACAGCAGTGGAGTAAATTGTTTTGGCTGCTGCTGTACATGATGCGCCCGCCAGTTCCCGGGCAGTCGCAAGAGGAAGTGTTAGGTGTCAGGCACGTGTTCTACGCAGTCTCCACCCAGATCGGTACATCCGTACCACATCTCTCTTTCCTGCTACCTTCTGTACATGATCTTTACGACAGGATACTCCAGCTCTATCATGTATCTTATCTAGTGGTGAAGCCACTCATTTTCCCATCATGGCGAGGTACACCACCGAAACATAAATTATTGGTCTGTTGCTAATCCCCGTTGCCTTCGTCAGGGGGAACGTCAGCTTCCAGGTAGTGTAAATATGTGGATTAGGAAAGTTGATCATCAGCTCACAGATTCATTTGTCATAGAAGGTACCCTGAGCGCACACAAGTATCGCACTCCACTAACAGACCGTCTGCCACGGTTGTTTCAATACGCTCCTCTGCAGAGTAGGTGGTACCAACGTGATGCCTGTCAAGCCCATAGTGCAAGGATTACGAAAGCATGTCTCCACGAATTGTTCACAAGTCGTTGGACTGGACGCAGAACGCCTGTAGCTTGGCCAGCCCGTTCTCAGCACTTAAATCCTTTAGACTTCTTTCTGTGGGGAAAGCTGGAAGACGTTGTCTGCAGACCAGCTGCACCCGATGATACGCAGCGACGTATTACTGAAGCCTGCTCCAGAATGTCCGCTGAAACGCTAACACGAGTGCATAAGTTTTTCAATACAAGACTGGAAGCGTGTATTGCCACTGCCGGTTTTCATTTTTAAAAATAACCTTTGATGGTCAGCTGTCTCTTTAGTTGCTACAATCCACATCACTTGCGATACGCTCGAGTCGATCTCTAGTGTGTGCTATTACAGATATTGCTGCAGAAACGTTCCACAATACCATACCTCGTAAACGGCATGCACTAGACTCGTGCAACAACCTCCACTGACATTCTAATGCGTCCTATTTTTAGTTTGTTAATATCACTAGACATTATTATTTCAAAAAAGTATTTGTTTGCACAAAAATACATTTTATGTATTATTAAAATATCTTTATAAGCTAAATATACGAGTCTGTAACTAACAGCGTGTGAGAACCGCACATCAGTCGCAGTTTCCTTTTCTGCAGAATTTTCGTTGCAAGTTTTTGGTGATACACCCTGCATTCGGAGAGAAAGTGAGATCGACAAAAAGAGAGGAGAAGATAGACTGATGTTGGGAAACAAGGCGATGGACAGAGAATGAAGGGATGAAGCGAAGTACCAACTGAAGGCTGGAATATATATGTAAACACTCGGTAGCGCCGGGATTTCAGATAGTGAAGTACATTTGCTGTTTGTGCCAACATATAAACTTTTCACTTTCTTCTGTATCCTACCCCAAAACCTCTTCACCACATTGGACGCCTTTCCGCTATGTACCTATTGCTCTTCCATATTTAAAAGTTTATCAAGAAGAATCAGATCAGATGCATTTTGGAAAAATGTATATGAAATAGTGGAGCTGTAAATACTGTCTAGGCAACTGACGATTAAAAAACAAAGCAACTGGTCATACAGAAGGTTTCCAACCACAGTTCCATGTTGGATGTGTATTTGCTCTCTCGGAAGTCTACTCGGTGATGTACAACTGCTAGAACGATAGAACGGGGGTTACACGTGGATTCGGATGCGCTGAGCGCAGTATGTGTGTGTGTGCGTGTGCGTGTGTGTGTGTGTGTGTGTGTGTCTAATTAATAAAGTAGGCACTTGTTACTTTGCGTGGTTAGTGACTATTTGACTGGGTGAATAGCGGTACTCAATGTAGTGGTTTACATTCTGTATTGCTGTCTAAACACAGCGACCACCAGCATTCGCTTCGGAGCGTTTCGTCACAATTAGCATTGCGGGCCTCTTCAGGTGCGTTACGTCGAGTGCTTGCCGTGTGGCGCCGCTGCCCGCTGTTCCGATACTGCCTGCGCACTTCGTGGGGCGCACAAACCGCCTGTGTTGGAAACGCTGTTTATTAATGAAAATCTGCATCGAGCGCTATCCATTTGTGCCATCAGTGGGCGTCATTGAAGTCCGCTAGTATCGACTCAAACTAATCGACAGTCGCTGCACGTTTCCGGCGACGAACAGTATCGATCTGCCTTTGTCGACAGTCAGCTGTACGCCATCGGCTCATCATGCTGGTCATTATCTCCCTCCATTCACTGTGGCAATAGCCAGCCCCAGTACACGGGCCGTCTCTATTTCATAACACTACATCACCTACTACACAGATTTACAGCGGTGATTTAAACTTGCGCATCGGACTAAATTTTTTTTTCTTTTTTCTTTCTATCTAAAGAACAATTCGACTGTGCAAATTTTTTTGTTCGGCTAGCGTGTACATACAACTTTTAGAACCTTCTTACTAATGTATTATGGTCAAAGCTTTAACTCAATTTTCACGAGCTCCCACACGTAGACGCAAACGAATTAAAGACACCAATTAGCTGCTAATAGGCACTGAATTAGATCAGTGGCCTTCTGCTTACTAGGCAGCAGCTCTGACGACTAAGCCACCCGGACGCTGTAGTCAGCACAACTGCACGGACTGCTCTCGCACGCCTATCAGACCAACATTTGTCCACACCTGCTGTCTGCCGCTGCTCTATTCACTCATTCCTTGTGGCATTTCTCTGACTGCCGTAAGAGATCGAGCGTTGTGTGTATCCGCTCTGAAGCCATCACTGGATGATCAAAAAGTCAGTATAAATGTGAAAACTTAATAAATCACGGGATAATGTAGATGGAGAGGTAAAAATTGACACACATGCTTGGAATGACATGGAGATTTATCAGAATCACATCTACCGTTATCGGGGCTTATTTTCCTCGAGGAACTGCGTGATTCTTGTTTTGTAGCTCCTGCCGAGACGGGTGAGAGGTAATCGCATCATCCCCAGCCTGGCTGATAAACACCTGTTGGAACGTACGATTTTTATGCAGGATGGCGCTCCACCCCATATTGCTAGACGCGTGAAAGATCTCTTGCGTGCGTCGTTTGGTAATGATCGTGTGCTCAGCCGCCACTTTCGTCATGCTTGGCCTCCCAGGTCCCCAGACCTCAGGCCGTGCGATTATTGGCTTTGGGGTTACCTGAAGTCGCAAGTGAATCGTAATCGACCGACATCTCTAGGGAGGCCGAAAGACAACATCCGACGCCAATGCCTCACCATAACTCCGAACATGCTTCACAGTGCTGTTCACAACATTATTCCTCGACTACAGCTATTGTGAGGAGTGATGGTAAACATATTGAACATTTCCTGTAAAGAACATCATCTTTGCTTTGTCTTAATTTGTTATGCTAATTATTGTTTTTCTGATCAGATAAAGCTCTATCTGTCTGTTATTTTTTGAACTTTGGTCTCTCTCTCTCTCTCTTTTTTTTTCTTCTAATAAACCCCCATGTCATTTCTAACATGTGTGTCAATTTTTATCTCTCTATCTACAGTATTCCGTGATTAAGTTTTCAGATTTATACTGACTTTTTTGATCAACCGGTATATATATGCCAACTTGACACTCTACGAACATAACGACGACGTTCAGATTAGTTCTAAGAGACCGTTCGATAGTTATATATGGTCTAGGAGCCTGCGACAAAAATCTGCAACAGGTTTATACTTCTTGGTGTACGTATCGTATTGTTAATGACGATACTATTATCAAAACTATCGCATTCTGGGACTAGCGATGCCCACATACTTCGAATCGTGACGTAAAGGTAGTGTCCGAAACGAACATTACAGTAGTTAAAACTTTGTTACGCATATTCAACCATGCAGTTTATTGATGGAAAATCTAGACGAGTACCTAACTGTGACTAATATCATCATCAACTCTGGTATGACGTCAAAAAATTTAAAATCAAATAATAAAAAAAGCAATGAAAAAGAGAGGAATGCGTTAAAAGTATCCTAAATTCCCATAAGCGTTACAAGCATATGAACGTTTTGATTAATAACCACTGAAGTTCCAATATTCAAATGCTTGTAAATCTAAGGGACTTAACTACGTTGGTCATCAGTCCCTAAGCTTACAAACTATTTACACTACTTTAAATTAACTTATGCTGAGGACAACACAAACACCCATGCCCGAGGGAGGACTCGAAACCCCGATGGCGAACGGCCAACCACTGAAGTCCTATAGATTTACAAACATCTGACATTTGATGTTTGACAACTTATCGCTGAAACTATTGCGAACCATGAAATTACTTTACGCTGCAATTAACTTAAGCAGGTCTTTGGTCTAAGTATTCTGATTTAAATGATACTTCGTTTAAAGTATTCTTGTTTAATACGTGTATGATCGGAAAGAAATGTATATCATAAACATGTCACTAGCCGATAACCCTGTCACACAATGTTTGGTAGTATATGTCGCAGATGCCGCAGATGCAAGCTTTATGTCAAACTTCATTAGCTTTAAATCGAGAGCGTGTATAATAAAAATCAGACTCCAGGTTTTCGATTATGATTTCCGGAAATATATAGCAATTTGGCCTCAATAATGTGTCACACAGTAATGTAATTTGACAGAGGCTTAGAGTGGATTATTCGGAAAATGCAAGCGATATGTTTCGCTAATTCAGTTGATAGTAAAGAATTGCAGACTAAAAACCTTTTAACTGAGTGGGCGGTTGTTATAAATCTCAATGTTTATCGCGTTGTATTTCTTGAACTGTGTGTCGTATATGGTTCTGACCACTCTAGCAATAGTTCCTCTAAGGTGAGGAAAATGTACACCAAATTTGGTTTGAATCCGTCCTTTGGTTTAGGAGGATATGTGAATCATCGTTGTGTGATGCAGCAGTTTTTCGCGCACTTCATTGTTTATGACGTCATAATTATCACCTGTACTCTGTGTTATACATGATACTTACACCCACAGTTACCTTCCTCGTGGCTCAAAGGTTAACTGTGCAAACTTTCATCTAGATTTGAACAAGACAACGGGTTTGTATGCAATACAAAAACACAGACACTCAGTTTACGAAGAATTCAATATTTACAAAGAAATAACGGTACTACTAATAATATTAGTGAATATATAATTTGAATAGAGAGGAGTTCACTGACTTACTCGCCGAACAATTTAGACTGCGAATGATGCTGAGAAAGTCTGATAAACCACGGTTCATCTGGCTGGAACTCCGACAGAACTCCGACATTCCTGGAGTTTGTTCTGCGGTACGGTGATCAGCCAGAGCATCGTGTCGACCTGTCTACACGACTTGGAAGCGGCGAAACCTTGTGAGTGACTGGAGTGCACACAAGAACTGCAGTTTGGTGGACGACCCCAACAAGAAGATCGGAGGATTCAATCTACCAAGGAAACTGTGGACAACTTTGAACAGCGTACGAACAGGTGTCGGCAGAAGTAAGCAACGAATGAAGAAATGGCGCCTGTCAGACAGCTCTGAATGTGAATGTGGTGAAATCTAAACAATGGACCACTTATTCGTGTGTGGAGTGTGCGGCTATGATCGTGACTTGAAAGACATACACAGACTCAGTGACTCGGCCTTAAAGTGCCTGGAGAGTATTTATAGTGTAGCTATAAGAGCACCTGTATTGTTAGAATAGTTCTATAAGTTTATTGTAATTAATAAAAGAATGTTTGCCTTAGTATTTGTCGAACGAGTAAATACACTACTGGCCATTAAAATTGCTGCACCAAGAAGAAATGCTGATGATAAACGGGTATTCAATGGACAAATATACTAAACCTGACATATGATTACAATTTCACGCAATTTGGGTGCATAGATCCTGAGAAATCAGTACCCAGAACAACCAACTCTGGCCGTAATAACGCCCTTCATACGCCTGGACATTGAGTCAAATAGAGCTTGGATGGCGTGTACAGGTACAGATGCCAAAGCAGTTTCAACACGATACCACAGTTCATTAAGAATAATGACTGGCGTATTGTGACGAGCCACTTGCTCGGCCACCATTGACCAGTCGTTCCCAATGGGTGAGAGATCTGGTTAATGAGCTGGCCAAGGCAGCAGTCGAACATTTTCCGTATCCAGAAAGGCCCGTAGAGGACCTGCAACATGCGGTCGTGCATTATCCTGCTGAACTGTAGGGTTTCGCAGGGATCGAATGAAGAGTACAGCCACGTCTCGTAACACATCTGAAATGTAACGGCCACTGTTCAAAGTGCCATCGATGGGACCAAGAGGTGACGGAGACGTGTAACCAATGGCACCACATACCATCACGCCGGGTGATACGCCAGTGTGGCGATAAGGAATACACGCTTCCAATTTGCGTTCACTACGATGTCACCAAACACGGATGCAACCATCATGATGCTGTAAACAAAACATAGATTCATCCGAAAAAAATGACGTTTCGCCATTCGTGTAGCCAGGTTCGTCATGGCGTACACCATCGCAGGCGCTCCTGTCTGTGATGCAGCGTCAAGGGTAACCGCAGCCATGATCTCCGAACTGATAGTCCTTGCTGCTGCAAACGTCGTCGAACTGTTCGTGCAGATGGTTGTTGCCTTGGAAACGTACCCATCTGTTGACTCAGGGATCGAGACGTTACAGCCATGGTGATAAGATGCCTGTCATCTCAACTGCTAGTGATAAGAGGCTGTTGGGATCCAGCAAGGCGTTCTGTATTGCCCTCCTGTACCCACCGAGTCCATATTCTGCTAACAGTCATTGGATCGTGACCAACGCGAGCAGCAATGTCGCGATACGGTAAACCGCAATTGCGATAGGCTACAATCCAACCTTTATCAAAGTCGGAAACGTGATGGTACGCATTTCTCCTCCTTACAGGAGGCATCACAACAACGTTTCACTAGACAACGCCGGTCAACTGCTGTTTGTGTATAAGAAATCGGTTGGAAAGTTTCCTAATGTCAGCACGTTGTAGTTGTCGCCACCGGCACCATCGTTGTGTGAATGCTCTGAAAAACTAATCATTTGCATATCACAGGATCTTCTTCCTGTCGGTTAAATTTCGCATCTGTAGCACGTCATCTTCGTAGTGTAACAGTTTTAGTGGCCAGCACACAGGTCACGTGATGCTCCTGAATTCCGTGAAGGTTAGCGATCAGCACTGAAGCCACGTCCAGCTACATCCCAGATGTGTGCCATCGGGTTCAGATCTGGCAACTTGCGGAGCCGCTAAATCCACTGCCACTCGCCACTATGATCCTCGAACCTCTCCACACACACACCTGGCGTTGTGACACGGCGCGTTATCTTGCTGAACAGTGCCACTGTCACTGGGGAATATAAAAGCCACGGAGGTGTGTACTCTGGTCTTCAACTAGTGGACGACACTTCTTGGCCGTTACGACGTTTTGCACGATCTCCGCTGGACGCACGGTTGGAACAGTAGACAAGTTTGAAACAAATGCGTTTTTGGAATCCTCTCAATCTGGGTCAAGGATGAATATGTTGCTGGAATATTAAGGAAATGCAAGTCCGCCGTCGTGGAGTAGCCGAGCGGTATAAAGCGTCTCGCTGCGGAGCGCGCGGTTGCTTGCCATGGAGGTTCGAGTCCTCCCTGGGGCATGGGTGTGTGTGTTGTCCTTAGGTTAGTTTACCTAGGTTTAAGTAGTTTGTAAGCTACGGACTGGTGCGTGTATTAGACTGCTACACTACTTTGCGGCTTGTTGCAGACGCCTTGCCGCAGGCAGCCTACGTTGTATAACTGTGTGGCGGGCTGCCTGCCTGCAGGGGTCTGTCTCCGCTACGTTCTACATATATGTCGCTACAGAGTGCGTCCGCTCTATTCAGACATTATTTCCTCTCCCCCCTCGCTGCACTTAGCTATGTTGAAACGCTGGCTCCCATAGCCGTTGCCACATTTTACACACTGACACTGAAAGGTCGCAACACTATACTTTGTCATTGTCACTCTCTGGTAAGAGAGATGTGGTTGCCGTGAACTGGGAGACGGCGGTAGCCTGTAGTAGGGAGAAGGAATCTGAGATTGGGAGTGAGCAGACGGAGTCAGGGTCGACGAAGAGCAGTAAACTGAGACTTATTGTAAGCAGTGTGGATTGTTGATAACTTTTTGCTATATATTTTTATTGTAATAGTGAGTTTTGAAAAGTAATAATATTAAAATAATTATTGTATCTTAATTTTTTGTTAGAGGATAGCTTAATTTCCTCCATTGTTTAAAGTTAAAGATGTTATTATTATTGGCAAGCTGTCTTAGGTTCTGAGTTTCAACAGTAACGGTAGGATACATACAAGTTTCAACTTTACTTATATTTCATAATATAATCTACTGCAAGTAACCAAGCTGCTGTCTACGCAAAAGAGCTCAGTGAATGTAATTTTATTTATGTTTCGTATTTCGAGTAGGGAGGTAGATTGTTGTGCGTCTGTTAAATATTAGGCACATACATAGTACCCGGTTTGTTAGCTCTTACATTTTTATAGTCTTCGAAATGAAATGCCAGGATCGCACATCAATAAATTATTCACTGATGACAGGTTTCGGTGAACAGTGTCACCATCATCTGGTCACATACATATTACAAGCTGGTAATCTTGTTAAAAATTGGATATAAAATAACAAGTGCAACATAGCACTTAGTCACTATATAAAAAATACACAAGTTGAAAACATGCCAGGTTATAAAATACCTCTTTTCCGTAGACAGCAGGTTGGTTACTTGCAGTAGATTATATGAGGAAAAATGAGTAAAGTATTTTATAAGCTGTCATGTTTATAACTTTTGTGTTTTTTATATCGTGACTATATCTTGCACTTGTTATTTTATATCAAATTTTTAACAAGATTACCAGCTTGTAATATGTGTGTGACCAGATGAGGGTGACACTGTTCACCGAAACCGGTCGTCAGTGAAAAAATTATTAATGTGCGATCTTGACATTTCATTCTGAATACTATAAAACGATCAGATCGCCTCCAAACCCGACTATGTCAAGTATTCTTACATTCTTGTTACAGAAATCGTAAACAACTAGTTTATCAGGTATCTACCAGCACTTCTTGTGTCTACTTTTTGACGCGTCTTTTCATACGAATATTAATTACACCAATTGCTGACAACACAATAATTAGTTTGATAATAAAATTGGGTACATTTCAGAAGGTGTCGGTACACACAATAATTATTGTTAAGCTCGCAACAGAACGCATACCACGTCAGCTTTGCATTCTGTGACCTAAACTTATTTTGAAAATATGTTCATAAAAGCACGTGCACATTCGAATGGAAATCTGCTAAAAATAGTAATTTCTTGGTATTCACACATTTGTACTCGGGGAACATCAACATTTTCTCTATAAATAGAGATGTAAATGTTTGTTTTTTCAAAATCTAATGTCTCGGAAAGTTGTTGACAGATTGCATTGAAATTGTAACAATAATGCCATCGATTTAGCACATTGGGTCTACTACCCACTAGAACATCATAGGTTAACGTGTAATATACAAGGTCAGTCACCTAACACTTGCACCGCAAATATTGCGGAAACGGAAAGTGCGATTGATGTGCGGTTTTCGCAGAATGGATTGGTAGTCAGGAGCACATATTTTTAGCCAACAACCAGATAGTAATATTACTTAGAAAGTGTATTTTTATGCAAACAAACAGTTTTCAAAATGGAACAATGGTTGTTTCTATAATGAACTGGAATTTTTGACACCAGCTGTGCACAAAGTGTTTTGAATGACATTTTTCTCACGTTTAGTTTGGCAGCTACATCCGTTCATAGTTTCGGGGGCGGAGGCTGCGATAGCGTTGCTGACTGTCCGAGTGGCTATCCACTGGGGACGGCTCACTGTCTCATGACCACCAGCCAGTCGAAAATAATTCAGTTAATAATATGTAACTGACGTTTTCTAAATAAATGTTCTATTTAAGGAAGACGAGCCATTGTATCTTTTCGAAATGACCTTGTAGTTTAAGCATATGCCAGGTATCTAAGCAGTGGCAGCCCTGCAACTTGTACTGCTGAAACATCAAGGAAACCTTCAAACAAACGTCGGCCGAAGAGTGCGAGACAGAACCCAGTCGGAAATATGTCAAGAGTTGGCCACGGAATTCTCTTTTTGTGGTCATCCTCAGAGGAAACGTTTCTCCTTTTACGATTGCCTGCTTAATGACACGCCTTGTGCCGCAGTGCAACCCCGACGCCCCTGGCCAGCTGGCATCCCGCGTCTCGCCGCGTGTTTGGCTCCCGCCTGTGTCTGGCCAGCTGTCAGTCTACAGTCCGTCCAAAATTACCGTACATTTCCGCAGATAAGACGATGGCTAAATCATAAAAAAGGCCCGAAAATCCGAGGTCGTCTTATATGATGCTTTATTAATTTACTGAGCGGAGAAGGGTACATATGATAACCAATACGCCATACAGGTAGGAACAGAATTGATTTTACAATGTCACTTGTCAAAAATAATTTCTCAGTATATCCATAGTCGCACTGAAACAATTAGCGTATATTTATGTACGAAGCAATGAAAGGGTTAAAATATTTCGGAGCTACAGGCAAAAATTGCGGCTTCCTTTGAAATCCTTTATCTTCTGTTCTCGGGCAATTTCACGTGTACAATAGTATGTACATCGACGCAATTAAATGTCGTTTCGAAATTTCGCGGAGTAAACAAATAATAATAATAATAATAAAACAGCTTCCCCACGATCGGATACAATGTAACGCTCACTATACATTCGAAACTTCAAAAGCAAACCGCAAACACTGCATTTGCAACAAAGTGTGAAATTAAGATGTAACAATCTCGAAAACTACTTATGGCGGCTTCTGATGGCATTTTTCTGAACTACCATTCACAAAACCTACTTATGGCGGCTTATAGCGGCATTTTTTTTCACTTCCAGAAGCTTTGCCTCCGAATCTGAGCCGCAAGCAAATTTTTAGATACCAAAAACTGCAAAGAAAAGTGCGGCTTGCATTCGGGTTAATACAGTAAATTGGGGGTCGTCTTATAGGCCAGATATATGCTTAAACTATAAAATTTCGATGAAAATTTGTACCTCGTCTTATCTGAAGGTCGTCTTAACTGCGGAAACATACGGTACTTTAGGATTGACAGCTACGGCGGAAGCAGTAGTGGGGAGGTCCAGGACTGCAGACTTCCCCTCCAGCGCCTCTGCCTGCCGTGGCGACCACCCCGAGTTGCCAAACCTTCATCCCACCGCCACAACACTTCCGGAACAATAATGAATTTACACTCTCTGCAGTGGAAACGCTTGCAAGATGAGGTATTAGGAACATCACCTCTGGAGATTGGAAGAATGCGGTGAAACACACAGAGAAAATCGTTGAAAGTGCGTGGCAGAATGAAGCTGTCCTGGAAAATTCAGTGGAGTAGTTGCTTGCTTCATTAAATGACAACAGCGACAGTAATAGTGATAGTGACGTTTCAAGCACCCATCACAGCGGCGAGAGTTATTTTAGCGGACTTTTCCCACTATGTCCCTAAACTGGATTGCAGACGAATTCCATGTCCATGTTTGGATTGGACAATTCACAAAATTGTAACGACCTATATAACAAGATTATACCGTCATAAGTTTTGAAATTTTAAATATTACTATTATAATGAATCGGTTTCCAAAAAAATGTTTGTGTAGTCTATGGGACTTAACTACGGGGTCATCAGTCCCTAAACTTACAAACTACGTATGAACTACTTACGAACTAGGACGTCACAAATATCCATGCCCGAGGGGGGATTCGAACCCCCGACCGTAGTGGCCGTGCAGACCGTGACTGGAGCGCCTTAGTCCGCGCGGCCACCGCGGCCGGCGACACGGTTTCCCTTCCCCGCTATTATCAAAAGGAAATTTTGTAATTTTTATAACTTCGGTATGTAAAACGATTATCTATGGATGTTTAACTTCACTTTCAATTTTTTTAAAGACAGAAGATAGTAACTACTCTTGGCTTGTACTCTATAGCGATAATACCTTCCAGACGAGAACTGTACTTTATCATTTTATGTCGCCGCTGTTATATGGATTTTGTGCAAGGTAAATATAAGTGATGTGTGCAGATCTCTTTTTATAAATAAACCCCACCTCTCACTTGAATTAGCACTTATTAATTTTTATTATTAATTGTCCCTTATCCTCCCTCCGCCCATAATGCCTTTTTCAGCCTTGTTGCATCACCGCAACAATGGATGGCACTGTTTTAGTTAATATTGAATGGTGATATTTCGTGTAGCCTGCCACTCTTTTTCAAAATTTATTCAGTCTACTTTCTTGTAAATTTTTGGAAGTCCGATGTGTTTGACTTACGTGATGTTCCTATCCGAATCTTATCATGTCACTTTTTTTTTTTTTTACTTTACAGTCAGCTACACGAGTCGCAGTTTTATATTGTCGAACTGCCAGCCACTGTTCGGCGAGTGGTTATTGTGGAAATTTCATTTACAGCCAAATTTCAACCACCGATCTCTTGTTAAAAGTAATCGCTCGTCGATTGTTTCTGTAATGTTCTTCTGCACAAAACTCCACCGTGAATTAGTTTGCCATTTCATTTAAATGCATGTATTAACTTTCTCAAATTTTCCGTAATTTTCTGATTTGGATCCTTCATACCTTCTAACTTCAAACGTATTTCTTCTGTAAATTTATTTATCTCAACATTAATAGCCAGGATGGAACATTAAACTGCTTACAATATAATTGTTACGACTTAGAAGCCTTGTTATTTTTATAGCTTATTTTCTTTCTCACAACGGAGTTTATCCTATGTAAGATACATCTTCCCTCCGCGATAAATGCTCATACTCTTGCTTTATGTTTTGTTCGAAATACGCTGAAGAATCATAAAAAATGAACGTTAGGTACATTAGAAATATATTACTAACAGGTTAATTATAATGTTAAGGAAACAGTTTCTCGTGACGTAGCCATAGGGCGTTCACTCGGTACTTCACGCGACAACAGACCACGGTGCGCCGTATTTAACTGAAGTTTCCTGCTGTTAGAAAACTCTGACAGAGATCGCGTTTGCAACAGATGAAAATTTTATGTATTCTTAAGACTTCATTCCCATAATGTACTCATCTAACGTCAATAACAAAAACGTTTCCCGCATGTAAAAAATTTGGTGACGTCGTCAGAAAATGCATTCTCGTAAAGTCTTATTACATAGCCTTAGTAATTAATTGCCACAAATAAAATTAAACGAAAACATAGTGCAGCTCTTCCAGAAATCAGTGGTGCAAGTTCCATATTTTTACCGTAAATAGTTTGCGTGTTTGAACGAGGTGAATGGAATGTGAGGTGACGCACGAGCTCCGTGCGTGACGTGGCAGCTCCACGTGGTCGCGCTCAACTGTCAGTGTCAAAGTACGCTACTTGCCATTAAAATTGCTACAGCACGAAGAAATGCAGATGATAAACGGATACTCATTGGACAAATATATTATACTACATCTGACATGTGATAACATTTTCTCGCAATTTGAGTGCATAGATCCTGAGAAACCAGTATCCAGAACAACCACCTTTGGCCGTAATAACGGCCTTGATACGCCTGGGCATTGAGTCAAACAGAGCTTGGATGGCGTGTACAGGTACAGATGCCTATGCAGCTTCAACACGAGACCACAGTTCATCAACAATAGTGATTGGCGTATTATGACGAGCCAGTTGCTCGGCCACCATTGGCCAGACGTTTTTATTTGGTGAGAGATCTGGAGAATTTTCTGGCCAGGGCAGCAGTCGAACACTTTCCGTATCCAGAAAGGCCCGTACAGGAACTGCAGCATGCGATCGTGCATTATCCTGCTGAAACGTAGGGTTTCGCAGGATCGAATGAAGGGTGGAGCCACGGCTCGTAACACATCTGAAATATAACGGCCACTGTTCAAAGTGCCGTCGATGCGAACAAGAGCTGACCCAGATGTGTAACCAATGGCACCCCATACTATCACGCTGGGCCATACGCCAGTATGGCGAAGACGAATACACGCTTCTAATGAGCATTGACCGCGATATCGCCAAACAAGGATGCGACCATGATGATCCTGTAAACAGAACCTGGATTCATCCGTAAGAACGACGATTTGCCATTCGTGCACCCAGGTTCGTCGTTGCGTATACCATCGCAGGCGCTCCTGTCTGTGATGCACCATCAAGGGTAACCGCAGCCATGGTATCCGAGCTGATGGTCCATGCTGCTGCTAACTTCGTCGAACTGTTCGTGCAGATAGTTGTTGTCTTGCAAACGTCCCCATCTGTTGACTCAGGGATGGAGACGTAGCTGCACGATCCGTTATAGTCATGCGGATACGATGCCTGTCATCTCGACTGCTAGTGATACTACGCCGTTGGGATGCAGCAATGCGTTCCGTATTGCCCTCCTGAACCCACCGATTCCATATTCTGCTACTAGTCATTGGATCGCGACCAACGCGAGCAGAAATGTCGCGATACGATAAACCGCAATCGCGATAGGCTACAATCCGACCTTTATTAAAGTCGGATACCTGATGGTACGCATTTCTCATCCTTACACGTGGCATCACAACAACGTTTCACCAGGCAACGCCGGCCAACTGCTGTCTGTGTATAAGAAATCGGTTCGAAACTTTCCTCAAGTCAGCACGGTTTAGGTGTCGCCACCGGCGGCAACCTTGTGTGAATGCTCTGAAAAGCTAATCATTTGCATATCACAGCATTTTGTTCCTGTCTGTTAAATTTCGTGTGTGTAGCACGCCATCGTCTTTTGGTGTTGGTTAGGGGGCGTGCCAGGGGCCGTGACGTCACAACACACACTCAAACGGCGGCAGCGCACAACACGGCGGGCGCAGCAAAATACTGCACCATAGACCAAAGGTAGCATAGACTGCGTGTGTCCCCATCTCTGCCGAGTTGTGGTTTGAAACCGACTGAGATTTCGTCATTATGAACAACAGTTTTCCTCTTTTAGAGGTGAATTCAAGCGTTGATTTTAACAATAAAACAACTTTTCGTACTCCTATTACACATATAGTAGTAAACGTGGCGTAATTTGCCATATTACTAATATTAATGCAGAAATTGGCGTTTTTACGTGTGCCTACATGAAAAGTATTTTCAGTCCTTTTTACAAGCAACAGAAATACAGATCCACTATATTTATGTTGTACTTTATGAATGTGATTATCAATGGGAAGATTATTTCTGCCTGTCTTGGCCGAATTTATATCTCAGCAAGTTCAAATTTCAAATGTTTGTATAGTTTATGGCACTTAACTACGGGATCATCAGTCCCTAAACTTACGAACTACTTAGAATCTAACTAATACTCAGGACGGCACAAATATCCATGCCCGAGGGGGGATTCTAACCCCAGACCATAGTGGCCGTGTAGAGCGTGACTGGAGCGCCTCAGTCCCTTCGGCCACCGCGGCTGGCTCTCAGCAAGTAAGTCATTTCTGGTGCAGATCTGCTTCCAATAACGTTATACAAAGGGAAAGATATATACAGATTATTCATTATACGTACAAAATCACTTCATGTCGAGTGCATCGATAATATTTCGTAACCTCATTATTATTTAACGTAAAGACCCAATATTATGCTTGTTTTATGTTTTGACATTACTGTATGTGGGAAACGTTATGTATTATAAACGCTTGTATTGTGTTAATATCGGACATTATACATGCAAACAGATTACAGTTCCTATAAAAGCACAGCAAAACATTTCACTTGTATTGTCGTGGAATGGTAAGAAAACTGATGTTGCTTGTCGAAGTGTTTCTACTAACGCGAAAGCTATAACTTGAAAGAGTCATAGTACAACAAAACTAATTATTTGCTGAAATACATCAGTCTTGTTGCTTGTAAAAAGAAACTATCAGTACTTTTCAACTAGGAGCAACGTATAATGGTCGCATTAATAACGTATTAATACTGCCGTGAACTAACGCAACTAAATGTGTAAGAGAACACGATAACACGTTTCCCTCTCTCTCATTTTATTTATTAATTTATTTTTATCTACGCTCAATTTCCGTTACAAGAAGAAAAATTACTCTGTTCCCATTGTTCGTAATGATGAAAATGGCTTTCTGAAACGAGTCACGTAACTTAGATGTTGGTTTCAGTATAATGACGTCACGTGCAGTCTACGTCATCTTTGGTCTATGCACCGCACACACACACACAGGCCGCCTCGACATTTCTATGGGCCCACAACACGCAATACACCACGAAGATGCCGTGCTACAGACGCGAAATTTAACCGACAGGAAGATTCTGTGATATGCAAATGATTAGCTTTTCAGAGCATTCACACAAGGTTGGCGCCAGTGACGACACCTACAACATGCTGACATGAGGAAAGTTTCCAATCGATTACTCATACACAAACAGCAGTTGACCGGCTTGCCTGGTGAAACGTTGTTGTGATGCCTCGTGTAAGGATGAGAAATGCGCACCATCAGGTATCCGACTTTGATAAAGTTCGAATTATAGCCTATCGCGATTGCGGTTTATCGTATCGCAACATTGTTGCTCGCGTTGGTCGCGATGCAATGACTGTTAGCAGAATATGGAATCGGTGGGTTCATGAAGGCAATACGGAACGCCGTGCTGGATACCAACGGCCTCGTATCACTAGCAGTCGAGATGACAGACATCTTATCCGCATGGCTGTAACGGATCTTGCAGCCACGTCTCGATCCCTGAGTCAACAGATGGGGACGTTTGCAAGACGACAACCATCTGCACGCACAGTTTGACGAAGTTTGCAGTAGCATGGACTATCAGCTCTGATACCACGGCTGCGGTTACCCTTGACGCTGCATCACAGACAGGAGCGCCTGCGATGGTGTACGCAACGACGACCCTGGGTGCACGAATGGCAAAACGTGGTTTTTTCGGATGAATCGAAGTTTTGTTTTCAGCATCATGATGGTCGCATCCGTGTTTGGCGACAGCGCGGTGAACTCACATTGGTAGCGTGTATTCGTCATCGCGATACTGACGTTATCACCCTGCTTGATAGTATGGGGTGCCATTGGTTACACGTCTCGGTCAGGTGTTTTTCGCATCGACGACACTTTGAACAGTGGTCGTTACATTTCAGATGTGTTATGACCCGAGACTCTACCCTTCATTCGATCCCTGTGAAACCTTACGCATGTTGCAGGTTCTGTGTTGGTCTTTCTGGATACGGAAAATGTTGGACTGCTGCCCTGGCCAGAAATTCTACAGATCTCTCACCAGCTGAGAACGCCTGGTCAATGGATCCCTGTGAAACCTTACGCATGTTGCAGGTTCTGTGTTGGTCTTTCTGGATACGGAAAATGTTGGACTGCTGCCCTGGCCAGAAATTCTACAGATCTCTCACCAGCTGAGAACGCCTGGTCAATGGTGCCCGAGCAACTGGCTCGTCACAATATGCCAGTCACTACTCTTGATGAACTGTGGTATCGTGTTGAAGCTGCATGGGCATCTGTACCTGTACACGCCATCCAAGCTCTGTTTGACTCAGTGCCCATGCATATCAAGGCCGCTATTACGGACAGAGTTGGTGGTTCTGGGTACTGATTTCTCAGGATATATGCACCGAAGTGCGTGAAAATGTAATGACATGTCAGTTCTAGTATATTTGTCCAATGGATACCCGTTTATCATCTGCATTTTTTGTGTTGCTATTTTAGTCGCCAGTAATGTCATATATGAATTAATATAAACATACTAATCGGGAAAGTTCATTTAAAAATGATCAATCGTTTTATATACGTATTATATCATATAAGGTGCGTCTGAAATGTTCGTATGGACTGCAGCCAATCACGAAGCGCAGGTGGTGGCAAGCTCTGTGGGAATCGGTGTCTTTTCGCTCACACAGCACTTCCTTCCCCTGCGCTGCTGGAATGACGCGCCGTGGCAGGTGCGGGCGGCGTGACATGTGTGTGTGCGTGCGTGACACGTGCGTAGCGGGCCAGCACGCGTGCAGCTCACGTGCCGCCCGCACGCGCTCTCCCCTGCGCCACAGCCGGCGCCGTGCTTTCTCCGTGCGTCAGTCAGCTAACATACGGCAGCTGAACGATAAAAACACTTCCGCGGTCTAGTGTCAAAGGCGGCCAAGTCTTTTGCTGTCGATTTTTAATACCGAGATTTTCTTATGGCATTTTCTGTTATGTTTTCAGTGTGTGTGGGTGTGTGGGTGTGTGTGTTTTTTTTTTTTTTTTTTTTTTTTTTTTTCTAACGACACCAACTTCTCTGGAACGTGGATTTAACTGTTGAAATTGAAGTATCCTACATAATGGATACATATTTCATTTCAACAGTCAGATTTATAGCAATCCACTTCACTTTAGATGTGGAAGAACGAACATAAATATTTTACTTATCTTGGTTCTTGAAGACGGACATCTGCGTTGTTGATGCTCAGCATCAGTGGCGGCTGGTGGGCTGTTTATTAGCAGGGGCGGCATGTCTCTTCAATTGTTCACGACATTTTGTCCCTTCAGAACATTTATTGAACGGGGAGAATATAGCATTAATTCTATTAGCTAGTTACGCATGAGGCGCGTCCAGAAAGTAAGTTCCGTTTGGTAATAAAATGAAATTGTACAGAGGTACAGAAGAAATTTTTATTGCGCAAAATTCTACAACTCTTAAACTACTTTTCCACATAACTGCCGAAATTTTTCAGGGATTTGTCATAGCGTGGCACCTGGTTTTGTATACCTTCTTCATAGAAATCTGCCGCCTGTATCTTCAACCTGTTCGAAACAGTTTCTTTCAGATCGTCGTCATTGGTGAAGTGATGACCGCCAAGGAAATCCTTGAGATGTAAGAACAGATAGAAATCGCTAGGAGCGAGGTCAGGGCTGTACGGAGGATGGTCAAACACGTTCCAGCCAAATCCCTGTAGGAGGTTTTTCGTCACATTTGCAGTATGTGGTCGTGCGTTGTCGTGAAGCAAAAAACACCTTTTGACAGCAGTCCCCCGCGCTTATTCTGATTTGCACGGCGCAATTTCCGAAGTGTCTCGCAATAAGCATCTGCTTTGATGGTTTGACCACGCGGTAAGATGTCAATGAGTAGGCTGCCTTTCCAGTCCCAGAACACTGTGCACATCATTTTCCGAGGTGTCATGGTTTGCCTCGGCCTTACCTTTGGTGGGGATGAATTGTGCCTCCATTCCATTGATTGCTGCTTATTCTCAGGGGTGTCGTAAGAAACCCACGTTTCATCTCCTGTGACTATCCGTCTCAGAAATTCTTCGCCGCTTTCAGCATAACGGGTCAAAAACTCAAGTGCACTACCCATCCGTTGTGTTTTGTGTTGCTCAGTGAGAATCTTTGGTATCCAACGTGAGCAAAGTTTACGGAATTTCAGTTGTTTGGTAATAATTTCATGCATCACTGATGGTGAAATTTGGGGGAAGTCCATAGCGAGAGCACTAATTGTAAGCCTACGGTTTTCCTAGATCTTGTCACAAATCGCGTGAACCAGTTCTGTAACCAAAGGTGGACGACCACTTCGTTCTTCATCGTGCACATCACTACGCCCGCCATTGAACTGTCGGACCCATCTTCTCCCCATCGAATCACTCATCGCATTTGGTCCGTAAACATCGCAAATTTGCCCATAAATTTCACTTGGTTTCACTTTCCTCGCATTCAGAAACCGAATCACCGACCTCATTTCATAGGTGGCGGGAGTTTCGATCAACGCCGACATTTCAAACAAGCACAACAAAGTGTACGTAACTGACAGCGATCTCCAAATGGCGCACGTTCTCTCCTTGATACACATCGTCTACAGCGCATGTGCGGAACTGCAATCGCAGCGCTGCAGCGGAGATATATTGAAACGAAACTTACTTTCTGGACGCGCCTAGTAATTTTACCCTTCATCTAACTCGACTTTCTCCTCTTATACCAAAATACGAATAAATCTACGCACAAATATGTAGATTTTAATATTTTTTGCAGGCAATGAAAACCTCGTAACACCATTTTATTAGATTTCACAAGAGACCAAAAAACTGCACCTTAAAATAATATAAATTGTTATGTGTAACTATGTAAGTAAGTATTCAGTGAACACAAATGCTTCGTCAGCGACAAACATATTTTACTGGAATTAGAAGACTGTCACCAACAAATGTAGTAACGAGGTTTTTATTGCCTACCATTGGTATGAACTAAAATGAAAATAGCGTTCTTACCTTAATTAATATGTTTTTAGACGAAGTCCAGTCTTCTCTCCTTCCCTTCAGCAAATTGGTCTATTACAAGTAAATTAAAATTATGCACATTTAAATGTGTTTTTTCTATAGAGAACATTGCTAAAGCAATAAGTCCGTTTTCATTGTGCCTCCCGTGAGAGTTTTGATTCTTTTGAGGGTAGAGAAACACCTATCACTTTCCGCTGTTGTCATTGGTATTGAACAAATAATATGCATGAGTTTCACTGATTCCGGTAGCACAGTTTCTAAATTATTCTCGTATATACAATTGAGAAGTGTTAAAGCTCCGTTTTCTGTTTGGAAATCATTTCTACTGTATATGACTGTCAATTTCTGTCGCAGTTCATTTCCGTTTAAGTGAAATATTGTAACTGTGGTCTGAAATTCTGTTTCAGGGAACTGCAGCTTATGCTTTGGAAACAAACTAGGTTGCAATAATACAGCTGCTGACAAGTGATTGATAAATGCGAAACGCTCATCAATGTTAGCCATAACAAAGTCACAAACTTCCTTTGCAACAGTTTTACGACAGTCTAAAAAACGGAATCGTTTTGGGCTGGTGATTATTTCCATTCCCGGTTCCCCAATGATGATCGACACCGAGAGCGTTTCTCGTCAGTTGTATTGCTGACTTGAAATCGGAGACAATCGTAAGAGCTTTCGCACTATCAACGTCTCTACATTGGAGCTGATTAAATAAAATATCGCAGTGTGCCAAGAACTTACTGAAAAACTCGAGACGAAAGAGAAACTCTTGGTCGATGAAAAGTGTGCGTAGTCCAACTTCTGTCCTAGTTGTTGAATAATCATTGCTGACATCATCCTCAGTTATCCCAGGGCATTCAGCTATTTCTTTCTTGTTCTTAAATACGCTGTTCACAATTCGCGTTTTAAAATTCCATCTTGTGTCAGCATTTCTTGGAAGACGTTTCTACACGATATTATCCGGTACGGCAGTTCTTTTCACTGACTTTGAGAAGAAAGTAGAGAATCCCTGTAAATTGCTAAAAAATATTTTCAGTTCTTTGTGCTGTGTTGCACAGCGCTCTACAATGAGACTGAGTTGGTGGGCATAACAGTGTACAAAATTTGCTCGCTCATACACTGCTTTCACTCTTGCCTGCATCCCAGTGTGCCTGCCACTCATAACCGAAGCTCCGTCATACCTCTGAGCTATCAGTTTTTTTGGAGAGTTGTCAATCTTTAGTTTCTTAAGCTCGTTGAACACTTCACTACTTATTGCATCAGCTGTGTGATCTTTGGGTGTTACGAAATTTATGAAACTTTCATATACTTTCCTCTTTACTTCGTATCAAATAATTACTAATTGAGACAAGGTGGCGCAATCTGTCGCTTCACCATCTTCAATAGCTACGTAATCTGTTTTTGACATTTCTTTGGAAATTAACTATGGCACACAGTATATATAGAGTCCAGCAGTTCGTTTTGAATTGTTTTGGAAAGCCCAAAGAAAACACGGTTATTGTTTTTTTTTTCAATATGTCCCTTCAACGTGGAATCCAGTTCTGCCCTGAGATTGACCAAACCCTGAAATATACCACGAGTATCTGAAGCATCCGTTTCGTCATGTCCCCTTAGTGCAAGTTCAAATTTCCCACAGAACTTGATACAGTCGATCAACTTGCTAAGAATGTAACGATTCTTAGAAACATCTTCATTAAACTTCTTAATCCTCAGTCTATAAGCAGTATCCAGCTGACACCTACTATCTACTTTGCCAAGCATAACGAATTCGATGTTACTGTTTATGTGAAGTTGACTTAATTTATGTTTTTTAATTTTATCAGCGAAATGTTTAATGTCCGTTACCCCATCTGTGCAGGATTAAATTTCCTAGTGAAACTACTTTTGCTTTTGCACGCATTTTGTGTCTGTACAATGTTCAAATCAGGTCTCGGTGGTCCTAACCTTTTTAATTCCAACTTTCCCTCAAAAGTCAATTTTTTACTACCAAATGTTAAAATGTACTTTACGCTATTTATATTATTTATTCTAAATAGGAAACTAGAAAAACAGTTAGGCAATAACACGCACCTTCACAAAAACGACACTAGTATCAGTCGCACTGCACCTGTTAGAAACTGCCTGACCGATGCCTGTGCGCCTTTGTTTATTTCGCGCCCTTGGCGCGGACGCCGTCCTAAGCGGTCCGGTTCAGCACACCACCACCACCCAACCCCCAGTACCCCCCCCCCCCCCCCCCCCCCACTCACTCCAAGCGCCCATTGCCAGCTTTTATACGGCGCGGACGGGTCGCGTAGTCCGACAGTCAGCCCATTCTGAAAACATTCGCTGACAATGGCTGGCAGACTACCTAGTCTAAAAACATTGATCATTCACTTACACGGGCTGCTGCTACACGAAAAATATTTGAGTAGATTTGTGATTAACGATCGGTACGTATTCTGTTTTGGAAATTTTTGGGAGGGCGCCGCCCCAGAGTCCTCAAGGAGTGCCGCCACTGCTCAGCATTCAGCAAAATAGTAGAATATGTTTCAGGAGATTCAATTAAATAATCACAGACATTGTTTTTGATAGTTCCATTGTGACGGAAACAAATTTATTTAGATGTGCAACATTATAATGATAGAAACATTAGCCTCAGATAACAGAGATATATACAGATTTGTGACTACGAACCGAGTGACAAAACATGGTTTCTCTCAAACATCTTTCATCGTAACCGCGTAATAAGATTCATGTAAAGTTCTTCGGCTACCAAAAAAAAATAATATAACAATACTTGAAATATGCCAAAATACACAAATTAAAATATTACATTTAGGCTTTAACTGTTTCTCTCGATGTATGTACGTGTTTTATGAAATTTGTATTTAATAGTGTACGCAAATTAAAAGTAGTGTTTTCATTTATTTTAAAACAACTCAATTTATTTACGTTATTTGTGTTTTTGAAGTGCACACTTATCTGTTTTGGCAATATTATGAAGTTGTACTAATATTTAGGCACGTAATTTTAATGTATTTCAATTTGTAGTCTAATTTTTTTTTATAAATACAGATTTGTATAGAGTCGTCGTAGTTTGGCCTGTTTCGAGGCTAGTTGCTTAGTACCAAATCGATTATTAATTTTAGTATGTGAAAAATTATCAGTATTTAATTTAGGATCCAGTGATATATAAAACATGGTCTGCCCAAATGTATTTAAACAAAAGGTACATATGTTGTCATTTAGTACCTATATAGGCTCGACATATTCCGTAACTAATTGCAATGCATTTTTAGTGTTTGCAGTTATTATTTACGAAAGTATCAAAAATTGAAACTTACGTAAAAGGACAGCCAAAGTGAAGTTTAAATCAACATACTGTTTCTTAAAAGCGTTTCACTAAAAGTGTTAATCATATTTCAAATTGAACGGGAAAATCTGATATTTTACATGTCCGGTAGCGAAGTTTCATTTGGGGTTTCTCATGTTTTTGTCCGTAATGTTGCCAATGAAACTGAAGGGAGCGCGCAACATAGCAGAAACGTTAGTGTGCATGCGTGCGTGCGTGTGTGTGTGTGTGTGTGAGTGTGTGTGTGTGTGTGTGTGTGATGTGTGTGGGTCAAAAATGGCTTTAGAAGCCATTTACAAGTATAATTTAACTTAAAAAACGGGCAACTCCAAGCAGGTATTCTTTGAAACGTGGCCAACTCCATAGGTACAGAACCATAACACAGGACTCAGTACGTAGTATCCTTCACGTAACGTTTGTTTCTGTGCCGTGCTGGAAAGGGAAGTATTTCTCCAAACGATAGAGGAAGATTTTTATGATTGTGAGAACATTTACGAATATGGGGATTCACTGCTCCGATCATGTGCATATTCCTTTCTTCTTAGCAAATGGGTGAAAAAAGTATGTCGTGTTTCCCTTCAAACAGTGAAGTGTTACGCGATTCATCGGGCAGGTCACATTTATAATGTTATAGCCAGTCATCGTCTCTCTTTCCGCCGCAGAAGATACCTCGCTGACTGACCTTTTTTCATTCCCTTGCTGCCAAACAAAGACGTTCGTTCGTTGTCTCTTCTGCTCGTTCCGTTGTGCTGGAACGACGTGTGTATTCACGCTCTAGTAAATTCTACATTTTTAATTTGAGTAAGCCTGTTTCCGAGATTAATAAATTACAGTTGAAACTGTCTTTGAAATAGTTATTAAATTTTTAGTCACATATTTTCCAACATTGATGTTAATGTTTGAGTGCTTACCGGGTCTTACGGTGATTCGGAAGCTCTTATGGTGAGATGTATCACGGACAATCGGTTATAGCATTTCATGAATAACGCAGCAATTCCTTCTTTCATATTTACAGTACCGTTAGAACCTGTAGTCATTCTTTTCTGTTGCAACTTATTTCCTTACTTATTTTTTCGATGTGCGATACGTATTCATGAAAAATACTTTTGCTTAATTCCATCGTTACGACCTGATCCGTAACATCCTGCTTAGTCTTGTTGTACGTGATACCATACTAATAACTGGTCCGGGTCACTCTAGGAATAAGTTACCGACACAAAGACTTTAATTTTACAGCATAATCGACGGCAGAATGATGTCTTAGCAGCATTTACAAGAACAATGAGATAACTTCAAAGAAATGTTCAAATGTTTGTAGAGCTTATGCGACTTAGCTACGGGGTCATCAGTCCCTACACTTACAAACTACTTATGAAATAACTAATACTAAGGACGGCACAAATATCCAAGCCCGAGGGGGGATTCGAAACCCGACCGTTGCGGCCGTGCAGACCGTGACTTGAGCGCTTCAGTCCCCTCGGCCACCGCGGCCGGCGAGGTAACTTCATTACTACTTTTTATAGTGCTACTAGCCGAGTTATTTACGACCTTCATGTTCAAATTATGTACCAAATAGTAATCAATTACCAGTTTTAGGCCTTGTTTACAGTTAAATAATTTTTTTCAAAATTTTATTTCTTACATTTTCCAAGGTCTTGGACTTAAAAATTTCCATAACCCAAACAGGCAGTAGCATTATAACAGGAACCATTATTAATATTGATATTGCTGAAACGTTTTGTGATGACTCAGTTAATAAATATATCGATTTGATCATACAGTCAGTACTTATACATTTATATGTATTGCCAATAGGGTCAATCGTCAAACTAAGTTAATTAAGACTCAGGTTATTAAATATTTTTTGGCAAATACAGTAATTACTAATTTAACAAAAAAAATCTCTGCTTATGGTCGAAACTGAATAAATCATGAGATTAATATCATGCCGGCCAGTGCAGCTTTTAACCCATTTTCACGAGGTAACTATTGGGTTTCGAAATGATTCCGTTGCTCTATTTCTTTTTTAAAAAAAAAAAAAGGCAGCAGCCAAAGATTTTCACAAATGTGGGTATTTTGGATAGTATCCTTTCCAGTTTTCTTTTCTGTGCCTTTAAAAACATTGGAATTGAATTTGTTCGTCTTTTATTTAAGGCACCTCATTTCCATGTCCACTATAATAGGATATAATTATTTTTACACTCATGACGGTTATGTACTATCTGACTAGCTAGTTTCGGACTGTAATATTAAGTAAGCACCAGTTGATACGAGGTGTGATTAGAATCTGAATCGGTACTACTGCAGTTTCGCCTGTTAAAGAGATAGTAAGTGTAATACGCCGAGTTGCCCAGGTCGTATCTGTGCTGGCATGAATACCAGTCTTCCCGTCAGATATAAAAAAATACATCTGCATTTCCGGTATCTAATAGTTTAGAATGTTTTAAAATTTGAATGATACCAAACAAAATTTATTCTTTTCAGAATGTAGAGAATACATGTGTGTCCCTCACTGACACTTGAAACTCAGTTCAAAGCATTCCGAAACACACCATGAGAGAAATAAAATTTTGTCTCCCTCATCGTGTGAACGGCGAAAATGTGAAAGCCGCGGTGGAGTAGCTGAGCGGTCTAAGGCACCTCGCTGCGGAGCGCGCGATTGCTCGCCGTTGGAGGTTCGAGTCCTCCCTGGGGCATGGGTGTGTGTGTGTGTGTGTGTTTGTCCTTATGTTAGTTTACCTTAGTTTAACTAGTTTGTAAGCTACGGACTGATGACCACGCAGTTTAGTCCGATAGATTTACAAACATTTGAATTTGAATTTTTGAAAATGTAAAAAAAAACGATATACGTTTTCCCTTCCATAAGTTAATGGGGATATGGGGGTAAGAGGGGGACGCCCTCTTACGAAGTTCTTCGTGGTACCCCGCTAGCAGGCTATAAATAGTAACGGAGCCAGTGTAGAGGGCGACATTTCATGCTGTGATGAGAGAGTAGTTACGTTACGACACGCTGCTGCATAACCAATGGGGGGCTTACGTAAAGCAGGAGCCAGGCGGTGCCTCTGTGTCTGAGACGAGTTATCGATAAGTGGCGGTCGGCAGACAGCCTTTGGTCGAAAGTCGACGTAAGTAAGGGGAGGGAGAGGGAGGGGGGACGGAAGAGGGTCTCTTAGGTGAATCGCAGTGACGTGGGATCACGGGTCTCGGGCGACGGTCTCGCAAAATATCCTCTCACATTAGCAACGTATACCTCTAGTTCTTTACGCTGAGGTCGCAGTTTGTCTAGACTGATTTCCCTGGGTACAGTTTTAATTCGGTACTATATTTTTGCATGTTTCTTGCTTTTTGTCTGCAGCTGCTCACAGTAAACGACCAAGGTAACTCCACCAACCCATCACCATAAAAAATATATAATAAATTGATTAAAAGCCGTTTGTGGCGTACGGTGTCAGAAGCCTTCTGGAAATCAGGAAATACGGAATCAATTTGAGAACCCTTGTCGATAGTACTCATCACTTCGTATGAGTAAAGGGGCAGTTGGTTTCACATGAACGGTATTTTGTATATCCATGTTGACATTGGGTCAACAGATCATTCTGTTTGAGATAATTTATAATATTTTAATAAAGGATATGTTCCAAAACCCTGCTGCAAATTGATATGAATGAAATATGCCTGTAGTTTCGTGAGTTACTCCTACTGCCTTTCTTCAATATAGGTGTGACCTGTGCAACTTTCCAGACGTTTGGTACAGATCCTTCTTTGAGAGAGCGGTTGTATATGGCTATCGCTTCAGCGTAATCGGATAGAAATCTAATGGGCATACAGTCCGGACCAGAAGCTTGTTAACTGACTTTCGTTGCTTCACTACTACAAGGATTTATACTTCAACGTTACTCATTCTGCTGTCTGTTCGTTATTAGAAATCTGGAACATTGGTTTCGTCTTCGTTGGTGAATGAGTTTCTAAAATCTGTGTTTAGTAACTCTGCTTTAGTAGTGCTATCATCGACAGGATCGCCATTACTATCACGTAGTGAGGGTATTGTTTGTCCTTTGCACCTAGAATATTTAACATATGACCAATATCTCTTCGGGTTTTCAGTGAGATATCATGCATGAATAAAGCTGACGAAGTTGAAAAATTTATGGAAAAGGGGGGGGGGGGGGGCGACAGCGGCTCTTAAATTTTTTTTACGGTGTGGGAAAATCGCCGGGTCCGGCCTTGGCTGTGAAAGGGACGCTACGAGTGTGTGGAGAGCACATTTTTTACGGGATACCCAAAACGTGGCCAAAGCCCCGAAAAATGAATTCTCGATTCTCGGAATTTTGACGGGTGGGGGGAAGGATTGCTGCATCTCATTCCACAAGGAGAGGTCGCCACGTTTGATACCTGTCGAGATACGTCAGTTCAAAAGTGACCTTCGTCAAGAGCACACGCAGCGCTTCTAATTCAAGGCAAATTTACTCTCTGTTTGCGAGTGAATATTTTGGTAGTGAAGTGAAGAATTTCAGTTCTACTGGATGGAAACGGTTGCTACAGGTTTATGCAAAATGTTCGTACACTAAATAGGTATAAATTTCATGTTTATCCTATTTATATTAAATTTTTTCCGATGCCTGTTCAAAACAACCATGCTTTACCGAACTTACAGCAACTACAGCAAAAGTAGCACATACCGTGGAATTTCCAATCCCAGACTATAGACTGATTAATTATCTGATGGAATTGACAAGAATCAGCTGCCGAAATCTGCCATTTCTCTTGCATAATGAATATTTACAGGTGCCCGAGTGGCCGACATTTCGTAGGACAACATGTTCTATGCAGCACGGCGATTGTCTATTAGTTTCACTTATTACTTCTATCGTTGATTATAGTATTACATGTATTACTTGTGTTCTGTCAACGACTGTGAACATTGTTACATAGTATTGTTGAATTACAATGTGTGTGGTATCTAAGAATTTTTTCCGGTATATTTTCGACAAATATTCTGTTATTTTGTTATAATAAATAAAAAACATTGGTAGTGTATTAATTTAAAAAAGTCAACAATCCGCAGATTGGTTTGAACACCACAGTGCTTTACTAGGCATTTTCCCGTGTGATGTGGTATGCAGTTGCCTTCCTCGTACCTACGAAAGACTGACTTACCTAGCCAGTTACTGGGGGACGTACGGTTTAACACTCTAACCGCCAAATCCGTAAAATTTACGGGCCTAGGATGGCGCGAAAATCACCGGACCCGTGAAATTTACGGGCAGCTACGTTTAAGTTAATGGAAAACACTGCGACGTTAATTCTACGTGTTTGGCCAGCGTTATATGTTTTACAGATGTTTGGTAACAAAATGCGCTCATAGATGGCACGGATGTGAACAGTGCAGCGTTGCACTTTGTCTGGAACCTTTGCTTGAAAATTTTCCACAGTAAAAAGCAATGTGATTGTGTGTGAAATTTGTACGCAGTTACTGTAGACTGACGGAAAGATGTACTGTAGTGTCATACTATTGGTTAAGCATAAATCACAATTGTATTATCTTATTTGTATGACTTTTCTAAATTCTCAAAAACAAGTAAGTAATTTCTATAACGTTACTTTAAAGCAATGCATTCCAAAGTAGTTTCTTTTGCATGGAATTAAAGTTGAAAAGTGCAGCTACAAAATACTACTAAATTTCCCATAATACTAACAGTAGATTTGATTCAGTAATTTTTTTTCAATATTGTACAAAATTGCCCCGTTTCTATGGACAGGTATATAAAATAGACCTGGTACAGAGAGTCTTAATGTACTCGATATTTTTACATCAGCAACCCTGCCACAGGCGAAAGAATTAGAAAGAGACAGATGAGAATCCTAGGACCTGGCGGGGATCGAACCGTTAGATTTGTAGTCTGGCACTCTGCTACTGTAATACCGAACCTCAAGGGTATTTTAGTGTTTAAATACTATATATACAGGGTGTTACAAAAAGGTACGGCCAAACTTTCAGGAAACAAATATGTTATGTGGACATGGAAACGTCCGGAAACGCTTGATTTCCATGTTAGAGCTTTTTTTTTTTTTTTTTTTTTACTTCTTTAAGAATCACATTAATCATGGAATGTTCAAAATGTCATCCGTTAGCATGGAATCCCTGATGCGCTGATGTAGCCCTGAAGAATGGCGTATTGTATCACAGCCGTCCACAATATGAGCACGAAGAGTCTCTGCATTTGGTACCAGGGTTGCGTAGACAAGAGCTCTGAAATGCCCCCATAAAGTCAAGAGGGTTTAGGTCAGGAGAGCGTGGAGGCCATGAAATTGGTCCACCTATACCAGTCCATCGGTCACCGAATCTTTTGTTGAGAAGCGTTCGAACACGTCGTTTGAAATGTGCAGGAGCACCACGTGCATGAACCACATGTTGTGTCGTATTTGTAGAGGCACATGTTCTAGCAGCACAGGTAGAGTATCCCGATCCAAACCGTGCTCCAGTGAGCGTAAGTGGAAGAACATGAGGCCCAATCAAGAAATCACCAACAATTCCTGCCCAATCGTTCACAGAAAAACTGTGTTGATGATGTGAATCGAGGAAGTACAATACATACTAATGAAACAATTGGGTATTTTGACAATTGTCAACACGAATTATTTCGATTTACATTAAAAGAGAAATACTAAAATGAGCGCTAACATGGATATTAAGCGTTTCCGGACACATGTCCACATAACTTATTTTCTTTCTTTATGTGTGCGGAATGTTTCGTGAAAGTTTGGCTGTAACTTTTTGTAACACTCTGTGTATGCTTATTGTGTATTTTCATGGGTAACGTTACTATATTAGTTCCGCCACTTTGTTTAGACAATTTTTACCACCAAATTCGTAATAGGCGACCTCAAAAACCCACGTTTGATGAGTTTTGTGTGAATTGATCGTCTTCTTGGTGTTTTGGCCACGTTTTGAGGATTCCGTCCTACTGTGCGCCGTGTTTTGCGCCCGTAGCCGCCCAGACGAGGCGAGGAGAAGTCGCCCAGCTGCGAGCGGCACAAATTTGCGTCAGTGGCGCCGGGCGCCAGGTGTGCGGGGAAGCGCGCAGAATCACAATGCGCCACATGCGGCCGTCTTTTGTCAGCAGGTAGCGGCGCACTGCCGGTTGCCTGCCCTCAGGCGAGCACGGCTGCCGCGTCACACAGGCGGAAGCCTACTTTCTCTCCCTTTACCTCCCTCCCTCCCTCCCTCTCTCTCTCTCTCTCTCTTTCTCCTGTCACACGCACTCACTCACTCTTTCTGATGCGAAATTTCCTGCCTGGACCTCACCTTGGTTTTTCGCACCCTCGTATATTCTCGGGGAAGACTAATTCCCAATAGGTTTCAGAAATTAGTACAACCTGTTGTGGCGTAAAGTCAGCGCCACACGCCAGACGTAAGAGAACGACCGCGGAGAAGCCAGCGATAGACTGAAAGCCAATCGCAAACAGGCGCCGTGCATCCTGGAGGGAGTAACCGAAGATTCGCGCCCTCTACAAGCGGCTATACCTAGGCCGACATACGTCTGGGCAGCCCATCAGTTACTAGTGAGAACTCGTCACTTACAATTCAGATCTCAGGTCAGTTGCTAGTGAGACATGATCAGAAAACGGAGATTAACTTCTATGGGCACGTACAGGGAATGGGCAAGACCAGGCTTACAACGAGAATCTTTGTGTAGTAAGCAGTTCAAGCCAGAAAACAAATTGGTATCATGAAATAGAGGAAGACTTAAGGCAGTTTGGAATCAAAAGGCAAATGATAGGAGACAGAAAAGAATTCAGAAACAAAATTAAGAATGCAAAACTTATGGTAGGTGAGAAGAAGAAGAAGAAGAAGACAGGAACATTGTGGACAGAAGAAAGGAAACAGGAGCACAGCCAAAGAATGAAAAGATTTTGGGAAGAGATGAAGAATAAGTGAAAATTGTCTCATCATGAGATATTCGAGTTCAAATACTGTCCATAAGGGCAAAATGATATGAATGAATGAAATAATAGAGTTCGCCCCTGAGATGTCTGTAATCTGCTGCAATGTAACGTTCAAGACGCTGTGGTCGCCTTTTACTATTACTACACACGCCTTGCTGTCGACCTTGAACAGCATGTGCTACACTGTACGGTGTTCGTAATATTAGTTCCACCCCTGTGTCTCATGTCTTTCGTCATCCATAAAACTGTGCGACTGATTTTGTATGCCATATACGAAATCGAATACACAGCACTGGTTGTGTTCAAACAACTTACAGGTATGCTGCCTGGTGAAGCCGACAACCGGCGATATTTCGGCAGGAGGACACCCTGGCATTCTCAAGGCACAACTGCACTCAAGGAAGCAATGTGTAACCGTATTCGATAGCTCGGTTTGCAAAGGGTAAACAAGGAAGATAACACACACAGTACAAATCGCTGCAGAGTCAACACAACCAAAAATGACCAAAATATGAAATTATCGATAGTGTCTTAATCAACAGGTGAGGCAGCATTAATTTTGTCTCTCTGTTTTTTGACGAGAGACAATGGTGGATTCCAATATTTGTCAGACAATCAGAACTGTGGAAGACCGGTTTATTGAACAGAAACGTTACACGTAGTTACAACAGCCAAAGAATCCGCTATGCAGAACACTGTCTTGGTACCGGTCATCCCATGGAATACAACAACACGGAGATTCTGGCATACACTTCCATCTATTTGGATAGTGTTTTTAAGGAAACTGTTGAAATTAAAGTAGCAAGCGACCTTATAAACAGAGATGGTGGTTTTTGTTTAAATTCTGCTTGGAATCCGGCAGTGTCATCTACATCTATATGGGATACTCTGCAAATCACATTTAAGTGCCTGGCAGAAGGTTCATCGAACCACCATTATACTATTTATATCACATTCCATTCTCGAATAGCGCGCGGGAAGAAAGAACACCTGAATCTCTCTGTTCGAGCTCTGATTTTTCGTATTTTATTCTGATGGTCATTTCTACCTATGTAAGTGGGAGTCAACAATATATTTTTGCATTCGAAGGAGAATGTTGGCGATTGGAATTTCGTAAGCAGCCCACGCCGTAGCGATAAGCGCCCTTGTATCATTTCCGTAATGCTGTTTCCTCTTCTCTGGACTCTTTCGATGTCCTCCGTCGAACCCGTCTGATAAGGATCCCACATTGGGTAGCAATACTCCAAAAATGGACGGACAAGCGTAGTGTATGCAGATTCTTTTGTAGTTCTGTTGCATCTTCTGCCAATAAAACACAGTCTCTGGTTTGCCTTTCCCACGGCATTATCTACGTGTTCTTTCCAATTTAAGTCTGAAGTAATAGTAATTCCTAGGTATTTTGTGGAGTTTACGGCCTTCACTTTTGATTGATTTATCTTGTAAACTAAGTTTAACGCAGTTCTTTTCGTACTCGTACTCGTACTTCACATTTCTCACTATTTAGAGTCAATTGCCAATTTTTACACTATAGTGATGTCTTATTCAGATCGTTCTGCAGTTGGTTTTGACCTTCAGATGATTTTACTAGACGATAATGACGGCGTCATCTGCAAACAACCTAAGAGAGCCACTTAGAAGTCCCCCTAAATCGTTTATGTAAATAAGGAACAGCAGGACCAATAATACTACCCTGTGGAATGCCCGATATCACCTCTGTTTTAGTCCACTGTTCTTACCATCGATTACTACGAACTATATCCTCTCTGACAGAAAACCTCTATCCAATCGCAAATTTGGGGCGATATACCATAACCACATAAAAAAAAACAGAGGGACAAAATTAATGCTGTGCCGGCCGCGGTGGCCAAGCGGTCTACGGCACGCCAATCACGATCTGCACGGCCGCTGCCGTCGGGGATCCAATCCCCCTCGGGCATGGATGTTTGTGCCGTCTTTAGTATAAGGTAGTTCATAAGTAGTTTGTAAGTTTAGGGACTGATGACTCTGTAGTTAAGTCCCATAAGCTGTACAATCATTTGAATATTAATGCTGCCTTACCTGTTGATTAAGTGACTATCGATAATTTTGATGTTTGCTCATCTTTGGTTGTGTTGACTCTGCAGTGACTTATACTGTGTGTTATCTTCCTTTTTATACTTTGCAAACTGACGTATTAAATTAGCTGGCACATTGCTTCCTTTAGTGCAACTGAACCTTGAGAATGGCAGGGTGACATCCTACCGAAATATCGGCGGTTGTCGACGTCGTCACCAGGCCGGGAAAAGTTATGGTTTCAGCACTGGTTGTGTCGTCAGATGTTACTTCTCCGACATCTACAGGCAGGAGAAGTTTAGTGCGGCCTCTCTGGGTGACCAGTCACTCCTGCCCCCACCACAGGCCGCGGCCCGTGACGTCACCTGCCGCCATTAGCGGTGATTGGCTTCACGCTCAGATTGTGCGCCGCTCATCACATTATGGCTGCGCATTACCCGCCGCATTAAACAAGGCGTACGGCGCGCTGGACAGGCCCACGGTGGCGGCGTGGGCGTATCTGCCCCGTGGCCGGTGAAGGATGCTCGCTGCCTGCGTCTATCCCCCGTTTACTTTACGATTTGTCAAGTCATAAGGATTTTATCAGCACCAGTGATAGAGGACCTATAGGCGGCCACAGCTCTACAGAATCGGCTTAATCCTCGAGTTTTGGGTCGTTGCCAATGGTTTGATGCTTCATTATCATCATAATTTAAGACTGATTGTGCCTTTCAGCCTTTGGTCTCGGACATAGTCCCTGTTATAAACCTCCAAGATCCCGTAATCAATGCTAACATTGATGCCTCGTCTGATGTTAAGCCTGTTACTTCAAAATCATTCTTGCCCCAATCTAAGTACTTTCTCCTTTTTCTACCTCGACTCCTCTTACTGCCAAACCCATAAGTCTCTTAGGAAGCATTTCTTCTCCTATGCTGTGTTACATGATTACCATTCAAGTCTTTCGCTCTAGCTGGTGTTAATTCCCAGTTTTTCTTTGTTTTCCCTCATTACGTACATCCTCCTGTCATTGTTGCCATTTATTAGTACCTGCACTCATCCTTGCTACTTTCACATCTGTATCCTCAACATCATTAATATCTTTATCTGTATTCACCCAGATGTCACTCCCTTACAATAAAGTCAAAAGACAGAATTGTGGTGCACTTAGCTCTGACCGTTACTAGCATCAGATCAAAATATTCGACATTGGTGTCGTAGCCTTACCTCTGCAAGGTCCCATTGGGTTTTATGCCTATTGGTTGAGGAAATAACCGATGTATTTGATACTCTTTGCAGTCTGAGTACAAAGGTGGCCACGACTCAGAATATATCGGAGGTGCCCATCCTTATTCCAAAGCAACTGGTCTCCTTACTGTCATCAGCACTTACTTGGCCACTTTTCATGGACTAGCACATAACTACATGGAACCAAACCATGAACCATACGATCGTGGACAGTGAAATCACACCGCTGTCCAAAATTAAAGCAACAATTGGAAATTAATGTAAAGCGTTATCTATCTGTGTGTTAATTATTGTATTCTTTCTTATTAATAAAAAATGCCCCATGTTTATATATGTTTGTCCCATATTTATATATGTTTCCACCCGTTTGATTGAACTTGTGTATTCATGTGAATGTGGAAGGTTGCTGTTAATATTGCCTGACTGTCGCGCAATTGCTTACAGTCGCTGCCTCGCGCTCTAGGCCACGTTCTGCTGTAGTTAAAAACGCATGGCTTCGTTTGTCGTCTGCGGTGGCGTCTTCTGGCTGGTCAGAGAGAAGCTTACTTGGCAAGATGGCGAGGTGGCCGAGTTCTTAGTATCGTATCAACCTAATCTTGGATGAAAGAGGTGACAGGAGACCTCTCTGCAAGCGGTTCTAGTCAGGTAGAAAGGGTTGCTAGACAGGAGTATCTGAACACGCTCTGCGTCGATTTTAACGTGATCTACATCCGGCGTATGGCAGGGGGAGGTTTTTCTGTGGCCTTAGAGCTACACTCTTAACTCGTCATTCTGGCTCCGACGACTGTGGAAGTAAGTACTCCGCCAAACCATGCTGATGGAAAGTCATGCTGTTAGGACTTACCTTTCTTTGTGATCAGATAGTCTCGGTTTTTCAGTCATAGTTTTCTTGAGTAACTCTTTCACTATACGACGTGAAGTGTTTCTTAATTTACAGAACTCAAGTAAATTCAGGGTAAATTTATTATCTGCATTTTCATTACAGTGACGATTGTGTGTCCGGTTTGCCACAGGTTGGAATACACGCGTGTGGCCTTCAGCCTAAGTTTAAACTTACTGTGTTTGAACTTCCTTGCTGTTTTTAACTAAGTTTTGCTTCGTTTCTGTATCTGCGAGCATGCTAAATATTTCTCAGATTTTCTGATTTGATTCTGTCTTTACTGTCTTGTATGACCGATTGCACAACATGCTTTCGTAACGGTCGTTACTTCGGCCTTCAGCCATGCTTATCTTAATACTAGCTTTCTTCTATATGAATTCTTGCGTGTGCTTTTCTCGCTTATTCTAAATTACTTTCTGTTTGTAAATGCTATGAAATTAGGCGTGGTCGCACACCACATGGTACTTCAGACTAGTGAGCTGCTGCCTCCCTGAACATGAGTTCATTTAACGCACAGTATAATTAAATTTTATGGACAAGACACTCGCCATCTCATCAAGACGCCACTGACACTTCATTTCTTTGTGTCTTTGTTTTGTTTTGTTTAGATGGTTTCTGTAGTAGCTCATCTCTGAGGTCAATGCCATCATCTTATAATACATAAAGCAGAGTGTCTGTATGTTTGTATGTGTTGCATACAAATCTACTCTTTTGTTCCAATCTTTATGAAATTTTGCACACGTAAGATTCAATCCATGAGGATGGTCGCCATTAGCGTAAGAATCACATACGATATATAGTTCACGAGATATGACGTCATAAACAATGAGATGTGCGAAAAACTGCTGCATTTTGCGACAATGCTGCTCTGTTTCTCATCAACCATTGGACCAATTTCAACCAAATTTGGTACACAAATTCCTTATCGTAAGGTAACAATTGCTGCATGGTTAAGAATCACATACGACACATGGTTCAAAATATATTACGTCATAACCAATAGAAATCGCAGAAAATGCCATATAATGTGGCGAGACTTTCGAAATACACTGTATGAGAATGACAGTACTTAGCGACTTGCAACAAACTTTAAACATAATTTCAAACCTTTATTAAACTTTTTCCTGCTGGCAACCATAGTAAAGTGATGAAAGGAAAAAAAGTTTCTCGCTTACTACTTTTCTGCTGTTTGTTGAGTAAAACTACGGGATACGATATGACGTTACAATTTGTAATTTGTACACTAGAAATTGTAGCCGCAGGGAATTTTACAGACAGTATACACACGTATAGTTGAATGTACCTTCTAAATTGTATCAGAGTACGATACGTAGCCCATCAGATATGAGCATATAAACAGTAACATTCATGAAAAACCGCGCCATCACACACCAAGCTTTAATCTATTACTTCTTTACTGCTAATTGTAGTCCCAAGAGATTTTACAGAGATACACCCCTTATACAAATGAATATATATATATATACCTGAAAAAAGACAGGAATAAATAAATAAATACCTGGGCAACGCTGGGTTTTCAGCTAGTCTATACATAAAAAAAATGAATCTTTGTCTGTATGTCCTCTATGCGTTCATAAACCATTCATTCGATTGCAATGAATCTTTGGTGAACTGTTCACCGTACGCCCTCGAAGTTTCGTGACCCAAAAACAAAAGAGCACAACACATAGCTCAGGAGATATGACGTCAGAAATAATGAGAGGCCACCGCGTGAGAATACCCAGATTTATGCGCCAATTATTGGAAAATGGGAATAGTTAGGAACATGCAACAAAGTTTGAATGTAATTTCGGACGGTTATGAAGCGTTTTGTACCTGATTGCCCCCCCCCTCCCACAAAATGATGAAACGAAAATAAGTCTTCCGACCGCTCACAACAGTTTCGCTTTAGATGCCTTAAAACTGTCGCATCAGGCTTGACCTTTTAACAAAGTTAGCATTGCAGGTTTGCATGTAACTATTTATTTTTGTCTGCAAGTCTCCCTTAATTCTTCTGCATCCAAAATTAAATTACTATCTATATAAAAGCGAAAGGACACTCACTTACTGACTAAACACGAAATCTCGAAGCGGGCCGCGGTGGCAGAGCGGTCTGCGGCGCGCCAGTCACAGTCTGCAAGGCCGCTACGGTCGGGGGTTCGAATCCCCCCTGGGGCATGGATGTTTGTGTCGTCTTTAATATAAGGTAGTTCATAAGTAGTTTGTAAGTTTAGGGACTGATGACCCTGTAGTTAAGTCCCTTAAGCTTAATAAACATTTGAAACATTTCAAATCTCGAAAAGTACTTCACCTATGAAGCAGAAATTTGGCAGGAGTGTAGTTTATAGGCAGAAAACGTCAGCTAAGAAAGTATTCTGTGATAGGTGCATGGCGGAGCATACTTCTCCTACAGACTCACGAAATCTACATTTTCATTCCGATCTTCACGAAATTTCGCACGCTTGACCTTCAAAACAAGAGGAAGGTCACCGTATACCTTACTTTTCATACGGTACATGGGGGAGGGTACTTTGCAACATAAAATGGATCCCTAAATACCTTGTTCTCGCCATAACTTAAGAACGACTCCACAGATTTCACAGAACCTTTCTTTGTTGTTTTCGTTATTCTCACAATAAGGGTTGTATGAAATGAAACTGGAATATTTGAGAACAACAAAGTGCGTGTTTCAATGTGACCCTGCGTTTCTATTGCATAGAAATCTGTAGTTTTGTTCCGATATTGATGAAATTTTAATCATTCTACCTTAAAAACGAGAGGAATGTCACCGTAAAACATTTCGTTCGGTACATGGTGGAGGCTACTTATCTGATGGAATTTTACAAAATGCATAGTTTTGCTGCAATCTTTATGAATTTTTTCACACATGACCTTTAAACCAAGGGGAAGATCACTAGGCACATTAATGTTTGTACGGTAAATGACAGTAGGTACCTTGCAAAAATCTTTGTCGAGAGAGGGAAAGGTGGAAACGATCAGAGAGATGGGAGTGAAAGAGGTGGATGCAGAGAGAGGGGGAAAGGGGATGTGGACTACGAGTGTGTAGGATAAACAAACATCCGGGCAACGCCAGGCTTAGGCCTACGGCTAGTCTAATATATAAAAGTGAATGTTTGTATGTTCGTATTTTATGCGCGGCCGTACCGTTCAACCGATTGTGATGATACATTGTCAACATGTTTCTTACATTTTCGTAGTAGTCATAGACACCATTAAATGACTGCACGACAAATTTTCCAGGAGATATGACGTAGTACATAATGAAATACGCGGAAAAGTTCCACATCATGCGACGTCTGCTTCTAAACCACTGTACCGATTTCAACCAAATTTGGTACACATATTCCTTCCATGAGCTAACAATTGACGAAGGGGTAAGAACTGCTTACGACATATAGTTCAGGAGATATGACGTCAAAAACAATTATATGGTTGAAAACCTGTGACATCGTGCGACATGCGAATAAGGACATTTAATTCACCCTAAAATCTTCATGAAAGTTTGGACACTGGAGCTTCAAAACAAGAGGAAGGTCACTGTCACATAAAACCTTTGGATGGTGCTTGACGGAGGATTCTTTACACAAGAATTTCGTCAGATTCTACAGCTGTATTTCAATCCTGGTGAAACTGTTGAATATGATTGAACAATTCAATTTATCAGTGTAGTATTAATATATTCAGCTTACCTACAATCATTATCCTATTAATTAACGTGACTAAATGGTTAATTTTCAGATTTCAGCGAAGTTTAGAATGAAATAAAATTTATTCTAGCATATCTCTCTGGAAGTTACGTTACATTTTTCAGGATGATAATCATCAAAGAAACATTTAAAACACAAATATTGTTCATACCATGTAAATTTTATGCAAGCAATTTAAAGTAAGATTTTTTTTTTTTAATTTGCTTCATTGTAAAGCATACTTCATTGAGATTTTTAAATGAAGGTTTTTTGGTTGTCAGTTTTGATGCATCCCAACCGTACCGAAGCAGTGGGGTGAAGACCACCAGCAGAAGGCATTTGTTGTTACGAACGTATGGTTTTAATGCGAATTTGAAAATAAATACATAAATCTAATTTATAAAAATTAGTGTTTGTGGTCTTTTTGTTCGTAATTTATGCACGGCCAAACCGTGCATCGGATTGCGATAAAACTTTGTCAACTCATTGCTTGCACTCGCGCGAAGGTTATAGGCGTACTAAAACTAACTTCGCTTCACGCTGAAATGGCTAGACGGATATGAATGAAATTCGGAACAGAGGTAGCGTATAGCCTGATTAATTCATGGGCTATATTTCGTAAGCCACCATATGGTGGAAGGTGGTGGATATCTTAAATCGTGTTAATATGGTTGATAGTCCTTCATGCTAAAAAGTATGGGCAGATTTGAATGAAATTTTTAATGGAGGTACCTCATACGCATCATTAATACGTGGGATACCTTTCGTATGCCACCGTATGGTGCGTGGCGGAGGGTACCTTACAACTGGTTAATCTGTTTGGTTCTCGTCACGCTGAAACATCAGGAATGATTTGAATGAAATTTGGATTTCATGTAGCTTATATCCTGAATTAACGCATGAGCCACCTTTAGGAAGCCATCGTACATTGCATGTGGGAGGATACCTTACAGTAAGTTAACACGTTTGTTACTCTTCACTCTGAAACGGCTGAACGGAATTGAATGAAATGTGGAATGAAGGTTGCTTATACCCCGAATTAATACATAGCCTACCTTTCCTAAGCCTCCGTAGGTGCATGGCAGGGGGTACGGCACAACAAACATCCAAATTTCACTTAAAATTTCCGGGCTGGTAGGCCGTGGTCGATGGATAAAACTCTCCCCTAACGTTTTGCCTTCAGCTGCGGAAGACAACTTCGGAGGCTAAGTGGCAACTGCGATGGGGCCTCGAGGGAGCGCCGCATATATAGGCAGTGTAGGGGGCGCATCTAGAAAATTAAGATGGCCATTAAGTTCTTTTTCCATTGTAAATTGTATCCTGGGGTTGATACTGTTTAGATGTACCAAGAAAGCATCTAATTCCTCTTCGCTGTGTGTGTCCATACTACGAAGGTATCATCAACATAACGATACCACTTACCTGGCTTTCTACTAGTAGTTTGCAACGCCTGTTGTTCGAAAGACTCCATAAATAAATAAACAGTATCAACCCCAGGATACAATTTACAATGGAAAAAGAGCTTAATGGCCAGCTTAATTTCTTAAATGTGTCTGTGATGAAACGAGAAGACGGCACGTTGGGCCACAAGGTTTATAGGAAGTCTACGCATACGGATCGTTCCTTCATAATCACTCCAACCACCATCCTAGACAAAAAAGAGGAGTGATTAAAACCTTAGTCGACAGGGCGCATAAAATTTGTGAACCGGCTTACTTACAAGATGACGTCGAACATCTTCGAAGGACCTTTAAGAAGAATGGTTATTCCACCAGAGAAATAGACCCAAGTCCTTCGCCCCACGACGAAAACTAAAAACAATAAGGACCCTCAACCATCCAAAGGGAAAGTGTTCCTTCCCTTTATTAGTCATGTCACAGATCGCATTGGAAAAGTGCTGGTCAAACATTGGGTTAAACTATTTTCAGAACTACCAGAAAAATTAAAGAACATTTAAGATCTGTAAAAGATGCACGACACCCTTTGGATATACCAGGTGTGTAGCTGTGGACAAGTGTATATCGGAACTACGAAAAGAGGTGTCAACACTCGTCTAAGTGAACACAAGAAAACCTGCCGCCTGGGACACACAGAAATCGGCCGTAGCGGAGCATGTTTACCGAGAGGGCGACCATCAAATTAAATTTAACGAGACAAGTGTTTTATCAAAAACTTCTCACTATTATGCTCGTACATACAGAGAAGCCATTGAAATTTACAAACATCGTAATAATTTCAATAGAAAGGAGGAAGGTGTTAAATTGGACAAGATTTGGAATTCAACGTTGCACAAGTACGTTGACAATCGATCTTCCTCTAGTAATAACGTTGGCGTTACCAGAGATAGTTGCTTAGCCGACGTCACATGAGATACGCGTGACGAAACGTTAGGGGACTGTTTTATCCATCGACCACGGCCTACCAGCCCGGAAATTTTAACTGAAATTGACGCCGGCCGAGAAAGCCTACATTGTATGATTGAACATCCAAATTGTTTGACTGGTCACCACGAATGTCAGCACATAAATGTATGTTTTCGGGGATGAGATTTTTATAGTGTGAAAGCCAGTGAATTTTACATGGTGGAGGATACCTTCCGACTTTGACACTGTTTCACCAGTCACCTTGAAACTTGGGGCATACATGTATATTTTCATATATAGGAGGGAGAGGAGTAGGTGGAGGAAGAGAGGGGAAGAAAGGGGAGGGAAGAGACGGAGAGAGGAGATGGTGACAGACAGGCGAAAGGAGATAAAGAGAGAGAGGGGGGGGGAGACGGAAATGGACAAAGGGACAGGAGCAGACGAGGGAGGAGCAGGTGAACAGAGATAAAGAGAAAGGAGAAGATGGACTAATGGAAGATTGGAAACCTTATGTGTATTGTTTGTTTGTCCGTATTTTATACGCTGTCACATCGTTCATCTGATTGTGATAAAATTTAATTATTTTAATTTTTGCATTAGTTGGGAAGGGAGTAAGCCAGCGATGTAGCCTTTCACCGATGTTATTTAATCTGTAGATCGAGCAGGTAGTGAAGGAAAGCAAGGAAATATTTGGAATAGGGATTAAAATTCAGGGTGAAGAAATAAAAACATTAAGTTTTTCTGATGACATTGTAATTCTGTCTGCGGTAGAAAAGGACCTGGAAGAGCAGTTGAATGGAATGGACAGTGTTGAAGAGAGCGTATAAAATGACCATTAACAAGAGCAAAACAAAGTTAATGGAATGTAGTCTTAGAAAATCAGGCGATGCTGAAGGAATTAGATTAGGTAACGAAACAATGAAGGTGGTAGATGAGTTTTGTTACTTGGGTAGTAAAATAACATATGACGGTCGCAGTGCAGAGGACAGAATGACAATGGGAAGAAAAGCATTTTTGAAAATTAGAAATTTGCTAACATCGAATATTAATTTATGTCATATTTACAGAATATATGACATCAACTGCAAATGGGCAAATCTGACAATGTGTACCCAGCCGGGATGCGAACCCGGGTCTCCTGCTTTCCACTGTGTCCCCAGTGGTGTAGGATTCAGTGCAACTGCCTAGAAAGCAGGAGCCCCAGGTTCGGGTCCCGGCTGGGTACACATTTTCAGCTTTGCCCAATCGAGGTGATGTCATATATTCATAAGGAAATCTTTTCTGAAGGCATTTGTGTGGAGTGTTGCCTTGTACGGGAGTGAAACATGGATGATAAACAGTGCGGACAGGAAGAGAATAGATGCTTTTGAAATGTGGTGCTACAGAAACATGCTGAAGATTAGGTGGGTAGATCGCGTAACTAATGAAGAGGTACTGAACAGAATTGGCGAGAAAAGGCATTTTTGGCATACCTTGATCAGAAAAAGGCATCGCTTGGTACGAAACAGTGTTAGGCATCAAGGAATAGTGAATTTAGCATTAGAGCGAAGTGTATGGGGTAAAAATCGCAGAGGCAGACCAAGAGACGCATGTAGTAAGCAGATTCAAATGGATGTGGGTTGCCGTTCTTATGAGGAGAGGAAAAGGCTTGTTCAGGATAGAGTAGGGTGGAGAGCTGCATCAAACCAGTTTCCGAACAACAACTTTTTGTTCTTACGCGAAAGTTATGGACATAGTACAGTTAAGGTGGCAGCATCGCGCCGGGTACCAGCTAGTACCTTAGACATGAGATGGAATTGTCTCGTATGCGACCCTCCGTGCTCTAGGTCTTGACTTAGGTCTTGACTTTTTACTGAAACTCACGTGCGCCGGAAACTTTTATCCAGTGTATCGGAGGTCTCCGAGGCGGGAGCGCCGGAGAACGACCGGAGCCAGGGGGCAGCTCTGCAAGAGGAAGAAATACGCCTCCGATGGGAGCAGAAGAAAAGGCGTGGTGCGGGGGGGGGAGAAAGGAAGAAAGGGGCGGCGGTGGGGAGCAGTGCGGCAGCAAGTGGCTGTTTTGTGGGCGCATTGTCTGCCTGGAGTGGCGCCGACCTCCGCGGGCACCTTGAATAATGCAGCCTGCGGCCGCGGCACCGACACTGGCTACCAGGCTGGCCACCGCACGCCCGACAAAGGCACGCGCAGGTCGGCGGTCGTCACCTGTTCAAACATAGCTCGCTGCTCCAAAAACATTAATGATCCCTTAGCGAACGCTGTTAATGTGTTACGAGATGCAACGGCGAATTGTGTGTAGGAGGCAACAGCTGATGTTACGTTACCCATGTCTGAACTGTGGTAGAAGACGCGTTTTGTAGCGGTGAACTGAAGTTCTAGTCCCAAACCGAACACAACCTCACGAGGTGCAGTGTATCCCAGCAGCCAGCGGCTCGGCAATCTGCGGCAGAACCACAGAGAGATACATTACTAGAACGGCAAACTTGCCTCTGTGACTAACCCTTTCAGGCCATGCACGCACAACTTTGCGGATCAGGTTTTCCTCGCTTTATTGCTTTGTGATTCACACTAGGAAGTTCGGGCCTGCATCACACAATCGTGGCTGGACTGTGGTAACATCTACATCTACATGGGATACTCTGCAAATCACATTTAAGTGCCTGGCAGAGGGTTCATCGAACCACCTTCATACTATTCATCTCACATCCCACTCTCGAATAGCACGCGGGAGGAAAGAACACCTGAATCTCTCCGTTCGAGCTCTGATTTCTCGTATTTTCCTCTGATGAACATTTATACCTATGTAGGTGGGAGTCAACAATATATTTTCGCTTTCGGAGGAGAATGTTAGTAATTGAAATTTCGTAAGTAAACCACGGCGCACCGATAAGCACCGTTGTTGTAATTATTCCCCTATCAGATCCTGTATCATTTCCGTAACGCTATCTCCCCTGTATCGTGACAGTACAAAACGAGCTGCCCTTCTTTGGACTCTTCCGATGTCTTCCGTCAGACCCACCTGATAAGGATCCTACACTGGGCTGCAATACTCCAAATGAGGACGGACAAGAGTAGTGTATGCAGCCTCTTTAGTAGTACTGTTGCATCTTTTAAGGGTTCTGCCAATAAAACGCAGTCTCTGGTTGGCCTTTCCCACGACATTATCTACTTGTTCTTTCCAGTTTAAGTCTGATGTAATAGTAATTACTTGGTATTTTGTGGAGTTTCTGGCCTTCACTTTTGATTTATTTATATTGTAAACAAAATTTAACAGATTTCTTTCTGTACTCATGTGGACGATTTCAGACTTCTCAATATTTAGAGTCAATAGCCAATTTTACACCATAGTGATATTTTATTCAGATCGTTCTGCTGTTGGTTTTGATCTTCAGAAGATTTTACTAGCCGGTAAATGACGTCATCTGCAAACAACCTAAGAGAGCTACTGAGATTTTTCCCTAAATCGTTTGTGTAAATAAGGAACAGCAGAGGACCATCGTGAGTTGTGTCGGGATAGCACAGTCGGTAGTGCGCTTGCCCGCGAAAGGCAAAGGTCCCAGGTTCGAGTCCCGGTTCCGGCACACAATTTTAATCGGCCAGGAAGTTTCATATCAGCGCACACTCCGCTGCAGAGTGAAAGTTTCATTCTAAAAAAAAAATATGGCACTGATAATTTGGCGGACAGCTCCAAAGCGTAGAGGTGTAGGTACAGGGAGAGTGGCGCGGACAACAGGTAGGCTGGCGGCTACAGTGCGGCGGCGCCTGCGCAGGCCGTCGGCTTTGAGCGTCGGCCTAAGGCGCTGGAGGGATCACCGGTGCCGAGGCGTAGGCGTAGGCGGCGGTGGGCCGGGCCTCGCACCGCGCACAGTGGAGCACAGCGGGCAGAGCAGAGCAGAGCAGAGCGGAGCGGCTTATAGGAAATCAATAGGCGCGGCTGGCGGCTGGCGGGAGGCCTAGCCGCTGCCTGCTGCCTGCTCCCGCAATACGCGCAGGTGGCCGCGCCTCGGCGCCCGGCAACACTCATTACGCGCGTGTGCGGCGGGCTGCCTAGATAGCGGTGGGCAGGCGTCAGTGCGGGCGCAGGTGCATTCAGGCTGCGCGGCCGGCGCGAGAAATCTCGTTAAGCCTCTCCAGCGCCGCTTGTCGGATTTAGCAGAAGCGAGCGTCCTCATCAAGGTCTAAGTCTGCTAGTGGGCCCACCTAATGGCTGTACGACCATCAGAAGTAGGTAACGACGTCCGGAGGAGACAACAGCGAATGCTAAGCCCTTTCTATACGAGACGTGCAACAGATATAAGGAAGACTCTGTATATCCATCTCAGATGGATTTCTATCAAGCATCGATTAGGAAGCCAAGTGTATAAAAACTGTGATAATAAAACTGTCAAACGTTCAAGCACAAAAATATTAAAATATTTGTATTAACCAACGCGATTCGAACCCAGGACCTTCTGATTACTAGGTAGGTGCTTTAGACCACTCAGCTAACACAGCATTGTAGCCAAAGCAACTACACGGACTGTATTAAAGCACGTCTCCCTCGACACCAATGCGGTGTTAGCTGAGTGGTCTAAAGCACCTACCTAGTAAGTAGGAGGTCCCGGGTTTGAATCCCGCCACCACATAAATTTTAATTCAATGCCTCTCCTTATGTTTAATATCTTTGGTATAATGACATTATGTTGTCTGAAGGGATTGTATTATTTGTTGATATTTATATCATCTCGGCGTGAGGAACAAGGCGAGATAGTTCCTATTCGCGTTCTTTGCTGGGGTGCTATTCCAATGTAGGACAGCACTGGCAATTTGAAACGCACTTCACAGAGAACATGAGGCAGAATTAAAGTATATGGTGTGGAGGGAAACGTGCTGTAAGACAGTCCGTGTAGTTGCTTTGGCTTCAATGCGGTGTTAGCTGAGTGGTCTGAACCACCTACCTAGTAAGTAGGAAGTCCAGGTGCGAATCCCGACCACCGCATAAATTTTAATTCAATATCTCTCCTTATGTTTAATATCTTTGCTATAGTGAGACAATGTTGTCTTAAGGGATTGTATTATTTGATGATAAAATATTTGTATTTGTGAAAATAAAAATGGGGGATAAGGGCTGTGAGGGTGGGAAAGAGGGAGGGGGGAAGAAAATATGGATTCCATAATAATTCAGATAGGATTAGTACACTTTAGTTGATTTGGAGTGATGTGAATTTATAGCTAATCGCTATTTTCTTATGAGAATGTGTACGAGCGATACTGTTTGACTACTGGTTTTGTCCACTGTCCTTGTTATCCCCATAACATTGCCCTGATCCCATATAAGTTTTAGATGTACACCATTTGCCACATCCCAATACTGTTTTAAATGTTGACGAACATGAATATTATTCTTTTACAATTGTTTTATGACAGCATGAATATTAATCCATTATAGAGTTTTATGATTGATTTAAAATATGTTTACTGACCATACATTATTACGCTTTCCACCAACTAGCACCTATCACCCATACTCACTCACGACAATAGTACATTCCCTATACTATTATTATGGAATCCATTTTCTTCTCCCCCTCTTGTCCGTCCCCACAACCCCTATCCCCCATTATTATTTTTACGAATATATATATATATATATATATATATATATATATATATATATATATATATATATATATATATATCCTTGACGTTTGACAGTTGTACTATCACAGTTTTTATACACTTCGCTTCCTAATCGATGCTTAATAGAATTCCTAGTACCTTTATGATTATTACAAGTGACTACATTTCAGTGGCAATTCGGTATGGTGTAATGCTTAACTATACTTTGATAATACAAGAAAGGTACCCTATGCCATAACTATTCTGTATTAACCTTACCCATGACAATTGTTACGTGTATAATACATTATTCTACAACTGTCAGATATTTTACAACCGGCCCTATGCGGACGAGATTGTTACTTTCATATTCACCATACAGTTAATTAATTAATGCCTTTAAAAATTACCCACACTTTGAACAATATTAATATTTCTAAGTTATTTCATTATAATTAACTGGTAATACTTTTATATTGTTGTTGTCTGATCAGGGTCTGAAAATAAGATTATTCGAATCTCGAAACATGTAATTGATTAAAAATTTCAAAAAATAACGGTGGACAGTTTTTCATTTGCTAAATTTATACACACGAGGAAGTCATTGTTAGCTGCAGCGCAACTTGCGATAGACCGTCGAACTACAAAGAAGCGTTTACACAGTTCGCGTTTTTCTCGAGTCGTCTGCTTCACGTGTCAACTTAGAGCTAATGAATCGCCGAGTTAAAGATCACTTTTCGATACTGTGAGATATATATTGTGATTATTGTAATGATTAAAACAGTTCTTTGTTTTAGACTGTCACTGTGACACTGTTTTTGTTTTCGTGCAGTTCATGTGTAACTATGTCGCTGACATGTGTAAATGTCTTCATTACAAAATATGATTACATACTTTCAGGCCGCGCAGTTTGAAGCGCCTATGTATATGATGAACAAGCTCAGGTCTCTTATACATAGACCTTTCACTGTGCGAAAGCTTCAAATAATGCTCACCAAAAACAAATATTTCATCTGTAAACTACAGCATGTTTCAGAAAAATTAGCAAATGTTTTAGGATATGGTAATAAAGACGATTAGCAGTTAAAATGTCATGTAACGTCTGTCCAATTTTTACTGGTACAGAGATACAGCTCTTGGTATGTAACCCAAACAAGCTTAAAGCACATGAAAAATTGGATATTTTGACTGCTTCTTGCGTCGGTTCTTGATAGATCATCATGTTGACTTTTGTTTAATAACCAGCTTTCGACGTACTTTAAAGTCTGAATATGACCTACTAAGACAAAAACCGGGTAACTAAGAGGAAATGAATCTGTAGAACATACAAAAAAATTGTACTTTGCAGTCAGTGTGATTTTGTACTACCAAGAACCGACGGAAAAATCAGTGAATATATCTTCATTTACATTTGCTCTTAGTTTGATTGGCTTTCATATTAACAGTTATACCTCTGTAATCAATAAAAATTGTACACTTGTTACATGATATTTTTAATGCAATTCCTCTATAGTATCACTTCCTAAAATCCTCTTGAGGGCATACATACACAGGGTGTCTCACCTAAGAGTCGTCAGGCACTTTTTCTCTGGTGTTTGAACAAATATTTGCAATTTCTTTTTTGCAGTGTGTAGCTGGACTCGGGGCAAAAAACTTCTGCTCATCACGCCATTCTTGCGACGCGCGGTGTAGATGTAAAGCGTCGGTTTGTTTTCGGCCACGAACAAAAACATTTTTGAAGCGAAATTTTTTTAGTTCAATCGATAGAGCAGTCTCAAATTACTCTAGTGTGATATTCGGTTTATCGAAATGTGTTAATGGAAACAGTAAAACACGACAATTAACCAGTACTCTGGAAGCGGCTGTGTAGCGCCACGCAAAGCAGTAGCAGACGCTACGCGGCGAGGCGGCACGCGTGAGATGGGACACGTCGGGCGAGGACGAAGTGGCGAGCACGTGTGTGTTAATACATTACATACCAATAATTGTAAATATAAGTCTTATTATATTATTATTGTTGTACTGAAATTTATCGGCTTTTTATCTGTAAGGGATATTGAAATTGTAATTACAGCGTTTGATTCTCCCAAGTCTCCTGAATGGATTCATATAATTATATTTGCAATATGACCATTCCCTGATTTTATATGGAATTTTAGAATAATGTTTGTGGGTATATGGTATTTCAGTTGCAATGTGGAATAGCCGCCCTCGCTCATGCAAGACAGTCGCTTCCAGTGTCTGAGCACATTAGGGTAACCCTGACGACCTGTATCCCATTCACTTGGTCGAAACTGTTAGCCGGCCGGCTGGGGAACCCAACATCCTGGAAAAACCCGCATTTCACATGAAAACTGTCAGCTTCCCCCTGTATCCGTAATGTCACATTTGGCACAGGCACTGGTTTACCGTAGGGATGGCGGTTATCGCTGAAACAACCGGTTTTCGGTTATACCGGTTCTTTTCATCTCCAGTTTAACCGCACTGTAAAAACTGCTCAAGATAACCGGTTTTTTAAATAATCGGTTTTCGGTTTTTTATTGCTATTATTTCCAGTAGAGTTCGACCGAAACATATTTTGCGGCCGAAACAGAAACCGTAATCGAATTTTCGGTTCTTCTAGTTTCGGCTGAAACCGAAACTTACAAAATTTAGTTAAAATTTAGGAAAATTTACGTTATACGACAAATCACTAGTCTATCCATATTTTGCAAGATCCCCTCTCAATACTACGCCTTCTTGAGTGTAAGACAAGCCAGGGGTCCGTAGAAGACGATAAACGAAGCATACAGATTTACTGGCCTAGTAATTCCAACCGGCAGTTGCGAATATTGAGCCAATCACTCCGTAAGTTGGACTTGTGAGCCAGCGCATACGAAAATATCGTTACATACACATTATGTTACAGTCAGTAAATGAACTTCAATCAGTGCTGCAGAAGTATATAAAAAAATAGGCGTAAAATCGACTAACAGTACGATTGTTGTCAGAGTAAATTTACGCAAATTGAACTAGGAAAGCTCTGTACCACATGATCAAAGAATGTTCAAATGGGTGCGAGTTCTTATGAGACCTAACTACTTAGGTCATCGGTCCCTAGACTTACAAACTACTTAATCTAACTTAAACTTACGCTAAGGACAACATACACACCCATAGCCGAGGGAGGAGGGAGGACTCGAACCTCCGCCTGGAGCAACCGTGCAATCCGTAACATGGAGCCTCAGACCTCACGGCTACCTCGCGAGGCACCACATAATCAATGTTACCTAAACCCATATTGGTTATTAAAAAAGCCCCTTGGTTTCAAGGAATTGCATTAATAAAACTTCTAAGCATAACATTAAAAGTTATTATTCCAAGCTTAGAGTACATCACTTACATAATCGAATCGAATCGAATTTACCTTTTCTTCCAAGACACATTTTGGATGCTTTCTCCTTAAATGACACAGCGTGTTTGTAGCACCTACACTCGTTTTTCAGCTTTTTAATGCAAATGGAGCATTGTACCTCACTGCTCCCGTACTTCGTGAAGTATTTCCACACTTGGGTTCGTGCCATTTAAGACACAATCGAGGTTTGGCGACGACAGCAAGGACCTGCCGCATGACCAGACGGAGGCAAGCCTCGTACGCTGCCGGTGCACGCGCGTCGTCTAATAGGCCACGCCACACAGCGACAGGTGCATCGATGACTCAACAGCTGCACCAGTTCTTAAGTTCTTATGCCACGCGTTTGTTGCGCGTTTGACTGCCGGGATTGTTCTTAAACTATCACTGATTGCTTTTCTTAGTTACTGCGATGACCTAATATTTCACAGCAGTGGAAATTTTAGGAATAGCCATAAATATTAGGGTTTACTAGTATTATTTTTTTTAAATTATTTACAAAAACATATTTTAAACCAGTACTACAGGAAGTAATCGTACCGGTTTTTTATCCGGTTCTTGGCAATAACTGAAAAAATCCTTTTACAACCGACATCAAATAAATACCGAAAAAACGATTATTCAAAACTAAAATACCGGTATCGGTTTTAACCGGTCGGTTTTTCCCATCCCTAGTTTACCGTCGGTGGTGTGCGGATGCGAATCTTAGCGGAGCGTTGCCAGCGTCGCTGTTTGTATCCAGCCCCACCGTTAGTTGGCCACACACCTTCACTTGAATACTTTACGTAAATCGGCGGTCTTCCGTCAAGGTCCGGCAGTCCTTTTGCCCTCACCGATCAGTGTTAAAGATTCTGCATACTCCTTGCAACCTAAACTTAACATTCTATTCGTAGTGTTTCCTTTTGACCCTGTTCTTAAAACGCTGCAGTCACCGATGTTTCGTGTGGGTAATCAGCCACGACTCAGCAACAGCAACAACAACGCCTCCCCCCCCCAGCTGTCTTCTCTGGAGGTAAAGTGCCAGTACGCTAACAGATTTTACTCTTCTTTTACCATCTGACGCGGCTTTTATGCTGAATACCATTCTTAGTGTAATGTTTTATATCAGACTAGCTAGTCCACGGCGCGTTGCTACCGTAGAAGAAATAATTGTGAAATACGTGTGAAATTTAAAAAGTGTTCGTTTGTTTAATTATGAATGACAGAAACAAATATTCATTTTATAGTCGATAATAAATACGTTTAGTGAAATTTAACTATATATTTTCTTTCTCTCTGTTCCACTGCTCTCCCCCTCCCCCCCCCCACCGTCTCCACCGGTCTCTTTCTCGGTCCGTTTCCTCCGCCCCCCCTCTGTTCCTCTCCTTTCACATGTCTGTCACCGTCTCCCCTCTCTCATTCTCCTCCTATACCTGTTCTCTGTTTTCTCCTCCCTTGCCTTTCTGTCCGTCTCCTCCTCCAGCTACTCCTCTACCTCCTATAGATGAAAACATTCATAGTATATGAGCCAATTTTGATGGTGACTGGTCAAACGGTGTGGCAAGGTACCCTCCACCACGCTAAATTCACTGGCTTGCATCTCCTTCATGAAAACATACATTTATGTGCCGACTTTCATGGTGACCAGTCAAACAATTTGGATGTGATGTATCGTACTCTCCACCATGCATCTAAGAAGACTTACGAAAGGTGGGCCGTGTATTAACTCGGGGTATAAACTACTTTCATGCCAATTTTCATTCAATTCCGTCCAGCCGTTTCAGCGTGAAGATTAACAAACGTATTAACCCATTGTAAGGTACCCTCCGCCACGCACCATACGCAGTTTTGCGAAGTAGCCCATGTAATAATCAGTATATAAGCTACCATTGTTCTAAATTTTATTCATATCCCTCCAGTTACTTCAGTGTGAAGACATGAGAAATGAATTAAATATTTGTAAAGTACCTCCACCATGCATCATACAAAGTTAATGTTAGTATGTCTATAACCTTCGCGCGAGGCAAGCAATGAGTTGACAAATTTTTATCGTAATCGGATGTTCGGTACGCCTGATACGACAGTTCTATTGCATCTACAACGAAACTGTTGTGAGCGGTAGACGTCTTTCCGTTTCATCATTTTTGTGGGTGGGTGGGCGGGGGGGGGGGGGGTTGGTTCAGTTACAAAACAGTTCATAAACGTCCGAAATTACATGCAAACTTAGTTGCAGGTCCCCAACTACCCCCATTTTCCAATAATTGAAGCATAAATTTGGGTATTCTCACACGGTGGCCTCTTATAATTTATGACGTCGTATTTCCTGAGCTATGTGTCGCGTTTTTTTTTTCCTTTCTCTCTCTTTTTTTTTTTCTTTTTCTTTTTTTTTTTTTTTTTTCTTTTTGTCAGGAACCTTTGTCGGCGTACGGTTAACACTTCACCAAAGTTTTATTGCAATCTAATGAATGGTTTATGAACAAATAGAGGACATACAGGCAAACATTCATAGATGAAGGCCATTGGCTGATGAGAATTGAGAATTTACTGTTTTAGGTTTGGGATTTTATTCGGTTTTTAATACATGTTGACGGAGCCCCACTGCTTGGAGAAAAAGAATTTTACAGATGGTTTTATAGGCAAGTTGGTTACAACTCAAGAATAATGACGGGTATAAGCTAGTTTAGAGTCAAAGCAACATATGGTTGAGACCTGAATGAAATAAGCACCTGATGATGCAAATTTAATTTGCGAAACTGGTCGTGAGTTCTTAGTGAAGAATTTTTAACAGTCGCAGCGGTGTGTTATCAAGAAAATTAGTTCAATTTGTTTGTAAGCTAAGGACTAATAACACAGTAGTTGAGTCCGATAGATTTATTTATTTACCGTATGGCAGTTTGAAACATAACAATATCACATTTGTTATAGATTAAAAATTACAAATGTTTATCCTTAGATTATGAAACAATTCTTCACATTATTGATTTATAAGCTGACATCCAGATTTTTTATATATTTTACAGAATTGCTAGTCCCAAAACGGAAGTCACTGAATGTTCTACAGTATGCAAGTTTTCTGCACTCATTCACAATACGCTGCTCAGTTTGCCTCTCCGCGCCACAGTCACATTCTGGGGAGGGGATTTTTCCCCATTTGTGGAGCGCATCTGCACATCTCCCATGTCCGGTGCGGATTCGGTTGAGAGTTGTCCACACGGCGTGGGGCTGATGGAACCCTGGTGGCTTCTCCTCGATGCAGGGCAGGCTTCGGCACTGTGCAGGCCAGTTTTGTCGCCATTGTTCAGTCCATGACTGGAGGACGTCGAACTTGCTTTCCGATAGGTACTTGGCTGTAACAATAGGAGAATGTCTCGATCTTACCCTTCTCCGTTCGGCGTGGGCTACATCTTTCAGGAGAGGTAGCTGAGGATTACCCAGGATGTTCTAATATTCACGCATGAGGGCGCATTTCCTTCTGGCATCTGTCGGTGTGATGTGACAGTACCGGCAGCCAGTAAGTGGGAGTAGATCGGATTGTCCAAATGTTCAAATGTTTGTTAAGCTTATGGGACTTAACTAATGGGGTCATCAGTCCCTAAACTTACAAACCACTTATTAACTACTTACGAACTAGGACGACACAAATATCCATGCCCGAGAGGGGATTCGAACCCCCGACCGTAGTGGCCGTGCACACCGTGATTGGAGCGCCTCAGTCCTCTCGGCAACCGCGGCCGGCTCGGATTGTCCCACTGGTAATGCGCATGGTCTCGTGCAGCTGTGCAACTAGTACCACATAATTTGTGCAGTATGTTGTTGCTGCTCCTCAGCTTCATGGCTAACTTTGTGATGTGTTCCTTGTAGAAAAGCGTACGGTCGAAAGTGGCGCCTAGGTACTTAGGATGTGTGTTGTGGTCGAGTCTTTTTTCCTCGAAATTAACATTTAGGGTTCTGTCGGCAACTCTATATTGCAGAGATGGATTTACAAACATTTGTACATTTTTTGGGGGGTTGACCATCGTGCTTTGGGAACAGCTCATCACCTTTCTTTTCCGAGAGTGGCGGAAGAACTGCTTGTTCCGGGGCCAGCAATCGGCGCAGCGGGTGCCAGGTGCCTCACTGTGCCTGCTGCCCACCCGTCTGTTTGGCAGTCTGTGTGCTGCTGCGAGAGGCAGGTGGACAGGTGCTGACGTGGGGGCGGGGGGGGGGGGGGGGGGGGGGCGTTGTCGGGCTGTTTGCCTGCAGCAGGTGGCGCCACACACACACACACACTCACGCACTGCCGCTGCTGCCGACTGCTCAGTGGGTCGACCCGCTCCCTGCGACGAACGTTGCCCGTGTGTCACTCTGCTCAACCGCACAGTAGCCATCGCGTATGAAACACGTCACTTCTCGCGAAATGTCCGCCGGAAGTCGCAAAAAGATTACGCCGTATCTCTTCGAATGAATCCTGGTATGCAAGCGAAAGGGAACAGAAGTTTTACACTGCTCTTTCTGCGATAATTGCAGAAGGTAGAGGAGATAATGCCAACACCCAACATCAGTGGCGGCCGGTGCTTAGGATGATTGGGGGTTCACCTCTTTCAGTGCCGGATCTACAATATTTCCGAACCGGAGCCGAAGAGGGATAGCGGCGTCCCCTCCTAACCCTTGTAATTGGTGAAGTTTTACTAATGAAAATGAAGCAAGAAGGGTTGCTGCCTATCGCCTTTCCTCTCACCTGCTGATCTGCTGTCCTTGGACCGTAAAGGCGTCGGACTTCTTCTCTTGGCAGGTGTTTCGTCGCCTTATTGAAGATTCATTAATTGAAAAGAGGACAGTAGGAAAGTTACAGAACAAATAGGCAGAATTGTGGTGAAATCTGTATTCATAAAGAAATGTCGAATTTGAGGTAGCCTTGTTGCGTGTTTAATATTATTTCACAAAGAAGATTATTTTGTCACGAAACCATCTTGCTGTAGGTCAAGGAATTACTAAAAATAGTCACGAAATAAATACATTTTATACAGATACATTTGCAGTCCTTAGAGAAAGTGGAGAGTGGTTGAATTAGAGAGAATGTTGCTAGCCATGAAGTCGTAATACTAAAATCAGAGCAGGGGCCAAACGGCCAAGCTTACCTCACTATAAACTGAATGGTAAGTGTACCGGATGCTTCCACTCGCCCACCATTGTAACAGACGCGGACGGTCCTCAAAGTCACACTTTCCTAATACGCCGGTAACTTCCTCCCTAGACGTCGAAGCTCTGCAACCGAATGTCGGTGCGTGGCTGTTCGCCGGGCACGGCACAGCAGTGTGCTTCCGCTGATCAAAAGTAGTTCCTGTAGCCAACCTCACAGGTAGGGGAGAGAAACCGTTGGGGAAACTTAGCCCTTGCGGGCGGCACTGTGTATCGGACACTCGGGTTGGGACACCTGTTTGGAGCGCGGGACAAAGCTGGTATGCCTCCGCCACGGCGTCGCTTCCGCTTGCTTTTAAATTTAACGGCTGCAGGTAATTCTCCATTTTGAGCTTTTTCCATATTAACCAAACGGGTAATGTAGAAATTACTCTGACCCTTTCATTCGATTGTCCTCTAAGTAAGCAATAATTCTGTGATGGTCCTTGGTTGGTGAAAATTAATATAAAGTCCTAAATTAATTGTTTTAATTTTGCTACTTCTTAATTACGGCCCTCCCGGTCTGTTATTGGTATCGGGGAGTTTGTAATTTTACTGCAAACTCGAATCCGTGGTCGGAATAACATATTTAATTTTATTTTGCTCTGACTTCTTTCTTATGGCACGGCCGCAACGGCGCGGCCGTGTATTGTGTCCTCTCAAAAAGTCTGTGCGTTACAGCCTTACGCATGCGCAAAAGCTGCCCTCCCCAACCTCTTTTCAGTAAAATATTTGTTACAACGTACAGTATAAATGTCATTTACTCTAAAAATCGCGACACATTCGCAAAAACGTGCGAACATATGTGGCAAGTAACAATACAAAAGTCATTGTTGTTCACGTATGTACATCTACATAGATACTCTGCAAATCACATTTAAGTGCCTTGCAGAGGGTTCATGAACCACTTTCGTAATCTTTCTCCATAGTTCCGTTCTCTAATGGCGCTCCAGCTGCGGTGGCCGAGCGTTCTGCGGCGCATCAGTCACTATCTGCACGGCCACTACGGTCGGGGGTTCGAATCCCCCCTCGGGCATGTATATTTGTGCCGTCCTTAGTATTAGCTATCAATAAGTAGTTTGTAGGTTAGGGACTGATGACCCCGTAGTTAAATCCCATAAGCTCCACAAACATTTGAACATCTAATCAGGAATAAACAACACCTAAATCGTTCCGTTTTCGATATGATTTCTCTTAATTTATTGGGGTGCTCATGTCTCCCTATGTAGGTGGATGCTAGCAAAATATTTTCACATTCAAAAGTAAAAGTCGGTAATTAAAATTTAGCAAATAGATCTCTGTGCAACGAATAACGTGGTTCCTTTAATGATTTCCACCTCAAATCGTGCAACATTTTCGTGACGTTTTCCCCACTGTAACGTGATAAAACAAAACGATCTGCTCTTCTCTGAACCTTCTAAATATTTTCTGTCAGTCCCACCTTGTCAGGGTCTCACACTGGGCAACAGTACTCCAGGAGAGGACGCACAAGTGTGATGTAGGCAGTCTCTTTGGTGGAGCTGTTGCATCTTCGAAGCGTTCTGCCAATGAAACGTAACCTTTGGTTCGCCTTCCCCACAATAATTTCTATGTGTTCTCTCCAAAATCAAATGTTCAAATGTTTGTCAAGCTTATGGGACTTAACTACGGGGTCATCAGTCCCTAAACTTACAAACTACTTATGAAATACTTACGAACTAGGACGGCACAAATATGCATGCCCGAGGGGGGATTCGAATCCCCGACCGTAGTGGCCGTGCAGACTGTGACTGAAGCGCCTCAGTCCCCTCGGCCATCGCGGCCGGCTGTTTTCTCCAGTCTAAGTTATTCGTAATTGTAACTCCGAGGTATTTGGTAGAATTTACGGCCTTAAAGTTTGACTGATTTATCGTGTAACTGAAGTTCAGCGGATTTCTTTTAGTGGTCATGTGTATTACTTCACACTTTTCACTATTTAGTGTTAATTGCCAATTATTACACCATGTAGAAATTTTGTCTGAATCGCTTTGGAAATTCAACCATTCAGCAGATTAAATGTGGAGAGATATTTTAAGGGTGCTACTGAGACTTTTTGATGCTAGAAAAGCGAAAATTTGGATATGGACCATGGTTAGAATTTAAAAGAAAATGTCTTTTTTTTTTTTTTTTTTTTTTTTTTTTTTTTTTTTTTTTTTTTTTTAATTCTGCCATCAATGGTGCAATAGGGGGTGGCAAGTTGTATGAAAATACTTGATCAAGAAAGCATTTTGAAAGCTAAATGTATGAAAATTTATGTTTAGAAGTAGAAAAAAGTAATGTAGACCATACAGTCTACGCATACGAATCAGCGGGAATTAGGCTAGTGTTCAAATATATGTCATTCTCTGAATGTTTATACCGCCCGAGGTGGCGCAGTGGTAAGACACTGGACTCGCTATTCGGAAGGATGTTGGCTCAAATCCACTTTCGGCCATCCAGATTTAGGTGTTCAGTGATTTCCCTAAATCACTCCAGGCAAATGCCGGGATGGTTCCTCTGAAAGGGCACGGCTGATTTCCTTCCACATCCCTACGGGGTCATGAGTCCCTAAACTTACAAACTACTTGCGAACTAGCTAATCCTAAGGACGGCACAAATATCCATGCCTGAGGTGGATTCGAATCCCCAACCGTAGTGGCCGTGCAGACCGTGACTGGAGCGCCTCAGACCCCTCGGCCGCCGCGGCCGGCTCCGTCTCTGATCACCACGTTGTCGACGGGACGTAATACTCCTTCCTTCCTTCTGAATGTTTACTGTAAGGGAAATAGGCAGGTTGGAGCTTATTAACGCAGTAAATGTCTAATAATAAATGAATACTAAAATGTAAATCTCTAAGACCATCAGTACATTTACAAAGTGAAGCCGATATGTTTGTAGGTCGATAATAGATATGTTTTTTTTTCTTTCGATATATCGAGGGCCGGTAATAATGTCGCTTTGAATATCGGTACACGGGCTTTCGGGTGTTGTCGCCGCTGCCTTGGTGCCGGGGTCGCGCTGGGTCGCACGCTGACCCGCCGTGACCGCCGCGGAGCCACGGGAGAGTCCAAATGCCGGCCAGGGGGGGGGGGGGGGGGCAGGGCCCAAACAACGGCCGCTCCACTGCTCGACTCCTCAGGCTGCAGCGCCAGGCGCAGCGGCCGTCAACGCACTCTATAAGCACTCAGCGACAAACCGACATTGAAGTTATTCTACTAGGTGAAAACCTGCAGATTCCTGTGGATCATTTATTTCAGGCTTCATTTAGTCCAATGAATCACACCGATAAATAAAGGAGGGTCGGAAGTTCCCGTTACAAACTGCTACGACTTATAGAGGGGAGTGAATACGTAACATTTTAATAGGAACCTCACGTCCGGAAATGTATCGTTTCCGTTCAACAACGCTTTCAATTCATGGGAAAGGGTCCGCTTTTTTTTTTTTTTTTTTTTTTTTTTTTTTTTCAGACATTTATGTCTTTTAATTATTTCCATACGTGCTTCGGAACCTTTGTTCCATCATCAACAAAATATTTCTTGAATCTGTAAGTGTAAAATATTTACAATGTACACTGTAGTTTACGATTCGAAAAAATTCATGAGAAATGCAAGAAATATAGTTTACATTTCATTCCATTCCATGATGGTGGTGGTGGCGGCTGGTGCAGCAAAAGTGTTGAATAATTAAAAAATTCTCAGTCTTCTGTTGCTATATTTTATTCTCCAATAACGCGTTTCGCGCTGTTAGTGCATCGTCAGATTGGGCGGAGATGAAGCCACAGAACTATCTATAGCTGTGGAGGAGGTATCTTAACAATTTGTGTTGTCATTGGGCCCCATAGCAGCAGAGGAGTCGCTGTCGCGGCAGGTCCACGTTTACAACTGGTATGGGGCCCAATGACAACACAAGTTCTTAAGATACCTCCTCCACAACTATAGATAGTTCTGTGGCTCCATCTCCCCCAATCTGACGATGCGCTAACAGCGAGAAACGCGTTATTGGAGAATAAAATATTGCAATAGAGACTGAGAATTTTTTAAATATAGTTTACCTGACGTTTTTACATTTTATGTTTACGAGTGAAACATTCCAGTACTTTATGGCCTGCCATCTGCAAACAGATTACGTTTTTGAGGGGTGTGGGCTTTTGAAAACAGTGAAATTTATTTTTGTAACTAAGGAGGACGTGTTTAGGAATGGCGAAAATATTTCGAAAATTTCTTGTTGTTATAGTTGTGCAACATCCCCCAAGCAAGTAACAACAAGAAATTTTCGAAATATTTCCTCGATTCCTAAACACGTCTTCCTTAGTTACAAAAAATAAATTTTAACGTTTTCAAAAGCCCACGCCCCTTAAAACCGTAATCTGCAGATGGTGGGCCATAAAGTACTGGAATGTTTCACTCACAAACATAAAATGTAGAAACGCCAGGTAAACCATATTTATTGCATTTTTCATGATTTTTTTCGAATCTTAAGCTACAGTGTACATTGTAAATATGTTACACTTACAGCTTTAATAAATATCTCACTGATAATGGAACAAATGTTCCAAAACGTGTATGGGAATAAGTAAAAAACATAACTGTTTGCCAAAAACGGCGGACCCTTTCCCATTTATTTAACTGCAACGAGAAAAAACGAGTACAGGAAAACCAACATCATAAACTTTCAATTCAGATGATTATATCATTCACTCGTACTTGAGCAATTTAATTATGCGTGACCCAGTATAATTGTTGCAATCAATTTTAAAAGAATACTGAATCCTTCCGTTATTACATACGCATTTTCGTAAGGTTTACATCACAAACGGCTTTTACTGAAATTGCGTGGTTATGGAATATCAGCCCAGATTTGAGACTGGAAAGGGAATTTCCTGTCAGAGGGGACTTAGTTTGTAGTAATCGATGGTAAGGCAAGGACTAAAACAGAGGTCATATCCGGCGTTCTACAGAGTGGTGTTATTGGTGCTCTGCTGTTCCTTATCTACGTAAACAATTTGGGACAAAATCTGAGAAGCTGTCTTAGGTTGTTTTGCAGATAACGCCGTCATTTACCGTATAGTAAAGTCATCTGAAGAACAAAACCAATTGCAGAACGATTTAGATAAGATATCAGTATGGTGTAAAAATTGGCAATTTACTCAAATAATAACAAGTGTGAAGACCACCACATGACTAATAAAAGAAATCCTTTAAACTTTATTTACAATATAAATCAATCAAAAGTGAAGGCTGTAAATTCCACAAAATACCTAGGAATTACTATTACTTCAGACTTAAACTGGGAAGAACACGTAGATAATGTCGTGGGAAAGGCGAAACAGAGACTGCCTTTTATTTGCAGAACGCTTAGAAGATGCAACAGAACTACCAAAGAAACTGCATACACTACGTTTGTCCGTCCTCACTTGGAGTATTGCTGTCCAATGCGGAATCCTTACTAGGTGGGTTTGACGGAGGACATCGAAAGAGTCCAAAGAAGGGCACCTCGTCTTGTATTGTCACGATACAGGGGAGACAGCGTCACGGAAATGATACAGGATCTGGAATGGGAATCATTACAACAACGGCGCTTATCGCTGCGGCGTGGGCTACTTACGAAATTTATCACCAACATTCTCCTCCGAATGCGAAAATATATTGTTACCTCTCACCTACATAGGCAGAAATGATCATCACTATAAAATACAAGAAATCAGAGCTCGAACGGAGAGATTCAGATCTTCTTTCCTCCCGCGCTATTCGAAAATGTAATAGGAGATGAAGAGTATAAAGGTGGTTCGATGAACCCTCTGCCAGGATTTAAATGTGCTTTGCAGAGTATCCCATGTAAATGTAGATTAGTCGACAACAATAAGAACCCACAGTCTACGGCACCAGCCACAACATACTGATGCATTAAACAGCGGCTCGATGTGGCGACCACCAATGTCGTTACACAACTGTACATCGGCAGCATGTTCTGGTACATTCTCTCCATCCCACCTGGTGTCTCTTCATAGTCCTGTGCCAGCAGGTCTTCCTCTGTCTCTACAGGTGTCTCTTAAAGTAGGCTCTACATGCGACCCCACAAGAAGTAGTCCATAGGGGTTAAATCCGGCTATCGTGGCGGCTACGCGGTTCGGCCACCACCACGGCCTATCCATCTTTCACCAAATCGTCTATTGAGATGTCTCCGGACAGTCAGTGAGAAGTGAGGTGGTGCGGCATGACGCTGAATCCACATTTCCTGACGGACCTTCAGCGGCACATGTTTCAAGAACGGGCCCAGTTTTGTCGCAAGTCATCATGTCAACCGTGTTGCATACCAGGAAAGGGATCTCTGAGCCGTTTCTCTGTCCCTAAGCAGATGTTGACGAGTTACAGATCAGAGTTGAAACTGTCGTAGAGTGGAAACGATACGTTTCCAGACATGGGTTCCTATTCAAAATGTTATGTACTCACTACCCTCTACAACTCGTAGAAGTTTGTAACGGGAATTTCCGACCACCCTGTATCTTAACTACAGGGTATCTCACGAAAGACGCCTGCCAGACGTCCGCGGATCGCGCGGTACGGCTCCCGGCCGCCGCCAAAGCATCCACCGGCTACGGCAGCGCCCGATTCTCGGACTCTATTGTGTCGCGGGCGCATACACTGAGTTGAAGTCTGAGTAACATTGTCATCTGAGTAACCTAAGCTTACCTTTATTTACAGTACATGTTCCATATGATGTCCCTCTGTGGAAAGAGCGGCCCAACATCTCTTGAACACTTTTACGAACACTCGACGAATTTCAACTCACGAACTCAGATACTGTTGCTCGACGTTGTTACTGTAACTGGCTGTTGCAGTCTGTGCACGATGGGGAAGTTTATCCTGAGATACTTTATTTTTCTGATGAAGCATGGCTGCATTTGTCAGGCTACGTAAATTGCAGAACAATCGACGATGGAGCTCAGAAAATTCACATGAGTTGCATCAACAACCTCTTAATGGCTTGAAAACTGGAATGTGGTGTGCAATTAGTGCGAGGCGAATAATTGGGCCAATCTTTTTTGACGAAACAATGAATTCTGGCAGGTATGTGAACAATATCCTGCATCCATTTGTTCAAGAACTTTCACCCAACGAAAAGCTGTACGGTTATTTTATGCAAGACAGTGCAAGACCACACATTGCCAATGCTTCTATGGCAGCAATACGAAGAGTTATTGATGATAGGATAATTGACTGGCCTACTCATTCTCCAGATCTAAATGCCTGTGACTTTTATCTTTAGGGAATGTTAAAAGACAAGGTGTATGCAAGCAATCTCCATACAGTGGAAGATTTGGAAGACAGGATTCGACTAGTCATTTCGCAGATTTCGGCAGCCGAAATTCGTCGAGTGTTCGCAAATGTTTTCAAGAGATGTCAGACCGCTCTTTCCATAGAGAGACATCATTTTGACCATCTACTGTAAATAAAGGTAAGCTTAGGTTACTCAGATGGCAATGTTTTTTACACTTTAACTCATTGTATGCGCCTACGGCACAATAGAGTCCAAGAATCGGGCGCTGCTGTGGCCGGCGGTTGCGGTGGCGGCGGCTGGGAGCCGTAGCGCGTGATCCGCGGACGCCTGGCAGGCGTCTTTTGTGAGACACCCTGTATGTCAGAGATCACTATGAAAGTTGGCAGGTGTACCTAGTTTTTCACAGACAGTGGCAGGAGGGGGTGAACAAAGAGAGTGGGACAAAGGTGCACACAGAGTGGGGGAAGGAAATGATGAACGAGTGGGAGGGGGAGAGGAACAGAAACAAGGGGAGGAGCAAATTGACAGAGGAGAGGAGCAGGTAGACAGGAGAAGGCGGAAAGAGGAGGCACGTAATACTGAAAATGTTGCAGTTAATACTTATGCCGTCGCTTGAATTATAAGAGTGGATGAGGAGGTGAACGAAGAGGACGAACGGGTGAAAGGGGAGGAGGAGGAGGCAGTGGGTACGGACCTGGCCTGTTGTGGAGAATAGCGAGCACTCTGCCCAATACAAAAATAACGGAAAGTAGTTAACTGCTCACAAACTTTGAGTGCTACTGAAAAGACAGTTCCCTCATATCAAAGACAAAGTTGAGACGAATAAAATACTTTAAATATAGCCACGGTAACGCCCATACTTTTATAACAATTTAACAGTAAGCTGTTTCCTAATGAGTATAACTTTAAAACTTTTTAACTAAAGAATCAGTTAAACGTTTTAATGTATGAAGTGACAATGGATTGATCTCACAGAGCTCTGTCTGACTCCAGTCTCAAAACTGTTGTAACTTTTACCATACGAACTATACAGTAAATTTTTCTTCTGACAAATGTCAGTTGCTTAAGGCATTTGTAGTTATGTTATAGATAAGGAAAATAAGATAACGAATAGTCTTCATTAAAAATGATAATGTATAGAAACATCTGATTGCAAATTGAATTTATCCTCAAAAGGTCCTACAAGGCATATAATTTATTTAAATCAGCAAAATAACGGCAGTAGATACGCTCTACGAATAGTAGGGGCCCATATACAGTAGATAAATTAATTGTTTATGCTCATTTAACAAACCCCGAAATTATACATGAATTTGCAACTAGATGTGAATTTTTTAATATAACCATTTCATGTACTAGAAAACTATTACAACACTGGAATACTGATGAAATATCTGATCAAACTAATGTTTTCAAGGCCTATTTAAAGTTTTTATAAAATTGCCCATCTTCTTCTTCTTTATCGTAGCCTTGTCTCACGTCAAGTAGGGTCGGCGTTGCTCTTCTGGATCCTTCTCCTGCATAATACTCTGTTCACAGCTTCTACCTACTTCCATGCTTTCTCCCTTAGGTCCCCCGCTATCTTACCATTCCACCTCATCTTCGGTCTTCCGCTCTTTCTCACTCCTTCAATGTTTATACCTTCAACTCTGTTTCCAATATACTCTTCCCCTTTTCACTACAATTGTCCATACCACCTAAGTCTACTCCCTTGTGTCTTTTTCCCCATGGGTCCCACTTTCACAACTCTTCTAACAAATTCATCTCTAATTCTGTCCTTTCTTGTTACCCCCACACACCCACCTCAGAATTCTCATTTCTGCCACTTCCATCTTCCTTTCCTGGGCTACTGTGATTGGCCATGTTACTATTAAAGGTGCATAAAGAGCTGTATATAAAACATTGTATTGCAAATTGTAACTTTTGGAAGCCTTTCTAGCTAACAGAACGCAGCATGTTATTCTCAATGGAGAAAAGAGATCACAAGCGTGCCCCGGGGCACTGTTATACGACCTTTGATTTTCACAGTACATATAAATGACCTCTTAGGTAACATCTGAAGTTCCATGAAGCTTTTCTCGAATGATGCTGTAGTTTATCCAGAAGTCAAAAATGTTCAAAAGTTTGTAAATGTAAGGGACTTAACTAACGTTGGTCATCAGTCCCTAGGCTTATAAACTACTGAAACTACCGAAAGTAACTTATGCTAAGGACAATACAAATACCTATGCCCGAGAGTGGACTCGAACCCCCGACGGCGAGCAACCTCGCGCTCCGCAGCAAGGCTCCTTAGAATGCTCGGCCACTCTACCGCGGCTATCGAGAGGTCGCAATACAGGAAAATGAATAGCGAAATACGGAATGATGTGCTCGGTATAGAGTATGGCAATTGAGCCTCAACATAAGCAAGTGTAAAGTGCTGCCTTTGCATTGAAAGAAAGATCATTTTCTATATAACTGTGGAATAGCAGGACAAAGAGTGGAAGCAGTACCTTCATAAAGTGTCTGGGAGCAGACATAATGGACGGTCTTAAATGGAACGACCGTATCGAATCAGTCGTGACTAATACAGATACCAGCAGAACCCACCTTAGGCAAATGCAAACGGTGCAATCGAAAGCGCCACGCGCTTCTGTAAAACATTAGAACGAACTTTGTAAACTGTCACCCGTAATTTTATTTCTGAAACTACTCCTATAACAGTCTTTCGACATAGGAAGGTAGGAACTTAAATAGTGGCAACACTGCTGGAGAGACACCGTGCATGAAATCTACTATTGTCGCTGCTAGCACACGTTATTGACATACCTACCTTACCTCCGAGCAAATGGACTCGCCCGTCCCACGTCACCGGCGTGCGCACAATCGAGGGAAACCAAAGTCACTTGTGAGCGAGAGGTCTAACATAACGGTGCCACTATGTTTTCCAAACAGGAACAACGAAGTTGGATCAAGATTGAATGTGCCAGTAGTCATCAACGTCTTCAAGAGGCGTGCGGGGAATCAGCATTGCCGTACGGAATAGTGGCACGTTCAACATAAGTTACCAAATTGTAGCAACGGGCAGGTAGTACTAGCGTCTCCCAACTGCATGCTGTTGCCACGTTAGTGGACAGTGGTCGACGCCAGACTATTCGTGAGCTCGCCCACGAAACCGGAGGAGCGCATAACACTGTGCTTCGCAGCCTGTAGTAACGCCTGTGCATGCGAAAAAGTGCATCAGGATGGGTTCCGCATGAATTGACGGAAATACAGAAATGGATGCGCTACGACGCCGATCAAACGCACTTGGAGCGCAATGACCGCGAAGCAGGGGCTTTCTTACGCCGTATCATAACACTGGGAAAGACATGCGTCAGGTTGTACGAGCCAAAACTGAAACGCAGTCACGCTCACGTAGGACACCCTGCCATGTCGCCGCTTGTAGTAGCAGTTTCGTGTAGCTGTATGTCGCGCGCTTTTGAAGCTCGCTTAGGACGCGGCCTAAAGGATGCAAACGATAACTCAAGAACACAATAGGATCATATGTTCATATTCATTGCAAGATATTTGTCACTTTTTTATGCCTTTCCCGTTTGCGCACAATCTCGTGGTTCACCATTTGATGAGGCATGGTTAACTTATGCTCTATGGCGTGGCAGGATGCCTTTCGTGTCGTACCCAAAAATCTCCCAGAAGCAAAATGAATATCTCCAAGGGAGACATCTACCTGACCTGAAATCAAACCAACCCCAGGAGGCGACAGACAGCTCTGAAATATTAAATAGGATAAGAATGGTGGTTCCGTTTTAAGATTTCCAAGCTTTACCTCCTCCCAACCCCCCCTCTCATGTAGATGGCACTCGTCACTTCGTGTGAGTAAAGAGCTAGTTGTGTTTCGCATGGACGATATTTTTGTAAATCCGTGCTGACGTTGGGTCAATAGATCGTTCAGTTCGAGATAATTCATAATATTTGAGTACAGGATTTGTTCCAAAACCCTGCTGCAAATTGACGTCAATGAAATAGGCCTGTTGTTTAGTGGGTTACTCCTACTGCCTTTCTTGAATATAGGTGTGACCTGTGCGACTTTCCAGTCTTTTGGTACAGATCCTTTTTTGAGAGAGCGGTTGTATATGGCTGTTAAGTAAGAAGCTATCGCTTCAGCATAATCAGATAGAAATCTAATGGGTATACCGTCCGGACCATCTACTGTGACGTTACTCATTCTGGCCTCTTTTCGTAATTCGAAATCTGGAACATCGGTTTCGTCTTCTTTGTTGAATAAGTTTCTAAAAGCTGTGTTTAGTAACTCTGCTTTAGTAGCGCTATCTTCGGCAGGATCGCCGTTTGTACGAGCCTCTGGTTGCACGTACATTAGGTGAAAGCGTGTAAATGTGAGACTAGAATCTCCCCATCGTTTCCACCTTCTCAATAATAATCAAGACGTAAACCTGAATTATGATATTTAAAGCATTTATTAGTAACAGTTACACAAATGTTTCGCCAGCCGCGATTACAGTGTTACAACATGAGGAGCCTACAAGCGGTAGCCCTCTGAGACGTCCGACATGCGTCCGTTAGCGACGGAGCCTCGACACAGTCTGCCGTGCCGAGTGTCGCGCACCCACCACGAGGGCCGGGGCGGCATCGGAACAAAGGCAGTATACCTGCCGGCGGGACCGCGGTGGTGGTCAAGCTGCCCTTGGGGTTCCAGCATTTCTCCCAGGGGGCAGACCTGACTAGACGGCATCTCCACCCAGCTACCAACCACCACCAGATGGCAACTGCGAGTCCAAACATCCTCCCACTCAAAATGAGGATACTCATTTTCAAAGTCACAATCATTGACACACAAAATTCAAATGAGCAAAACAAACAAGAAATGACAAAACAATCAAGAACTGGCAAAACAAACAAGAACTTTCAAAACAAACAAGATACTGCAAAACAAACAAGATACTGCAAAACAAGCAACAAATAGCACAATAGCAACAATGAGAGAAGTGGCCATAAACAGGCTTGGACCAATTTCAAGCAAGACACACAAATTATACATCTAACACAATAAAAAAATACTCATATATACAAATTGACACAATGATGAAATCACTGCTTGGGGAGGGGACACAACTTGGCTATGGGCCTTTTGAACTGGCCGTTAGCAGCCTTCACTAACACCACACGAACACACTTGTCAGGACCAGGAAACAGCTCGACGATGACACCCACCAGGGGTGGTAAGTTGTCTTCCTTGATCCGCACGTGATCACTGGTCTGGGGTTGCCAGGCTGCCTCTGATGTCCATTTGGTGCGCTGCTGCAGGTTGTGTATGTACTCCGTTGACCACCTCCTCCAGAATGATTGGTACATTTGCTGGGTGAGTTGCCGGTTGGCAGGGATTTCCAGGACAGAAGGTTCAGGGTAAGTACAAAGGGGTTGTCCAATTAGGAAGTGACCAGGAGTGAGCGCAGCAGGAGAATCAAGATCGTCAGAGAGAGAACACAATGGCCTTGAGTTCAAGCACGCTTCTGTCTGACTCAATACGGTGGTTAACTCATAAAACGTTAATACTGCATTGCCAACAACACGTTTGAAGTGTGAGTTTATGGACTTGACTCCAGCCTCCTACAGTCCACCAAAGTGAGGGGCATGAGGTGGAATGATCTCCCAACTAATCCCTCCTGAGGTCGAGAAGCTCACCAAGCACCTCTGTAGAGTCACAGATCTCCATATGCCCTAGTTCAGCATTTTCGTGCATGAACGCAGAATATTCCTTCAACTGTGGTTGCCCCTTAAATCTCCTCTCAAGATGGTCCAATCTACGAGAGGCCTGTTGTCGTGACTCACCCAATGATTTGCAGTTCGGTTTCATTGGCAATCGAACTACAAACCTACCTTCTTCAGTACGAGTTGTGTGGCGCTGAAAGTGAGGCTCACACAGTTTGTCCTGTTTGCTTAATGCCTTCGTAGTCACTTCTTCTAGTTTCCAAAATCTTTGCAATTTGGCATCTAGACTATCACCCCTGACGAAGCATGATGTCACTGTGGAAGCAGGCGTGTTATGTGGAGCAGCCGGTATCCTGCCAGACAAAATCCAGCCAAATCTTGTTTTGACTAGTGAAGGATGATCGGCTGCACTAGTCTTTCATTGCACAACACATCGAAGAAGACTTCTGCTCCAAGCATCAAATCTATGGGGCCAGGTTTGTTGAATTCCGGATCAGCAAGTGGGAGTTGACATGGAATATCCCAGGAACTTGTATTTATATAGCTCGCTGGTAGGTTACTGGTAACATTATCCACAATAGCACAGTTTGTTTTCAGATGAAAATCACTAAACCTAGAAGACAATTCAATGTTACATGTTTGTGACGCCGACACTGTGAAGGCATTATTCACACCATTTACTGGAAATGACTGTCTGATACACTTCAATTTCAGTTTATCTGACAAGCGCCTGGATATGAATGACAGCTGACTTGCACTGTCAAGCAAAACTCTGCAAGAGTGCTGCCCACCTTGGATGTCTTTGATGTTGACAACAGCCGTCGCCAACAAAGCATTGTGGTGGGTGTTTGTATTAGCACTTACAGCTTGATGAGCTACATACTGAGTCGTAGCTTCACCATTTTCACTGTGCTTAGAATCAGCTGCTTGGTGGAGCAGTGCATTGTGTCTGCCATTACAGAATTTGCAACAGGAAAGCTTGCAACTACGCGCATAATGACCACTGCAGCAGCACAAGAAACAAAGCTTATTCGTGGCTATATAATCGCGCCTCTCACTGACATTCAAGGCAGTAAATCCCTTGCAATCAGTGAGTGCGTGATGCTTTTTACAATACTCACAAACTACTTCAACATCAGCACTGGCCAGATGTGCTCTCCTCACATTTTTTACTTGATTTGCAATGCTTGGATTACTCTGCGTCTCTTTGGGGGTATTATCCCTAAATTTAATCAGTTCAAAGGCTAGACATTTTGTTTCTAAGAACTGTATGCGTTGGTTCACTGTGGTGAACGTTGACCCAGACATTTTTTCCTCCCACTCCTGACGATCTGTGGGACGCATGCTAGTCAATATTTGTTCTGAAAGGAGAATTTCATGAAGTGGCACATCAGGCTTAAGAGCTTCTAGAGCCTTCAGATGGCTACATATATGGTTAATCAGCTGCCTATAATTGGTTGACGTACCGTGGCTGACGGTAGGAAAATTTAATAAAGCCTTAGCATGTCTGGCCGCGACTATCTTAGGATTATTGTATCTTTGTGTAATAAGTCTCCAAGCTACTGAGAAGTTTTCTGAGGTTACTGGTAAATGTTTTAGAATGTCCCTGGCTTCACCTTGAAAAGTCGAATTTAAATAATGAAACTTTTGAATATCGTCAATTGAGTCATTATTCATGACGAGACTCGAGAAAGCATCTCTGTAGGATGACCATTTGAGATAATCCCCTTCAAAGGTTGGCAAATTGATAGCAGGTAATTTCAAATTGCTAACATTGCTCGAATGATTCGAGTTGGCAGGCTCAGGCTTGTGAGCGTGCCTCTTCAATAAACCCCGTATGGTACATTCAATGTGTTCACAAGAGACCTCGAAATCTGCCCTATCACTACTGTGATCTGTTAATTCATCGTCCATTTCGAGTCCAATCCGCTTGAATTTGCGCCAATTTGCCTAATCTATATTCCAAGATTTCAATGCTAAGTGTCTCTGCATCTTGCATTGAATTACTCAAGCGTGAAAGAGCTGCCTTTGCAAGCCCTCTCTGCTTGACTAACCGACCTCTTGTTGCTGGCTCCATTGTAGGGAAGAGCAGATTAGAAACAGGAAGCCAAGCGGTAACACTCACCAAGGCTGTAGCGGCGCTGAGGCAGTGCAGAGGCGGCGGCCGCGGAGCCACGTGATGCCGTTGGCAGACGTGGTGCGAGGCGCAGCTTCTGTTGCGCCAAACTGCGGGTTGGTCGGAGATGATGCTGGTGCGTGATGCCGTCGGCAGTCGTGTTACGAGCGACAGCTTCCGTTGGCGCCAAACTGCGGGATGCTCTGAGATGATGCCGGTACCGTGTGCTCGCTTTAACGCGATCGCGCGTGATGCACTAGTCGGTCACAAGTACTGCACTCACACACCGTAGTCAAGGCTGTTATTTGCGTTGTCCCGTACAGACCTTGAGACACACAGTGGCGCTTACAAGCCGCGAACATGTGCAGTACACACGTGATTTACAAAGTTCATTTCCGGAAAGTAACTGCGAATGCGCTTTCACGTGAACACTAATCTTGCGGTCTACGTTTTCGTGGTCACTGTATCCGGCCCGGAGGACCAAATGTACGAGCCTCTGGTTGCACGTACATTAAGTGAAAGCGTGTAAATGTGAGACTAGAATCTCCCCATCGTTTCCACCTTCTCAATAATAATCAAGACGTAAACCTGAATTATGATATTTAAAGCATTTATTAGTAACAGTTACACAAATGTTTCGCCAGCCGCGATTACAGTGTTACAACATGAGGAGCCTACAAGCGGTAGCCCTCTGAGACGTCCGACATGCGTCCGTTAGCGACGGAGCCTCGACACAGTCTGCCGTGCCGAGTGTCGCGCACCCACCACGAGGGCCGGGGCGGCATCGGAACAAAGGCAGTATACCTGCCGGCGGGACCGCGGTGGTGGTCAAGCTGCCCTTGGGGTTCCAGCATTTCTCCCAGGGGGCAGACCTGACTAGGCGGCATCTCCACCCAGCTACCAACCACCACCAGATGGCAACTGCGAGTCCAAACACCGTTACTATCACGTAGTGAGGGTATTGTTTGTCCTTTGCGCCTAGAATATTTAACATATGACCAAAATCTCTTCGGGTTTTCAGTGAGATTTCGTGCATGAGTAAAGCTGACGAAATTGAAAAATTTAGGGAAAAGGGAGGGGGGGCGATGGCGGCTTTAAAATTTGTTTTCACGGGGTGGCTAAATCGCTGGGTACGACCTTGGCTGTGTAAGGGACGCTACGAGTGGGTGGAGAGCACATTTTTACGGGATCCCCAAAACGTGGCCAAAGCCCCGAAAAATGAATTCTCGATTCTCGGAATTTTGACGGGTGGGGGGAAGGATTGGTGCAGACAGCTCTGAAATATTAAATAGGATAAAAATGGTGGTTCCGTTTTAAGATTTCCAAGCTTTACCTCCTCCCCCCCCCTCTCTCTTGAAGATGGCACTCGTCACTTCGTGTGAGTAAAGAGCTAGTTGTGTTTCACATGGACGATATTTTTCTAAATCCGTGCTGACGTTGAGTCAATAGATCGTTCAGTTCGAGATAATTCATAATATTTGAGTACAGGATTTGTTCCAAAACCCTGCTGCAAATTGACGTCAGTGAAATAGGCCTGTCGTTTAGTGGATTACTCCTACCGCCTTTCTTGAATATAGTAAATCATCGGCAGAGGTGTGACGCCCCTGTAGCACGCCCCAGCTGTTAGGACAGACGGCGGTAACAGGGTGAGTGCCTCGGGCGCCGCCCCTTTCATCTGCTCGGAGGAGACGAGATGGGGCGGTTATGACTCCGCCGCCGCAGGTAATAAACTTGCCGAATACGGCGGCCGCAATTTTCCGCACTTTTCGTGGAAGTGGAGGGGAGGGGGAGGGGAGGGGGAGGGGAGGGTTGCCATTAAGAAAGTGCCGAGCGCGCTGATCCCTGACCGCCCCGGCTGGGCGAGGGTGTCTGAGCAGCGGCCGACCAGGGCGGATGAGGGTGCGTGGTTAGGTCAACCCAGACAACGCTGACGTCCTTCCAGAAGGACGAGAACGGCAGCTTAGCTTTTTATGCTTGTCTGTAAGAATTCCTGCACAGTGTCATGTTTTATTTCTTTGTACAGCCTACTCGCATTGCAGATCAATTTTGGTTTGTATTGTCGATTGCAAAGTGGTTGGATACAGCTGCAGTTGAGGTTCATTCAGTAAGTATTGAAGACTTCCCCTAGTTTGGTTTATATGTCTTGAACTTTCTTCAGTTTCTGAGACATTTATATGTATATATTTCATCTTAAATGTTGTTTTAGGCCGGCCGCGGTGGCCGAGGAGACTAAGGCGCTCCAGTCACGGTCTGCACGGCCTCTACGGTCGGGGGTTCGAATCCCCCCTCGGGCATGGATATTTGTGCCGTCCTAGTTAGTAAGTAGTTCATAAGTAGTTTGTAAGTTTAGGGACTGATGAACCCGTAGTTATGACCCATAGACTATACAAACATTTGAACATTTTTGTTGTTGTTTTAGTAATAATGATTCATCAAATTAATATTACAAAATTTTCATTTGGATGTCATTCCAGAAATAAGGGTAACATGGCAAAACTAATAGCATGATTTTGAAAAAAAATCACTTTTAACGATCTTGTGCAGTCACGTGCAGGTAATTAGTAGACTCTGAGATAAAAATTAAATCAAAAATAATTCCGCGCTATCTGGGTTAAACGACCTTCACGGTCATGAACGTAAGGCAAGGGCTTATGAAAGTCTAAAGCGTAAAGAAATATTAGTTTCAACGCAGACTTAAGTTTTTTCTAATGGATACCTTAAATTATTTCTCATTCGCCAAAGAAGACGAAACCAATATTCCAGATTTCGAATTACGAACAGATACCGTAATGATTAACGTAGAAGTAGATATCATCGGAGTAGTGCAGCAACTAAAATCACTTAACAAGAACAAGTTCTCTGGTCCGGATTGTATACCCATTAGATTTCTATCTGATTTGCAGCAGGGTTTTTTAACATATCCTGTATTCAAATATTATGAATTATCTCGAACAGAACGATCTATTGACCCAAGGTCAACACGGATTTAGAAAATATCGTTCATGCGAAACACAACTGGCTCTTTATTCACACGAAGTGATGGGTGCAAATCGATTCCGTATTTCTTGATTTCCAGAACGCTTTTGACACCGTATCTCACAAACGGCTTTTAATCCAATTGCGTGGTTATGGTATATCGCCCAAATTTGCGATTGGATAGGGGATTTCTTGTCAGAGAGGACACAGTTCGTAGTAATCGATGGTAAGGCATCGACTAAAACAGAGGTGATATCGGGCGTTCCACAGGATAGTGTTATTGGTCTTCTGCTGTTCCTTATTTACATAAACGATTTAGGGGAAAATCTAAGTAGCTCTCTTAATTTATTTGCAGATGACGCCGTCATTTACCGTATAGTAAAATCTTCTGAAGATCAAAACGATCTGCAGAACGATCTGAATAAGATATCACTATGGTGTAAAACTTGGCAATTGACTCTAAATAATGAGAAGTGTGAAGTCGTCCACATGAGTACGAAAAGAAATCCGTTAAACTTTGTTTATAAGATAAATCAATCAACTGTGAAGGCCGTAAACTCCACTAAATACCTAGGAATTACTGTTACTTCAGACTTAAATTGGAAATAACACGTAGATAATATCGTGGGAAAGACGAACCAGAGACAGCGTTTTATTGGCAGAACCCTTAAAACCTGCAACAGAACTACTAAAGAAACTGCATACACAACGCTTGTCCGTCCATTTTTGGATCCTTATCAGGTGGGTTTGACGGAGGACATCGAAAGAGTACAAAGAAGGGCAGCTCGTTTCGTATTGTCACGGTACAGGGGAGACAGCGTTACGGAAAACATACAGGATCTGGTGGGATGAGAATCATTACAACAACGGCGCTTATCGCTGCGGCGTGGGCTACTTGCGAAACTCCAATCGCCAACATTCTCCTCCGAATGCGAAAATATATTGTTGACTCCCACTTACATAGGTAGAAATGATCATCAGAATAAAATACGAGAAGTCAGAGCTCGAACAGAGAGATTCACGTGTTCTATCTTCACGCGCGCTATTCGAGAATGGAATGGGAGATAAATAGTATAATTGTGGTTCGATGAAACCTCTGCCAGGCACTTAAATATGATTTGCAGAATATCCCATGTAGATGTAGATGTAGAAGCAGTCAATAGAATGAAAAGAATGGCATTGGTTGCATCGCGATGCGTCAGTTACATCCAGAGAAACTGCGAAGCGAAATTTACGTATGAGACACATGAAGCGCACAGCTAGCACGTGTTCGGGGCTCATCCGCGAGTTTTTGTTCTTCATGTAGATCTACGCTTTGCGGTCGTTGGTTCAGTATTGTTCTTGTTTGTTCGATGATATATTTGGCTTAGCTTTTATAATACAGAGGGCGTTTGTCTCCCTGACGCAGCGCGCTGAGCCACGGCGCCCGGCATTGAGCTGATTTTACCCTATCGACATGCCACATTCAACAGGTAATAATATAGTGGCGAAACGTATGGAAAAATTGGAGTATCATCCTAAAATTTCTTTTTCCTTTTACCACTGTTAACGGCTACGTGCACACATAATTTTTATATTCGCTACAACTATGACAAACCATTTTTAAATTATGTACGTTTCATTGGTCTTCTTGTATGATTAATATGAAAAATCTGTACCCTCAGTTTCGTATTACATCTAAATCTACATGGGATACTCTGCAAATCACATTTAAGTCTGGCAGGGGTTTCACAGAACCACCGTTATACTATTTATCTCCCATTCCATTCTCGAATAACGCGCGGGAAGAAAGAACACATGAATCTCTCCGTTCGAGCTCTGATTTCTCATATTTTATTCTGATGATCTTTTCTACCTGTGTAAGTGGGAGTCAACAATATATTTTCGCACTCTGAGGAGAATGTTGGCGGTTGGAGTTTCGTAAGTAGCCCACGCCGCGGCGATAAGCGCCGTTGTTGTAATGATTTCCATCCCAGGTCCTCTATCATTTCCGTAACGGTGTCTCCCCTGTATCGTGAAATTACAGGCCTATCTCATTGACGTCGATTTGCAGTAGGATTTTCGAACAAATACTTTGTTAGAATATTATGAACTCCCTCGAAGTGAACGACCTATTAACCAATAGTCAACACGGATTCAGAAAGTATCGCTCTTGCGAAACACAGCTTGCTCTTTATTCACATGAAGTGTTAACTGCCATCGTCAAGGGATCTCAAATCTATTCCATATTTCTGGATTTCCGGAAGGCTTTTGATACTGTACCCCATAAGGGTCTTCTAATGAAATTGCGTGCTTATGGAATATCTCCCCAATTGTGCGATTGGATTCACGATTTCCTATCAGAAAGAACACAGTTCGTTGTAATTGACGGTAAGTCATCGAGTAAAACAGAAGTGATATCTGGCGTTCCACAGGAAAGCGTTATAGGTCCCCTACTCTTCCTCGTGTTTATAAACGATTTAGGAGACAATCTGAATAGCTCCCTTAGACTGCTCGCGGATGATGCTGTCGGTTATCGGTTAGTGAAGTCAACAGAGGATCAAAAGCAACTGCAAAGCGATTTAGACAAAATTTCTACTTGGTGCGAATATTGGCAATTGACACTAAATAAAGAAAAGTGTGAAGTAATACACATGACCATTAAAAGAAATCCGCTGAACTTCAAGTACACGATAAATCAGTCAAACCTTAAGGTCGTAAATTCTACCAAATACCTAGGAGTTACAATTACGAACAACTTTGACTAGACAGAACACATAGAAAATATTGTGGGGAAGGCGAATCAAAGGTTACGTTTCATTGGCTGAACGCTTCGAAGATGCACCAGCTCCACCAAAGAGACTGGCTACATCACACTTGTGCGTCCTCTCCTGGAGTACTGTTGCCCCTTATGGGACCCTCACCAGGTGGGACTGACGGAAGATATTGAGAAGGTACAGAGAAGGGCAGCTCGTTTTGTTTTATCACGTTACAGGGTGGGGGGGGGGGGGAGGGGCACGGAAATGTTGCACGAATTGGGGTGGAAATCATTAAAAGAAAGATATTATTCATTGCGGCGTGATCTGTTTGCGAAGTTTCAATCACCGACTTTTACTTCTGAATGTGAAAATATTTTGCTAGCACCCACCTACTTAGGGAGACATGACCATCCCAATAAAATAAGAGCAATCAGATCGAAAACGGAACGATTTAGGTGTTCTTTCTTCCCGCGCGCTATTAGAGAATGGAACGGTAGAGAAAAGTTATGAAAGTGGTTAATGAATCCTCTGCCAGGCACTTAAATGTGATTTGCAGAGTATTTATGTAGATGTAGACAATGTAGATCACCAGCCAAATTCTTCGAAAATATGCCAACGAGTACAGATACTTTCGACTATGACCTCATTGCGTTTTTGTGACTCTAAATCATCAACAACTGAATAAGTAGAAAGTAAGTCGTATTGGAAGACGACAGTAAATCACTGAATTGTGAACAGATTCGATGTTAGGCGGTATTGCGTAAGAGTAGCTAACTATTTTGCTAAATTGTAGTTTTTGCGGTCACTGGTTCGCATTTAATTCCTGTACGTACAACCCTTTCACCTATTTTTTAGAAAGTTTTATGTATTCTCTTTACAAAGCACCACACATTATTTTTTAAAGTTTTTAGCAATATAGCTCATCTTCATTGCAACACACGTATGCCACTGTAGATCTAACGAACACATTAAATTCCTACTGAAATATTATATCATGATGTTCATCATGGTGTAAGTCAAAGTATCACTCAGAATAAGAATACAGAAGACTGATACATTAGAAACAATTTAATCTTTTATTTCAGTCGTCTATAAAAGCCAAAAGAAGGTTTATGAGCTAGTTATCCAAAGCAAAATTCTATATTATAGGCCTATGTGTAATTTTCGTTTTATTTTCTGTTATTTCTGAAACAGCTGCAGTTTCATTAACGTCAGAGATTATTAACTCTCATAATTCGTGCGACATCGTTTGTAACTTCTACCAGCAGACGACTCTGAACGAACCTCGAAACTCGGTAGCGCGCGCGACACATTTGAGATTCAGGCAGGATTTGAATCTCAAACGTCGCTCTTCGTCGCGTCTGACGCGCAGCACGTAGGACACACCCGTAAAGCCGTCGTCACACTGAGCGTGTGTCTGAATGTGTGCGGTCAACGTGCCGAGTCCAACGCTCGGAGACGCCTTGTGCATACTAAGTGCAACGAATTATAAAACTGTCATGACAAACTGTGTGGTATAAAATTAGAAAAGGCCTAAACATGAGGCAAACAAAATTGCAACTGTCTCGCTTTATAATAAAACTTAAAAATTATTCCTCCGCGGTCAATGTTACTATTCACTAGAAGAATGTTCAGAAAGTATAAAATGCAATACGTGAAACAGTTCATTGCGTATTTAACTCTAAGTAAGGCGCAAACTTTCCTGTTCATAAAACGAATCCAACAAACTCCTCAGAGGATGCGCAGCCGCGGTGGAGTAGCTGAGCGGTCTAAAGCACCTCGCTGCGGAGCGCACGGTTGCTCGCCGTGGAGGTTCGAGTCCTCCCTGGGGCATGGGTGTGTGTGTTTGTCCGTAGGTTAGTTTACCTAGGTTTAACTAGTTTATAAGCTGCGGACTGATGACCACGCAGTTTCAAATGTTTGTAGAGTCTATGGGACTTAACTACGGGGTCATCAGTCCCTAAACTTACAAACTACTTATGAACTACTTACAACTAAGGACGGCACAAATATCCATGCCCGAGGGGGGATTCGAACCCCCGACCGTAGTGGCCGTGCAGACCGTGACTGGAGCGCCTCAGTCTCCTCGGCCACACCACGCAGTTTGATCCGATAGGTTTACAGACATTTGATTTTGAGGATGCGCGCTGATGTTTACATAATATCGAATGTTATGTAGTGTACTTCCATCAGATTTATAAGATAGTCTTTGAGTCTACCAGAAAACCTAAATAAAAGAAGAAAAACTATTTACTCTCGAGAAGCATTGAACAAATGCCCATTCATGTTACAATAAATGACTTTGATGCGAATGCTATGGCTACTAACGTATCTTAAGTGTCATCGACGAAGGTATTAGACGTGTAGTATACACTACTAGAAGATATGTCGGTTGCTGACATGTAATTACAACAAATGACGTAAGAAACAAATCGTCGATAGATCTTCAGTCTGACTTGTCAGGAAACGGCACATTCCAGTCATTTATTCCAACAAATAGTACCTCTAATGACGGGTTTTCGAGAGATCCTCAATTTCCTCAGTTACTTTTACTTGCTTTGAAATGTCATACATTCATAAGACCTGAGTTATATACATAAAACATGAAATCCGACGGCCAACATGGCGCCTTCGTCTCTCTACCGAAAGGACCTGCCCCCTCCCCGGACATCCACGTGGTGTGACGTCGGTGGCGTTCTGCCACCTTATTGGTGATCGTTCAGAGGCTCGTTGAGAATGTCTGGCATGCTTGATACTGCCCCACACGTTGGGAAAGCCTCGCCAACTTGCGGTTCCCACGTTGTGACGTCAGAAACTCGCCACGTTGGCCACACTCGTTCAGATACACGCTCCGTGTGCCGACGGCTTAAGCGTACTTGCGGTTGAGATTTGGCGCTTGAGGCTGTCGCGCGCTCTCGCCCACTTTGGTCGCTCACGTAGAACACGCTCTTGTTGTACAAGTATGCTCGACTAAGATAGCAGGTTTTGCTATACTCCGTTCACCGAGACTTTCAAGGGGTGGACAAAAACGGGACGCTCGCTCATTGTCGCTACTATGTATCAATTGATGGAGTTCCATGTTGTAATGGAAAAGGGAATGCGGCTGTTGGTTGAGTTTTAATTCCAAATTATTAACTTATCCACCAACAGCCGTAAAGTTTATGTTGTTTTATTTAAGGACTGGTTTCGGTATTACATTAATTCTTCTTTATATTTTGTATGATATACGTAAAGCATGATGTTATGGTTACAACACTGATTTACAACTTAATTTCCATAGGGCCTCAAGATGGTGTTAAATAAAAGAACATAAATTTTACGGCTGTTGGTGGATAAGTTAATAATTTGGAATTAAAACCTCTGTATCAGGCGTAAAGCGGTTGTGTGTTTTACTGTATAGCAGTGCTATAACACGCCACAAATATTCAAAATTTATTTCTTTTAATAATTCATAAAATGTCTGAAAAGTGTTCAGATACCTCCATTTTCGTTTACGACAGAAAGAACTATGTCAGCAAAACAACAAATTATGTACTTTAGTACCTATCACATTTCTGTGAAAGTCATCAACACTTTCTATAAGCTTCTGTTGTGTGTTCTTTTTTAAATTTATTTTTAGACTTCAGTTACCATACTATAAAATGAGGAACGACCAACACCCGTAAATGCAGGTGTTTTATAACAATATCTATCATTTATTGTTCTGGACTAAACAGCTCTGTTTTATACACATTAAGAACTTGATGTTTTCTTATTTGATCGCTTTTTGCATGGATTCAAAATGTTCAAATGTTTGTAAATCTATCGGATCAAATTACTAGGTTATCAGTCTGTAACTTACAAACTACTTAAACTAAGGACAACACAAATACCCAAGCCTCAGGGAGGACTCGAACCTCCGATGGCAAGTAACCGCGCGCTCCGCAGCGAGGCGCTTTAGACCGCTCGGCCATTCCACTGCTGCTTGCATGGATTCAAAATGTAAGATGACATAATGAATTTACATTTGTGCGATACGGACGAAAAAGAGATAGAATATGAAAGCTCACTACGTATGCTGCTATTCAGCAACTGGTCGTTCAAGATGAAATTTCTATCCAGCCCCGATTACCATCCCTCACAACACACACAAAGCCCTTACTCCTGCAATGAACGCAGCGACACTGAGCGAGCGCCCCTGTTTTGTCCACCCCTGGTCACGCGGCTTGCTGTGTTTACAGCCCGTCTCTCGTTTCGGTGAACGGAGTATAGTTTCATTGCAAGAGGCAACCCTAGTGACTTGCAGTGGTTTTTGGCCAGTATGTAGCTGAAGAATAATTCAACTTTCCGGCTAGTTACGTGCAGTGCATTATATCTATTTGAAGGGTGAATGTGTAACGCCCCACAATGTGAGACGGACTCCTTTCAAATGGCCACAGTAGCCAGGCCTAACAGCAGGGGTGTGCAGGGCTCACAAGGCCGCCCCCATTGGCCGCTGTGCTTGCGCCGGCAGCGCAACTCCTTGCCGGGCCTAACTCGGTTGTGCCGAAGCCGCGTCCCATATAGGGGGCGCTGGCGGCGCCTAGCCTAGCCGCGAGATCAAAGCCCGCCACGAGGGCGGTAATTGTGTTGCCTGTGAGAGGGGAGCAACTCTGCCGAGGTCAAGGGGTGCGTGGCGGCGGCTGGGGAGGGGTGGAACGGGGCGATCCTAACAGGGGCGTAACGTATGCAAGTAGCAAGTGTGTCTCTCATATCTGATAACGTGGGCTGCAAGGGGTTAGTGAGGCAATCTCCCACTCGCAACGCTGCGATCGTCTTACGCGTTGTTGTGTTCGTGTTTACAAACGCTATATCATGTCCTTCGTTGATAATTGCCGTCTTTAACTGACTATAATAGCATACAGGATGACTTATACAAAATTTCTAGTTGGTGTAAAGAATGGCAACTAGCACTCAATGTAGAAAAATGTAACGTGATGCGCATGAGTAGGGAAAACAATCCCATAATATTCGAATACAGCATTAGTAGTGAGCTTCTAGATGTTGTCGTGTCGTTCAAATATCTAGGCGTAACATTGCAGAGCGATATGAAATGGAACGAACATGTAAGGACAGTTATGAGTAAGGCGGACAGCCAACTTCGGTTTATTGGGATAATTTTGGGAAGATGTACTTCATCTGTAAAGGAGACCGCGTATAAAACGATTGTACGACCACGTCTTGACTATTGCAGCAGATCAGTTTAAAGGAAGACTTAGAAGCAGTTCAGAGGCGAGCAGCTAGGTTTGAAACTGGTAGGTTCAACCAATGTGCGAGTGTCACGGAAATGCTCCGGCAATTCAATTGGGGATCGATGGAGGAAAGACGACGTTCCTTTCGTAATTTCTGTTGAGGAACTTTAGAGGGCCGCAATTTGAAGCTGAGTGTAGTACGATCTTCCTGCCGCCTACTTATATTTCGCGTAGTGATCACAAAGACAAGATAAGTGAAATTAATGCTCGTACGGAGGCATTTAGGCATTCTTTTTTTCTCGTTCTATTTGCGAGTGGAATAGGAAAGGAAATGCCTAGTAGTGGTACGGTGTACCCTACACCACGCACCTTACGGTGGAATGCGGAGTATATGGATAATTCAGATTTTTATATGAAGAATTGTGCAGCGGAACAGATTGTCAGTCGTGTTCGATGCTTAATTAAACAGAAGAACGTGAATGTCAAGCAAATATTTCGATTGAAACGAATAGCAGAGTGGCTATCTCCTAAACGGAAGTGACGATATCTTCGTGTTCCGTGCCTGGCTACGAGTCACGATATAGAAGTTGCAAGGAGCTAAATGTTCAAATGTTTGTGAAGCGTATGGGAGTTAACTGCAGGGTCATCAGTTCTTAATCTTACAAACTACTTACGAACTAACTTATACTAAAGACGACATAAACATCCATGTCTGATGGAGGATTCGAACCTCCGACGACGGAGGCCGCGCGATCCGCTACGTTGCGCTCCAGACCGCTCGGATACTCCCGCGAGGCTGCAGGGAACTAAATCACTTTTTCATTTTAACAAAAAAAATCCCATATATATATATATATATATATATATATATATATATATATATATATATATATATATAAGGGTGTTTCACTAAGTGTATTTGCATCTGTAACTTATAAAATAATAGGGGACGGGAAATTTTAATGCGGTAAGTCAACACAAGAAATGTTACACTTTCTGAAGAGCTATGAACATAGTTTATTGTATCATTTTCCAAAGAGTTACAGCACAAAGATATAACTTTTTAAATGGAGCAATAGTTTTTTCTATCGTGCATTGGATTCGTTGAAACCAGCTGCGTCCAAATCAATTTAAACTACATTCCTATCACTGTTAGTTTCGGTACTACAACCCTTCAAATTTTATGGGGCAGATACCACAAACGCTGCGCATAATGCAATGTGCCTTCTAAATGTGGTGCGGCCGAGTTGTAACGTCGCCGGTGTCACGGAACGAGAAGCTTCTTCGATGCGCTGTTAGACTGTCGACTGTCGCCCCACAAACAACCGGGGCTCTATATACCACAGTTACTGACATCGGATGACGATGGCATACACGAACAACGAGTACGTTGACATGTTGCTGATGCTCGGCGAGTGCCGACACGATGCCACTGAAGCAGCCACGGCGTATGGCGTGAGATCTCCTAGGCGAAGAGCCCCGGCAGCCATTACGTTCTTACGTGCTGAACAACGACTTCGGGAAACCGGCACCTTGGTAATGCGCCGCAGTAACAGACGAAGACCTGCAAGAAGTGAGGAGACGAAGGTGTTTGTTTTAGCTGCACTAGACCACGATCCTCATGTCAGCTTACGAGCCGTTGCTGCTGACGCTGGTGTCAGTCTCACATCTCTGTGGCTTATAGTACACGGCCACAGGTTTCACACGTACCGCCTGTCACTGACCCAGGAGGTGCATGGGAACGATTTCCGTGCAAGAGTGACATTCTGTGAGTGGGCCATGCGTAATTTCATGCTGGAGTCTTTACAAAGTTGTGTCTTTACAAATGTTCTCTGTTGAGTCCACGTTCATAAATTATGGTGCAGTGAATCGCCATAACATGCACTACTGGGCCGCAGATAATCCTCGGTGGGTACGACCTGTCGGCCGTCAACGTAGGTGGTCTATTAACGTGTGTTGCGGAATCCTTGGGGATGAAATCAAAAAATGTTCAAATGTTTGTCAAGCTTACGGGACTTAACTATGGGGTCATCAGTCCCTAAACTTACAAACTACTTATGAACTACTTACGAACTAGGACGGCACAAATATCCATGCCCGAGGGGGGATTCGAACCCCCGACCGTAGTGGCCGTGCTGACCGTGACTGGAGCGCCTCAGTCACCTCGGCCACCGCGGCCGGCGGGATGAAATCATCGGTCCACACTACTTCCCAGGTACACTGACAGATGAGTTACATCGCGCTTTTATAGCCGACAGTTTGGGTGGTCTCCTTGAACATGTGTGTCTACACACGAGAGTCCATATGTGGATGCAGCACGATGGTCACCCAGCCCATTCTGCAAGTACTGTTGTGAAAGAACTAAACAACAGGTTTGCAGGAAGGTGATTGGGGCTCCATGGTCCTCATTCATGGCCCGCAAGGTCGCCCGATCTAACACCAGTAGATTTCTTTTTGTGGGGATATCTAAAGGATCGTGTTTATGTCACCGAGCCCACATCCCCAGACTATCTAAAACGGCGCATCGAGGACGCATGTCGCTCCGTCACACCGGCGATATTACATCTCGTCCGCAGATCCTTTCGACGGCGCATTGCATTATGCATTGAGGAACATGGACACACATTTGAACATCTCATGTAAATCAACTTCCTACCGCCATAACATCCATCACCCACCACACAGCCATGTATTATGTACAGCGTGTGGTATCTGCCCTTGAAACTTTGAAGGGTTGTAGCTCCCAAACTAACAGTGATAGGAATGTAGTTTAAATTGATTTGGACGCAGCTGGTTTCAACGATTCCAATGCACGATAGAAAAACTATTGTTCCATTAAAATATTATATCTTTGTGGTGTAACTCTTTGGAAAATGATACAATAAACTATGCTCATAGCTCCGCCGAAAGTGTAACATTTCTTGTGTTGACCTACCGCATTAAAATTTCCCGTCACCCATTATTTTATAAGTTACAGAGGCAAACACACTTAGTGCAACATATATATATATATATATATATATATATATATATATATATATATATATATATATATATATTGGATTTCTTTGTTAAAGTTTTCTAAATCTCTTGGTGACATGGAAAAGAGTTTTAGTTCCCTGCAGCCGCCCGCGAGTATCGGAAAGGTCTGGAGCGCCACATTGCGGATCGCATTTTGAGGTGTCGCACTGGTAACGCACTGGACTTGCATTCGGAAGGATGGTGGTTCACATCCACCTCCGGCCATCCAGATATAGGTTTTCCGCGATTTCCCTAAATCACTCCAGGCAAATGGCGGGATGGTTCCTCTCAAAGGGCACGGCCGATTTCCTTCCCCGTCCTTACCGAAAACAACCCGAGCGTTAGCTCCGTCTCTAATGACCAAGCTGTCGACAGGACGTTAACCCTAAGCTTCCTTCCTTCCTTCCCAAAAAATACAATGCGCTTACAAGAAAATCGTACATTTGTGATGCTCACTTTATTGAAAATTTAATATTAGAAATTTAGAAACTGACATATTCCTTATTATGGTTGAAACGACATAGACCTACCCAGAATTTCTTAGCACTTGAAACCAAATTCAGTTACTCAAATTTTCCTGAAGTTGCCTATGTATTTGTATATCCCGTTAAAGCTATGAATGCCGGCCGCGGTGGCCGAGGGGACTAAGGCACTCCAGTCACGGTCTGCACGGTCACTACGGTCGGGGGTTCGAATCCCCCCTCTGGCATGGATATTTGTGCCGTCCTAGTTCGTAAGTAGTTCATAAGTAGTTTGTACGTTTAGGGACTGATGATCCCGTAGTTAAGTCCCATAGACTATACAAACATTTGAACATTTGAAAACTATGAATTTCCCACAGATCTACAGTATTCTGCAACACGTATTATACAACTGTAAATTTTACACTCTAGTTTATTAATACAATTACTAAAAGTGAGTATTGAATGTTTTATACGTCGTAGTAAATTTCACGATCGTTATGTAGTCGGCCTCCTGCAGGAATATGAAATGAGGCGACACTAATAAGTATTAGTGTTGCCATAGAACATTCAATCATTCATTTTTTTCCTTTTCTTCCTACTTTAATAAAATTAACAATCCAAAAATTAATTACTGTAGGTGATGTTTTGCTATTGTTCACTGCCGTTTTCTCCTGTTTCCACCCCAGAGCAATTTTAAAAAAGCAATTATCAGTAATGAAAGTGCCCATAAATAATCTTACCGGGTGATTAAAAAGTCAGAATAAATTTGAAAACTTAATAAATCACGGAATAATGTAGATAGAGAGGTAAAAATTGACATACATGCTTGGAATGACATGGGAGTTCCTTAGAACAATAATAATAATAATAATAATAATAAAAGACCAAGTTCTAAAAATGTCCGACAGATGGCGCTGGACAGCAACACGTCAGTGACTGCGCATGAAAATCGTGTGTAAAAGGAGCTGTAATGAGAGAGAGAATCAGATGCACCAGCAGTCGCAGCATGTTGATGTTACCTGAAAAGGCACTTTTAGTGAAGCTGTATTATCAGAATGGGGAATGTGCTAGTTTAGCGTTACGATCCTATCGCCATAGGAAGGGGATTCGAACGGGTAAAGGTCCGTTGACAAATGCAGCTGTGGCGAGAATGATTTCGAAGTTCGAAGCCACGGGTTGTGGCACAAGACGTAATGCTGCTGAGACAGTTCAGTAAGAAACGGAGACTGGAGCGGATTGGTCTATGCACGGGGAAGTCAGCGCTCGTGCAGTCGCACGTCGCACCGGCATTCCATACACTACTGTTTCGTGGGCACTTAGGAGTAGCCTCCGTTGCTATCCTTGCAAAATCCCTCCCTGTTACCTGGCGATTTAGTGAAGCGGAGAGCATTTGCGAGGTGGGCATATCAAAAGATGGCGGAAGATGACGATTGGTTGAGTAACATGTTGTGGACCGATAAATCTTATTTCACGATTCGAGGGTCTGTCAACGTCCACAACTGCAGAATTTGAGTTACCGAAATTACTAGAAATGTGGTGGAAACTCCATTGCACGACGGGAAAGTCACGGTATTGGTTTGATATACCACATGTACCGTTATCGCGCCTTTTTTCTTCGAGGATTCTGGTTTTGTAACTGCTACCGTGATGGGTGAGAAGTACGCCGATGTGTTACAGAATCGCATCATTCCCATCCTGGCTGATAAACACCTGCTGGAACGTACGATTTCTATGCAGGATGGCGCTCCATTCCATATTGCTAGACGCGTGAAAAGACGTAAAAAGTAATTAACTGTAATCTGCATATGGACGGTTTCTTATTATATAAGCGCCGCGGTGGAGTAGCCGAGCGGTCTAAAGCGTCTCGCTGCGGAGCGCGCAGTTGCTCGCCGTGGAGGTTCGAGTCCTCCCTGGGGCATGGGTGTGTGTGTGTTTGTCCTTAGGTTAGTTTACCTAGGTTTAAGTACTTTGTAAGCTACGGACTGATGGCCACGCAGTTTGGTCCGATAGATATACAAACATTTGAATTTTATTTTATAAGCATTTAGTCCTGTTAGCTGAAACGCTATCATAGATACAACCACTCAAGAAATTGAAATGACGACTATTTGAGATGGTTACTTTCATATTCACCATACAATAACTGCCTATATTATATTAAAAAACTTACCCACGCTTTGACCAATATTAATATTTCAAAGCTATTTCATTGTAACCAAATAGTATCATGTTTGTAACTTAATTTTTTTTACCAAACATTTACGTAGTTTTTAACTATTGTTATTGTCTGATACAGGGTCTGAAGATGAGAATAATGTATTCTCGAAACATGTAATTAAAATTCCAAAAAATAACGGCTGAAGGTTTTTCATTTGTCAAATCAATACATCGCCGTTGTCCCATTATCAGTCTAACCAAGATGGATATACAGAGACCCTTACAAGGAGACCACATGGGTATCGGATTTTAGAACTTTTTGATATTTATGCTACGTGAAGTTCAGAATTCAAATAACAATCAGCCAAAGACATTTGACGAAACTATTAAAAATTCTCGAGAAAATCCACTATGCACGTAAGTTTCAATAATTAAATCAATTGCAGCGTCTGTCGGTGCAGTTCAGGCGGCAGCGTCCTGGTCTTCAAACAACATGGGAGGTGGTTTGAATCCCGCTGTCACGAATTTTTTATCTAATTATTTTTCGTTGTTTCGAATACTTACACTATTTTAATAACTAATATCAAATTTTTACAAAAAAAAAACACATTTTTTATTCGTAATTTTCTACATCTTATAAAAGTTCGTTAATAATGATGATTTCAATAAAAAAACTTTTGGTACATTTTTTACAGTATTGCCTTCAGTATTAGGTGACCTCAGTTGTCTTTGTTGTTCAGTTTGTCAAGGCCTACGACGCTGTTCAAATGCTTGTTAAGCTTATGGGACTTAACGGCGGGGTCATCAGTCCCTAAACTTACATACGAACTAACTTATATCAAAGACACGACAAAAATCCATGCCCGACGTAGGATTCGAACTCCAACGGGGAACGGCCTCGCGCATCACAGCATAGTCATCTCCTAGCTACTAATGGTATTCCAAGCAGCTAACCAACTGAACCATCCTATTAGGTGACGACACGGTGTTCAGCTCGTCTACATACACATAAAAACTGACACAACACGTGCAATTAGAGATCCCAAAAGGTTTTACATAACTGAATTCGGAAACAACAACAACAAAATATTTATTAGTGTGGGATTCGAACCACCGACTCTATGATTGTGCAACCATAATGCTACAACCTAAGCTGTACGGACAGATGACGCAACTGTTTTCATTACTGGTACTTGCAACTACTTGCAGAACCTCAAAGCCGATTTTTCTCGAGAATTTTTTAGAGTTGCGTCGAATGGCTTTGGCTGATTGTTATTTGAATTCCGAACTTCATGAACCATAAATATCAAGAAATTCTGAAATCCGATACCAACGTGGTCTCCTTGTTAGTAGCAGACATTTAACAAACTTTTTTGTGCGAAATATGAAAGTGGATCGTCATGGCTGGTCACAGTGCACCAAAATTTTTTGCGCTTGATCCTCATCCGTCTTTGATGTCATTTATCAGTAACAAAAAGAGCCACCATTGTACAACTGAATGAACTGTAATTAAGACTGTGCCAGTATAGGTTTCGTCATGTTCGTGCTGTTCAGACTGTACATCTACACATATGTACTCCTGAAATCACATTTAAGAGCGTGGCAGCGGGTTTATCGAGGCGCTTTCATAATATTTCTCTACCGTTCTGTTCTCTAATACCGCGCGGGAGAAAGGAACCTCTGACCTACAGGAAGTTGTGTGCTAGTAAGGGAAGCAACAAACCGCGGATAACGGAGTTACTTGAAACTTTCTGAACCTCAGTATTCCATTAGGACAACACAGTTTGCAAGCAATAAGGGGTGCTACTAACGGAATTTCGAGGAAATAACTAGTGTCGGTTATGTACCGGTGTGTTCCGAAAGAGCTTTCGGTGGTCACTTGGTTAGAGTTAGAGCTTCACAAACACCGGATCGAGTATTTCTCTTCGTTTCAAACTCGTACATTTTTAACAGTCGTCAAATAACGTTTCAAAGGTACTATAATGAAAAAGATGTGATTTTACATGGGGTTTCATTGAATTTGACATCTTTTTGTCTGTTTGCTAATATTTTGATAAGACAACCAGTATTCTACGTGTTGCATCCAGAAAGTAACATCCCTATTTTTGCAATAAATAAAAGGACAATTTAGTTACTTGACAAACTTTATTGGCAACACGTACAGACAGCAATGTTTGCGCTGTTTTTGACATAGTCAACAAAAGAACCGACACACTTGTCACCGTGTGATCAACTTGTGTGTCCTTGTGTCATAGAAGTCAGCCTTCAGCCCTTCGTCGTCATCAGAATGATAGCCCCAGGGCAGAACTGGCTTGAGGCGAAATACCGCGAAATACCATGGGCGTGTGGAAAGTCTCAGATAAAATACAAACCACTAACGTGTTTAGGGAAAACCATTTTTACTTTTCGACACAGTTTCCTTTTAAACATATACATTTCATCCAACGCTGTTCTAATTTGTTGATCCCTTCTGAATAATAGGAAATGTCCAAGCCTGCAAAATAGCTATTAGTTTCTGCAATCACCTCCTCGTTTGAATGAAATCTTCGTCCCGCCAGCCATTTCTTCAAATTGAGGAACAAATAGTAGTCCGAGGGAAACAAGTCTGGAGAATAGGAGGGATGTGAAACGAGTTGGAATCCTGTTTCCAATAATTTTGCGGCCATATCTGCTGATGTGTGTGCTGGTGCATTGTCCTGATGAAAAAGGACTTTTTTGTGGCCAATCGTCGGCGTTTTTCTTGCAGTTCGGTTCTGAAACAGTACAATAACGATGAATAATATTTACCTGTAATGATTTTACCCTGTTCCGGATAGTCGATGAGTATTGTCCCTTGCGAATCCCAAAAGACAGTCAGCCGAATGACCAGTCTTTGCCTTTTTTGTGCAGATTCTCCCTTGGTATTCCAAGGTTTAGATTGTTCTTTGGTCTCAGTAGTGTAGTAACGTATCCATGTTTCATCCACAGTAACGAAACGACGGTTAGAGTCCTGCAGATTCTTCCTGAACAGCTGCAAAACTTCCTTGCAAGACTTCACACGATTCCCTTTTTGGTCAAGCGTGAGCAATCGCGGAACCCATCTTTCGGATATCTTTCTCATCTCAAAATGTTTATGCAAAATATTGTGTACCCGTTCTTTCGAGATGGCCACAGCACTAACAATCTCACGCACCTTAATTCGGCTGCGGTGGCCGAGGGGACTGAGGCGCTCCAGTCACGGTCTGCACGGCCACTGCGGTCGGGGGTTCGAATCCCCCCTCGGGCATGGATATTTGTGCCGTCCTAGTTCGTAAGTAGTTCATAAGTAGTTTGTAAGTTTAGGGATTGATGACCCCGTAGTTAAGTCTCATAGACTATACAAACATTTGAACATTTTTTTGCACCTTAAGTCTTCTGTTATCCAACACCATATCAGGGATTTTATCAGTGATTTCATGAGTCGTAACCTCCACAGGGCGTCCAGAACGTTCAGCGTCACGTGTATCAACATGGCCACTCTGAAAATTTTGAAACCTCTTATTAACTGTTCTATTCGAAGGTGCAGAGTCACCATAATGTTTATCAATCTCCTCGTTGGTCTCCTGAGGCGTTTTGCCTTTCATAAAGTAATGTTTAATCACCAAAAGAAATACTTTTTCATCCATTATTTGACAATCACTCGACTTTCTTGATTTACACGACTACCAAACACAATGAAATAGAGAAATATGGCTGAAACTTGGTGTGCGTTCTTTCCAAAGATGCTACAAACTAATCATGACCTCGATACGCGCCGGTGGTACCATCTCGCGGACATTGCACGGACTTTCAAACGCCCCTCGTCAAAAGATGGAAACGGCGCGCAGCAGGATCAGGATTCGATGTTGGATAACAAAACAGCTCCCAAATATAATCCCGCAAGACACTTGCTGTGCACCGAGCCGTATTAAGTCGAGCACCGGCGTGGAGCAGGGCACGCCTACAGTCAGCACTCCAAGCCCCACCTACAGGACGGCTGGAGGCGGCTGCCGCACAGAAAGACAAAAGTCCATCTCACGCGATGACAGTTGTCTCAGTTCTTTTGGCGACTGTGTCGATAAATATCTCCAACATTGTTGTATTTGTTACCAATAAAAACTTTAATGTAACGGTATTGTCATTAATAACTATAATAATAATAATAAACCTTACTCTGTGGGTGCGTCTCGTAGCTGTGGCTTGGCTGCCTCCCGCTGCTTCCGTGTCGTGCCACACACTATCCATTCTTGCGCACAACCAGTACAGGAGCCCTCTTCTTGTGTTCCAGACGCTGCGCCGCGCTATTCGGCAGTCTCCCTGGACTGGTCTGGACATCAGCCTTGCGAGGTGAGTCCGCTCCAGCTGTTCTCAGACTTGTTCAGGGCGCATGCACCGCTGCCTCCATACATCTCACGGGCACCATTTCCGCCGACGTCCTTGATACAGGTAGAAAAATCAGTACACGGAGGTTTTTACTTCGTTTTCCAATAAACGTTAGTTATTAAGGGGGGACGTTGATGAAATTGCCCCAAAATTTCAATTTTCGACTTGTTTTTTATTTGTAACTACAACTCGTGGACAATAAATTCCCAAAGTTTCAATGTTGAAATGGCATCCGAAGTGTCTGAAAATTAATTAGAAGTGGACGCAGCCTCCCTGCCACGCCCACGTTTTGAAGCAGCACCTCAGTACTAGCTCAGTCAACAACGGTTCTGTGTATTACTGTCAACCAAACATGTGCGGCATACATCTAGAAGGACGTTATACATATTCTTCGGATTTATAGATCATCTTTGACTCCGTTCCGTATCTTGTGCACAGTAACAAACTATTTTTTCCCCCTTGTGATACTGACGCAGATTTACACAAGTGTTCGATTCTTTCTTCATTCAGTTATGCCACGATAAAAAGTGTATGATAAACTGCGTTTGAATAAGTTAGTGAATAGAAGACGTGAGAAACAACTACAAACCAGCAATGAGACTACGTCCAAAGTAAGAACATCTGCTGAAAATGTGAACTAGTCTCCTAGCAGCTCCAAACGAAAAATTACTGAGGTGAATGGTGCATACTACAGTGATGAATCTTGGTACACTGAATTTAGATTAATTCACCTTGAACTATTAACTGAAGCAGTGAAATTTTCTTGTGTTTGTAAGAAGTGTTGTAGTGATAACATTCAGATTATAGATCATCTGGAAACGGTGCCGTAAAACCACATTTGCATCTCCTACAGTTGTCAGAATTGCAACTTATGATGCAATTCTTGTATTTAATGATGGAAACATCGCGAGGATGAAAGTGTCAGAAAGACTTGGCTTCATGATAGGAATTTTTAGTCAAGACATCCTGACAAAAATAGATTTACAGCGCGGCTCTGCAGCTGAAAAGTTAGTTGAAGACCTATTATAGGAATGAAAACACAACAAGAAAGCAGAAGAGAAGCCTTGAGGGGAGAGACGACCCAGAGTACAAATATGGTGTTTTCTGAAGGAGAGACACAAGGAAAAAAATAGGTTGAACTTTAAATCGCGCCGTCTCTAATGACCAAGCTGTCGACGGGACGTTAAACCCTAAGCTTCCTTCCTCCTTTAAATCACGTTTCTTGAATTTTTTAAAGTTTATGTACCTTTTCCTCAGATTCTATGAATGCTATAATTATGCAACTTTATAAACATAGTTCTGTAAGTCTAATAAACGTGTCTCAATAGAAAATTCTGAAATTCTGAATGCAAGCTGAGAAAAGGGGCAAAGTGCTTGGAATTTTGTACGAATTTAAAATTGTACTTGTGAAATTATAATTTAAAAATTATGAAAATTCTCCTATTTGACGTATTGAAAAAACCTCATGACAGAAGCTTACAGTATATAAAGAGATAAAGCATAGAAACTTTGCAGAAATCTCTGGAACACTTCCTGAGAAAAAATAACATACATTATTCATTGAAAACAAAATTTCAAATTTAATTAAAATGCATGTTTTTATCAACGTCCCCCCTTAATCCAATTCTTGCAAAGTAACTAACACTTTTCAGATAGGTGGCTGAGGACATTAACCCTTCGTCACCCACGTGGGGTCCTGGTGGACACCAGGCTCATCTCCCCTCCCCCCAGCTACCATCTTGCCCCCTATTACCGTCTCCTCGCATGTCCTCCTCCGCAGTAGTGCTCGACACATTGTCAAGCTTGCAACAATCCAGCTGATGAGTCACCCTTCCATTGTTCGTAAAAACGCATGCTTCTTGTACGCACACTGCCCACGTGGGCGTCCGAGTAAAAAAAAAAAAAAGTAATTAAATAAATAAAAAATTGGCACATGTGGAATCTTGTTTCCTCAAATTTCCAAGGAATTTAAACAATGTAATGGTTATTTTCGTTGTGTACATATTCGATAAAACAGGGATTAAGGAACTATTATTTTTCTCCATACTGATATTGTGGAAAGAAAGTAATTTTCCCAACTGGAATTATACAATTTGCTCTTTCACGTTTCAGTTTGGTGAGTACGTATGAAGTCGTAATGGTAAACCTTGGTTCGCAAATCCTAACAGAATAAAAGACACACTTCAAGACGAATATTTTGACGAAATAGTGAAAGTGGATAACGAAATTTTGACAAACTTTGATATAGTGCCTGACGAGTTTTTTCGTTTCTTCTGAAGAAATTATGGATCCCTTTCAAAAGCCAAATTTACACGATCCTGAAGACAATGACAAACTTTTAGTTTGATAATTCTGTAACCAGAACTCTAACAAGGAACATTATTACACACCTTGGCGCTGCAAAAGGGGCTGCCCCAACAGGTAAAATCTTCCTATACGATTTCGCCGGGTCGGAATAGCCGTGCGCACTAAGGCGTGTTGCTACGGTGCGCGCGGACGTCCCACGTCGGAGGTTCCAGTCCTCCCTCGGCCATGGGTGTGTGTGTTGTTCTTAGGATAAGTTAGTTTAAATAGTATCCCAGTTTAGAGACGGATAACCACAGCAGTGAGGTCCCATAACTTTACAATCATTTCGACTTTTATTCCAAGATTTAAATTACTTGTCTTCTCCGAGGAATGTACTTATATGCTACTCATATTGGTAGCTATTTTTAATTCGAAATGTGTAACATTATCTTCTACATGCAGCTTCGCTCTCGTCTGTCTTTGCACACGTGTGAAAGACCATCCAAAGTGCAATAATTTCGAAACTTTGTTCTTAAGTTATGACCAGGATCATCAGGGTGAAAGAAAAGTTTCCAATTTTCCGGTTTAAAAGAAATCCATGCGAAGAATGACGATAAATATTGTGTTTCTTTACCGAGATGGAAATAAAGACATTATTAAATTAGGAAAAAAAAACCTGTTTCTTACAACGTGACGAAACCGCTGACTGAAGAAGTTATACGTTATACAATGTGTAAATTATGCAGGATTCAAATTTCAAAGAAATAGGTTTGGTGGTTTAGAGACGTTCACGTATTGGGTCAGCATTGTATTCAAGCGTATTACGTACTAGATATCAACCAATAAAGGTATTTTAATAAAATGTGATAAATGTCAAAAGTAAAAGAATAAATAGCTGTTGCAAGGCGTATTAAAGCATCTTAGAATCTATAAGAGGGACATTGATGCCCAGCTATTCCGTATTTCGAGATGTAATTGACATGAGTATGAATGTTTACTTTCTGAAGTGGCCTATGATCTTCCTCAGCGTACAACCTGTCTCCATATCAAATTTCATCGATATCGGTTAAGCGGTTTAGTCGTGAAAGCGTAACAAATACAGCTTCTTCCGCATTTAGTGTGGATTCATTTCGTCGTCTTTTACGAAGGAATTTCAGAACGCAGTGATAGTAACTATGCTTATTTATACTGAAAGTCTAACTACAACAGAATCATTATTGCTGCAATTTCTAATGATCCCCCATCCCTAAAGAAAGCATTTTTTCGCTCTATGTTTCACAGGTTAAAAAATTTGATCTTGGTCAGGAGGCTACTGATAGGGAAATCCGTACTATAATACAGAAAAGAATAGCCAATGGTTTCAAAGAATGTGATATTAAGAAAATAGGTAAAAATATACTTTCTTAATCTAATGCAAACAGCACAATGAAAACTGAAAAAACATGATGTTAAATATGCTGCTATGACTTATGAAGGCCAGTTATCATTAAAAATTAGTAATGAATTTAGAAAACATAATGTCATAATGTGTTTTAACACATGTAATCATTTGGGAAAATTCCTCCGCCATAGTGTTGAAAAACCTGTTAACAAATTTTGTTATGGTGGAGTATACAAGATTAAATGTGGGACATGTGACTACTTGTATATTGGTCAAACAGGAAGGGAATTTAAAATACGATACCGAGAACATAGCTACCCGAGCCATGGTAATGCACTAAGTACTCATTTGCGTCAACATCATCATCAACTTCTAAATATCGAAAACAATTTGCAAATTCTTCATTATGAGAATAAAAGCACATGTTCAAAAATTTTGGAAGATTTAGAAATTTTTGTGTGTAGATACACCTTGAAGGATCAACTGCGTAACGAACAATTTACCAGTATAATAGACTGGTTTTTCCAAATTTTCGAAGCAACATTTGTCAGTAATTAAGTTTGAGGATTTCACTTTTTTCCAAATATGGTATGTATTTTATTTTTGATATTTGTTTAAAATTGATGCACTTTAATTGTACCTTGTATCGTGAATAAATAAGTCAACTTTTCAGCCTATACTCTAACTTCCATGTTACTCACATAATAATTCGCCATAGAATCATTATTTTCTAAAATACTATATATATATATATATATATATATATATATATATATATATATATATATATATATAATCTAAATAACAACTGATATTTATTCTTATTTGTCAATACATAACAACAGTATTTTACATGAAAAATTTGAATACATCAAATCTAAATTTATATAATAACGATATATCATTCCAAATTATGTAAAACTATAAAAATATTTCACAAGTTAAATATTTCATAAGTTAATTACAAATGACAAATAATTTTGTGTATATACTTAATTGGCTGTATGTGTATCTTATTGACAGATCACCAGATGATGGGCTACGCCCGAAACATATTGTGAACTGAAAATAAATAATCTACTGATAACACCTTTTGATTATTCAAACAATCTCCAGCATTTTTAAAATCATTATTAAAATAGTAACTATGCTTTAGCAGAATTGTCTTCGGTATCACCGCTACTACTCTCGTGTAGTAAAGGCGTTACCTGTACCTTAACTCTAGCACAAATTACATGTGACCACAATCTGTTTGGGTTTTCTACGAAATTTGAAGACAGAGCGTCACAGTTGCAAGGCCGCGACTCATCGCAGAAATTTAGGTCGGAGAGTCGTCCGCCGTGGAAAGCGTGATAGCGCGTTGGCGAGGCAGCACGTTGGCACGCCGCTGGAGCCGTATTTGACGTATGGCGCGGAGTTTATCGCACGTCGGCTTCACCACTGATTACCTCCTATGCGCTACCATATGGGCCCAACGACGTCGTTGTTCACGATTACAATGGGTACGCGTAATCGATATTTGACCGCGCCTCAATGGAACGCGTCTCCCTGTCAGCATGAATCTCGTTCATTGTTGTACTACGTCTATGCCCGTGTGTGGATACGCAGCCGTGTAGGCTGACGACCGCTGCAAACACGTGACGTCCAACCGAACGGTGACAGCGAAACGTCGTATTTCCATCTCTCTGTAAGTTAGGGGGGGGGAGTCTCGGCAGTTCTCTAATATATTACGACCACGTCATTCTCAGCCGTTTGTTTTCAGTTAACATCATACGGCGCTTGCGAATTTGTGATTCTTTAGGGACCCATATCTCAGGTTCTGTTCATCTCAGAGTGTAGGGGTAAAGTGTTCTGGATAGATCTTGGGCTAATGATCATTTGTGTACACATTAGAAGAATGGGTATACTATAGCTATCATACAGTACATCGTCAAAATTTTCAAAGTTACACACTTCCTGGAGCCCATCAAAATTGAGCAAATCAGTTTGCTTTTGTACATGACGTGTAGTCTATTGTGGGCTTTAAACAGCTTACAAAAGCACCATTAATTCTTGGGCTGTTCCTCAGAAAACCTCATAAAAACATGATTTTTGGGTACCAAAGAAACTAATTGTGCGGATGGTCACTTCGATACTTTCTATTCATTGCAAATATTCGAAATTTTTCCTATATGTTCTTATGATGATATTCTTGAGGCCGGTTGTATATTACTTCGATATCGTTACTGTTACCGAGATCCATTGGTTGAAACTTATAATAGTTCTGCACAAAACAACAAAACCAGATTTTTAGCTGTTTTAGCTCCGTGAATTGCAAATATCTAAATAACTAACCATAGACAATTGTTCAAATATTTACAATACATCCAGTAGACACTTATCTATAAACGGCATTTTTCATTTTTCGTAAGTCATAGTGCGTTAGCAAGATATGGCCGAAAAACCGCGATATTTTGCTAGAAAAGGAGCGTATTGTGCTGAAAGACGGCGTTCGGACAGCTCTGAAACTTACCATGTAATTTGAAAAAGGGTACTCGGCGAAAAATTTGATTTTTGTTCATCTTAAAGATTGAAATCTTCTTTCGATGAAGGGGTGATTTTTGTTTTCGTTTACTTGACAGTTAATATGCAGCATCCGGTTTAGTGAACTATTGCAACATATTTTAAAGAGTTTGAAGAGGTAAAAACACATTGCGTAGACTTCTCGTATGGTTGATTTTAGGTTACATTTAGCTGCGTATGAAATGTAAATAACATATTGAAAATTTATTTAAAGTTTAGAGCAGAATGATATGTGGTTCTTGACATATCGGTCCGTGAATGATAGTACGCGACAGTAATAGGTTCAAAAACGTTATTTCTGATTGTGAGGTAATGTATCTTGAGGAATAGGAAATGACTAAAATGTTATTTGTATGTTGTTTAAGTGTTTATCTGGAAAATCCGTTTCCAGTTTTTGGAAATGTGTATCCGTTATCGCGATACGTTACAAAAATCATAAGTTTTGGTATCAAAAGATCCAACTGCGTGCATTGTCAAATCTACACTTCTATTCATTGCAAATGGTCGAAACATAAACGATGCGTTCTAATATAAAATACGATACAAACTTTACTCACCATTGATTTCATGTTATATAAGCAGTACACTCTGATGTAACAGGAAAAAGACAGGAACCGGCTGGAAAATGCTCCTGCCGGAACACAGAAAAGGCGAATATGTTCTCTGACACAATAGTGTAGAACCAGCTGCCTCAATCCTCATTCCGACTTCCTTACCAAAAATTTTAGCAAGCGGACATATTCGCTCTTTTTTCGGCTTAATGTAAGTAGGACAGAGACAGTACAACAGGCAGAGAGAGCCAGATATGCTGGAAAAGAGAAAGTGTCAGTTCAGGAGAAAAGCATATGCATGAAAACAGCAGTAGAAAGCGAAACGAGATGTCGGAAGTCAGGAACAGTGACAACAAAAAAGTAAGACAGATACAGATAGTAGCAATTGGAGCAAAAGAGAAAACTGTGGGAAACTGAGACGAATGGAGACCATACATAAAGCATGAGCGTGCGGCTCTCTAATACTATAGCACGAAACAATTTGTCCAATTTTTCCCATCCCCAGTACCCGCGTGCTGAAGTTTTCCGGTCTAGAGGTCAAACCCCAAGAAAACCATGGACATATGTGTAAAAGAGATTATCGTGATTGAAGACAATGAAAGCCCACTCTAAGTGAGAAAGAAAGGATACTGGCAACAGGACAGGAAGTGAGTGGGACAACGTCAGTGGCGCAGAGAGACGATGAAAGTGGCAGAAACCAACAGAAAGCGGTGAGGAATCGCGAGGGAAAGGGATGAAGACATTGAAAGTTTGACACAGGCAGAAAGCGGCAGTGGGAGAGACAGCAAACAAACTGTCAGAGACACACATAGACACTGACAGTCAGACGACATTGTTGACTATCGCTATTTACAAAGTTAAGCGCTAAAAGTGCGCGAATATGTTCGCATGTCAATATTTTTGGCGAGGACGTCGGAATGAGGATTGAGGCAGCTGGTTCCACACTTTTGTATCAGAGAACATATTCGCCTTTTCTGTGCTCCGGCAGGAGCATTTTTCAGCTGGTTATTCTTTGCGACGATTTCATTTGTACTTTCGTCAACATGTGGCGCCCCTGAGGAAACGAAACAAACGGCCTGAGAAAGTACGTGGTGCGTCAATCTGTGGCAGCACTTTGTCACTATAGTTAGCGTCACGTGAGAAGGCGCTTCTTCGCATAGAGTTGGAGCGATAGGGAAAGCGTGAAATGGAGAGGCCAGAATGAGTAACGTTGAGGTAGATATCCTCGGAGTAGTGAAGCAACTGAAATCATTTAACAAAAAAAAGTCTTCTGATCCGGACTTAAACCCATTAGATTTTTGTTTGATTATACTGAAGCGATAGCTCCTTACTTCACAGCCATATACAAATGCTCTCTCAAAGAAGGATCTGTACCAAAACACTGGAAAGTTGCACAGGTCACACCTATATTCAAGAAAAGCAGTAAGAGTAACCCACTAAACTACAGGCCTATTTCATTGGCGTCAATTTGCAGCAGGGCTTTGGAACATATACTGTAATCAAATATTATGAATTATGTCAAACAGAATGATCTATTGACCCAAGGTCAACACGGAGTTAGAAAATATCGTTCATGCGAAACACAACTAGCTCTTTATTCACACGAAGTGATGGGTGCTATCGGCAAGGGTTCGCAAATCGATTCCGTATTTCTTGATTTCCAGAAGGCTTTTGACACCGTACCTCACAGACCGTAGTTATGGTATATCGCCCCAAATTTGCGACTGGATAGGAAATTTCCTGTCAGAGATGACACAATTTGTAGTAATTGATGGTAAGGCATAGACTAAAACAGAGGTGATATCGGGCGTTCCACAGGGTAGTGTTATTGGCCCTCTGCTGTTCCTTATTTACATAAACGATTTGGGAGAAAATCTAAGCAGCTCTCTTAGGTTGTTTGCAGACGACGCCGTCATTTACCGTCTAGCAAAGTCAATTGAAGATCAAAACCAACTGCAGAACTCTCTGAGTAAGATATCACTATGCTGTAAAAATTGGCAATTGACTCTAAGTAATGAGAAGTGTAAAGTCGACCACATGAGTACGAAAAGAAATCCGTTAAGCTTCGTTTACAAGACAAATCAATCGAAAGTGAAGGCCGTAAACTCCACAAAATACCTAGGAATTACTATTACTTCATGCTTAAACTGGAAAGAACACGTAGATAATGTCGTGGGAAAGGCGAACTAGAGACTCCTTTTTTTTTTTGCCAGAACCCTTAAAATATGTAACAGAATTACTAAAGAGACTGCATACACAACGCTTGTTTGTCCTTTTTTGGTGTATTGCTGCCTAGTGTGGAATACTTATCAGGTGGGTTTGACGGCAGGCTTCTGGAAGAGTCCAAAGAAGGGCAGCTCGTTTTGTATTGTTACGATACAGGGGAGACAGCCTCACGGAAATTATACAGGATCTGGGATAGAAATCATTGCAACAACGGCGTTTATCGCTGTGGCGGGGGCTACTTACGAAACTCCAATCGCCAACATTCTCCTCCGAATGCGAAAATATATTGTTGACTCCCATTTACATAGGTAGAGATGGTCATCAGAATTAAATACTAGAAATCAGAGCTCAAACGGAGAGATTCAGGTGTTCTTTCTTTCCGCGCGCTATTCGAGAATTGAACGGGATGTAAATAGTATAAAGGTGGTTCGATCAATCCTCTGTCAGACAGTAAATGTGACTTGTAGAGTATCCCATGTAGATGTAGGAGGTACGACCGAACGTCAACAGTTGAGCCGAAGGGAGTTTATGGGACTTAACTACAGGGTCATCAGTCCCTAAACTTACAAACTACTTATGAACTAGCTAATACTAAGGACAGCACAAATATCCATGCCAGAGGGGGTATTCCAACCCCCGACCGTAGTGACCGTAAAGACCGTGACTAGCGCGCTGCAGTCTCCTCGGCTACAGCGGCCGGGGATAAAAATTAGCACACCTATTAGGATTCCCCGTCCACTCGAGATTAATTATTGAAATAGGACAATGGAATACGAAAAATTATTACACTCAGAGATCAACAGGTCAAGCGGTCCTGCGGTACCAGGTGTTGATTCACACTGAAATGCACAAATTAGCACATGGTGTAGCCTCCAATGGCGGCAAAGCAGGCGACGGTTGTGGTAACCATTGATGATAGAGGTGATAGATACTGGCTTGGGACTCATTATTCCATGCCTGAAGATATACAAGAGAAAATGGTCAAAGCACGTACTTCGATAAGTGCCGAAGTGATATTGTGTACCACTCAATCCCTGATAAGAGTTCGCAATACAGCATTGTTACCAATGGTAATCTGTTAGAAGACTTTTTCTAAATGGACGTTCATGTCACCTTTTAGAACTTCGTTGACTTTCAAAGGCCTTACTGTTACACATCATTGGTTTTTTTATCGATAGCTGCTATCAGAAAATAAGTACCAAACTACAGCAGCCCGTTACAAATGAAAAAAAAATTATTACCTCCACATTACTGAAGTCACCCCACCTAGCAACAAAAAAGCGTCACACTGTGGCCCCCATTGTCCCAAGCAACATTTGTCCCACAACCTTTTCTGCTCCTACCATACTATCGCTATCTAACGGTAGATCGCGATTGCTTATGTGGTAGATCTCGTGAGTGCTGAGAGTGCAGAAGAAAAATTGTCGACTAAAATTAATACTTGTTTTCTGTTAGCAGTGAAAATGCGCGATAGTTCGACCACAGGTGTGTTTAATTTATTAACAATCTTGTAGAAGTGGTAGGAACATGTGCTTTGAATCTCTAAAACTGTGTTTCTCGAAATAGTTCAATCACCTGCTACCTGTACAACACTCGTTACTGCACTATTTCAATCATCGTTGTTCAATCTCTAGTGTTGTTTCGGTACCTGTCGAGAGAAAGTAATTTGTTTCATGCTGTTCAAGAAAATTATAATATATTTTCTTTGGTAGTGTTATGGTGAACTACTAACGTCTGTATTTTTATGGTTTGTAGGCGGATATTTCGTAATATATTCAAACTTGAAATAATACCATTAATATGACTTTTCTCTCAAGATTGTTACAGAACAAAAATCTGCTCGACTCTAATTCCTCAAGAGAAATTCCCTGTATTAATAATGTTGCATGTAGAATAAACTCCTTGTTTCTTCTACTTACCTGTGCATATTATTGTTTTCAAATGTAAATTCTATAAGAAAACTAACCATTGAACAAGGTGACTCTCGAAAAATTCTACTCTTGTATTCGAATAAGGTAAGCAAGTTACATACCAAATATCAAGGACAATATTAAGAGTAATTATACTCCATTTTCACATTAAATGTAAGATAATATTTCCAAAATATATAAAAAAAATTACTGTTTTGAAGAAACAGTGATGATGTAAAAGTTTTCTTGTTAATGCAGTTGTTATACAGTATTAAAAATTTAAAATGTACGAATTACCGTATCTTGTAAAGAAGAAGATCACTTTGATACAGTGGTATGAAATAATAGATCACCAAGGCTTTGTGGTTGCCCACCCCTGCTTCAGGAGTTATTCGTGCTGACAATACTGAGTGACTCAATCTACCTACCAGGTGGCTACCGTCGTGACATTTGATAAGTTGTAGAATAAGTTTTCATCAGCGTCAAGGCTATTTTCAAGGTATGTGCAGTTAAATTATTAAATAACTCCATTAGTAAATTTTGTAACACACAGACTAGTGTGTAGGACCAAATCTCATCATTGATGTAACTGCTGTTCAATATTGATGTGTAAGAAGTTGTAGCGAAATTACGTTTTAGACACACCATATGGAATGGATCCATTTTAAAGACTGATATATCGACTCCTAAAAAGTAATCTAAGTCTAATGCTTAGCCAGAAATGGCAGTCATCTTCAGAACCTGAATGAACAGCGGCAGGGCAAGTGATTAGTGAGGGTGTGACTCGCAGTCACCACACAGCTTCCCACTACCGCCATGTGTCATTAGAGTCGTCAGGGCCACGTGGCAGGATGCGAAGACGCCGTGGCGAGCCGCGCCGTTAGCTGGGGATTCCCTGGGGCCAGACCCACAGCGCAGGGATCCCCCGTCCCAGGGGACCAGCCGCTGTCCAATCAGCGCACGCTCAGGGGACGCGGCGGCTAATCTGCCCTAATCTCTGCCGGGGCCTTTCTTGTTCGCCGCCGCCACAGTGGTCCATGTCCTACCCCCTCCCCCACCACCCGCTCCTGATGTCCTCCTCTCTCCCTCGGTCTACACACACACACACAATAACTTTGGTTCAGTAGTTCCAGTGAAGCATTAAAGAACACTTACGTTCTACTTCAAGAAGGGTGTTCCGAAGGTACAGCCTCTTATTTTTATTCATGGAAACTACAAGTGACAAATAAGAACAGCACTGGTAAACAGACCAATATTTCAGCTGCAGACTGTCATTTTGTAACATTATAATCGAGTTGTGTTCTCTGAAGTTTTTCTCTGCTTTCCAATATTTGTATCCTGTTAATATGTACCTCTAATTTTCTTGGTGTCAATAGTGATGTATTTATATGGGGTGTTACAAAAAGGTACGGCCAAACATTCACGAAACATGCTTCACACATAAAGAAAGGAAATATGTTATGTGGACATGTGTCCAGAAACGCTTAATTTCCAAGTATGTTTGTATTTCTCTTTAAATATAAATAGAAATAATTCATGCATACAATTGTCAAAATACCCAATTGTTTCGTTAGTATGTACTGTACTTCCTTGATTCACCGCCAGTTGACCCAATTGAAGGAAGGTAATGTTGACTTCAGTGCTTGTGTTGACATGCGACTCATTGCTCTACAGTAATGGCATCAAGCACATCATTACATAGCATCAACTAGTTAGTGTTCATCATGAACATGGTTTTGCAGTCAGTGCAATGTTTACAAATGTGGAGTTGGCAGATGCCCATTTGATGTATGGATATTGTTGGTGATGTCTTGATTGGGCCTCATGTTCTTCCACCTACGATCACTGGAGCACATTATCATGATTTCATACAGGATACTCTACCTGGTCTGCTAGAACAAGTAGGACACAACATGGGGTTCATGCACGATGGAGCTTCTGCATATTTCAGTCGACGTGTTCGTACACTTCTCAACAACAGATTCAGTGATCGATGGATTGGTAGAGGCGGACCAATTCCATGGCCTCCACACTCTCCTGACCTTAACCCTCTTGACTTTCATTTATGGGGGCATTTGAAAGCTCTTGTCTACGCAACCCTGGTACCAAATGTAGAGACTCTTCGTGCTCGTATTGTGGACGTCTGTGATACAATACGCCATTCTCCAGGGCTGCATCAGCGCATCAGGGATTCCATGTGACGGAGGGTGGATGCATGTATCCTCGCTAACGGAGGACATTTTGAACATTTCCTGTAACAAAGTGTTTGAAGTCATGCTGGTACGTTCTGTTGCTGTGTGTTTCCATTCCATGATTAATGTGATTTGAAGAGAAGTAAAAAATGAGCTCTAACATGGAAATTAAGCGTTGCCGGACACATGTCCACATAACTTTTTTTTTTTTTTTTTTTTTTTTTTTTTTTTTGTGAGGAATGTTTCCTGAAAGTTTGGCCATACCTTTTTGTAACACACTGTATAGCTGTGCCAATCATTTGTTCATTATTGTGTATATTGCTGTTATAAATACTGTAATTTGTACTGGGAAACGCCATACTCCAAAAAGCTTGGAAAAGTTTATGTTTCTAATAGATTTATATTCTGTACAGAATATTATCTCTGGCGAGTGGCTGACATGGGTAAACTGGGAATTGTTGAAAGAAGTGCGTGTGGAGCAAAGCACAACGCAAGTGTCAACGAATGTGCAGTGGCGTGTTGTGAGATCGTTAGACCTGTGTGGGGCGACGTTTTGCGGCACCACAGTCGGTTATGAGTGGGGGCAGATGTTGCAGCTTCTGATTACACCGATATTCTGCACTGTAATTTCTAACTGCATCTTAAAAACTACTGTGAACTGTAAAACCGCTCCAACATTCGTCTTCTAAAAGATTAGGCATGTTGCGTCCTGTACTCTAATTTTGGTGACGTTTGAAACATTGACACTACTAGGGCATGTTTAAAGTAATCTTGCCTGTTCATTATCCTGATTCATAGTTACCTGTATAGGGTCCTGTCCTCTTCAGTGCAGTGAGAATCAAGTGTTTACAAAGAACAATTGAAATCAGTAAATATACCTAAGAGTCAAAATATATTCATTTGCTTTCCAAGAACTTAAAGTCAGACTTAATGTTCACACTGACTTCATTCAACTAACTTCATTCGAAACAATAGAAATGTAGCTTCAGGTAATCAAATATTAAGAAATAATTTCGTTATTGATTGAAACTGGAACTAATGAAAAGAAAAATAACAAAAACATTAATTTTTATATATCTGCTGTTGTTTGCTGTATGTGTATTGATTGCCTTGGTAGTTGGTTCGTATTCTGGCGTTGTTCAAGTGCTGCAATTCTTTCACTATTTCGTTGTTTATTGATCTAAAAGTAATTAAAATTAATTTCAAAAGTTTCTCTGCCAATGTCTAAACCATACTAAGGAGGTTAGTACGTATTACTCCGAGGTGACGTTGATTGCAACTTGTAATACCTCCAATCAATAACAATTTAACCACTGAGGAAGCTTACTTTTACGTTGTTTTCAATTTAAAATGTTTAGTATCAGATGGAGGTAATTGCATTTTATCATTTTAGTAGAGAGTATTAAACATTAGAAAGCATGTGCGCCAACCTTCTGTTGTGCCACAATAGGTAAAGTCATTATTATTATTACTATTATTATTATTGCTGTTTTTACCTATTACGAATCCTACAGATAGTGAAATATGGCTGACGTCTGTACTTAATAAATTTAAAATTAATTTTTCCTTCGAAAATGTGTTTCGTTTCTGTGTGCTCTTCTTCCTGCATACTTCAATTCTTACATATTCGACTATAACTGTTTTAAAATTAAATTAACAGAGAGCACAACAGGAGGAATGGGTGCGCGATAATTGGTTGCGGCTACTCTCTCTTACCTGATCTTTTGTCACGTATTGTATCTCTGAGAACGTAGCGTTTTCTGATTATTTAGGAACCACTTAAGACGGTTCATTTCATTTAAGCTTCATCTCATTAGTTAATAACTGATAGCTAATGGGAGGGGTATGTTTTAATTTTTCCAGTCACCACCATTCATTGTGCACTTTTTCCAAAGATGAACCAAAGCCTGCATGACTCACTTGCCAAAATCATAACCTGCCAAGGCTAGCCACTTCCTTACAGCTTTCACAACAGCATCTGAGTATGGAAAATGTTGTCCACGTGGTTCTTCTTTCAGACACATAAAAACATGCAAGTGCTAAATCGGGACAGTATGGTGAATTTGGTAAGACGGGTCAGCCGAATTTTGCAATGAGGTGCGTGGTCACAAAACCGATGTGAGACCTGTCGATATCTCTTTGCAGGTGAAGGTTGGTGCTCTTTTGTGGCCTTACTCTGAAAATTGGGCAGTCAGTATAGTCACTTTCGTCTTATAGCGTGCTGAATTGATAGTTTCGCCAAACGTCTGGCCTTCCAAACGAACCACACCTTGGTCATCCCAGAAGAGTGTGCACATCAATTTGCTTGCAGACAGCTGCATCTTGAATTCCTTCTTAGGTAGAGAATTCGCATGACGCATTCCTAGGACTGCCTTTTGGATGCCAGCTCGAATTGGTAACGTCACCTGTCATCTCTGCGAGGCCAACGAGAAAGACAGACCGCAGTGCGCATGTCATTTCATGTAAGCAATGTAGTCCTGAGTCAGCGCGATCGCTACATGAGTGGCTGGCCACTATGAGGCAGTGGGGTGTGTCCCAGCGGCCGGCCAATCAGCTAGCGATCGCGCCGGCTCAGGATTACCTTGCTTACGTGGCATGACGTGCACATTGCAGCCTGTCTTTCTCGTTGAGCTCATCATCTTCGGCAACGATCCTATGCAGAAAATTGTCACCTTAGATTTCATATTGGTCCATCGGGTCCCGAAAAAATGTGCATTCAATGGAATCTTTGTTCTTCTATAAGCATCTGTGTGACTCATCCTGTATAGACTTTGCAATAACCAAGATTTTAAACACATTGTTTGAAAGGCATTACAGCCGAAATTCGGGTTAGCACACAATTCTGTGGCTATTATCTGCCGATGAGTTGATCAAGAGTCAAGACGCTCTTCGTTGAGAGTAATGACAGCTGTACAGGGTCGACCGGGTCGTGGCGTGTCATGCGGAGCTTTCTCAACACCCTGGAAACGCTGCACCATCGCCTCACGTAGCTCATGTCTGCTACATCATCTCCATACACCTTTAGCAAACGTCGATAGATTTCAATCAGCACAATTTATTCAGCAGTGAGGAATTCAGCCATACATCGCTGTATTATAGTGCGTCCCCATCAGACTTCGTTTTGGAACAAACCTCTGCTGATGCCACCTGCTATAGAACAACTGAACCTGCAAATGAAAGAGAGTGTTTCAGGCATTAGAAAGACACCAACGGCATCTGGCGAGAACATCCAAAGTCACTGCATGAAATGAGGTATAGCTTTCAGGGCGGTTCTTGTAACATAGTGTACTGACATTGTTAGTTCCTTTTTGTCCTAACTTCCCACATTTGCTTTTTTATATCATAATGTAGATATCCACTCCCATGAACCACAGACATTGCCGAGGTGGGGTGGCTTGCGTGCCTCAACGATACAGATAGCCGTACCGTAGGTGCAACCACAGCGGAGGGGTATCTGTGGAGAGGCCAGACAAACGTGTGGTTCCTCAAGAGGGGCAGCAGCCTTTTCAGTAGTTACAGGGGCAACAGTCTGGATGATTGACTGAGCTGGCCTTGTAACATCAGCTAATGTGGCTTTGCCACACAGCTACTGCGAACGGCTGAAAGCAAGGGGAAACTACAGCCGTTATTTTTCCCGAGGACATGCAGCTCTACTGTATGAACACATGATGATGGCATCCTCTCGGGTAAAATATTCCGGAGGTAAAATAGTCCCCCATTCGGATCTCCGGGCGGGGACTACTCAGGAGGATGTGATCATCAGGAAAGACAATACTGGCACTCTACGGGTCGGAGCGTGGAATGTTAGATCCCTTAATAGAGTAGGAAAATTAGAAAATTTAAAAAGGGAAATGGATAGGTTGAAGTTAGATATAGTGGGGATTAGTGAAGTTCGGTGGCAGGATGAACAGGATTTCTCGTCAGGTGAGTACAGGATTATAAATACAAAATCAGTTGGGGGTATCACAGGAGTAGGATTGATAATGAATAAGAAAATAGGAATGCGGGTAAACTACTATGACCAGCACAGCGATCGCATTGTCATTGTCAAGATAGATACGAAGCCAACACCGACAACAGTAGTACAGGTTTATATGCCAACTAGCTCTGCCAATGATGAGGAGATAGAAGAAATATATGAGGAGCTAAAGGAAATTATTCAGACAATTAAGGGAGAGGAAAACTTAATTGTTATGGGAGACTGGAATTCGGTAGTAGGACAAGGAAGGGAAGGGAAGATAGTGGGTGAATATGGTCTGGGCAAAAGGAATGAAAGAGGAAGCCGCCTGGTAGAATTTTGCACGGAACATAATTTAGTTATAACAAACACCTGGTTTAAGAATCACAAAAGAAGGTTGTATACGTGGAAGAGACCAGGAGACACCGGGAGATACCAGATAGATTTTATAATGGTAAGACATAGATTTCCGAACCAAGTTTTGAAGTGTAGGACATACCCAGGGGCAGACATAGACTCTGACCATAACTTGTTGGTTATGAACTGTAGGCTGAAACTGAAGAAACTACAGAAAGGTAGGAAAATAAGGAGATGGGACCTAGATAAATTGAAGGAACCTGAAGTTCTTAAGAATTTCAGAGGGAGCTTCAGGCAACAATTGACAGAAACAGGGGAAAATAAAACAGTTGAGGAGGAATGGGTAAAATTGAGAGATGAAATAGTGAAGGCAGCAGAGGACAAAATAGGTAGGAAGGCAAGACCTACAAAGAATCCTTGGATATCACAGGAGATACTAAATTTAATCGATGAAAGGAGAAAGTATAAAAATGCAGTAAATGAAACAGGCAAAATGGAGTACAGACGACTAAGAAATGAGATTGACAGGAAGTGCAAAATGGCTAAGCAGGAATGGCTAGAAGGCAAATGCAAGGATGTAGAAGAATGTATAAATAGGGGAAAAATAGATACAGCCTACCGGAAAATAAAAGAAACATTTGGTGATAAGAAAAACAGCTCTATGAATATCAAGGACACTGATGGAAAACCAGTTCTCAGCAAAGAAGGGAAAGCTGAAAGGTGGAAATAGTATATAGAGGGGCTCTACAAAGGAAATGAACTTCGAAACACTATTGTAGGAAGGGAAGAGGATGTAGATGATGATGAAATAGGAGATACTATACTGAGAGTTGAATTTGACAGAGCCCTGAAAGATCTAAGTCGAAACAAGGCCCCTGGAGTAGATGATATCCCGTCAGAGCTACTGAAGTCTCTGGGAGAACCAGCCATGACAAAATTGTTTCACATTGTGTGTAAGATGTATGAGACAGGTGAAGTACCCTCAGACTTTAAGAAAAATGTTATAATCCCCATTCCAAAGAAAGCGGGTGCAGACAGGTGTGAAAACTACAGAACCATCAGTTTAATAAGTCATGGTTGCAAAATATTAACACGAATTATACACAGAAGGATGGAAAAGCTGGTAGAAGCCGACCTCGGGGAAAATCAGTTTGGGTTCAGGAGAAATGTAGGAACACGGGAGGCAATACTCACTTTACGGCTTATCCTAGAAGATAGGTTAAGAAAAGGCAAACCAACATTTCTAGCTTTTGTAGATTTGGAGAAGGCTTTTGACAATGTTGATTGGAATAAACTCTTTCAAGTTCTGAAGCAAGCAGGAGTAAAATATAGGGAGCGTAAGGTTATTTACAACTTGTATAAAAACCAGACAGCGGTTGTCAGAGTTGAAGGGCATGAAAGGGATGCAGTGGTTGGAAAGGGAGTAAGACAGGGTTGTAGCCTTTCCCCAATGTTGTTCAATTTGTACATTGAGCAAGCTATAAAGGAAATCAAGGAGAAATTTGGAGAAGGAATTAAAGTTCAGGGTGAAGAATTAAAAACATTGCGTTTTGCCGACGACATAGTAATTCTGTCAGATACAGCAAATGACCTGGAAGAGCAATTGAACGGAATGGACAGTGTGCTGAAAGGAGCATATAAGATGAACATTAACAAGAGCAAAACTAGGGTAATGGAGTGCAGTGTAAGAAAATCAGGTGATGCTGAAGGAATTAGATTGGGAAACGAAGCAATAAAGGAGGTAGATGAGTTTTGTTACTTGGGCAGTAAAATAAGAAATGATGGTCGCAGTACAGATGATATAAAATGCAGAATGGCAATGGGTAGAAAGGCGTTTTTGAAAAAGAGAAATTTGTTAACATCGAATATTGATTTAAGCCTAAGGAAGTCCTTTCTGAAGGCATTTGTATGGAGCGTTGCCTTGTATGGGAGTGAAACATGGACAATAAGCAGTGTGGACAGAAAGAGGATAGAGGCTTTTGAAATATGGTGCTACAGAAGAATGCTGAAGATTAGGTGGGTGGATCGCGTAACTAATGAGGACGTACTGAACCGAATTGGGGAGAAAAGAAATTTCTGGCATACCTTGACTAAAAGAAGGGATAGATTGGTAGGACACATTCTTAGACATCAAGGAATTGTGAATTTGGCGTTGGAGGGAAGTGTGTGGGGTAAAAATCGCAGAGGGAGACTAAGAGACGCGTATAATAAGCAGATTCAAGTGGATGTGGGTTGTCGTTCTTATGAGGAGATGAAAAGGCTTGCTCAGGATAGAGTAGGTTGGAGAGCTGCATCAAACCAGTCTCTGGACTGAAGACCACAACAACAACAATGTAGATATTTATGTAATTCGTCTATGCAACTTAATAATGAAAGTTTTATATTGCCATATGCATTTCGCCTTTATTTATAAGGCGTCATGAGTGGCCTGTGATATATACATAATTATGTTCACATACGAGTATTTGTAAATCTATTGGACACAATTGCGTGGTCATTAGTCCATAGCTTACAAAATACTTAAACTAAGGTAAACTCAAAACACACATGCCCGATGGGGAACTCGAACCCCTGACAGCAATCGGCCACGCGCACCACAGCACAGCGCCCCAGTACGCCGTGGCACATGATTACGTTTTACAATATTTCGTTTTTTACGTATTTAATGTATTATAGGTGATAAATAGTTCTCGCGCTTTATCTAAGTTCAGTTAATGATATTTCGATGTTATTATTTACAATTTTTGCTGGTTGCTGGTGTATATGTAGTGACGAGTGATGACTTTAGGTTGATTTCAAGAAGGCTTTTGACACTGTACCTGGCAAACGGTTTTAATCAAATTGCGTGGTTATGGTTTATCGCCCCAAATTTGAGAATGGATAGGTGAATTCCTGTCAGAGAGGACACAGTTTGTAGTAATCGATGGTAAAGTATCGTCTAAAACAGAGGTGATACCGGGTGTTCCATTCGGTAGTGATAATGGTCCTCTGTGGTTCCTTATTTACATAAAGGATTTGGGAGAAAATCTAAGCAGCTCTGTTAGGTTGTTTGCAGATGCCGCCGTCATTTGCCGTCTAGTAAAATCATTTAAAGATCAAAACCAACTGTAGAACGATCTGAATAAAATATCACTATGTTGTAGAAATTGTCAATTCACTCTAAATAATGAGAAGTTTGAAGTAGTCCACGCGAGTACGAAAGGAAATCTGTTAAAGTTTGTTTAAAAGATAAATCAGTCAAATGTTAAGGCCGTAAACTGCACAAAATACCTAGGATTACTATTACTTCAGACTTCAACTGTAAAGAACACGTATAACCAGAGACTGCGTTTTATTTGCAGAACGCTTAAAAGATGCAACAGAACTACTAAAGAAACTGCATACACTACGGTTGTCCGTCCTTTTTTGGGGTATTACTGCTCATTCTGGGATCCTTATCAGTTGGATTTTATGGAGGACATCGAAAGAGTCAAAATAAGGGCAGCTCGTTTTGTATTGTCACGATACAGGGGAGACAGAGTTACCAAAATAATACAGGATCTGGGTTGGGAAACATTACAACAACAGTACTTATCGCTGCGGCGAGAAATCAGAGCTCGAACGGAAAGATTCATGTGTTCTTTCTTCAAGCGCGCTACTCGAGAATGGAATAGGTGATAAATAGTATAAAAGTTGATTATAAGAGGTAATTCGTCTTATGCTGACTGTAATAGATTTATTTTACACCAGACGCGTTTCGTTTTTTATTTTAAAAGTATCTTCTGTTGTCTGTAAATGATACAAAATGTTTGTACAGTTTGTTTTCGATACATAGATTAAAAACAGTTATTAAAAAAATTTGTGCACGTTAGGCCTATGTGTTTTTAACTTCATATTTGGTCTACTCACGGTGTTGTTCTCTGCTTTGCATCTCACTGCTGTTTCTCTATCTTGTTGGCTTGAGTTGGTTTGTTTATAGCGTGTGTTTTTCGACTGTGTACAGCACTTTTCGTCTGTTTTTGGGTCGTTTCTTCCGTTTCATCACAGCACATCACACACTTCCCTTATTTCCACTGCATCCAGATTGTACGTTACTTTGTTTGAAATGCAATGCCTTCCGATTTCCTTATCCCTTCACTACCGTGTGGCTATGTTGTTTTTGTCTTTTCATTTGTTTTTCTGTGGTTTTTGATTGTTAACAACATTGTATATTTGTCTTTATACACATAAATTCAATTTAATTCCACAAACATCAATATAAAATAGATATTGCATCTTTTTTATTCAAATACATAATCACAACATATACATTACATAAACATATTTCTCCATTAAAATGGGACACATGATACACTTTTATACAATAATTTTCCTTTTTCATAGTGTTTACATTTTATCTTTTAAAAAGGTTTTCGTTGATAATTTACAATAATTGATACTATTATAAGCTTCATTATACAAAGAGTCACACAAATTTATTTTTCTTGCTTTGGCTTTTGCAAAATCTGAGACGATCTCCTTTAAATCAATTGTGTTTGTTGTTTCTCGTTCAATTGACAAATTTGCCAACACCGCTAGTCTTTCTTGAGTCATTGTGGCTCGCAGATATGTTTTTATGAGTTTTAATTTTGAGAAACTGCTCTCACCACTGGCTACAGACACAGGAAGAATATGCAACACTCTTAGTGCAGTAAGTAAATTAGGTGCAGTGTCTGTAAGTCCACTTTTACAAATATATCTCAGAATGTTGTGACCCTGAGTTATTGGGTACTCTGCTAGCAATGGCTTGTAATTCATTGCATAGATCAGTAACATCAGTATCTTTAGAGTCTTTGTTAGCTGGAGACTTCCAAATTAACGAATTATTCAAGAACAGCTCTGGGAGATTTATTTTGCACATCATGTATTTTGTAGAGGCAGTCATATACAAAATTAGGTTGTTAATCTGATGAAATCTCTCGTCAATTGAGTTTATTGCAGTATCGCCAGCTTTGATCACACGATGATTAGCTGCAAACTGCTACTCGTCTATTCATAAAACGCTTACTAGCAAAATTCAAGCAACATCTTTTCTTGCCTGTTGTTCTTTCTGTGTGTAGTAATCGGGAATTCGTGGCTCCTAGAACTGCAGCCCAACAGCAAAGTAAACCGCACCGCGAGCGCACGAGGGTTGGTCGTGCACGACAAATTTTCCGCTCCACCACAGACTAATGCCGGTGTGTCAGCAGGCAGTCATACCCGGCACCTCAACACTGCTTCAGCTACTGATCTGTGTGTGTAAACATTTCCTGTGCATTATATGCACTGCTTCAATAATAAATCTTGACCGAATTGGAAATTTCTAACAGAATGTAGTAATATTAATTTTCTTGCAGTGTGCCTTTTCTCTGTTTTGTGTGTGTGTGTGTGTGTGTTTCATTTGTACATTTCTTTTATTAAATTTAATAGAGAATTTGCACTAATGTGTGTCTATTCATTTAGGACATGTGCGTTTTCTGCTATGGCTTTCTGGATGTTATACTGTTCATGTGTTGGTATACGTCTTTCTTTACGCTGGTCTCAGTGATTATCATGTTCGGTTTCAAGTTTGTAGGCTGACACTTGTCGTGTTTCATGTCTTTTTATGTCTAACACTGTTGGTTTTCTATGAATGCTGAAACAACATTTTCTGTTTTCTTTTACTAGTGCTATGTTAAGGCAATTTATCTACTTCCAACGTTCTTTTTCAATTGTGAATTTATGGTTTTAGGTACTTTCTTTATTTGTGGGTGAAGTTCATACTTTTTTTTATTATTTATTTGGCTCATCTTCCAGATAAATACTGCCAAAATTTTACTTAAATTTTTTTTCACCGGCAGCAATCATTTCAAATAGTTGGTTTACTAAACGACTTGTAATAATGTTGATAAGGTTTCTTGTTGAAATTGAAAGTAGTTTTGTTTCATAATCAGTTTCAAGATATGTGTAATTTCTATAAATGCTTCTGCAATGAGATTGTTGTGGGATACGAATTATGTTTTGTTTTGCTGCAGTAATAGGGATGGATGTATACATCTTTTCTATGTCAAAGGAAATCAGTATGCAATGTCTGGCAAGCGTATGTTCTGTAGGTGTTCTATTAGGTCTCCTGTATTTTTCACCGTCTTATCATTTTCCATTTAGTCGTGTTTTACATTATTCTTTCGAGATGTTTGGCCATGTGCTTTGTTGGAGCTTTTCTGAAATTAAAGACGGGTCTTATCAATGTGTTTGCTTACATATCTTTGGATACCATAGACAAAATAATTAAAGATTTTTAGGATGAATTTACCTTAGCAGTAAGTCAGATACATTTGTTGTGGATATTCCTCCCTGCAAAATCAAATCAAGAAGGAAAACAATGAACAAAGAAGAAGATAAACATCCAAGCCCAACTTATATAAAGACAGTCGCGAGAGAAGAACATGTTTTTCCTAAACCAAGTCAGATTTACGACTATTTGAAAATCGACCCATGAACACCTTTGGGACAGGAATAAAAATTTGAAATCAGTCTAAATGTTTGTTTGTGTATCAAAAATGTTTTATCTAAATAGATTGATAAGATACTAACGGTTTAGGTAACAATGATTTTCCATCAAGTATTACATATATATTTGCATAGTAAACATGTAAAAATATGTAGACCATGAAGACACGAATATGTTAAATTCTTAAGTAAATTGTTCAATTACTGTTCGAGATTTTTGGTAACAACATTAAACAAAGACATGGCTTTATGTAATAGTGTAATAGCGCATTATAATTGACAAAGCAGGGTCTGTTTTAACAAAGGAGCAGCCAGCAGCCTTCGTGCTGTGGCTGTAGCGCTAACTGGCAGAGGGCGGCCGACAGACTGTGCTGGGTTTCCCGCTACGTCCCGATGCACGCTGGTTAAGCAGAGTGGCACACCTGCTGTCTGTGAGGCCGGCAGAGTGACACACCTGCTGCGGGCCACGCGGGGAAGCTCCACCGCCGCTAACGCAATCTGTGGGATTGCCTGGCTAGTGGCTGGAAGCGCGGACATACCCCTGTATCCTGCTGTGGCCGAGGAAATGGCGTTAGGCGCGCCTCTGGGGCGCTCCCATTTGCTCTGCGGAGTGGACGGCTGCCAGCTGGGCTCTGGCGACCGCTAATCAGTGCTACCAACTGATGGGTGTAGACGGCTGCAGCTACTATAACTCCACACCTACTGTGTGCAAAAGCAGTTATGACTCATGCCAAAATTGTCTCCCCCTCTGACATATGAGTCTGAAATCTTCCTCAGATCCCTTACAACTTTCCTCTGTAGTTATTAAATGATTTCACTGCCATTTGTCTGTATTATTTTATAATATTTAGTTACAATACAGATTTCGGCTGTAGAGCCATTTTCAAGTGTACACTTTGGCACAAATAAACGCAGTTACTAGTTATACAGTGTGTCGGAGATGTCTCACCGCAGTCAGTGTTGCCAACCGTAGGGGCATCTCCCTATACATAGGGACTTTTGACTCTTTTTTCCAAACTGTAGGGACGGATTTGCAAAACGTAGGGACTTTTCTCATGGACGATGCAGAATGAAAGTTGGCTACCTTTTTCTTTATTGAAAACAGTCACAATTCATTGTACAATAATGTCAAAAAAGGGCTAGTCATCCCATCCAATACTACGAATATAGCCACTTTTTATTTATGTATTTATTTATTTTGTGCGCAGGGACATTCATGGGGAACATAGGGATTTTTGACACGCCATGTAGGGACATGAATGGAAACGAGTTGGCTGACTGCAGCGGCGAGTTCCGTGCCAGTCACGGTCTGCACGGCCACTACGGTCGGGGGTTCGAATCCCCCCTCGGGCATGGATATTTGTGCCGTCCTAGTTCGTAAGTAGTTCATAAGTAGTTTGTAAGTTTAGGGACTGATGACCCCGTAGTTAAGTCCCATAAGATTTACAAACATTTGAACATTTGATTTTGATTTGAGTTCCGTGCGTCTCGCCTTGGGGGCCACATAAGGGTGTCAGCACATTTGTGTCGTTGTATACACTAGCGGCTGGGTTTCACTGCTACTGGCTCCAGTTATGTTCCTGAATAGGACTCAACTTTATTACAACTAAAACAATGAAATTAATTAGTTATATTAATTAAAGGAAAATACACTGTCTCACAATTATCACAGTAGGTGCTGGAAACGATTTCCTCTTTCTTTAAGGCATAGTTGAACTTTTACATTTATTTTCGAATATCTTTACCAATATTTCACGTGTAATCAAATGCAGATATTCAGTTATCTCTGTCTTAAGTTCATGTATTGTCTTTGTTTTAGCCGCACCCCAAAGAAAATAGTCGGGGTGAGACAAATCCAATGAGTGATGGGACCAGAGACCTTTTGTAATAATTCTGTCTCCAAAGATTTCATCTCATAGTTGTAGGGATTGGTGTTTGATATGAGCGGTAGCGTTGTCTTGCTGAAAAAATGAGTTATTGATCTCAAATTCCTTCAGCAGCGCAATAAATGGATAAATTACGTGGGAACAATAGATTTCGGAGGCGACGTAGTTTGGAAAAATATCAGCCCTATAATTCGCGCTCGTATTACGGCAACCCACAACCCGATTTTCTCTGCATGTAATGGCGTTTCTCTTAACTCATTTGGATTTTAGGATGACAGATACGGGAAATTTTTCAATTAATGTAGACAGATGGGTCAAACTAAGCCTCATCAGTGAAAGATGTTCGATCTAAAACACCAACTCCATGTCTGTTAATATATCGCTGAACCAATTCACAATATGCTATTCCTATCTTGTGGTTCATACAATATAATTGTTGCACTGCACCTCAGGTCTTTGGTTATGGCCTTATGTGCTGTCATACGATACTTTAGCCTCTTGTGATAATTCCTTACTCATTTTGTTGGACTCCGCAACGAGATGTCCGAAATGTAGTCGAGCTTCCATTCTGTTAAAACCGTGGGCCTACCAGTTCATGGTCGATCATGAACTGAACTTGCTATCTGGGATTTGCGAATAAAATCACGTACAGTATCGCCATGTGCACACCTCGACATAGCAAAACGCAATGTAAATTGTCGTCTCACATGCTTCGTGAAGTTTCCTTCTGTTCAGAAAACCTCTTCCACTAAAAAGGCTCTCTCTGCAACAATGTGCATTCTCAGTACACTCAGCGAATACAAGAATAAGACGATAACACAAATAACAGCTGTAGCGCACACGCATAACTACCCCCACCCTACCACCACTGCAGGTCCACCGAATACGCACAGGTGCGCTTTGTCGGTGCTGCCAACCTTACACGCCCCACAATGCGAGACGCGCGGATATTGTCACTGCGGAGAGACGTTGCGGACACACAGTATGTTTACAAGTAGCTGTATTCGTCCACGCGTTTTTATCGCTTCTAACAGTTTAAATGGAAAATAAAGACAAGATAAACCCCGCATTCTGAATGGTGACTGGATACACACCCTAAACTCTCTGCAGTTCTGTTCTCTGTGGCCGTCTCGTCGTCCCCGTCGCTATGAACATCCTCCCCACCCCTAGCATCCCCTTCCTCCTCTCCCTGTCCGTCTACCGTTCCCCCTCCCCTTCCCATCACTGCCCCTCTCTTTTCGTCTATTCGACTCTCCTTCCCCCTCCTCCCATGCTGCGTCACGAACTTCTACCATTCCATCTCACGATTTCGCTTTCCTTGTACAACTCCTCCTTAGTCAATTCTGTACGTCTCCTCCATCTCTTGTTACAAGCCTGTTTAACCTATAGTCTTACGTCTACAAAAGTTCTTGACTGAATCCTTTGAAATTTTGACACAATATTCCACTGTTGTTTGTGCATATCTCTATATATGATTTTTTTAAATAAGTCCTACATGGATTTATTTATATTTCAGTGGCTCAACGTTGTTATAAAAATCGTAAAAAGTTACATAAACATAACATATAAACAGGGTGACAATTATTGAACTATGTGAAACAAAACGTAAATTACTTACAAACTACGGCGTCCAACATGTATTCAACACGTAGACATCACTACAGATATTCATATTTAGGGTTTTACATGTTTGATACGCCTGCCTTCTGTGTCGATGAAGTGACGCAGATGAATAGAAAAATTCTGCATGGCCCGCTGAAATATCGTAACATGGATGCTGTCTATGACCTAATAAGGCCCCTACTGAAGCCCCACTTCCTGAGATTGGATTTGCATCTCGACACACCAACTCTGTCTGTTCAATGTGTTCCAGGTCACGTATGGTAGGTGCAGACCTTTGGCAGGTTCTTCCTTGACCTTCATTTGATTTTCATCAGAGAGTGAGTCTCAGAATCAAATGTTCAAATGTTTGTAGAGCTTATGGGATCAACTGCGGTATTATCAGGCCCTAAACTTACAAAATACTTTTGAACTACCTCATACTAAAGACGGCACAAACATCCATGACCGAGGGGGGATTCTAATCCCCGACGGGGAACGGTCTCGCGCATCGTAGCATAGCGCCTCAGCGCGCTCGGCTGCTCCGCCGCGGCAAATAGAGTCTCACCAAAGTTCTCCTGTGTTGTGTTTTTGTGCGGGAAACTTTTTCTTGACCTCAATATTTGCTTTTGACGTTCGTGTCCGAAGAAAGGTTGCCTGGAATGAGTTTCTTGTTTCTTCTTCTCTGTTTCTGCTGTTACTCGCCTTCGAATTCGTGGTGGTTCTGTCCGCATAACCTGGTACACTTGGTTGACAGGACCAGGCCGTAAGCAGCCTGCTGGTAGAACTTCCGGATTATAAGGCCGTGGTCCATAAAACTTTGCACTTTTTCCTGACGTTTCGTCCAGAGCTGCGACGGACATCTTGGGATGTCCTCCTACTTTCGCTGAGTCTTCCCGACTGATGAACCGGGTGTCTGAGAGCGACATATATACTGTGGAAAGTGGAAGTGGCCAAGCTGACACGTTATCGGCAGAGATAGTCCTGTCAGAGATAAAACATCACTATCGATTGCAATCGGTCAGAGATAAAACCTGTCCATATGCTGCTAAGTTTCATAGCTTGTTGTTTTCTGTTAAAATTACCATCATGTTTATATGTATCAATTGCTTCCGCCGCGGTGGAGTAGTCGAGCGGTCCAAAGCGTCTCGTTGCGGAGCGCGCGGTTGCTCGCCGTGGAAGTTCGAGTCCTCCCTGGGACATAGGTGTGTGTGTTGTCCTTAGGTTAGTTTACATAGGTTTAAGTAGTTTGTAAGCTACGGACTGATGACCACGCAGTTTGGTCCGATAGATTTACAAACATTTGAACATCAATTGCTTCCCTGTATTACCGTGGATAATAATTCGTCGTTGTAGATAAAACTGTTGTTTCGGAAAACCTCGCTACATGACTTCCAGACTGAAGAGCATGCTCTGCCACAGCCGATTTTTCTGTCTTTTCTAGTCGGCAAAGACTTTTATGTTCCTTCAGCCTAGTTTCTATACTTCTTTTTGGGGTTACAATATAAACTTTACCACATGTACATGGAGTTTTATAAACATCACATGCAGAAAGAGCAGGTCATTTATCTTTTACGTAACGAAGTACTTGACATATTTTCTTAGTTGGTCTTAAAACTGGCTTGATGTGTTTGCGCAATATTTTTCCTATCTCATCAGTTACTTTTCCGATAAATGGCAGGGAAACTGTGTTCTTCCATCGCTTTGTTCGATCATTTGTTCTTAGACTATTGTTATATGGTCGCAGAACCCTGTTTATGTCTTTATCTGAATTGTCATTTTTTGAGAGTTTTCTTCAAATGTTTTAAATCAGCATCCAGGTGTTCCGGAGTGCAGATTCTCTTGGCTCTGTCAACGAGACTTTTGATGACACCTCTCTTCTGCTGTGGATGATGATTAGAGTTCTTATGTAAATATCTGTCTGTGTGTTTGTGTAGCTTTTCGAAAAACTTTGTTTCAGTTTCCCATCTACCTCTCTCATAACTAAAATATCTAAGATGGATATTGCGCTGCCATTTTCCATTTCCATCGTAAACTGGATTTTTTGATTTATGTTATTCAGATGAGAAAAGAATTCATCCAATGCTTCTTTATCGTGACACCATACCACGAATGTATCGTCTACATAGCATTACCGTAGAACTGGTTTCTTGTTTGCTATTCCTAAAGCTGTTTGTTCGAATTTTTCCATAAAAAAATTAGCAATCGCAGGACCCAATGGGTTACCCATGGCAACACCATCAACTTGTTCATAAAAATCGCCGCCCCACTGGAACTGACTAATAGTCAAGCAACGTCTAAAAAGAGTCATAACTTCGTTAACTGGTATCATGGTGAATAATGACACCACTTCAACACTTAGAAGCATGTCTTCAGGACGCAAAGTTAGTCCTTCAAGTTTTCCGATAAAATGACTTGAATCTTTGATATAAGAGTCAGTTTTACCTATGTATGGCTGTAGACAAGTTGCCAGGTATCTTGCTATTTCATTCAAATTCAAATGTTTGTAAATCTTATGGGACTTGACTATGGGGTCATCAGTCCCTAAACATACAAACTGGAAGAAGTTGATTACGTACTAATTCCGAAATGGGGGACATAGCAATAGGTATTTCCGGTGTAGAGAAGCAGCTGAGAGAGCTAAATACGAAAAAGTCTGCTGGTTCGGATGGAATACCAGTTCGGTTTTACAAAGACTATTCAGCGGCATTGGCCCCCTACTTAGCTTGCATTTATAGCGAATCTTTAATTCAGCGCAAAGTTCCTAGTGATTGGAAAAAAGCGCAGGTGACTCCCGTGTATAAGAAAGGAAAGAGAACAGACCCATACAATTACAGGCCAATATCGTTGACATCGGTTTCATGTAGAATTTTGGAGCATATTCTCAGTTCGAATATAGTAAATTTCCTTGAAACGAAAAAGCTTCTTTTCATGAATCAGCACGGGTTTAGGAAACATCGTTCATGTGAAATTCAGCTTGCCCTTTTCTCACATGACATCTTGCGAGCCATGGACGAAGGGCAACAAGCGGATTGTGTTTTTCTCGACTTCAAAAAGGCGTTCGACACGGTGCCACACTTCAGACTGCTAACGAAGATACGAGCTTATGGAATAGGTTCACAGATTTGTGACTGGCTGGAAGACTTCCTAAGTAATAGAACGCAGTACGTTGTTCTCGACGGCGAGTGTTCATCAGAGACGAGTGTATCGTCAGGCGTGCCCCAGGGGAGTGTGATAGGACCGCTATTATTTTCTATCTATATAAATGATCTGATGGTCAGAGTAAGTTGTAATTTGCGGCTGTTTGCTGATGATGCTGTGGTGTATGGGAGGGTGTCGTCTGTAACTGACTGTAATAGCATACAGGTTGACTTAGACAAAATTTCTAGTTGGTGCGAAGAATGGCAGCTAGCTCTCAATGTAGAAAAATGTAAGGTGATGCGCATGAGTAGAAAAAACAATCCTATAATGTTCGAATACAGCATCAGTAGTGAGCTTCTTGATGCGGTCGCGTCGTTCAAATATCTAGGCGTAACATTGCAGAGCGATATGAAATGGAACGAGCATATAAGGACAGTTGTGAGTAAGGCAGACAGCCGACTTCGGTTTATTGGGAGAATTTTGGGAAGATGTAATTCACCTGTAAAGGAGACCGCGTATAAAACGCTTGTACGACCACGTCTTGAGTATTGCTCAAGTATTTGGGACCCGCAGCAGATCGGTTTGAAGGAAGACATAGAGGCGGTTCAGAGGCGAGCAGCTAGATTTGTTACCGGTAGGTTCGACCAATGCGCGAGTGTCACGGAAATGCTCCGGCAACTCAATTGGGGATCGCTGGAAGAAAGACGACGTTCTTTTCGTGAATTTCTGTTAAGTAAATTTAGAGGGCCGGAATTTGAAGCTGAGTATAATACGATCTTGCTGCCGCCTACTTACATTTCGCGTAAAGATCACAAAGACAAGATGTAGATGTAGATGTAGACGTCTCTAGGTTCATGCTCAGTTTCCTTTTGGCCACCCTATATGAAATGCACAGTATTGTTTCTTTCCAGGAATTGGCTCTAATCGATTTTCATCGTACTACTTGCCCAGATTTTCCAGAGCTGCTGTCAGTTTCATCTTTACTTCCTCAAACGTCTTACCCTGGGTAGCGAGTGCTCTACCATGAGCTTTAATAAATGCCTTCGTAGTAGAGTTAATTGGTTGATCATTTGTGTAGATGTTATATAACATCGGGGACAGCCCACTTCCCTGAGGGAGACCATTTTCTCGCATACTCCACAGGTTATTCTTGTTTCGAAGAGAGACGAAATATATCCAATTTTGAAGCATACATTGAATTAACTGTGTTATTTGGTGATCATTTATAGTTTATTTATATTATCAGACTTGATTCCATGTTGGAATTGGTGCTCCACGTCTGTATTTGATTTGTGGTAATTTTTTCAGCAATCAGTCGTAAAAAATATATATTTATTTGTTTGCAAATCTAGATTTCGACCACTGTGTGGTCATTATCAGTGCTAAAATGAATACAAAAGAACCATTTAGAATAACATACATGTCATATTATAAGCCAATTGTACAAGTTTCAGTTTAAGTCAATGATAAAAACACCTACCTTAAAACCAATTAAAATACTTAAAATATCTCGACCTCCATGTTGGAGGTTGCGATTGTACTGACGCAGCTGTTACAATTCTTACATAGTTGACGTCAGCATGAGTCATTTGCGACTAAGGCGCCCTCTTTAAACATAAATAACTAATTTATATGAGGTATGTTTATGGTAGAAATAGTTACATTTTATAATTTTATTGCAATTTTAGTAGGCATTTTAACTTTAAACTGATGTTTATTAATGAGTCTTGTTTACTGTTTATATATAATTGGTAGTAAAAATGTGTACTAACTGGTGTCTTACAATAAACACACACACACACACACACAAACACAAACACATATTGTTTTAAAAACATTTTTTATAAAACTGATGACCTTTTAATAATTTTGTTCACAGGGAAATCATGAAATCAAATGATGTCAATTTTAAAAGTAGCTGTAGTAGTAAGTACAGTCGTCAGATGGTGCTAGCCAATGTCTATCCCAAAACTGGCTTGGAGCGTTTATGCTATAAAACATGTTTGTCTCTTAGGGTTTTCATTAAAACATGTAACAAATGTTGTAGTCTAGTGCTAAAAGTACTGTACATTCATACTGTATACATAAAAATACTTGATGTGTACAATATTTGTCACTGTATGAAAGGTACTCGTATGTGACAGGTGGGAAGTTTAGATGTAAATATCGGCCGCCCAGTGCATTTATTGTTCAAAAAATTCAAATGTTTGTATAGCTTATGGGACTTAACTACGGGGTCATCAGTCCCTAAACTTACACACTACTTATGAGCTAGTTAATCCTAAGGACGGTATAAATATTCATCCCCGAGGGGGGATTCGAACCACCGCCCGTAGTGGCCGTGCAGACCGTGACTGGAGCGCCTCAGTCTCCTCGACCACCGCGGCCGGCTGCATTTGTTGGTTTCAGCTTCAAGTAGCTGGACTCAACTGATTTTTGAACAGCTCCCAGAAATGGGAACTTTTCGATATCGTTTGCTCATTGAGCAGTGTAAATTTAGTAGAGATCTGATGGCGATAGATTTCGAATTCTTCCTACAGGTCCATGCGTTTACGTTTTTCACATGTATGGAGCAACTGCATGTGGGTTGTTATACCTGGTGGTTTGTGTTTACTTTCTATTAGATGGGCAGCGAAATTAGATTTTTCGGCCGCGCTGTGCCGATCTACCGCGATGTGTTCACTGAATCTGGTTTCCAGCCGTCTGCCTGTTTGCCCAACATAACAGGAATTGCATTCAGGACAGTTAATTCTATATATGCCTGATTTTTGAAAAACATTGTTTGCCTCGACATTGTTTTTCAAGATTTTACGTAAGTTACTGGTGGTGGAAACTTTAACTTTTTGTTTTCTGAAGACTGCTGCAATTCTGTCGCTAATTTTTCCATAGGATGGTAAAGAGATAAATTTATTGTGCATCTCGTTTACAACAGACGATCTATTTTCTTTCTGGTTCTTGCTCAGTATCTTATTATACGTGCTGTCAACAAAATTGGGTGGGTAATTATTGGCCGGCCGCGGTGGCCGAGGAGACTGAGGCGCTTCAGTCACGGTCTGCACGGCCACTACGGTCGGGGGTTCGAATCCCCCCTCGGGCGTGGATATTTGTGCTGTCTTTAGTATAAGGTAGTTCATAAGTAGTTTGTAAGTTTAGGGACTGATGACCCCGTAGTTAAGTCCCATAAGCTTTAACAATCATTTGAACATTTTTTTTTTTTTTTTTTTTTTTTTTTGGTAATTATTAACCTTTATATTTCCACCAGCGTGTCCTCATCAGGCCTGAGTCTCTACTACCTGACCGCCGGCTTCTGCTCGCTTCCTGCTGCTGTTGCTACTCGTCCCACCTCTCCAGCAGCCCGACTAAATTAATTACGGCGCCCCCCGCCCCCCCCCCCCCCCCCCGCGGACGCGTCGCGACGCACGCAACGTAAACCGCCGGAAGCTCCGCCCCGAAACAAAGGAAATTGCGGCGCCGCCTGCCAAAACACTCGCCGCTGCCTCCGCTGTCGTCTCGCCGGACTTCCGCTGCGCAGCCAGCCCCGCTGACAAACAGGAAGCGGCGCCATGTTCCCTCTGCAAGTGGGTCGAGGCTCAACACTTCTCCGTACTGCTGCCTGCTTCTTCTTCAAGGTCAAATCAGGCTGCATATAACAAAATCGAGACTTTTTTTATTTTATTTTATTTATTTATTTATTTATTTATTTATTTTTTTTTTTGCCCACTTTAGGTTACGGTACAGTAGAGTCTCGATTATCCGACACAAACCGGTCGCGGCAAGGTCGTATTAGGAATGGCGGTTATTGCTGAAACAACCGGTTTTCGGTTTTACCGGTTCTTTTCATGTCCAGTTTAACCGCACTGTAAAAATTGCTCAAGATAACCGGTTTTATAAATAACAGGTGTTCGGTTTTTTATTGCTATTATTTCCAGTAGAGTTCGACCGAAACATATTTTGCGGCCGAAACAGAAACCGTAATCGAATTTTCGGTTCTTCTCGCTTCGGCCGAAACCGAAAATTACGAAATTTTGTTAAAATTTACACGTGCTGCAGAAGTATTACGAAAACTAAAGACACAGTTCCGACTAACAGCATTATTGTTGTCAGTGTAAATTTACTCAAATTGAACTAGGAAAACTGTGAACCACCTGATCAAAGAATGTTCAAATGGGTGTGAGTTCTTATGAGACCTAACTGCTTAGACCATCGGTCCCTAGACTTAAAAACTACTTAATCTAACTAACTTACGCTAAGGATAACCTACAAACCCATGACCGAGGGAGGAGGGAGGACTCGAACCTCCGACTGGAGCAGCCGCGCAGTCCGTAACATGGAGCCTCCGACCGCACGGCTACCTCGCGAGGCACCACATGATCATTGTTACCTAAACCCATATTGGTTATTGAAAAAGCCCCATGCTTTCAAGGAATCACATTAATAAAACTTGTTAGCATAACAATATGATAATACATTAAAAGTTATTATTCAAAGCTTACATAATACGTATATGAATCGAATTTACCTTCTCTTCTAAGAACCATTGTTGATGCTTTCTCCTTAAATGACACAGCATGTTTGAAGTACCTCCACCCGTTTTCAGCTTTTTACAGCAAATGGAGCATTGTACCTCACTGCTACCGTACTTCGTGAAGTACTTCCACACTCGGGATGATGGTATTTAAGACACAACCGATATCTGGCGACTACAACAAGGAACTGCCGCATGACCAGACGGAGGCAAGTCTTACACGCGCGTCGTCTAATAGGCCACGCCACACGGCAACAGGTGCATCGATGCCTCAATAGCTGCACCAGTCCATACGGTCTTATACCACGCGTTTGTTGCGCGTTTCTGACTGCCGGGATATTTCTTAAATTATCACTGACCGCTTTTCTGTGTTTCTGCGGTGACCTAATATTTCATAGCAGTGGAAATTTTAGGAATAGCCCTAAATATTAGGGTCTACTAGTTTTAATTTTTTTTAATTATTTCCAAAAAAACATATTTTGAACCACTACTACAGGAAGTAGTCGTACCGGTTTTTTTACCCGGTTCTTGGCAATAACTAAAAAAACCGGTTACAACCGACACCAAATAAATACCGAAAAAAATCGATTATTCAAAACTAAAATACCGGTATCGGCTTTAACCGGTCGGTTTTTCCCATCCCTAGGTCGTATAAGTGGGAAGGTTGGATAACACGAAAAATAATAATAACAATAAAAAAGAAAGTTCGAAAAATTTATTTGAACGTAGTAAACTTATTAAATACGTGAATAAGAACTGAATACAACGTCCAAATTCGAGGCGCAAGAACAGATTTCAGGTGTAAGAAGAGATGAAAGTCGGTAGGAGAGACGTCCGAGCTGTATGGAGGATGATCAAACAGGTCCCATTGAAATTTCCGTAAGAATTGTTTGGTCACATTCGGTTTGTGAGGTCAGGCATTATCGTGAAAAAAAGAAAAATCTTTTGACAATAATCCTCTTCTTACACCTAAAATCTGTCCTTGGTGGACAACACTTCAACGATGATGACGAGCTGAAAGACCATGTTACCACATGGTTGAATACACAGGCGGCAACATTCTATGAAAAAGGCACACAAAACCTTGTGCCATGCTATGACAATTGCCTACAAAATTTCGGAAGCTATGTAGAAAAGTAGTTTAACAGTTGTAGATTTTTGTACAATCAATATTTTTTCTGTATCTGTACCCGTTAGTTATATATAACCAAACGGAACTTACTTTCTGGACGCGCCTCGTATATCAGACATCACTCAAAGAAAAGTGATAAGTTATAACGTTACACAAAAATTAAACTAAAGGAGGCCAAATCACTTAAAAATTTAATACAATACAAATCAAATTAGACTAAACAACAATTACTTACATCCAGCAATCCACTGTTGTGTTTGTCAAAGGTTTCATTGAACATTTAAATCTGTGTAAAGAAGTTAGTGACTTTTATTTGCCCATTGTTTGCCGTTTCTTCCCCGCTATATCACATAGTCTCTTAAGACGTGAAACCTCGGTAGACCATGTTTCCTCCAGCTGTTTTACATATTTAAAAGCAGTTTATAAGACTTTGTGTCCTTCGTTGTGAGAAATCTTGGGCGCACTTTCCTCCGGTACATCCATTTCATCGTCTTATTCTTCTTTTTAGTTTACCATGTTGACTACATCTTCATTTGTCACTTCAAATTCTTCATATTCGGCAATCCATTTATTTACGTCATCTTCAGTGGCGTCAGCACATCCCAGAACTTTTCGTAACAATGAAAGCAGGGTAGTATTTTCGTGTTCGGTCTGCTGTTGTAGAATTTTCATCATCTGGAGAATTTTCTTGATTGTCCTGTAGAAAAATTTTCCAGGAATTTTTCAGTTGTATCTGCTCCAAAACTCTCCCACGATTACTCACGTCATCAACTACGTCTTTCAAATTAATACTGCGCATCTTCTTTACCACGCCTTCTCCCTAGTCCACAGCATTAATTAAAGAGGAAAGCAAGTTTCTGTGGTAGTTTCTCTTCAGTGTCTCTAAGATCCCTGGGTCCTTAGGTTGACATAAGGATCTGATATTTGGAGGAAAAACGTGGCCTTTATATCTCGATCTTCAAATGCATTCTCACTAGGATGACAAGTGGCACTGCCTAGAAGCAACAGTATTTTGTGGGGCAAGTTGTTGCTTTCAAAAACTTTTCAACTTGTGTCATTAACTCTTTACAAAACCGTTCTTTAAAAATTTCATCATTCAAGAATTTTTTGGTTACAGTCCCAAAAGATAACGGCGATTTCACGATGTCTGCCTATCCGTCTGTCTGTCAGTCTGTCCGTAATATGTTCCCACTTTTTAAGACGAACCGTTCAACCGATCAGCACCAAATTTTACAGACGTAATTGTTGGCTGCCAGAAACCAGAACCTACATTTTTCAAATATTCCGGACGAAAAATAAGTTAGTAACACTAAAAAAAGCCGTTTGTAATAAATTTTTAATTGAGAATAAGCCGTTCATCTAACAGGAAAATTGAATTACGGAATTTGTAGAGGAAAAAATTCTCTCCAATTTTAGTCTGTTGTGTTTTTTTTTTTTTTTTTTTTTTTTTTTTTTTTTTTTTTTTTTTTCCGTATCATGCACCCCCACGGAGATATTTGCAAAAATAACGGAAATCTTTATATTAGATTAGTACTTGTTCCATAGATCATGAATACGACATTTCTTAATGATGTGGAACGTGTGAGGTTAATGAAAGGTGTCTTTACAAATTATTACTTTGCACTAAATATTACATGACACAATATTATTTTTATTTATTTCTTCTTTTTTTTCAGATTTACTAATTTATATCTAAAAATTCATCTATAGTGTAGAAGGAGTTGCCATTCAGAAATACTTTTCATTTATTTTTAAATGCTAGTTGGCTATCTGTCAGGCTTTTGATGCTGTTTGGTGGGTGACCAAAGACTTTTGTGGCAGCATAATTCACCCCTTTCTGTGCCAAAGCTAGATTTAACCTTGAATAGTGAAGATCATTCTCTCTCCTAGTGTTGTAGTTATGTACACTGCAATTGCTTTTGAATTTGATGGGAATGGTAATAACAAATTTCATACGTCAATATATATACTGTAAAGCTACTGTGAAGATCCCTAGCTCTTTAAACAAGTGTCTGCAGGATGATCTTACATGTGCTCCAGCAATTATTCTAATTACACGCTTTTGTGCAAAGAATACTTTTTTACTCAATGATGAATTACCCCATAAAATGATGCCATACGAAAGCAGAGAATGAAAATAGCCATAGTAAGCTAATTTACGGAGATGTATATCACCAAAATTTGCAGTTACCCTAATAGCATAAGTAGCTGAACTCGAACATTTCAGCAGATCTTCAATGTGTTTTTTCCAGTTCAACTCCTCATAAATACCTAACAATTTTGAATATTCTACCTTTGCTACAGATTTCTGATCAAAGTCTATATTTATTAATGGTGTCATTCCATTTACTGTACGGCACTGTATGTACTGCGTTTTATCAAAATTTGTATCTTCCAATCGCTGGCGCACAATAGCGGATGTTCATTCACAAAGGTCGGACCCAAAGCGTTCGAGGACAGCAGTGCTCGGTGTACCTGGCACGGAAGGCGTTGGCCGCAGGTTAGCTTTCGGTGAAGATAGAACCCTGCACCCAGTAATGAGCCACCTTCGTGAGTGTCTCTCTGCGGGCCCCGCTACGAAGGATGACCACCCCCCCCCCCTTCCTCCTTCTCAAGCTTTACACAGGACCAACTACCAGAATATTTTCCCTCAGACACAAGTTATGAAAGACGGTGATAAGCCATGAGCTATGAAAGAAATTAATAATGGTAAACATGTAATTACTACCGGGAATCGTAACGTTGTCTAAACCTGTCTCCACAAACTGCAAAGGTAAAAACGTTGGTTTGCCTTTTCTTAATCAGTCTTCTAACTCGTAATGTATTATTTTATATCCACATTAGTGTTCTGACGGTTAGAGTGGCTAGTATTCTACGGCTGTCTGGTGGTGATGCTGTGTAGTACGGGTAGGTATCGTCACTTAATGATTGTAGTATCGCGCAGGATGTCTAGCGAATAATTTCTAGTTTGCGTGCGGAATGGCAGTTAGTTCTAAAAATAGAAACTTGTAAGTTGATGCTTGTTTATAGGACCATCTTAACATCTATGTGACGTATACTAGACGTCCAAGGAGCATGCGCTTGTCCCATGCGGTAACTGCTGCGTGGACGTCTAGTATACGTCACACGGATCTGAAGATGGCCCTGTAAACAGCCCAAAACCGGTCATCATTTGTATAAATGATACTTTTGGAGATTTGTGACTGTTTTCACAAGTATATATACTTTTTTATAGACAGATGTTTATTTAAAAAGTAAATGTACTTGAAAAAAATGTATTTTTAATTGTAGCAAGTAGCAATTATGAATATGGACGAGTTACACAGAACATGACTTTTAAAAGCTTTTAACCATTTTTTCGAAATATCCCAGAACATAACAAAGCAGTCGATACTTACAAAGATTAAAATTACAGATTTTCAAATTTATCCTTTATAATTTTTTAATTAGCGCCAAAGTTTCTCACATATTTTAGAAAAATCATTTTCCTACAACTTTGTTAAATACATTGACCACGTTCACAAGGTTGGATCAATTTTCACAAAATATTGACTCTATTTTACCCTATCAGACTTGGGGTCCAATATATTGGACAGCGGGTTTTTATGGATTTCAACACTATAGCATCTCGTTCACTTCTATAACTCCGTGGCCTGCTTGCCACCTTACGTTTTATGCTTCATTCTGACGTCATTCACCGAGTTTTGTAGTACAATGAAATCAGTGACGACGGCGGACCTGTTATGCAGCGCTTCAGACATGATATCGATAATTGAAATCACCTTATGTTTTCATTTCGGTAAATTGCAGAACTATCAGTTTAATAAGTCACGTGTGCAAAATACTAACACTAATTATTTACAAACGAATGGAAAAACTTGTGAATCAGAGCGTGGGGAAGATCAGTTTGTATTTAGGAGAAATGTAGGAACACGGGAATCAATACTCACATTGCGACTTATCTTAGAAGATAGGCTAAGGAAAGGCAAACCAACGTTTTTAGCATTTGTAGATTTCGAGAAATCTTTTGAAAATGTTGACTGAAATATACTCTTTCCAATTCTGAAGGTAGCAGGGGTGCAATGTAGGGAGAAAAGAGTTATATTCAACCAATACAAAATTCTTACAATCGAAAGGCATGAAAGGTTCACAGTGGTTGGGAAAGGGGTAAGACAGGGTTGTAGCCTTCCCCCAGTTGTTCAATCTGTACAATGAGCAAGCAGTGAAGGAACTCAAGGAAAACTTTGGAAAGGGAATAGCAGTTCAGAGAGAAGAAATAAAAACTTTGCGGTTTGCCGATGAAATAGTAATTCTGTCAGAGACCGCAAAGGATTTGGAAGAGCAACTGAATGGGATTGACAATGTCTTGTAAAGAAGGTGTAAAATGAACATTAACAAGAGTAAAACAAGGATAATGGAATGTAGCGTCAGGAAATCAAGCGATGCTGAAGGAATTAGATTGGGTAATGAGACAATAAAAGTAGTATCAGTTATGTTACTTGGGTAGCAAGATAACCTTTAATGGCCGAAGAAAAGAAGATATAAAATGCAGCATGGCTATGGGAAGAAAAGCGTTTCTGAAGAAGCGAAATTTGTTGTCATGCAGTATTAGTTTAAATTCCAGGAAGTCCTTTCTGAAAGCATTAGTATGGAGTGTAGAATTGTATTGAAGTCAAACGTGGATGATAAGGAGTTCGGACAAAAAGATGATAGAAGCTTTCGAAATGTGATGCTACAGACGAATGATGAAAATTAGATGGGTAGATAACGTAAGTAATGAGGAGGTGCTTAACCGAATTGGGGAGAAAAGGAGTTTCTGGCATATCCTGATCAAGAGAAGGGATAGATTGGTGGGACACATTCTGAGACATCAAGGAATCGTCAACTTAGTATTAGAAGGAAGCGTGTGGGGTAAAAATCGTAGAGGGAGACCGACGGACGAATACAGTAAGCAGCTTCAAAAGAATGTAGGTTGCCGAACGTATTCTCAGATGAAGAGACTTGCACAGGACAGGGTAGCGTGGAGAGCTGCATCAAACCAGTCTGCGGACTGAAGACCAACCGGCCGCGGTGACCGAGGGGACTGAGGCGCTACAGTCACGGTCTGCACGGCCACTGTGGTCGCGGGTTCGAATCCCCCCTCGGGCATGGATATTTGTGCCGTCCTTAGTATTAGCTATTTCATAAGTAGTTTGTAAGTTTAGCGACTGATGACCCCGTACTTAAGTCCCATAAGCTGTACAAACATTTGAACTGAACATCACAACAACAACAACATTTTGAACGAATTCCTTTTTGAGACAGGAGTTCCACAATAAAAACGATATGACATATGTTACTGTTGACATCTTATTTCACACTCTTAACTGCATTCCTGGTCCTGTAATAGATTTATTGGACAATTTCTTATTTTTGAAATAAAGTATGACACGTTTATATTGTAAATAGAAATATATGATCCCTGAGTCATATTTTCGTCTCGTATATGTTCAAAATGTTCAAATGTTTGTAGAGCTTATGGGACTTAACTACGGGGTCATCAGCCCCTAAACTTACAAACTGCTTATGAACTAGCTAATACTAGAGACGGCACAAATATCCATGCCTGAGGGGGGATTCGAACCCCCGACTGTAGTGGCCGTGCACACCGTGACTTGCGCGCCGTAGTCCCCTTGGCCACCGCGGCCGGATCTCGAATATGTCAAAGACATTAAAGATAAATCTTAAGCATTGAATTAAAACTTCTGATGCGACGGAAATGAAACACAGACCTCCATGCTTACTATGCAGTCGTCTTACCGCTAGACCTCCGCATCACTAGCGATTAAGGAGCCTCTGAATAGTCTAAGCACGATTTCCTTCACATCACACACTGTAATCCAATTCTGTGTTCCATAGAATATTACCACTACTGCCAATGCTCTCCATGCAGCCGAACAGCACCTCGGTAATGGACATATTGGAACATTCCTGTCTAAGGTGACATAAATATCAATGAAAATAGAAATATTTAATCCCTGAGACGGATTTTCGTCTCGAATATGTCAAAGACATTAAAGATAAATCTGAAGCACATATGCAACACAGAATCTGAATTAAAGTTTGTGACATGAAGGAAATTGTGCTTACACTATTTAGAGACGCCTTAGTCGTTAGTGATGCGGTGGACTAGCGGTAAGACGTCTGCCTAGTAAACTTGGAGATCCGTTTTCGATTCTTGGTCGCATGAAAAATTTTAAATCAATGTTGCAGATTTATCTTTAATGTCTTTGACGTTTATTTTGCTCAAATATATAATTAATAGTGTCTCTATAGTAATGAAAAATGTAAGAAATTAATAAAATAAAATAAAAGAGGACTCAAGGGGATTAAAATTTAATTTCGCTTACGTTCAAATTTTTTTCAACTTCAGCTAATTTTTATTTTTATTTATTATTATTATTATTATTTGCAATTTTAACGTTACGTCATTATGTAATGGTCTTCTCGCTTCAGCGTGCGGAGCGGAATTGGTATATGGAACATCGGTATGTAGAAAGATAAAGAGAGAAAAAGAATGAGGGGGCGGGAGGGAGGGGGAAGAATGACGGGGGTGTGGGGTGAGGGTAGAGAGACTCGGAATGGCGCGCGCAGTTGTCGTGTCGGCCGCTGGGAGCGCTGCGTTCTCTTCTTGCCGAGACCGCGTCTGGCTGGCTTATTGGATTCCGATGGCGGTCGGGAATTTTTTACACGTGCCGCGCCGCACACAACGGCTGCTGCCGACGACTGTCTGTGCGTGGGAGGCAGGGGCGGGAGGCAGCAGGTGTGAGGCGGCGAAAGCGAGGCGGTCTGTCTCCACAGCAGTCGAGGAAGCCGCAAGCGTATTTCACTGCGGTGGCGTGTGGGCGAGGCAGTGGGGAACAGGGAATTTCATTACGTGACATTACTCTAATTACTACTCTTCCACAATTTCTGTTTCTCAATTTTCCACGAAAATCGAGATCAAAGTCCCGACGTAACTGCTGTACCTTGACAACAGTGGCTGCCGGTGAGACGGTCATAGTGATGCGGCTGGCAAGGCACTGAACTGCCACGAAGGTGGCCCGTGTTCACACCTGTTTCCAACTTTTTTTTATTTTTCACATTTGTTTGACGATCGATTGTGCTCAATTATATGTTTCCTTTTCACTTATAAGACCACCGTTAATTGTAGAATTAATTAAACCCAGTTCCTACACCGCCAGCTAGTCTCACAAGGTTACCGATTCTCAGCCGTTGTCAAACCTAATTATTTACATATTCACTGCATTTACCTACTCAAAATCACTGACATGAAATTGAATATACTTCCGTACATGATTGCAGAAACATATCCTGAAAAATAAACCTAAGTTCTGAAGTGTAACTTGAACAAAGCAGACAACGAATCGCTACCATCTCAAGGGAGGAAAGAAAGTCAGAACGTCTTACCAGGTCGAAGCGCAGCCACAAAGTGAAGAAACGGCCAGCGAGCCCCCACCAGGGGCCGGAAATTGGTAAAAACCCACGAAAAACGAGGTGGTGGGGAGAGCTTAACACATTCATAGACACGATGATAAATTATTAGCATAATATAATCCCAGCAATATTACAGAAACTAATATTTAAAAACATGAAATGAAATGCTATTCCTCATGCCTCCAAACGAAAGGGGTCCTCGTTCAGCAAAAATGCCCGCCTAGTGAACTTAAATAATTTACAAAGTTAAAAATCTAGGGAATACGGCAGACAGCCATCTTTCACACTTTATCAATACTTACTCCACGAAGTTACAGCAGATAAGCATATTTACATGACGTTGTAGTGTTATATTCCGAACCTTGATTAAAATAAAATAAAATAAAAATAAAAACAAAAAAATTAAAAAGTCGAAGATTAAAGTAACTGAAATTGTTGTTGTTGTTGTGGTCTTCAGTCCGAAGACTGGTTTGATGCAGCTCTCCACAATACCCTATCCTGAGCAAGTCTCTTCATCTCCACATAAGAACGGCAACCTACATCTGTGTGAATCTGCTTACTGTATCTATCTCTTGGTCTTCCTCTGCGATTTTTACCCCACACACTTCCCTCCAACGCTAAATTCACAATTCCTTGATGTCTAAGAATGTGTCCTACAAATCTATCCCTTCTTTTATTTAAGGTATGCCAGAAATTTGTTTTCTCCCAAATTCTGTTCACTACCCCCTCATTAGTTACACGATCCACCCACCTAATCTTCAGCATTCTTCTGTAGCACCAAATTTCAAAAGCCTCAATCCTCTTCTGGTCCGCCCTGTTTATCGTCCATGTTTCACTCCCGCCTCCGTAGTCCAGTGGACAGCGTGGTTGGTTGCCACGCAGGGGGCCCGGGTTCGATTCCCGGTCGGGTAGGAGATTTTCTCCGCTCGGGGACTGGGTGTTGTGTCGTCCTCATCATCATTCCATCATCATTGACATGCAAATCGCCGAAGTGGCGTCAGATAAAGAGACTTGCACCAGGCAGGCTGAACACGACCCCAGTTGGGGTCTAACGCTCATAAATGCCACACGATCATCATCATCACTCCCATACAAGGCAACACTCCATACAAATGCCTTCAGAAAGGAGTTCCTTAGGCTTAAATCTAAATTCGATGTTAACAAATTTTTCTTTTTCAAGGACGCTTTTCTACCCATTGCCATTCTGCATTTTATATCCTCTGTACTGCGACCATCATTTGTTATTTTACTGCCCAAGTAATAAAACTCATCTACCTCCTTTATTGCTTCGTTTCCCAATCTAATTCCTTCAGAATCACCTGATTTTCTTACACTGCACTCCGTTACCCTAGTTTCGTTCTTGTTAATGTTCATCTTATGTGCACCTTTCAGCACACTGTCCATTCCGTTCAATTGCTCTTCCAGGTCCTTTGCTGTATCTGACAGAATTACTATGTCGTCGGCAAAACGCAATGTTTTTAATTATTCACCCTGAACTTTAATTTCTTCACCAAATTTCTCCTTGCCTTCCTTTATAGCTTGCTCAATGTACAAATTGAATAACAATGGAGAAAGACTACAACCCTGTCTTACTCCCTTTCCAACCACTGCATCCCTTTCATGCCCTTCAACTCTGACAAGCGCTATCTGGTTTTTGTACAAGTTGTAAATAACCTTACGCTCCCTATATTTTACTCCTGCTTGCTTCAGAACTTGAAAGAGTTTATTCCAATCAACATTGTCAAAAGCCTTCTCCAAATCTACAAAAGCTAGAAATGTAGGTTTGCCTTTTCTTAATCTATCCTCTATGATAAGCCGTAAAGTGAGTATTGCCTCCCGTGTTCCTACACTTCTCCTGAAACCAAACTGGTCTTCCCCGAGGTCGGCTTCTACCAACTTTTCCATCCTTCTGTATATAATTCGTGTTAATATTTTGCAACCATGACTTATTAAACTGATGGTTCTGTAGTTTTCACACCTGTCTGCACCTGCTTTCTTTGGAATGGGGATTATAACATTTTTCTTAAAGTCTGAGGGTACTTCACACCAGGTGAAACAGGTTTGTCATGACTGGTTCTCCCAGAGACTTCAGTAGCTCTGAGGGAATATCATCTACTCCAGGGGCCTTGTTTCGACTTAGGCCTTTCAGGGCTCTGTCAAATTCTTCTCTCAGTACAGTATCTCCTATTTCATCTTCATCCACATCCTCTTCCCTTTCTACAATATTGTCTCGAAGTTCATTTCCTTTGTAGAGCCCCTCTATATACTCTTTCCACCTTTCAGCTTTCCCTTATTTGCTGAGAACTGATTTTACATCAGTGTCCTTGATATTCATAGAGCTGTTTTTGTTATCTCCAAATATTTCTTTTATTTTCCTGTAGGCTGTATCTATTTTCCCCTATTTATACATTCTTCTATATCCTTGCATTTGCCTTCTAGGCACTCCTGCTTAGCCGTTTTGGACTTCCTGTCAATCTCACTTCTTAGTCGTCTGTACTCCACTTTGCCTGTTTCATTTACTGCATTTTTATATTTTCTCCTTTCATCGATTAAATTTAGTATCTCCTGTGATATCCAAGGATTTTTTGTCGGTCTTGCCTTTCTACCTATTTTGTCCTCTGCTACCTTCACTATTTCATATCTCAATTTTAACCATTCCTCGTCTACTGTTTTATTTTCCCCTGTTTCTGTCAATTGTTGCCTAGAGGTCCCTCTGAAATTCTTAAGAACTTCAGGTTCCTTCAATTTATCCAGATCCCATCTGCTTATTTTCGTACCTTTTTGTAGTTTCTTCAGTTTCAGCCTACAGTTCATAAGCAACAAGTTATGGTCAGAGTCTATATCTGCCCCTGGGTATGTCTTATACTGTAAAACCTGGTTCCGAAATCTATGTCTTACCATTATAAAATCTATCTGGTATCTCCCGGTGTCTTCTGGTCTCTTCCGCGTATACAACCTTCTTTTCTCATTCTTAAACCAGGAGTTTGTTATAACTAAATTATGTTCTGTGCAAAATTCTACTAGGCGGCTTCCTCTTTCATTCCTTTTGCCCAGACCATATCACCTAGTATCTTCCCTTCCCTTCCTTGTCCTACTACCGAATTCCAGTCTCCCATCACAATTAAGTTTTCCTCTCCCTTAATTGTCCGAATAATATCCTTTAGCTCCTCATACATTTCTTCGATTTCCTCATCATCGGCAGAGCTAGTTGGCATATAAACCTGTACTACTGTTGTCGGTGTTGGCTTCGTATCTATCTTGAAAATGATAATGCGATCACTGTGCTGCTCATAGTAGTTTACCAGCGTTCCTATTTTCTTATTCATTATCAATCCTACTCCTGTGATACCCCAAATTGATTTTGTATTTATAATCCTGTACTCATCTGACCAGAAATCCTGTTCATCCTGCCACCGAACTTCACTAATCCCCACTATATCTAACTTCAAACTATCCATTTCCCTTTTTAAATTTTCTAATTTTCCTACTCTATTAAGGGATCTAACATTCCACGCTCCGACCCGTAGAATGCCAGTATTGTCTTTCCTGATGATCACATCCTCCTGAGTAGTCCCCGCCCGGACATCCGAATGGGGGACTATTTTACCTCCGGAATATTTTACCCGAGATGATGCCATCATCATATGTTCATACAGTAGAGCTGCATGTCCTCGGGAAAAATAACGGCTGTAGTTTCCCCTTGCTTTCAGCCGTTCGCAGTAACTGTGTGGCAAAGCCACCTTAGCTGATGTTACAAGGCCATCTCAGTCAATCATCGAGACTGTTGCCCCTGTAACTACTGAAAAGGCTGCTGCCCCTCTTCAGGAACCACACGTTTGTCTGGGCTCTCCACAGATACCCCTCAGCTGTGGTTTCACCTACGGTACGGCTATCTGTATCGTTGAGGCACGCAAGCCACCCCACCTGAGCAATGTCTGTGGTTCATGGGAGTGGGACTTATGTCTCTGAATTACAACGTATCTATGCAACGTTAAAATTGCATTCTTTCGTCAGGCTGTAACTTAAGATTACAATCTGTATTCTTCTTCCGATGTTAACGGACGTCCATGTAACTGCTCTGGTTTTGTTATGCTCAAATGTATTTAATGAAGTTTCATTTACAGATTTACCGCATTTTTACTTTAGTGGATGTCGAATTCGTTTACCCAGATTGAATTATTTCGATGCAGAAATATTTCAGCACATTGCTTTAGCAACAGTCGCGGAGACAGAAATGATTGTTGTCAGCCGTAATGGGCAACTTTATTCTATTCAAATGCCGTATTTTGAGTCAAGCTCTTTAACCCTACGGCAGGCGCGCTTAAGATTGTTACGTCAGCGGGCGCGTGCGGCACTCACTGCCGCCTACATTTAAATACATAGAAAAGCTTTTTTTTTTTTTTTTTTTTTTTTTTTTTTTTTTTTTTTTTTTAACTTTTGCGTGGAATTTATTATTTATTGTATATAACATCATTCTTAACAGCAACTTTTAATATGATCTGTATACATATATAGACGGTGCATAGAAATATTAAAACAAGAGGGAAGTCATCTTGAAATCCGAAAAGACAATTTCCAATTTCTCGCGATCTGTTCGGCAAAAATTCCGGAGGAATTTCCTTCTTGTTCTTTTTTAATGTTCCATTGAACGTTAGCCCATTTTCTAAAAGATGCTGGGTTACATGGTAACTACTGTAGTAGTTGTCCGTAATTACATTCCTGAGTGTTTACTTGATTGGCTCATTGGCTCAACCAATCTCTTCGCAATATCCATAGGCTGGTTAGATGCAACATGTGATCCAGGATTCTGTCTGCCGCAGTATACTTCAAAATTAAAAGTATAAAATGTTTTGCTATCGCGCAATGCATAGAACTTCAATCCATACTTAGCGGGCTTATTGGGCATGTACTGAACAAAACCACAACGTCCGCAAAATGGGACAAGCATTTCGTCTATGGTTGTGAACTGCCCTGGAATGTAACTATTTCTGCAGGTGTTCAGAAATGCTGAGTGGAGATTGCGGATGGCAGCAAGTTTATCAGTTGCTAGTCGTTCTTTTCTTGTAGAAGTATCATCAAACCTGAGTGGCCGGAGCAAGAATAGAAAGCGCTTGTAGCTAAATGCTGCCCTGAGAATAATCATTCCTGATCCATTTGATGCCACAGTTCTCATACATTTGTGCGTCCTCCTTTTTGTACATCAATGAGAAACAGTGCTCTTACAAGAGCCGTTATTTCAGAAGCACAAGTAGTTTGCAATCTCTAGCTCTTGAGTAATTCACAGATGATCTCTTGTTATTTATGTACTTGTTTGTGTTCTCAACAACATAATCAATTATCTCAGGATCAAAAAATTTGAGAAAAATTTCAATTTCAGTTTTAGCTTCTCTACCATTCAGTTTCGGGCCAGGTAAGACTTTGTTATATTCTTATGTTTTGTTTTCCCTGGTAGTGCTAACGAATTATTTATTCACAAAGATTCTTGGTCCTTGCCAACATAAAAATGGGAGTCATCATGTGGCATTCCTATCAATTCATTCTCGTCAACGCATGACTGCTCAGATTCGCTAGAATGATCTGCAATTTCAACTATTTCTGCTTCCTCATCGCTGTCAGAGAAATCAGCGCAATCTCCTTCGTCATATGATTGCAGAAGAAGACACTCAATTTTTTCTGGTATTAGGCCTTTCCTTTGTGCGGACCTGGGAGACAATAAAATAATTCTAGTACCAAAACATTGTTAATAACTAAATCATTATACACCCACAGAGTTGTAAAACAAAAGCTTCTAATCATCAAAACATCCGACAGTGGTACGGCTACATGTACTCACATTACCGGGCGCGTGCGGTACGCAGTGCCGTCTCGGTGCAGTCGTCCACTCCACAGGTCAGTCACAGCTGTTATGGTGAGTATATTGGTGGCGCAGTAATGTAGTTTGATGTGTGACTATACAACCGAAGCATATCTAGCACCATTGTTGCGTGCTCAGCACGCTGACGTAATTATTGAAAGAAAAAATTGGCGGCACTGTATGCCGCCACGCGCCCGCCGCAGGGTTACCGTGTCTGAGATTAATAACCGATTTTAGTGAATGTTCCCACTTTTCATGCTAGCCGCGGTTTGATAGAAAAGCGGTTACGCTACCAACAATCACGACTCCGACTTAACGCCAGCGTTGCGAAACACAACCGTCTGTGGCGTTTCATCGGCATTGCAGGCAGAAAAAAATATTAATCGCATTATTATTCGTAAACCACATCCCTTTTATGTCACCTAGGTGCACTTAGAACATTGAAATGTTGCTCAGTCTCGAAAGCGCATTACGTTTTAATAGTGCAGATAAATCAAATGCTCGACTCACCTCACGCCGTAAAAATCAGAAAGTTAAAAAAAAATCTGTATCAATATCATTAGTAGAATAATATTTTGTAGAAAGAGATTAACATTACAAAGTTCTTGTAGAATTAAACAACACACGACATTTACATAAAAATTGCACTGGTATAATAAAAAGTGCACACATTCCTTCATTTCTTATTGGGCAATACTCTCTTCGTTTTAACTGTCACTGAAATATCACATTATATGCTTTCATAGCCATTCCTATCTTAACGCTTGAATAAATGGTAGCAATTTTATTTCTTCACTGTTGCTATCGTCACAATATTCTGGATGATAAGTATAATAGAAACACCGAAAGCACAGAACATTGCAGCACCTCGCACTCTAATAAATGCTACCGCTTTATAATCGCACGGTGTTTTCATCAGCGGTAATGGAAAACACTTGTCATTCACATTCGAAAAAAATAAAATATTCTTGCATTAAGTATACGGTGTTCAAATATTATGAATTATCTCAAACAGAATGAGCTGTTGACCCTAGGTCAACACGGATTTACAAAATATCGTTCATGCGAAACTCAACTAGCTCTTTGGTCACAGGAAGTGATTAGTGCTATCGAGAAACTGATTCCGTATTTCTTGATTTCCAGAAGGCGTTAGACACCGTGCTTCACAAATGGCTTTTAATCAAATTGCGTGCCCCAAATTTGCGACTTGATACGAGATTTCCTGTCAGAGAAAACACAGTTTGTAGTAATCGATGGTAAGGCATCGAATAAAACAGAGGTGATATCGGGTGTTCTACAGTGTAGTGTTATTGGTCCTCTGCTGTTCCTTAGTTACATAAACTATTTGGGAGAAAATCTAAGCAGCTCTCTTAGGTTGTTTGCAGATAACGCAGTCATTTACAGTCTAGTAAAATCATCTGAAGATGAAAACCAACTGCAGAACGATCTAAATAAGATATCACTTTGGTGTAAAAATTGGCAGTTGACTCTAAATAATTATAAGTGTGAAGTCGTTCACATGAGTACAAAAAAAAAAAAAATCTGTTAAACTTAAACTGGAAAGAACACGTAGATAATGTCGTGGGAAAGGCCAACCAGAGACTGCGATTTATTGGCAGAACCCTTAAAAGATGCAACAGAACTACTAAAGAGGCTGCATACACTACGCTTGTCCGTCCTTTGTTGGAGTATTGCTGCCCAGTGCGGGATCCTTATCAGGTGGGTTTGACGGAGGTCATCGAGAGAGTCCAAAGAAGGGCAGCTCGTTTCCTATTGTCACGATACAGTGGAAAGAGCATTACGAAAATGATACAGGATCTGGGATGGGAATCACTACAACAACGGCGCTTATCGCTGCGGCGTGGCCTACTTACGGAACTACAATCGCCAACATTCTCCTCCGAATGCGAAAATATATTGTTGACTGTCACTTACATACGTAGGAAAGATTATGAGAATAAAATACTAGAAATCAGAGATGGAACGGAGAGATTCAGGTGTTCTTTCTTCCCGCGCGCTTTTCGAGAATGGAATGGGAGATAAATAGTGTAAAGGTAGTTCAATGAATCCTCTGCCAGGCCTTTAAATGTGATTTGCAGAGTATCCCATGTAGATTTAGATGTAGTTTGCGACGGAAACCAGGCATATTTTATCATGGGGAAGAGGTCTGGTGCACTGAAATGATGCAACAGTAACGAAGGTATTCGTATCGAGTCTTTTTGTGAAGCGGTTTCGCGATTACTTTTTAACAGTTCGAAAAGAGTTTTACCTGGCGGTCAAAATACACATTGGACGGTTGGCACAGCGGGCTACACTTGGGTAGAATAACTTTCATAGTGCACGAGTACACTCCTATTTCGTCGCAATTCATAACATATTGAGCGATTAATATAACTTATCATGACCAATTATTCCTGCATTAACATAAGAGTGGCAATTAAAGGATTTAATATGCACAATCAATCGTCCCACAACTGTGAAAAATAAGTTCTGAGCAGGATTTGAACCCCAACCGTCGACCATGGCAGTCGAACGCCTTGCCACTGGCACTACGCTGACTCTTTCAGCCACAGCCACAATGTATAGGTATGGGAGTTTTACGCGGGACTTTAATCTCGATTTTTAATATACTTTATTTAACTCGTTCCCGTGAGAAGCTTGTGTTTACTTCTAAGAACAGTGCAGATTATCTTGCCTTCTCGTAGTTAAATTCAGTTAAAGAAAAACGTATCAATCAGGAAGATATTTCCGAACGAACACAATTCGCAAGTTTCGTAACAATGTGGCTTAGTGACGGGCGATAGAGATATAGCCAAGTGGTTAAGAATGGTCAAATGTTTATAAACCTGACAGACCAAAGTAGTGAGTCATAGGTCCCAAGACTTTAAACTATTTTATACCAAGGACATTTTAGACGCCGATGCCCGAGGGAGGGCTGGAACCTCCCGCAGAAGCGGCCCTTCGATCAGTGAAAAAAACCTTCAAATATAAAGCTTACGGGACTTGACTGCGGGGTCATCAGTCCCTAAACCTACAAACTACTTACAAACTACCTTATACTAAAGACAACGCAAACATCCATGCCCGAGGGAGGATTCGAACCCCAGACGGGGAACGGCCTCGCACATCGGAGCATGGCGCCTCATTGCGCTCGGCTACTACGCCGCGGCTCGATCCGCGACATGGCACCTGAAACCGTGCGGCTGGCCACGTAGTACAGCTGCAGCTGCCGCCTGTACAAGGACAGCACGAAAAGGCCGTGCTGCATTTCCATAGTTCTGCACTCTGGTGTGACTTCCATTGCTGCAATCGATAAAAATATAATTAAAAAAATTAAAATTTGGAAGTGCGTTTACAACACGCCACCTGAACGTTTCCTACAAGCTTCAATGAGTATAAACCTAATAATAATAAAAATAATAATAATAATTTAGTGCGTTTGAATTGGCCTTCTGCAGTTATATGGATTTGGCGCGAACTGCATTTAAATAACCAATAATAGTAATAGAAAGGGGGAAGAGTACCTAATGTGCAGCCGAGACACTTTTTTTTCTGTCAGTTACTTGTATGACTAATAAGTGAAAGGAAGGTATGAAAAGTGACTGGAAACTCCGTGGCCCGAGCGAGATTCAATCCCGAGGTCTTTCTGTGTGCTAGCCCGTGGTTTTCCGCTAGATCACTGTGCGCGTCATCTTCATTCTTATTCAGAATAAAGCAGACCACCTTGAACGGCTAGATAAGTGCTAACTAGTATGTCCTGAAGAAATGGTCACCTCGTTTCGGCCTGTGTCCTGCTGCCTAGTGTATACGGGGACCGCCATACACTTGGATAACTTCTTCTATGTGTGATTCCATCAACTCGTTGAGCCAGGAGCAGAAACGTATGGTGTAATCATCACGGTTCCAAGGTTCACCTCTGCTGGTTGACATTGGGTCTCAGCACTCCACCAGTCGTTTTGTCAAATCCGAGACGTTTTGATTGGCCACAGGTGTGGTGACCTGGAGAGCCAGGGCAAGAGGCCGACGTCCTGTGATACCGCGAGGCACCTTCTGGTGCATTGTCTTGCTGAAAACGGCATCTGGGGTGTCGTGCACAAAGAGCGTGGCTACGGGTCATCCACGCAGTAAATGCGACCATAATAGATTCGATTACATCACGTGTACTTTTCGTTCAAAAATGTTCAAATGTTTGTATAGTCTATGGGACTTAACTACGGGGTGATCAGTCCCTAAACTTACAAACTACTTATGAACTACTTACGAACTAGGACGGCACAAATATCCACGCCCGAGGGGGGATTCGAACCCCCGACCGCAGTTGGCGCGCAGACCGTGACTGGAGCGCCTCAGTCCCCTCGGCCACCACTTTTCGTTCCAGAAGATCCAAATTGAGGATGTCCTCTTGGATGTAGAACATGTCTGAATATGAAAAAAAAACTATTCCCAAACAAATATATACACACTGAAAATTTTTAAAAAAATGCGTATTCTTCTACAAGTTAATAATGAACTTACTTTTTCTACTCATCAATATGTAGATACGACCTATGTGTTTACCACGCAAGAAGATGGGTAGGTACCTAGTCACTTTAAATCTAACTCAATACATACCTATGAATAACAAACAATGATCAAAATATGTTTTAGAGTTCTCCTAAATAAAACGAAACTAAAAATATTACACTACTTAAATGTCAATCAAGTTATTACGATAATATAATGTAGATACAATTACTGAAATTTTTTGAGTCAGTGTCAGACAAGGAAACATCCGATCCGACTTCGGTCTCAATATTCTCGTACTATTTTTGGTATGTATATTGTAGTTTTTCCTTGACTGACACCGACTCCAAAAATAAAAATAATTGTAACTACATTCTACTACTGTAATAACTTGATTGAGTTTTAAGTAGTCTGATATTTTTCATTTTATTTAAAAGAACTATAAAAATATTTTGATCATTGTTTGTCATTCATAGTTATGTAATGAGTTAGATTTGAAGTAGGTAGGTACCTACCTATCTTCTTGCGTGGTAAACACGTAGATCGTACCTACATATTGATGAGCAGAAAAAGTAAGCTGATTATTAACTTGTAGAACAATACGCAATTTATTTATTTATTTTGTACTTTTTAGTGCATATTAATTTGTTTTGGAATTGTCTTCCTTTTTGAAGTCTTTTTTATTTCTTTTTTCATTTTTTGTGAATCTGAAGTACACCAACAAATTTTTGTGAATGTGGGTAGAACTAGTAAACGTGCTGCACATATGAGACAGCGCAGATTACAAGGAAACAAACGAAGTAAGGGAGAAACGCCTATCTCAACAGAGGAGATCTACCTATAGGACTCACGAAGAGCGCAGAATTAGACTTTTAAAAATGCGGCTTTACATGAAAAAAGTTGTAACAGGGAATTACTTGACCATAACGACGTTACGGTAGGTGACTCAAATATCCGGAGAGTCTATGAAAGATTCGGCCGAGTATCATTAATTTGCTCCTAAGAATTGAATAGTTTCGTTACTTTGTGATGGATCCCATAATCAGAACTTAACCAACCTCTCATCAAAAATAGCCTTGAAGTACGTCCATTCCAGTGAAAAAAGAATAATCGAAATCGGTTGGCGTGATACTGAGTTATTCATCCATTTGTCGCGAACATACTTAAGGCATATTTAAGACTTACATGGTTTTATTATGGATGCCATTGTCAAAACTGGACCAGATTGACATGGGACTACACGGGAAGCGCCAGCTTTCAAATAAAAAAATAATTATCAAAATTAGTTCAGGCAGGCGTAGGTAACAAACTTAAAAAATACAGTCAAATTGAGAACCTGTTTCGAAGTCGGTTAAAATACACAATAAATACTTAAAACATTAGAACATATGTGTTAATTTACCTTCCACAGATCCCAAATGTAATTCCCCTTATGGATGTTGAATTGGTTAAAAAAAAAACAGTTATCTTGAGAATATATATTTTTTAAAGGACATAAAACTCATTACTACATACTAAATGCTGAATATACATACATCAATGGAATGGTCGGAGTTGGTCACCAAAGCATAATTTTAAATCAAACAAAACCTGCAGTCACCGTAAAAACACTATCTGACGGTATTCCCCTCCCCAGTGACGTCGCTCCATACATCATTGCCTTGCAGCAGGTTTGTGAACTTCAGTTCACCATGTGGTGTGGGGCGTCCACTGCAGTGGTTAGTTGGTTGATGGTTTGGGACAGGGGGGAAATATTGCCTAGCTCATCAGTCCCCCAGTGGCGAGGGGAAGGAGTGAGGATAGGAAAGGAGGGGAAGGGAAGGGAAAGGAAATGAGGTGAGGGGAGGAAAGAATGAAGGAAGACGGCTTAGCTCGAGCCTCATGCTCGCCCAATAACACCTAGAGACAAGGCCTTACAACAGCCCATGCCACGTCATATCGACCAGGCCACGGCCGACAGCTTACTAGCTTTCCGCTCTGAGGCAGTAGGCTAGGGTGGCCAGACGCCCCGTATTTTACGGGAGCGTCCTTTATTTAGCCTGAGAGTCCCCTTGACCCGCCAAAATAAATACGGGAAGTATATTGTCCCGTTGTTTACTAACCGTCCCATAAATTTAGAAGTAACATGTTTCTAAGGAATTTAAGCGTTAGCAAATGGAGAACAATTGCGGTCATAATCAAGGAATAAAGAAAATAAGTTGTAACTCAAATGTCCTGGATTTCGTTGGTTCGTTTTACATAATGTTTTGACATGACTTAGAACGTTTTCCAAATGTAAAATTTTAGAAATTAATTAGTTCACTAGGAAATGGTGTACCGAAAAAGTCTGATTTCTTGGAAATTTCAAGTTCATTTCGTGAGACGTTACCAATTCATATGCTTAAACCATTTAAATCGTTTCAGATCATATTCTTTCCAAGTCTGGTCAGTAAAATTTTAAAGCTTTACCAGTATTTAATGAAAATATTTTGAAAGAAAAATGTCAAGATTATCTTTTTCAGGAAGTGAACCATATTACAAGTGAAGACACCTGGTGCAAAAATTTTCTGTTTGTTGCTGGGTTGTTCCGGATGTACCTAACAGTAATGAGGCTGCAGAAGGAGCGTTCTCTACCACAAATAGTCAATGCACTGCGAAAAAAATAAGTGTGCAGCCTGTGAAGTAAATAATTATAATAAGACTTTTTCAGATGTCTCAAAAAACGCTTAATTTGTGTTAGTCCGGTTATTTTCATATTCTTTCATAAATTAAATAATTTTCGTGTTATGGTAGTTCTCTTATACTTGAAGGAAGGACGAAATTCAGGTTACATACTTTTTTTCAGTAAGAATGCGGAAGTAAATCGGCTATGCTCTTTTAAAGGAACCATCCCAGCATTTGCCTGGAGTAATTTAGGAAAATCACGGAAAACTTATAGCTGGATAGTCGGAGGTGGATTTGAACCACCGTTCTCCCGATTGGAAGAGCTTTTTTATACTAAAAGCTTGCACTTTCTGGACACAATACTCAGTACTTAAAATAGAGAGAAGGAAATGTAAATAAGACAACTACCAAATATGACACGTTAGCTTTGGGTGGGGAGAAATAAATAATGACTTTGTTTCTTACTGTACTGTCTGTGCATTAATTTGTGTGTTTATCTCTGCATTGATGAGTGACGCCAAAGTAATCATTTTATATGAGCATTAAGGGATAGCACCCATGTTCGTGACGCGGCAGGTAAAGCTAACATTTGATTTCGTAATCAATGGTACCTATATGAGTCCGGTATCTTGATTGTGGAAATCTGGTCACCCTACAGTAGGCCATGACCCAGCCGCCAGTCACTCAGCTGGCGGCCACAGGCTGGTCCGGGGCCAACGAGAAAGACAGGCCCAGTGGCGCAAGTCGTGTCACGTAAGCGAGACAGTCCTGAGGCGGCGCGATCGCTAGCTGACTGGCCGGCCGCTGGGTCACAGCCTACTACCTCATAGCGGCCAGCCACTCAACTAGCGATCGCGCCGCCTCAGGACTGTCTCGCTTACGTGACACGACGTGCGCCACAGTGCCTGTCTTTCTCGTTGGCCTCGGCCTAGTCTGTGTGACGTGGCACTGGCTGTTGTGAGACCTTGTCTCTAGGTGGTGTTGTCTCGCCGCCCACATACTCCAGGAAGAAGGGGAGTCCCGAGGGGCCCCCGTAGTTGACTACTATTACTGGTCACGTTTCTGTGCACCTGATTTCACTTTATAGTTCGTAAACACACGGAGTCCATTATAGGGGATCACTGTGTCAGATGCTGCGCTGTGTCGACGAATGAACTTACAACCGTCAATTTTTCACGCGAACGCATTAGCGTGCCAAGTTGGTGAGCGTGAATCCCAGCAAGCGTTCTCGGAGCGGTATCCCACCAATTTCACAAAGAAAGAGACAAAGCAAATCCTCAATCAATGCAAGCACCTTCTATGTCCAAATTTCTTTGAAAATTTCCACACAAATACGAAAATTTAAGAGGAGGGACAATCGAGGTCCCAAGCGTCACTGTGTCCTCTCCAGTTACATGGCTGTATCTTTCTCTGTAAAGGGAAATTTGAATATATATTTGGAGTTTATCATAACTCAAGGAAGTAAGTCGAAAGAAGCCCCCTGGACTGGACGACATTCCCTCAGAACTACTTATGTCTCTGGAACAGTAAGCCATGACAAAACTATTTACCCTGGTGTATGAGACCGGGGAAATACCTATAGACATTATGAAACATGAAATAATTCTCATTTCAAAGAAAGCAGGCGCAGATAGGTATAAAAATTACAAAACTATCAATTTAATAAGTCACGCTCGTAAGATTTTAACACTAATTATTATCAAAACAATGGAAAACCTAGTTGAAGCCGACCTCGGGGAAGGTTTGGATTTAGGAGAAATGTAGGAACACGAGAGGCAATTCGCACCTTACGATTTATCTTGGAAGACAGATTAAGGAAAGGCAAACCTACATATCTATCTTTCGTAGATTTGGAGAAATATTTTGACAATGTTGATTGGAACACAATCTTTCAAATTCTGAAGCAAGCAGGAGTGAAAAATAGGAAACGGAAGGTTATTTACAACAAAAACCAGACAGTTATCAGATTTGAAGGGCATAAAAGGGATACACTGGTTTGAAAGACAGTAAGAAAGGCTTATAGCCCTTTCCCAATGTTATTCAATTTGTACACTGAGCAAGCTATGAAGGAAAGCGAGGAGTAATTTAGAGAAGTCATTAATGTTCAGGATGAAGAATTTTAAATATTGCGTTCTGCCTCTGACACTGTAATTCTGTCAGAGACAGCAAAGGACCTGGAAGAGTAATTGAACGGAGTGTAAGAGCTTATAAGATGAACATTAACCACAACAAAACAAAGGTAATGGAATGCAGTCCAACAAAATCAGACGACGCTGAAGGAATTAGATTACGTAATGAAACGATAAAGATGGTAGATTAGTTTTGTTGTTTGAGCAGTTAAATAACACACGATGGTCGCGGTACAGAGGATATAAACTGCAGAATGGGGATGAGGAGGAAAGCGTTTTTGAAAAAGAAAAATTTGTAAACATCAAACATTAATTTAAACGTAAGAAAGTTTTTTATGGAGGCATTTGTGTGCAGTGTTCCCTTGTACGGGAGTGCATCGTGGATGATAGTTCACAAAAAAGATTATAGAAGCTTTAGAAAGGTAGTGCTATAGAAGAATAGTGAACATAAGGTGGGTTGATCGCTTTAATAATGAGGAGGTAGTAGTAGACAGAATTGGGGATAAGAGTTATTTCTGACACCTTGACTAAAAGTAGGAATCAGTTGGTAGGACACATTCTTAGACATTAATGCATTGTGAATATAGCCTTGGAGGGAAGTGTGTGGAGTAAAACTCGCAGATGGAGACCAAGACATGAATACAGTAAACAAATGGATTTAGGTTGCCATTCTTATGAGGAGGTGAACAGGTTTGTTCAGAATAGAGTAGGGTGGAGAGTCGCATGAAACCGGTCTCCAGACTGAAGACCACAACAACAACATGATAACTGGCATTGTTCTTTGCTACAAAACCCCCTATCATTTCTCCTCCACTTTTTGGCGTACAGATCCAGCGAGGGCAGCAGGCACATTTTACTGTTGTTGCGCCGCTACATCCATGTTGACATGGGCAAGTGATAATCACATCTCCATAACATGCTAATGTACATGTCCTGTCAATATGAACTTCAAATCTGCAGTCTTTCAAGATGTTGTGTCTTTTCCTGAATATGAGTGTACATGGATAATGTTGTACTGAGTGAATCTGCTAGTATCAAAATATGTAATATGCACTGAATGCACTGACTTAGGAGGGTACATAATTTACACTGTTGCGGTACTGCAGACAGTATTTGACGTAAAGTTGAAATTTATTCCTTTTAATATTTGACATAAAAATAGGTCGTAAAAGACTGAAAACAGAACATCCTGTGACAAAAACCAGTTTTACATGACTTCAAAATGTCAAGTCTTGAAGTTTGCATTTTACTTGTTAGGTTAATTTTTTTTATTATTCTAAATAGGTGACTGGGAGGAACAATGGAATTTTATGGGTGAGTGTGGGAATACAACAACATGTGACACTGAATGTAGATATTTTTGGCTGCAATGACGAAGTAGGACTGTGTTTACACATCGTACAGTCTGCAGTACCGCTTGACGTCACGGGGTGCTGGGGATCCGCGTTTCGTGACCTCCCTCTAGCTAACGCTCAGACAAGCGTGCTCTGCCGCCGTTCATGAAAGCCACCCCCTCCCCTCCCTGCCACTCCCGCGCTTAAAGAGGGTGGGTGCCAAAATTGGGGGCGCGATCATCCCGGATGATCCGCGTCGAATGGGGCTGCCGGCGGCAGTCGAATGGGACGGGTGGGGTGGCAGCCACCCTCAGCAGGGGGTTGTTCGACCACCAACCCTCACCCCTCCGTGTCTGGCTCTGCGCTGGAACTGCTCCCATCTGCAGGTCTGAAAGGGAGCGTCGCACCCCTACAGAGACCTAACTGTAACCCGAAACAAAGGAGCTCTCAATTGTGCCATATTTTCAGGTAGTTTTCTCTTTCGTTCACAGGTGCAGAGGACAGAAAAATACTAGGTACACTTGATGTTACCTGCACAACGACTGCAGGGTGCATACGAAGGGGACTGCAACATACTTGTAGTTCTGTAAAACTCATACTACAGAAACTAACTACTGCAAATAAGTAAGTAAATAAAAATAAAAGTTAATAAAAAGGGATAATGCTTTTAATACGTTAAAGAAACATTTCAGTACCCACTCGTGTGATAAAAGCCTTGTGTTAGCGATATGTATAAAAATAGATGCCCGTATTAAGGATTACTAAAGGTATACGAGATCCGAGTATTGGCAGAGCTGTCGTTTGTACTCCCTTTATTCGCGTGAAAATGTTTCCGACCTTACCACAGCCGCAGCGCTACAATTGATTCACCTTGAACGCGGGATGATAGTTGTTGATAGACACATGCTGTGGCAACTAGTTAATCCTTTCATTTGCCTGACAAAATTTTAACTTCCAAAGATCCGATAGGATTTATTTTTCACGGGTGGATGCTACTCGGCAAGAAGCTGCAATTATATTACTGATTAATTTCTTATCTAAAATGGTGGAGATGACCAGAGACATATTACTGCCCTCTGCAGACTATATTCCAGCGATATGGTACAGATACTCCATATCTTCAAATGACAGATCGAGAGAAAGAACTGTTTTGTCTACCACAAAAAAATCCCTTCACTATGTATGTTTGAAGTCCTCACTTAGTTGAATTAAACCAGTTTGAACTTATACAATCAACCATGTAAAATTAATGCATATTACACATTTTCGATAAAGTTCTTCAGGTTATTATACGGCATCGTCATCGTGTAAAACCAACTGACGTTTCGGCCACTACTGCAAGTCGCCTTCATCAGGGCCGAAACGTCTGTTGGTTTTACACAATAATGATGCGGTGTAATACTCTGAAGAACTTTATCGAAAGTAACATATATTACTACTAAACTAAGCTTAACTCCGTCCGACAGTCCTCGAGAGGTGCACTGGGTACTGACCGGCCGCCGTGTCATCCTCTGCCTGAAGGCGGCGAAGGATGCGGTATGGAGGGGGGCGTGGTCAGCGCCCCGCACTGAGTCTTCGTGACCGGAGCCACAACTTCTCCATGAAGTGGCTCCTCAGTGGGCCTCACGAGGGCTGAGTCCACCCTGCTTGCCAATAGCCCTCGGCAGACACCTACGGTAACCCATCCAAGTGCTAGCCAAGCCGGACAGCGCTTTACTGCGGTGATCTTACGGGAACCGGTGCATCCCCTGCGGCCCGGCCGTGGACATACATGATATTACACATTGTTTAATATAATTTCATTCGTTTCAAATGTGGTCGTAAACGATCGCGACCCAGCCATTGATGTTTACACTGACTGCCTGACTGTGCCAGCCATAGATGTTCATATTTCGTTATTACACAAATTCAAATATTACCAGGCGATGTAAAGTAAATATGTCTTGATTCGGCTTCCACGGCAGACTATTACATCGGATATTGGCATAAAGGTCACAACGAAACGCTGATAAGGAATTCTTCGTCACGTACAAACTGACGAAAATTTGTTTCCCAAATTTTAACATGATGAGCAAGGCACAAGCAAGTGCAAAGCACATCAATGAGCTGGCACACTGTAGCTCTACACTTATATACCAGACTTATACCGCGTGGTTATAATTAAACTGTCCCTATTAACACGTATGACAGACATTAATTACTGTGTGATTACCAAATTTGGTTACATTAATAACAAGAACAAGTGGAAGAGAAATAATGCAGAATCAATTCAGCTGAAACACTGCTATGGTACATCCTATCGTTACATACCGGTACCACTATTGCTACAAAAAGGGGCTCAATATGGCGCCTATCAGTATCCGGAAGAGTCTGAAAGCGATCGTTTCCAAACGCTTCACCAGCACAATCACGCCCTGTGATTTCTGGTTTTGAGACTACGTGAAGCACACGGTTTATCATGGGACCATTCACACATGTGCTGATTGTAGTACAGTATACTTATGGCCAACTTGTTTCAACATATTGTCATTTTCAAGTTCGTCTGCAGATGTTAAAACATTGCCTATTATTTACGTTTTAAGAAATATAACAAGGTATAATATAATTACAAATTACAGTATTACTTACGTCAAGCTGTTGGTGACATACATATAGCATCTGGTAGACAACTGTCAACTGTCTGTTCTTATACAATAATTTTATTAACGAATTTTTCAGTAATCCTTGAAATTTGATGTATTTTCGTATTTTGACAGTTGGAGCGCAAATGCTTAATGTTTACCTTACTATGTCTTTGGATGTCATGGATGGTGCATATGGCATAGATATTATTTAATAAACGTTTATTACGTTGATTTTTCATAGGTAGGTATATGTATTTAAAGTCCTTGGCATGGATGATTATTTTTATATTTTTTTGGGATGGTAGTAAACGTTTACTATATAATATCTATGCCATACATATCATTCCTGATATCGAAATACATAATAATGTAAACATTAAGCATCTGTGCTTCAACTGTCAAAATGCGGAAGTACGTCAAATTTCAAAGAATAACTGAAAAATTCGTTGATAAAATTATTATATAAGAACAGACACTTGACAGTTCCAGATGCTATATGTATGTCACTAACACCTTGACGTAATATTGTAATTTATAATTATATTATACCTTATTATATTATTTCTTAAGACGTAAATAGTAATGGATTATTTGACATCTTCAGACGCACTTGAAAATTGCAATATGCTGAAACAAACTTGTGCAAATTCGTAAAACGCAAGCAATATAAAAAATAGTTGCAGCTACTTGAAATAATTTAATATAAAGTGTTTGAACTGAATTGATTTCCATTTTCTCTCTTCCCCGCGTCTTTTATAGTATTCACGCTACCATAGTTTGCGCATTATAACGTGTTAAAAAGTGAAATCTTAGTGAAAGCCACCCAGTACATCGGGTTTCAGATCTGAAGATGCCAGATGCCAAAATGATGTTGATTCCTTCTGTGTTCAATTTAATGAACATATTTGGTTCATATTATGATTACATTAAATAATTTTAGTATCTACCATTCTTGGACGAAAATTTTATAACTGCTTTCTGGAATATTATTCGATTTACTTAAATGCATATAAAGACTTCTTGCATTTGCCGAGGCCGCTAAAAACCTGTTATTTGTGTTAGTAAGTTCATCCTACTCAGTACATAATCAGTACCGACATTCTGTCTGGGATCTAAATGATCGGATTACCGCGAACCTTATTTTAAAACAGCACACTTGGAATACAATGTACCTTCCGATTTTCTGAAAGTTTTGTATAAATATCTCCAAAAACCGAAGCCACTCTGTCATAGCACAAATAATTTGTTTCGTGAAGTTATTAAATTATTTTACGGATTGTTTCAGCTGTACATGTCATATTTTTGTATCAATCTTTTCGAAAAGACATTCAAACAGTAAAATTTGATAATCCATGCACTTATGACATTTATGAACATTAATTGTATCGCTATTGTATATACCTCTTTAACATTTTCTAGATTTAAAAGGATGTGGTTTGCCGTTATTATGAGGAGTTAAACAGTCTATCTCAGGATAGACTAGGGTGGATAGCTGCATCAAACCAGTCTCCGGACTAAAGACCACAACAACAACAAGTGATTTTTCCCCCTTAAGAGCTCTCTCTGAAATACCTGGTGATGAAAAAGTCAGTATAAATTTGGAAACTTAATAAATCACGGAATAATGTAGATAGAGGGGTAAAAATTGACACACATGCTTGGAATGGCATGGGGTTTTATTAGGAAAAAAATGTTCAAAAATATCCGACAGATGACGCTTCATCTGACCAGAAAAGCAATAATTAGCATAACAAATTAAGACAAAGCAAATATGATGTTATTTACAGGAAATGCTAAATATGTTCACCATCATTCCTCAACAATAGCTGTAGTCGAGGAATAATGTTGTGAACAGCACTGTAAAGCATCTCCGGAGTTATGGTGAGGCATTGGCGTCGGATGTTGCCTTTCAGCATCGCTAGAGATGTCGGTCGACGACGATATACTGGGGACTTCAGGTAACCACAAAGCCAGTAATCGCACGGACCGATGCCTGGGGACCTGGGAGGGCACGCATGACGAAAGTAGGGGCTGAGGACACGATCATCACCAAACGACGCGCGTAAGAGATCTTTCACGCATCTAACTATATCGGGTGGAGCGCCATCCTGCATAAAAATCCTACGTTCCAGGAGGTGTTTATCAGCCAGGCTGGGGATGATGAGATTCTGTAACATATCGGCGTACCTCTCACCCGTTACGCTAGCAGTTACAAAACCAGAATGACGCGCCAAATGTCGGCCATTTTGAACTTTTTTTTTAGTTGTAATAAAACCCCACGTTATTCCAAGGCATGTGTGACAATTTTTACCTCTATTTATACATTATTCCTTGATTTATTAAGTTTTCAAATTTATACTGACCTTTTGATCACCCGGTATATAGTAACCTGGACAGGTTATACCATATCACATGGAAACTGGCGAATTACATTAGATTATATTTAAACTCTGCAATCCACCCAAAGTTGTATGGCGGACTCAGTACCACTATTAGTTACTTGCTTGCCTGTTCCACTCCAATATAGGGCAAGGGGAAAACGAATACTGGTATGCATCTGTACGAGCCATAATCTCTCTTATGTTATCCTTGTCGTCTTTACGCGAAATGTCGGTTGCGGCAGTAGAACCGTACTGCAGTCCACCTCAAATTCCGGCCCTCTAAATTTCTTCAAAAATGCTTCTCGAAAAGAACGTCGCCTTCTCTCCCATTTGAGTTCCCGGATAATTTCAGTAATACTCACTCATCGAATGTGTGAATTTCAGTAATTCCCTCAGTTGTAGGTACAGTAACAGTAAACTGTGAACTTATACAGATTAAAGCTTGACTGAGGTGGCACTGAAGTTCCTGTTGGACGTAACTGAGTAGTCGGTGCAACTTTATTAACGACTGTGCCAGGATGGCTGAGCGCAGCGGCTCAGCGCGATCGGCCAGAGGGTCGGTAGAGTCCGCGCAGGATACGGTGGACGATGCGCAGAGACGAGTTTTCGTATGAAGCGCCGGCCGAGTCATTCCTTTGTTTGGAAGTGGAGGCCGCGCCAGTCCACTCCCGCCTGCCGACCAGGGCACGTCCAGTGAGCGCACCGCTGTAAACGGCGGGGCAGCGCAGTCTGCAAGCGATGTAGGCGCAGGAAGAGTTCTGCATAGCGAGGCAATTAAATTTATATCGGAAGAGGCAAAAGAGGGGCTAAAAATGTCATTAAAAGTGTCCTTGTAAGAGTGCAGGCTGCTACTGGTGTTTCACTTAGGGCAATAAAAAATATTAAAAAGAAGAGAGAGAGAGTGAAAGAGAGAGAAAGAAGTTGCCAGTATTCCTTTCAAAATGACAACGTCTGATAATAGCACACGCAGATAACTCATAAGGACATCTAGTTCTGCAGACTGTAATATATATATATATATATATATGTGTGTGTGTGTGTGTGTGTGTGTGTGTGTGTGTGTGTGTGTGTGTGTGTGCCGTCTATTCCGAAAGAATATACGTCACTTCTCATACTGCAGTTGTTATTGTTTTCATATTCACAGAATATATGACACCCAGGTTCGATTCACGGCTGGGTACACATTTTCAGCTTTGTCCATTTGCAGTTGAAATCATACATTCTGTGAATATGTAATGTATTAATTTTTCTAAAGGCTAAAGGAAATATTCACGTTTTCTGGTCTGCAGTACTGTAGAACAGGAGGGAGTGAGCATTCCTTTTAAACTTAACCAAGTTCTATAATGAAGCGACAGAAATACAGATGGTTTTATTAACGTGTTTCGTATTGTCGGTTTTTGATTTCGTATTTTTTCTGACTGATTGCTTAAGCTCTATCCAGATTATTTAAGTAAATTAAAGACTAATGAAAAATATTCTATTTCGTATTGTGGGTGTTTGATTTAGTACTGTTTCCGACTGGTTGTTTGAGCTCTATCCAGATGATTGCAGTAAATTAAAGACTAATGAAGAAATTTTCTATTTGCAAGTTAAACAGGAACACCATACTTCTTGCATGTCCATCTCCTGTATTGCAAAATTTTCATACATTTAATGTTACATAACTAACACTTTAAGTAACATGTATTGAGAAGTAAGATAGGTAATGTTAATAAATGATAAAAATAATGAAATAGTAATAACACTGATTTAAATATTTAGAAAAAGGTGTTTCTGATGGTGTGGTTAGGCACAGCAGAGAGAATTTACAAAACTCTGGCAGCTTGTGGACCAGCACTTCCCCTCCAGCACTGCTCCCTTCCCATCCCTGTCCAGCCGCTACCCCCACCACTAGCACTCTCCCCACTCTTGACCAGCCATCTGTGCATCTACCGGCCAATTTATCCTGCACGCACTCTAGCACCGTGTAAGGAAAGCCTGAGCTGTGAGTGCATCGCACAGGACAAACATGGGCAAAAGTGCACAGAGAAAATGTAAACACAGTACCTGGGTTACTATTCAGGCCTAGGCACAAATATAAGCCAATGCTTCGTCATACACTCACTACGAGACAGCAGTCTGGAGTAATTGCTTTCAAGCATTCTTAGACTAGAGACCACTTTCAATTCTTGTTGTGAGTCGGGTCCATTAGGGTTAACAAAAATGAACTGTGTCAATGTGAGCCATGGCGGAGTCGGGGGTTTGAATCCCTCCATGGGTGTGGATGTTTTTGTCGTTTTTAGTATAAGGTAGTTCACAGGTAGTTTGTAAGTTTAGGGAGTGATTACCCTGAAGTTAAGCCCCTTAAGCTTAACAAACATTTGAACATTTTGTCAATCTGAAAATAAACTTCAATTAAAGCTTTTAACATATTCATTAAACTCAAAAGCAATATGTACCAACAGTATCTTTACAATATGAACTTTAAATACATAATTAAATTCAGTTTGCAATATGGCTAATACTGTAGATCAAAGATACATGTGTGTCACCACTTATCTTCTATCGACTCCTGGATTTCTTTTTAACCAATCTATATAAGTCATGCAGAAATTGTAACATGTCAGCAGGGTATTCCCAGAATATTATTAAATTACTTTTGTCTCCTCTACACGACGAAAGAAAACGAAAAACCATACCAAGAGGATGAACTCAAACGCGTTCCTACAATTTTTATCATTTTTCAATAGGAGTTTACAATGGTAGGAGGCAAATGAATATATTTCAAATGGTACCAAAGTTTTCCATTTCTGTCATCACAAGTGAATTCGATTATCGTGGACACAGTATACTGACTGTCTTCATAAGAAGAATTTAATAATTTCAAACGATCATATTTTAGATCTAGTGGCTATTTTGTGAACCGCTGTTCTAGGGGAAACAGGGACAGTTTACCTTCCAGGATGAGTGAGCATCCACGAGGTAGTTAACAACTAGTCATACAGGGTAACAATTATTGAACTATATGAAATTGTTATTACTTCTGAACGGTTTGCTGTAAGACTCAAACTACTCGCTTGGGCGTGAACTGTGGTGTCTGCAGTATGTGTCTGCACATGTGTATGTGGCTTGGCAAATTTCATTTGGATGGGTTCGTCAATAAGCAAAATTAGGGCATCTGGGGACGGTGAATACGTATTTAGCGATCGGGAAACCTCTTCACGCTCAAAGGTTGATTGTGTTGTGTGCCACGTCCAGTCAAGGAATAATAGGTGTGATATTCCTCGATGGCACGGTGACTACTGAACGGTACACCAAAGTGTTGGAAGATAATTTCATCTGCATTATGCAAAGTGAGCCTAATTTCAACAATGTGTGGTTCATGCAAGACGGAGTTCGACCCCATCTAAGCAGGAGAGAGTTTGATGTCCGGGAGGAGCACTTGGGGAGCGCATTCTGTCTCTGGGATACCCAGGGTGCACTGACAAGGAACATGTATTGGCCACCATATTCTCCAGATTAGAACGCATGCGACTCCTCTTTGTGGAGCTTTATTAAAGACAAGGTGTAGACAAATAACCCGAAAACCATTTCTGAGGTGGAAAAGGCCATTTAGGAAGTCATCCACAGCACCCATGTGCCTACCCTTTAGCGTGTCATGCAGAATTTGTCTAATAGTATCATCGCCACGGGAGGCAGGCATATCGGACATGTCATCACTAGACGTCGGATTCTAGGTAAAAAAACTGTTTTGTTCCTCATTAAATGAAGGCATTAAAAGTTGTAAATACACGAATTATGCCAATTTATGGCCGTAAACGCTAATTTTATAGCACGTAAAAATATTTAATTTCAGTTTATTACCTGACTATACATAAATTTTAAAAATCCAATTAAATAAAAAAAATTATGCCCAACTTACTCTAGTGGTCTTCCCAGCTAAGAATTGCGCAAATATTTTATCAAGATTGATTTATTTAATTTAGAAAATCCTAAAAGTAACTAATTTCATGTTAGAGCCTTACATATCTAATTTTTAAAAATCCAGTCAAATAAATTTGCATGATTAAAACTACTCTTCTTACTTCCTGGTACTTAGAAAATAGTAAAAATAACTAGTGTGTTTGCTTGTGTTAACACCAATCGTGAGTCAGACGACGACAGCATGTGCCACACACACTCTTCCAGGTCGCCCTGCTCGACAGAGTGCCGTCGTTTACTGTGAACTAGCAACTGAGCCACTTGAATTGTAGGACTAGTGTAATAGGTTTGGGTGTGTGTTTGATGTTTTGACGCCAAATATAGTGTGCTCTAATGTGTGTAGTGCATCTGATTCCCAGTGACGAGTATTTTACCGAGGACTCTGTGTAAATCAGGATAACGACACTAGTTTCCTTCCCTGTGGGCTGGGAGCTCAGTTCTCAACTCGGGAGATGGGGTGGCAATGAAACAGCGGTCCAGTATAGCAAAACATTTATTGACACTCTGTGCTTACAATACAGCGGTAGTGGAGTGTTTGAGTCATATCGCGCTGAGTAGGCTTCCAGCTGACGCCACGAGTCCCGAAGAGGCTGATGCTGCCCTCTCGCTGGTGCGCTGTCTACCAGCCACTGCTGCCTCAGTGTTGCGCAAGGCGAGGCGTTGCTTCTGCCCCGGCTGCCGCCCCCGTCCTCTCGTTTCCCTGCGCTACTGTCTCTCTATCCCCCATCCCCCGCGCCGCCACTGTCACGCTGGCTCCTCGATGCTGGCTGTACCGCGACTGACGATGGTCGTACAGCACTGGGTGCGGCCTGGGTGTTGAACCCGGTCCTCCATCCACCGCTGCTGCTGCTTCGCCCTACAGACAGTCACAGGAGCGCTACAGGTATGGCCGCGTCCTTTCGTCCACACCACGACCTTCGGTGAGTAGCTCACCTCTTGCTGCAGCCTTACCGCGTCATGCGTAGTTTCGATACTTCGCTGCCCCACTGTCGAGGTCGCGACACCGTTGCCTGCTGCCCCATGCTGTGCTGCCACAATTCTCCAATCTGCATCTCTTGCCAGGGATGCCGTGTTGACCGAGATGACCGTCGGCTGGCGGCGCTGCCTCGAAGCGCTTCCAGCCTGCGACTGACTCAGTTTTACGATTAATGACAATAACAACTGTTATTGAAGAGTAGCACAGTCCGGGCGGCAGGTGACTGCCCAGCTGTGGCTGACTCCCCAATCGTGGCTGAATGCCGAACTTGTCTTTTCCGCCTGTATTTATATGATGAGGATAACCCTGTCAGCCTGTGATTCTCAAGTGTGGCATAACTGATCGTTGTCACACGTGACTGGTTTCCTACTCCCGATCATGTATTCCCCAACCACTTGTTCCTTTAAGCAACATAGTTGTTTGGCTGTTACGCAGTACAGTGTCCTCGCCGACCCACTTGCGTCACCCGAACCTCGCCGAGGCGCTCCGCTTTACTTGCTCAAATGATAAACGTGCTGGTCATGCTCTAAGTCACAAGCCTGCTTTCAACACAGCACCGCTTCGATGTTCAACTTCTGTGTGAAAGTGCACTCGCCATTTGCCAACTTTTCTCATATTAAATGTCTATATTCTCCCTACCTCCTACACTAGGGAGTGATCATTATTTCAACTAAACATCTTCTAAGGGTTCCAACAATTTCCACCATCATTGCAGACATAGTCTCATTATGGACATTTGGTGCCTAATATTAAAGCTCTGCCACACAGGAATCATATGTTCAAATGTTTGTAACTGCCTGGTCATCATTCCGTAGCTTACAGACAACTTAAACTAAGGTAAACTAACCTAAGGACAACACATACACCCACGCTCCAGGGAGGACTCAAACCTCCAAGGGCGAGCAACAGCACGCTCCACAGTGAGGCGCCTTAGATTGCTCGGCTACTCCAACGCGCCACACACAGGAATAGCCAAGTGGTCAGGAGCTCCACATTGCGGATAACACGGCCTCCCACGTCAGACGTTTGAATCCTCCCTCAGGCATGGATGTTTGTGTTGTCTTTGGTACAAGTTAGTTTATAAGTAGTTTGTAAGTTTAAGGACTGATGACGCTGCAGTTAAGTCCCATAAGCTTAACAAACATTTGAACATTAAGGATCTGTAGTGTTGAGATAAGCACTCTACACGCAACTGTGATTGGAATAATATACATAAAAAAATTACACACACACAAGACGGCCACTCTCTGAACGGTGGCTGACATCTTATACCGTAAGTCAACAGAATATGAGTGTGCAGAGCCTTTGAACCGTAATACCGTCATTTACATTTACTCCTCTGACATTTGTTATTGTGGAACGCTTATTCTCGGCATATAAATTACTATTAACAGACAAGAGATACAGTTTCTCAACGGGAAATATGGAGATAGTGTGATTATTTACTGTGACTGTAATTACGGACATCGACAATAAAATAATGTGTATTTTCATCAATCTGTTTATATTTCTAGAAAATAAGATGTCAGATTTTGGTCACCTATTTTCTGGTGTTTAAAACCAGCTTTTGTAACAGATAGAACCTATTTTAGGTACCTAATTTAAGATTTTTTTTAACCCAAAAGTCCAAGGTCTAGTCATAAGCTAAATCCGAATATCTGTAGTTTTACACATTGAATGAAGTGTGTGCACACCATATTGTGCTACTAATTAACGTTTTGTTTCATATACTTGAATAATTATCTCCCTGTATCTATGGCTTTACCTTCATTACAGTTAAACCGGACTGCATCTGAGATGTGTGCAAAGAACGAAATGCAGAAAAGATTAGGGTGCAGAGGAAGGAGGAGTAAGTGAAATACTTGGCCGCCGTGTTGAGACAGACTTCGGCAAGGCAGCAGGCTGGCAAACAAGAGATTCGCGTCTGCGGTGATGAGGGAGGACTTTTGTTTACAGTGGGGCTGGGGCGCGCTGGCTGGCAACGTCGCGCCCACCCCGTGCCACCCCATGCCTCCTCGCCTGTCGCCCCCCCCCCTTCCTCAGCTGTCGGAGGGTGGAAGACGAGCTGCGAATTAAGAGCGCTCGTCCTCTGCTCTGCGCCCTGCCTTCTACTCCGCCTTTCTACGCCTGCAAGCGCTCGCTCTGCTGCCCTTCACTGCCTCGCCTCTAGCCGACTCTTAGCTGGCCGCTGTTAATTAGGAAACCGGAGCCCTGGGGCGGTGAGCCGCTGTTGCCCCAGGCGAGAACAGGCGGGGGCGGAGAGGGTAGTAGAGGGGGGAAGGGGGTTCCTGAGGAACCGGCGATGTTTGCCGTTGCCGGCCGGTAAACAGACCGCTAACAGCCGAGCGCCAGACTACCAGCGAATCCTGTAACGCGACAGACACCACTGCATTTCACCCTCCCACACCGAGCATTCATCCAAACCTTCTTCAAACAGATACCAATATTTATATTAATGCAAAATTCCACTGGCCTGTTTTACTGCCAATTTTAGATTTTCCTGCAGTTTTATGATTTTTACAAATATCTCAGAAAGATATAAATATATAAAATTAAATATATAGAAATTATAAAATAACTTGTAATATTCAATAAAATTATAGAAATTTAAAGAAATTTTAAATTATAGAAATTTAAAATAAAATTATAGAAATTTAAAGAAAATTAAAGAAATTTATTTAAATTAGAAATTTAAATATTAATCTATAATATTTTTTTCTTTCTCTGTAGCCAAGTTCCCTCACACACAGGGTGGGCTTTGTTAATCGCATTTGGTATGTTATATTTAGAGGGTGGCCGGATACCCTTCCTGTCCCCGCCCCATGCCCCCCGGAAGGAAATGTGTACCCCAAATGTCTGCATTAGTGTGATTAGTGTGAAAGCGTAGAGCGTTAGAAAATGTTTGCGAATCATGTAACTGAGGCGGGACTTGGGAACCAGCCCGGTATTCACCTAGGGCGATGTGGAAAACCGCCTAAAAACTATATCTAGGCTGGCTGGCACTGCAACCGCCTTCATTAATCTGCCGCACAGTTGGACGCAATCCCCAGAATATCACCAAAACGCCGAAAAAATAATTTTCAATTGTCGGAATTTTTATGGGTGGTTTGGGTAGGGGAAGGATTGGTGCATCTCATTGCAGAAGAAGAGGTAGCCACCTTCGATACCTGTCGAAGTTCAAATGCGACCTTCGTCAAGAGCACATGTGGTGCTGTGATCATATTAGATTAGATTAATACTTGTTCCAAAGATCATATATACGAAATTTCACAATGATGTGGAGCGTGTCAGGTTAGTAAATGTTGTCTACACTTGAAAATCAATATTTTAAGGATTTCTTCATTTTTATTTTTTTTTATTTTTTTTTATTTTTTAAAAAGTTTTACCTAATAATTCATCTACATTGTAGGAGTTGCCATTCAGAAATTCCGTTAATTTCTCTTTAAATATTAGTTGGCTATCTGTCAGACTTTTGGTAAGTGACCAAAGACTTTTGTGGCACCATAATTCACCCCTTTCTGAGCCAAAGTTAGATTTGACCTTGAATACTGAATATCATCCTTTCTCTTAGTTTTGTAGCTATGCACAGTGCTGTTACTTTTGAATTGGGTCGGATTGTTAATAACAAATTTCATGAATGAATATATATATTGTGAAGCTACAGTGAGGATCCCTAAATCCCTAAATAAATGTCTGCAGGATGCTCTTGGGTGGGCTCCAGCAATTATTCTGATTACACGCTTTTGTGCAATGAATACTTTTTTACTTAATGTTGAATTACCCCAGAATATGATCCCATATGAAAGCAGTGAATGAAAATAGGCGTAGTAAGCTAATTTACTGAGATGTATATCACCAAATTTTGCAATGACTCTGATAGCATAAGTAGTTGAACTTACACTTTTCAGGTGATCTTCAATATGTTTCTTCCAATTCAGTCCCTCATCAATGCAAACACCTAAAAATTTTGAATATTCTACCTTAGCTACAGATTTATGTTCGAAGTCTAAATTTATTAATGGTGTCATGCCATTTACTGTATGAAACTGTATATACTGGGTTTTATCAACGTTTAATGAGAGTCCATTTGTAGAGAACCACTTAATAACTTTCTGGAAGATATCATTTACAATTTCATCAGTTAATTCCTGTTTATCCGGTGTGTTAGCTATTCTTGTATTATCAGCAAAAAGTACTAGCTTAGCATCTTAGTGAATGTAGAATGGCAAAGTCATTAATATATATTAAGCACAGCAAAGGACCCAAGACCAAACCTTGTGGGACCCCATTTTTGATAACTCCCCAGTTAGAAGAATTAATTGTTTCATCTATATCATGTGAACTGCTTATTTCAACTTTCTGCACTCTTCCAGTTAAGTATGATTTGAACCATTTGTACACTGTCCCAAACATACGACAATACTTAAGCTTATCTAGAAGAATCCCATGATTTAAACAATCAAAAGCCTTTGATAGATCACAAAAAATCCCAACTGGTGATGTCCGGTTATTCAAAGCATTTAATATTTCATCAGTGAAGGTATATATAGCATTTTCAGTTGAAACGCTGTTTTGAAAACCAAACTGACATTTCGTTAGAACTTTATTTTTACTAATATGTGAAGCTACTCGAGAATACATAACTTTTTCAAAATTTTTGGATAAAGCCATCAGAAGTGAGATGGGGTTTTTTATGCAAAGGTTTAACGATAGCATATTTCAGTCTATCTGGGAAAATACCCTGCTTTAATGAGCTATTACAAATATGACTGAGAATTCTACTTATCTCCTGGGAACAAGTTGTTAATATCCTACTGGAAATGCCATCAATTCCATATGACCGTTTAGTCTTGAGAGAGTTAATTATTTTCCTAATTTCTGAAGGAGAGGTGGGTGGAATTTTAATTGTATCAGATTGTGTGGGTGTGGCCTCTTCCATTAGTTGCCTTGCTCCTTCTAATGAACATTTAGATCCTATTTTCTCTACAACATTTAAAAAGTAATCATTAAAAACGTTTTCAACTTCTGACTTTTTGTTAATAAAGTTTTCATTTGTTTTGATGGTAATACCCTCTTCCTCTGCTCTTGGTTGTCCTGTCTAACTTTTAATAATGTTCCAAGTTGTTTTAATTTTATTATCAGAGGAGCTAATCTCAGACATGATGGACATGCGAGGCAAATTTACTCTCGGTTTGTGAATGAATATTTTAGGAGTGAAGTGAAGAATTTTAGTTCTACTGGATGGAAACAGTTGCTACAGTTCTGTACAAAATGTGCGTACACTAAATCAGTATAAATTTTATGGTTATCCCATTTATATCATATTTCTTCCGATACCTGTGCAAAACCACCATGCTTTGCCGAACTTGCATTTTAAAATAGAGCAAAGGTAGCATGCACCGCAATATACCCTGAATTTCTGCTCCCAGACTATAAACTGATTAATTACGTGATGGATTTGACAAGAATCAGCTGCCAAAATCTGCCATTCCTCTTGTACAGTGAATATTTACAAGTGCCTGTGCGGCCGACATTTCTTAGCACAATATGGTCGATGCAGCGTTGAATGTTAAGGACGATTGTCTTTATTAGCTACACTTATTTCTTCTATTGTTGATTATACTATTACATTTATTACTTGCGTTCTGTCACTGACTTTGAAGATTGTTTCATTATATTATTGAATTATAATGTGTGTGGAATCGAAGATTTTTTCCGATTGATTTTCGACAAATATTCTCTTATTTTGTTATAATAAACAAATCACGTTGGCAGTGTATTAATTATTAGTGTCTAAATACTATATATACGCTGTTATTAATACATTATTTTGGGATTTCATGAGTCACGTTGCTATATGAGCTCCGCCATTTTGTTTAGACAATTTTTACCATTAAATTCGTAATAAGCGACCTCAAAACCCCCCTTGAGATGAGTTTTGTGTGAATTAAACGTCTTAATGGGGTTAGGCCACGTTATGGGGATTCCGTCCCACTGTGCACTGTGCTGATTCCAACTGGGGTCGGAACCTGGCGGTACGCCCCCCATGTACGAAAGAGGTGCGTTAGACGTTACGGCTAACCGAGCGGTTTCCAATGTAGAATATTGTATATATTTAAATTCGTGTTAATTATATTCTGATTATTTCTGTCAGAATTACTTGCAAAAATGTATTAATTATATTAATTACATTGTTATTATTATTGTCAGAAGTATTTGCGAAAGCAGGGTGAAAGAAGGCGTTTTGCCTGTTATAAAATAATGTTTAATCACCACTCGAAATTATTTTTCGTCCATTCTTTGACGATCACTCGACTTCCTTGATTCATACCAATGCCAAACACAAAGAAATAGACCGATATGGCGGAAACTTGATATGCGTTCTTTCCAAAGATGTTACTAACCAAACATGACATCGATACGCGCCGGTGGTGCCATTTCTCGGACTTTCCACGGACTTTTCAAACGCCCCTCGTATAGTCCTGATCTACCCCCTTGAGAATTCATTCAGTTTTCAAATTTTATAAGCGAACCATTCTATAGTGACGCTATCAACGAACTGGTGTCTGGCAGGGTAACGTGTTAATAATAAGTGTAATTATAGTGAGAAATGTTTACATGAAGTATGAAGGTTTAGATAGATTTTAGTTAAAACTAGTGCAATGCTACACAATTGCTAATATGCATGACTGCATGTACTCTTGGAAGGAAGGAAGCTTATGGTTTTACGTCCCGTCGACAGCTTGGTCATTAGGGACGGAGCTTACGCTCGGATTTTTGGAGAAGGATGGGGGAGGAATTCGGCCGTGCCCTTTGAAAGGAACTATCCCGGCATTTGCCTGGAGTGATTTAGGGAAATCACGGAAAACCTAAATCGCGATGGCCGGAGGTGGATTTGAACCACCATCCTTCCGAATGCGAGTCCAGTGCGTTACCACTGCGCCACCTCGCTCGGTATGTACACTCGCTTTGAACGTCGAATGTGCAAAATTTTATCGCAATGAGATAAATGGTTTTGATATTTCATAGAAAATTCTCTTTCTATTTTCTCAGAATTTTCCAATTTTCCGGGAAACGTTTCCAAATTTTCATTTCATAAGAACGTTACTCTTGCTTTAAACGTCAAATATGCAAAATTTTATCGCAATCAGACAAATGATATTGATATCCAGTTGAAAAAAGCTCTTTTAGTTTCTGGAGAATTTTTCTAATTTTCCGGGTAACTTTACCAAATTTTTAGTTCATAGGAACGTTCATCTATTGTTGAACGTCAAATGATCAAAATTTTATCGCAATCGGATAAACGGTTCTCAACTTATAATTTTAAGTACATTTAGAAACACATTGAAAAAGGAACTTGGTTCAAATTTTGCGACTTTCTTTAACTGTTTTTTTTACTCAAAAGTTTTTAAAAAACAACAATGAAAAAAACAAAAAAGAATTACCTCGCTCCGTCGTGCGAATAGTCAGTTATAGTGCCGAATTCAATCAAGAACACACTGAAAAATGCACTTTCAGTTTGTCTAAAAATTTCCAATTTTCTGGTAGATTTTCCAAAAAAATTATTTCATACATCCTTTTCCGTCAAGCCGTACTCAAGTGATGCTCTTACAACCATGTAGCAATTGATTTTTATTCACAGAAAAAAAATCGCTTTCGGTTTTTCTTCAATTTTCCTACTTTCCGGGCGACTTTTCTAAATTTTTATTTGACGAGAAGCCTCCTGTAGCTTTCAACATGAAATGTACAAAATTTTATCGCAATTGGACGAACGGTATTGATAGCTTACTGGAAAAAGCTGTTAAGCTGTTGCAGTTTTTCCAGATTTTCCTCTTTTCCCGACAACTTTTCCATATTTTATCACTGTTTAAACCTTCCCTGAACTTGCACGTATATTTCAAGACTAAAATTAGACAAATCGGTTCAGCTGTTATCGAGTTTTAGCGAGACTAACAAACAGCAATTCATATATAGGGCATTTCACTAAGTGTGTTTGCCTCTGTAACTTATAAAATAATAGGTGATGGGAAATTTAATGCGGTAGGTCAACACAAGAAATGTTACACTTTGTGTGGAGATATGAACATAGTTTATTGTATCATTTTCCAAAGAGTTACAGCACAAAAGCCGGCCGCGGTGGCCGAGGGGACTGAGGCGCTCCAGTCACGGTCTGCACGGCCACTACGGTCGGGGGTTCGAATCCCCCCTCGGGCATGGATATTTGTGCTGTCCTTAGTTGTAAGTAGTTCATAAGTAGTTTGTAAGTTTAGGGACTGATGACCCCTTAGTTAAGTCCCATAGATTTTACAAACATTTGAACATTTTTTAAATAGCACAAAGAGATATTTTTAATGGAACAACAGTTTTTTCTATCGTGCATTGGATTCATTGAAACCATCTGCGACAAAATCAATTTAAACTACATTCCTATCACTGTTAGTTTGGGAGCTACAACCCTTCAAAGTTTAGGAGGCTGAGGCTACGACAGCGTAGCTGACTGGCTGGTGGTCATGAGACAGTGGGCTGTGCCCCAGGTGATAGCCAGTTAGCTACGCTATCACAGCCTCTGCCCCCGGAACTTTGAAGGGTTGTAGCTCCCAAACTAACAGTGATAGGAATGTAGTTTAAATTGATTTGGACGCAGATGGTTTAAACGAATCCAATACACGACAGAAAAAAAACTATTGTTCCATTTAAAAAATTGTATCTTTGTGGTGTAACTCTTTGGAAAATGATACAATAAACTATGTTCATAGCTCCGCAGAAAGTGTAACATTTCTTGTGTTGATCTACCGCATTAAAATTTCTCGTCACCTATTATTTTATAAGTTACAGAGGCAAACACACTTAGTGAAACACCCTGTATATAGATAGTTAAAATATTATCGGAGTTGTCCAACAAGCAAAAGGGTGCAGCAAACGGTCTGAAAGTCTGCGAGCGAGCAGTCTACTTGGAAACTCGCCGGCGTCTGCCGCGGTCCTCTCGGCGGAATGGCCGGCTGTTGTCGAGTGTGAGCGGCGGGAACAACACAGCGCCGCAATTCATTGGTTGCGCGTCGACCCAACGAGGGCCTAAGCGCGAGCGACGACTTCCCGTAAACAGCGGTAGCGGCCGGTGCGGTCGTTTCGGCCGGTGAGAGCATCGTCAGGAGCGGACGTTACGAGGGCGGCAAGTGGCCGGCAGATGGCGCGCACGTCAACAAGTAGTGGTGGGGGGGCATGCATTATGCAGCGCCTCTGCCGGCCGTTTACTGCCGGCGCTCTAGGTGGGGGTGTCCCCACCCACCCTCCACATGCATATTCACCCCTCCTGCGCTGCCGGCCTCGGCACAAAGACCGCCATTTTGTGCCCTCACGACGCACAAACTGCCTCGCTGTTAACAAACACGGCTCCAGTAGCGCAGATTGTGCGCTCTGGGCAGCACAATGAGGGGCATTTCCGTAGCCAATTCAGAGGCATTGCTGGCTCTGTTCCAGGCTGAGGGACAAGCTTCCAGCTACTGCAACAAAGGAGACTGCCCACTACCGGTCAAGCTACCACCATCCGTTGAGAGTACACTCCGCCTAGAAGGCGCCATCTTGCATTTCGTATTGACGATTTTCCCGCCATTCAGTGGCGGTTGGTACTGCAGATGACTGGGTGTTCACTTTCTGCACTTCTTTGCTCTATATTGTCGTTAAAAGATGTGCCGGATGTCGTACCTTGGCTTTTCTGCGCTTGCTTCAACTTGACCTGTGGAGTCAGCCTACCAAGCTTCTTTCTTACACACTTTTCTTCCAAGCTTAAAGCTGAGAAATTTATTTCTAAAAGCTACTGAACGTTGTCTTTTGATAATAAACATCAAGAACATACAGGGTGTTCAGAAAAGGGATCCCTGATTTCAAAATTAAATATCTCGAAAACAAAAATCGATAGAGGAATGCAGTAAGCGGTATGTTTATTGTGAAAGCTACAAGAAGTTTATATAGCAGTTTGAAATAATAATTACAAAAGCTGCTAACAGATGGCGCTGTACAGCTCATATCAGCATACATAAGTGAAATAATCGTATGACAACACTCTTTGCAAACAATCACATCACAATGTTTTCAAAATGTTCACCATTAGCACTACAAAGGTGGCGCAAACGAAGAATGAAATTCGCCATCACATTTCGTAGTGTCTCAACCGCAATGGATTCACATGCCACAGAGATGGGCGATTCAAGCTCGTCCGGCATAGCGGGATGCTTCGGATAGACCATGTCTTTCACTGTGCCCCCCCCCCCCCCCAAAAAAAAAAAAAAATGTTACAGGGAGTCTAATCCGGCGAATATGGAGGCTAATCCATGCCTGCACCAGCAGTAAATTTGGGATATTCCAAAGCAATGACTCTATCCCCAAGGTATTACTCAAGAAAGTGAAACACTTGTTCGGTCCGATGTGGTCGGGCTCCATCTTGCATAAACCATTCAGTACCTGGTCGATCCTCTAACGCTTGCTGTGTAGCGACAAATTGTTCCAAAATTGCAACATAACGTGCACCAGTGACCGTTTCTCGAATGAAAAAAGGGCCAGTAATGCCTCTGCTGCATACTGCAGCCCACACAGCAACTTTAGGAGAATACAGGAGTTTCGCTTCACACCAATATGGCTTTTCGGAACCCCAAAATCGCCAGTTCTGCTTATTCACGTATCCATTCAGGTGGAACTTTGCTTCATCTGTAAACCCAGATGCAGCCAACATCAAATCATTCACTATCAATCATTGTGAGCATCTGATTAGCAAAGGTACGGGTATAGCCTGGTGCGTTTGAATTTTGAATGGAAATATGTGTAGGCTCTTTCTCAGTATTTTCTGCATGCTAGAACGCTTCAAACCAATCTCAGATGCAGTTCTACGGACGGATGACATTGGATTTCGCTGAATAATTCCAGAAAGTGTGGCGATATTTTCAGGCGGAACTGCGGTTTGCTTGCGGCCAACATGCCCCACTAGATCATAAGTTACGCTGCCTGTTCGTTGAAATTTTGCGAAGAGCGTACGAATGGTTTTCGTATCGGGTCCTTTTGGAACATTAAATCGTGCTTGAAAACTTCGCCTTGTTGCCGTAGGACTCTCTTCTAACCTGTGGTACTCTAGCACCAGAAAAAAGCGTTGTTCAATGGAGCACATGGTTTTAATCTCTTCCTTCGGTACGCTAACCTCCTTTCACGTTTCAATAGTGGAACTGATCGCTATGGGCTTCGGATCACTATTTATACTAGGCATTGCGTATGGCGATTACAGCGCCATTTGTTAGCAGCTTTTGTAACTATTGTTTCAAACTGCTGTATAAACGTCTTACAGATTTCACAATAAACATATCGTTTACTGCATTCCTCTATCGATCTTTGTTTTCGAGATACTTAATTTTGAAATCAGGGAGTCCTTTTCTGGACACCCTGTATTACTCTGCACTAAACACTAAAACCCACTGACTGTTTGCAGTATTAAGTGACTGTAACAAAGTGTATCTGTTACGATGAAGAGACAAGCTACCTTCGAGTCACATGACACTGTAAGCATAAACAATGAAATTTCCGAATAACTGCTATATAATGGGCTATTTTTCTACATCTCCCCCTAAAATAATGGACCGACTTCAACTAATCTTGGTACAGATATTGATTACTATCACACAACAATCGCTGTGGGGTTAAAAAGTACCTACGACACATAGTTCACGACATATTAAGTCGGAAACAATGAGTCACAAACAATTTCCCATCTCGCGACGTACGATTTACGAGACTTCATTCATCCGCTATTTATACATCGCTGACAGTTTCCTAATATTCCACTCTACAAATCTAGAAAATTATATTATTTTAGGACACATACTAAACGACTTTTTATAATAAAGGATATATGATGCCAGAAGTACTGAGCTGCATGAAAACGAAACTTAAATGGACAGTTCCTAAGGTAGAAGCCTATGGACAAAAAGGGAAGAACGATATGAGCTTAGATGGTGAAAGGAATAAATATATGTAACAAGTTTGTTTGGGTGGCCATCTGCCGCATCAAGCTCCGAAATTCTGCGTTCCTAAAGGTGTTTGCTGCAATTGAGTTTATTTTTCCCAGACTCGTTTCACCTTTTAATTTAAAGACATCTTCTGTGGGATACTTTGGTTGTCATTTCAGCTATCTTCTGCTGTATCCTTCATCTAGTCAGGGCCTCATGTTGAACATTGTATGACTAACTTGCTGTCTGTTATTAAAGGAAAAGGTGATTCAATTGTCAGTTTCGCCTCCTATTCCGTACGTTACAACTTCTGCAACAATATTTTGCTATTAACACAGTTAAAAACGTTTGTTGAATCAAACAATATGCCTAACATTCGTAAGATTGTAGCATTTTTGGTTGTTAAACCGTTTATGAAACCAAACTGTATAATTTACAGCAACTTATGGCAATTGAAATAATCAATTATCCATCAATACAAAAACTTTTCAATAACTTTAGCAAAAACTGATGGCATAGAAATAGGTCTAAAGTTCCCTACATTATCGTTTTTTACTTTTGTATGTAGTGGTTTCACTAGCGAGTACTTCTATCAGGAAACTGATGATTCCGATTGGAAAAATTACAATTGTAGCGAAATACTGGGCTAACAGCAGCATAACAATACTTAAGTGTTCTGCTGGACACCCTGTCGTACCCATAACAGTCCTTAGTGATTTAATTATCGACTCAATCTCGGTTGGCTTCTTCAGCTAACAGTCTCGGATTGCTATTTCCTGAGACAGCTATATGATTACCTGTTGAGAAGTTTCTGTTTGATTCAGCTGATATATTCACAAAGTTATTATTAAATACTATATATTATGTGAATTATCAAGAACATACACTACTGGCCATTAAAATTGCTACACCAAGAAATGCAGATGATGAACAGGTATTCATTGGGCAAATATATTATACTAGAACTGACATGTGATTACATTTTCACGCAGTTTGGGTGCATAGATCCTGAGTAATCAGTACCCAGAACAACCACCTCTGGCCGTAATAACGGCCTTGATACGCCTGGGCAGTGAGTCAAACGGAACTTGGATGGCGTGTACAGGTACAGATGCCCAATGCAGCTTCAACACAATACCACAGTTCATCAAGGGTAGTGACTGACGTATTGTGACGAGCCAGTTGCTCGGCCAGCATTGATCAGACGTTTTCAGTTCACAAGAGATCTGGAGAATGTACGGCAGTCGAACATTTTCCGTATCCAGAAAGGCCCGTACAGGATCTGCAACATGCGGTCGTGCATTATCCTGCTGAGATGTAGGCTTTCGCAGGGATCGAATGAAGGGTAGAGCCACGGGTCGTAATACATCTGAAATGTAACGGCCACTGATCAAACTGCCGTTGGTGCGAACAAGAGGTGACCGAGACGTGTAATCAATGGCACCCCATACCATCATGCCGCTGGGTGATACGCCAGTATGGCGATGACGAATACACGCTTCCATTGTGCGTTCACCGCGATGTCGCCGAACACGGATGTGGCAATCATGATACTGTAAACAGAACCTCGATTCATCCGAATAAATGACGTTTTGCCATTCGTGTACCCAAGTTCGTCGTTGCGTACACCAACGTAGGCGCTCCTGTCTGTCATGCAGCGTCATGGGTAACCGCAGCCATGGTCTCCGAACTGATAGTCCATGCTGCTGCAAACGTCGTCGAACTGTAGGTGCAGATGATTGTTGTCTTCGTCCTTATCCGTTGATTCAGCGATCGAGTCGTGACTACACGATCCGTTACAGCCATGCGGATAAGATGCCTGTCATCTCGACTGCTAGTGATACGAGGCCGTTGGGATCCAGCTTGGCGTTCCGTAGTGCCCTCCTGAACCCACCGATTCCATATTCTGCTAACAGTCATTGGATCGCGACCAACGCTAGCAGCAATGTCGCGATACTATAAACCGCAATGGCGATAGGCTACAATCCGACCTTTATCAAAGTCGGAAACGTGATGGTACGCATTTCTCCTCCTTACACGAGGCATCACAACAACCTGTCACCAGGCAACGCCGGTCAACTGCTGTTTGTGTATGAGAAATCAGTTGGAAACTTTCCTCATGTCAGCACGTTGTATGTGTCGCCTCCGACGCCAAAGTTGTGTGAATACTCTGAAAAGTTAATCATTTGCATATCACAGCATATTCTTCCTGTCAGTTAAATTTCGAGTCTGTAACACGTCATCTTCGTGATGTAGCAATTTTAATGGCCAGAAGTGTAATTTTATTCACTGACTTCAAGCACTCAATTATAATTAAAAAAAAAAGTTCTCAAAATTGTAACCATGGCTGCGATTGTCAGCGACAGTTACAACGTCAAAGAATAAATAAAAGTGCAGCCCTTAGTCTGTTGCCTCCGTGCAGGCATGCAGCCCCTAGGGGCTAGCTCTTTTAAAAATAATTGTAACTTTTAATATGTAACTTGTTTTAATTTATATTTTCTGACGAAGGCAATCTTAGTTATTGCCGAAACCAGGTTAAATAATTTTATCTTCACGACCGAGGGCTGCACTATTCTCCTTTAAAAAAATCTGTTTCTTGCTGTCACTCGATCTCTTCTTCGAGATCTTGGTAGTACAATTGAAAATAATAAAAGGATAAATAATATATTTATTTTTCTGATGAAACCGAATTTAGAGTTTCCATTTTTCACCCTTTTTTGTACTGTAATGTTGTTCCAGCATACTAAACACTTCGCCCACCGCTTGTGAAAATTTGGCAGTGGTGACGAAAACAAAGGCGAAATTTTGCGGAAAGGTCAAATGGCAGAGCGAGCGAGACTGTCGTAAGGAAAGCGAGAGACAGAGAGGAAATGCGCGAAGTGGAAGATAGCGCCGCCGACATAGCAGGGCCGACGCCTGGCCTCTGTACTGCGCAAACGCCCTGGGGTCCCCGGTGCAGTCCATACACCCTGCGCGCCCACACTCTAACCACCAAGCCAGGCGCTGATAAGCCCACACCCTACAGCTGTCGCTTAAAAGTTCTGTAGCTGCAAACAGCGACACAACGGCATTCATACGCGCGCGTTGGAAACGGGCTCATTTCCCTCGGGCCAACAGTCGGTTATAGCTAGGGACCTGACATTGGAGCATCAAATGTTTGTAAAATTCGCATCTATTGGGTGATCAAAAAGTCAGTATAAATTTGAAAACTTAATAAATCACAGAATAATTTAGATAGATAGGTAAAAATTGGCACACATGCTTGGAATGACGTGGGGCTTTATTAGAACAAAAAAAGTGTTAAATGTCCCACAGATGGCGCTTCATCTGACCAGAAAAGCAATAATTACCATAACAAATTAACACAAAGCAAAGATGATATTCTTTACAGGAAATGTTCAATGTTTTCACCGTCATTCCTCAGCAATAGCTGTAGTCGAGGAATAATATTGTGAACGGCACTGTGAAGCATGTCTAGAGTTATGATGAGGCATTGGCGTCTGACGTTGTCTTTCATCATCTCTAGAAATGTCGGTTGATCACGATACATTTGTGACTTCAGGTAATCCCAAAGCCAATAATCGCACGGACTGAGGTCTGGGGATCTGGGAGGCCAAGCATGATGGAAGTGACGGCTGAGCACACGATCATCACCAAACGACGCGCGCAAGAGATCTTTCACATGTATAGCAATACTTTTTTTATTTTTTTGCTTCTAATGAGACCCCATGTCATTCCCAGCATGTTTGTAAATTTTTACCTCTTTATCTACATTAATCCGTGATTTATTAAATTTTCAAATTTATACTGACTTTTTGATCATTGGCATTTTCGGAAAAATTCGCATCAATTTTTTGTCAAAATTCGCAACTGTTTATTTTTAATAATTAGGTACAGAAATTTATAGGTTGACATACTACCTGCATTAACATAGAAACTTAGTACTTGTAATTGACTGTAATATATATATATATATATATATATATATATATATATATATATATATATATAAGTGATGTTGGGGAACTTTTTCATTGTAACGTTTACTTTCGCAAGCACCTTAAGAATTTATTTTTCTTTCGAAATCGCCTTCTTATCCTACTTGTGTTTGTGTTTAAGCTTTCAATAAATAATCGTTCCGTTGAGAAGTATCAGTATTTTAAACAGAATGCATTTCTAATTTAAGGTATTTCTTGATTTCATTTTTCTTTTCTTACCGCATACGATAAATACGACATCTGAAGAATGTTAAAAATGTTATGAACACACAGAGGACATACAGACAAACAAAACATGTTCAAATGTTTGTAAATCAATCGGACCAAACTACGTGGTCATCAGTCCGTAGCTTGCAAACTACTTAAATCTAGGTAAACTAACCTAAGGACAACACACACACATTCATGCCCCAGGGAGGACTCGAACCTCCTACAGCGAGCAACCTCGCGCTCCGCAGCGAAACACTTTAGATCGCTCGGCTACTCCACCGCGGCACATACAAACACACGCACACACACACATTATATAGTAAGTGCGTGTCACAGCGATGGGTGTCGTTACGAGCTCTGCAGGGAACGGTAATGAGTCGATATAATTTTCTTTGTACGTGAATGGTCTGATTGACAGAGTAAGTGGGAATCGGCGGATTTTTGCTGATGCAGTGGTGCCCGAGAAGGTTTCGTCAATGAGAGATGGTATTAAAATAAAATGTATACTTTAACAGAATGTATAGATAATATGATGAATATCAACTAGCTCCATACATGAGTAGGAGAAATGATTTTCGAATACAACAGTAATGTTCAAATGTATATATGAAAAATATAAGTGATGTTGGGGAACTTTTTCATTGTAACGTTTACTTTCGCAAGCATCTTAAGAATTTATTTTTCTTTCGAAATCGCCTTCTTATCCTGCTTGTGTTTGTGTTTAAGCTTCCAATAAATAATCGTTCCGTTGAGAAGTATCAGTATTTTAAACAGAATGCATTTCTAATTTAAGGCATTTCTTGATTTCATTTTTCTTTTCCTACCGCATACCGTAAATACGACATCTGAAGAATGTTAAAAATCAAATGTTTGTTAATCTATTGGAACAAACTGCGTGGTAATCAGTCCGTAGCTTACAAACTACTTAAAGCTAGATAAACTAACCTGAGGACAAACAAACACACCCATGCCCCAGGGAGGACTCGAACCTCCACGACGAGCAACCGCGCGCTCCGCAGCGAGACGCTTAGATCGCTCGGCTACTACACCGCGGCGAAGAATGTTAATTTTTGTCTTTATCAAGTTTGACTCCAATACTAAAGTCCTGTTCTCAGCGACTGTGTCGTAATATGTGAATATGGGCAACAATCAGTCTCAAAAACACTCCTGGAAAATGAAAAAAGAACACTGTGAATTCGACGACCGAGGAGAGGGTAATTTTACTGGCACATTCTTGAGAATGAATACAACACACGCTCACTCGGACAGAACCAAACGCACGTGGATATAGACACCAGAGCGTGCGCAATATCGGCGTTAGTATCGTGTATGTCCTCTTTTTGCGACAATGCAAGCTGTAATTCTTCCATGGAGACGATAGTAGAGGTGGAATGACCTGCTATGCAATTTGCACCTGGAGCCTCAGTTGGGCCACATTTCATACACCTCTTGCAGATCGCCCATCGTGACGTTTCATCCGGTCCCAAACATGCTAAGTGGCGATAATCTACATCCACAATTTCAAATGTTCAAATGTTTGTAAATCTATCGGACCAAACTGCGTGGTCATCAGTCCGTAACTACAACTTCATCTACATTGGATGCTCTGCAAATCACATTTAAGTGCATGGCAGAGGGTTCATCGAACCGCCGTTATACTATTTACCTCCCATTCCATTATGGAATCGCATGTGGGAAGAAAGAACACCTGAATCTCTCCGTTCGAGTACTGATTTCTCGTATTTTATTCTGATGATCATTTCTACCTATGTTAGTGGGACTCAACAATATATTTTCGCATTCGGAGGAGAATGTTGGCGATTGGAGTTTCGTAAGTAGCTCACGCCGCAGCGATAAGCGCCATTGTTGTAATAATTCCCATACCAGATCCTGTATAATTTCCGTAACACTGTCTCCCCTGCATCGAGACAATACGAAACGAGCTGCCCTTCTTTAGACTCTTTCGATGTCCTCCGTCAAATCCACCTGATAAGGATCCCACACTGAGCAGCAATACTCCAAAAAAGGTCGGACAAGCGTAGTGTATGCAGTCTCTTTAGTAGTTCTGTTGCATCTTTTAAGGGTTCTACCGATAAAACGCAGTCTCTGGTTCGCCTTTCGCACGACATTATCTACGTGTTCTTTCCAAATTAAGTGTTAAGTAATTGTAATTCTTAGGTATTTTGAGGAGTTTACGGCCTCACCTTTGATTCATTTATCTTGTAAACAAAGTGTATCGGATTTCTTTTCGTACTCATGTGGACGACTTCACACTTCTCATTATTTGCAGTCAATTGCCAATTTTTACACCATAGCCAATTTTTACACGTACTGGGGAGATAGGGCTGGCCATCGTAGCTGACGTGTACCTTGAAGAGCACGTTGGGTGGTACGGTATACAGGTGGACGTGCATTGTTCTGTTGGATAAGGATATCGCCTTGTTGGTGCATCAGTGATAGCAAGACAGTTTCAATGATGGTTTCAATGTGGCGTGCACTGTTCAATGTTCTCTAGACAAGTCACTACAGGCGAATGGCGAGTTTAGAATATCGCTCTCCATACAATGATGCGCGATCATGCGTGCCGTTAGTGTGACCTCCGCTCACGTCCCAACATCGTATCAAGGTAGCCAGCTGTGGAGGGACGAATGGACGCGTGTTGTGTTCAGTGATGAGAGTCGTCGCTGCCTCGTTGCAGTGACGGTCGCAGGCGTGTGTGGTGTCGTGCAGGGGAGCGCGAAAATCTGTAGTGTACGTGACAGAGGCAAACGTGGCCGAAACCTGGCATCGTGGTGTGGGGAGCCATATCCTACATTGGCCGTTCTCCTCTGGTGTTCGTTCTGGAATAATTGAACAGTACACACTACACTGAAACCATCATTCAACCCGTCTTGCCACTGTTCATTCACCAAAAGGGCGATATGCGTTATAAACAGGAAAATGCACGTCATACGTATCCCGTACAACCCAGCGTGTTCTTATAGGTGTACGCCAACTACCCTGCCCATTATTATCCCTAGATATCTCCATCATTGAGAATGTTTGGGGCCGGATGAAAAGCCATGTTGGGCGGTCTGCATGAGCGGCACGAAATCTGGCCCAACTGAGGCACCAGGTGGAAACCGCATGGCAGCCATTCCACAAGACCAGATTCTGCACCTCTACAATCGTCTCCATCGACGAATTACAGCCTGCAAAAAGGAGGGTATACACGGCACTAACGCCAACAATGAGCATGCTCTAGTGACTGCACTCACGTGCGTATGGGCCTCTCTGTGTGATAGCGTGTCGCATACATCCTCAAGAATGTGTCGGTAAAAGTTCCACTTGCTGGGTCGTCGTACTCATGGTGTTCTTTTTTCATTTTCCAGGAGTGTATTTATTAATTGTTTTCTAGATTTCGGTCACTATTCGACCATACTCAGTACTTTAAAATTGTACTTCCTGCTGTACTTTCTGTTCAACAGGACGATAGATACGTTTTATAGGTCTTTATGTACAATTGTAAGGCACTGAGAATGGTCGCACAGTGGCCGAAGTGTAAGTATGCCATAACAAAAAAATATTTGCGACTCATTTCCGCTCATAATCACAAATATTTTGTCCTTGCCGGGGTATTCTTAGCCACACTGCACATTGTTGACAACACAACAGACAAAACCAGAAAAGGCGCAAACACAGAAGTGGAAAGAAGAATAACGCTATTCGAGCGTCAGGGGAAGACTTTCACTTAGATAATTTCGTGGTAAGGCGAACCAAAAACTGCGATATATTGGCAGAACCCTTAGAAGATGCAACTGAACTACTAAAGAAACTGCGTACACTACGCTTGTACGTCATTTTTTGGAGCATTGCTGCCCAGTGTTGCATCCTTATCAGGTGGTTTGACGGAGGACATCGAAAGAGTCCAAAGAATGGCAGCTCGTTTAGTACTGTCACGGTATAGGGGAGACAGCGTTACGGAAATGATACAGGATCTGGGATGGGAATCATTACAACAACAGCGCTTTTCGCTGCGGCGTGGGCTACTTACGAAACTCCAATCGCCAACATTCTCTTGCGAATGCGAAAATATATTGTTGACTGCTAGTTACATAGGTAGAGATGATCATCAGACTAAAATACGAGAAAGAAGAGCTCTAACAGAGAGATTCAGGTGTTCTTTCTTCCCGCGCGCTATTCGAGAATGGAATGGGAGATAAATAGTATAATGGTGCCATGCATTTAAATGTGATTTGCAGAGTATCACATGTAGAAGTAGTTGTAGATATTGATCCGAAAATAACTTACCCGGCTGGGTGCACATTTTCAGCTTTGCCCATTCGCAGTGGATGTCATATATTCTGTGAAGATGAATTTTATTCCCTCTTTGACGAGTTAATTTTGGCGCGTTCGAAATACACTAATAGTTTCTGTTTTCTAGAAGCTATGTGCAGGTATTTTATATTCGCAGAGGAGAGGGAGGAACGGTGCGCAGAAACGAGTCCGCCCTTCCTTGGAAAGGGCGAAAGCCTACATCCGTGTGAAGTGGAAGCAAAACTGACACACACTAACTTTTCTTATTGTGAGGTGTCCTCATCAAAATCTTTGACTCACGAGGCGTACACCATACGCTCATTTCAAAATTAGAAACGTAAATAACGTCAAGGGAATCATTACTGTGCTTTTTCTGCTGATCTTGGCACCACATTCACAGTCTCGTAAACTGGGAACTTCCGGTCTGACCTCTAGAAGGTTTCGGTCCAAACCACCCGCCACTTAAAACTGACATATTAAAAACCTCCGTACTTACATCAACTTTCGTTATTAGCCCGTAGATAAATGTGAGTTTTAACTGCGCAGGCTTCCGCGGCAAGAGGCAGATAACATAAACGTTTTCTGGGTGTTGTAACGCGACGTAATTTAATATGGCTACACTGCAATAACCGACGTTTCGGCCAACATTACAGTGGCCTTCTCTGGGTATACCGATGTTAGCTGGTTGGTACGCTTCACTATATTTTGTCATTACTGTCAACTGTGACATTACGTCATAATTTCAAAATCATGGCTGTGGTTGGTGATATTTGGGGGAAGCGTGGAAACTATGTTATGGTAAGATACTGAGGTGGAAGGAGTGGGGATGAGCCGTCGTCCATTGATTCTTGCATAGCGAGACATAATTGGCGGTAGTCGGCGAGTGCGGTGAGGGCTTCCGTTTCTCTCCTGCTGTCAGTTGCTTACTGGTGACGCTCGCATGTTGCGTTGTCACTGCGGCCTGTTGGGGTGTGATGGCTGGTAGCCAGGAGGGGGCAAGCCTGTGTCCATCTTCTCTGTTCATGTTATTAGGATGTTTTGCAATGTCGATGGCTTTTCTTATCCTATGTTTAACCATCCCCGGTTGCTTAGCGGGTATTCTGCCATCATTAAAATTTATCTTTTTACTGCAATCTTGCCGGTGTTCGGCTACTGCAGATTTATTGTGTTGGCCTAATTGAATGTAGCGTTCATGTTCGCGTATGCGCGTTGCCACTGCCCTCCCTGTCTCATCTATGTATACTTCCCCACACTCGCTTTCTACCTTGTACAGCGACGTGTGGTGCTGCTATCTTGTCCTTTGTGGGGCCAAGCACATCTTGGATCTGGTGACTGATAGAAGACAGGCTGGATACAATCTGGCGAGGAAGTTTAGTAATCCGATCAGTGACTTTTTTACATACGGTAAGCGTGCTAATTTTCATCGATTTCCTGCCTATCGGGGTTTCTTTTAGTGGTAGCGATGGCGGTGTGGATCACTTTGTGGTTGTAGCCATTGGCCAGAAATGTTGTTAGTAGTTTTTTGAGCTCAGCTGTTCTGTTGTTTTCATTGCAATTGGGCGGATGACAGAGTTGTTCTGTGCTGCGTGGTGGTTGGATTGGGCGTGCAGGTACCTGTCGGTATGTGTAGGCTTCCAATATACCCTGTGCCCAAGTGTGTCATGCTTGTTCTGTAATCTTCCACAACTAGGAATGTAATAACCCTTCCTTCTCGAGTTGTAATGTAAACTTGATATTCTTGAGCAGTTTGTTCAGATGGTAATGAAATCTGTGTAACTCCAGTTAGTGGCCATATTGCGAAGGTATCGTCCACGTATCTGAACCAGCATCGTGGGCCTAATTGAGTGGAACAAAGTGCCGTTACTTAGAAGGCCTCCACTAATACGTCGCCTGCTAACGGGGATAAGGGAGAGCCCATTGTTACGCCGTCAGTTTGCTCGTAGTATCTTTCTTGCCACTTGAAGAAAGTCGAAAATGAACACAATTGAGCCAGGTCGCATATATCTGCCGGGACATGCTCTTGTAAGGTGCCAACAGTTTCTTCCATGCCACATCGGCGGACAATGACTTTACACCAAAAGTAACCACGATGTCCTTGGGTAAAATTGTTTAACCCTTTATGCGTTCTGCAAAGTGTCTCGAATTTTTTACGTACGAGTCACTTTTGTCAACTAGACGTCTTACTTTGGAGGCTAGAAACTTTCCCATATTTTATGCAGTCGAGTTAATTTTATCAACAATTGGTCGTAAAGGGTGGCCATCCTTGTGTACTTTGGCACTCCATAAATCGTAGGGGGAACTGGAACCCTAGGAACGAAACCCTTGGCTGTGTGGTCGTCAATTCTTAATTGCACTCTGGGTCTTACGGATTACCTTAGCTCTCTGTTTTCGTTAGGCATCTCTGCAATGAGTTATGGCTTTGATAGGCTCTTTTCATTCCTTGTTTCTTGAGGATGTTTCCAATTCTGCGTTTCGCGGATGCATCTGCAAGGCACCCTGACTCCATTACCCACGGTTTATGGTTCAACGGAAGCCGCTGGTGCTTTTCAGCGACGTCCATGTTGGCGCGGAAATCGCGGGCTTTAATGGTTCAAATGGTCACAATTTCAGCAGAACGTACTAATGTAACATTTCCAGAAAATATGAATTTTCTGTTTCCAATTTGTAAAAGGCCTTTGACAATGCAACCTGGGATAAGCTTGCTTCTATATTGAGAGAAAAGGGAATTCATTGGAAAACCAGAAGACTGATAAATTCTTTATACTTAAATCGGAAAACGTCACTGAAATTAAGAGATGAAAGAACGAACTAGCTGGAACAAGGAAAACGAGGACGACAAGTCTGTTCTTTGTCTCCTACACTTTCAATCTATATTTATAAGATATGATTGAGCACTGTGGTTAAAAATTGGAGGAAAAAGAATGTAGTTTTTAGATTTTCAGGAATAGATGAAAAGTAATTGCAGCTCGTAGTCGATACGATTAAAAGTAAAGGAAATTATTAAGAATGAAAATAAATGCAAAAAAACGGAACTAATGGCACTGGGAGGAAATAGGAAAATAAAGATAATGCTGAATGGAGAGGAATTAAAACAAGCGAAAAGATTAAATATCTTGGAATCAGAATAGAAACTGACTGGAAAAGCAGCTCAGAAATTAAAACCAGAATATTTATGGCGAGAGAAACATTTTAAAGATAAGTAAGAATTTTCTGTAGGGATATAGGCAATGATATAAGGAAAAGATGAATAAAATGTTTCTTCTATATAGTACTTAAACTTGGATAATGAGGAAGGAATACACGGCAAGGCAGGATGCTTTTGAAATGTGTACATGGCGGAGTATAAACGAATAAACTGGATGGACAGAGTGATAAGTGAGAAAGAGCTGAGGATACTTTGAGAACAAAGGTAATTATTGGATGTAATAAAAAGCAGGAAACGGTACTGGATTGGACAGGTATTAAGAAAATGGCGTGGCTTGTGCAGACAGTGTTACAGAGTCTGGAAGAGAAGACTAGAGAGGCAGAGGCTTTAGATCCTGGGTGATGTCATGAAGGGAAGCAGTAGATCGTAGGAAATGGAGACGCAAAGGACCCGATAGTATAGCAGCAGCTGGTGATGATGATGGCCTTTAGTGTCCACACGTGTTTTCATTATGTATTTATATTGCTTTTATTATTTTTTGTGAACAATAGTGCATTTCACACCGAGGCCAGACAAGAAGCGGAATAGTATAGTCTATTTGGGAAACAACAGGCAAGGAATAGATAATGAAATCGCATTCTAAAAGTTTAATCTCGCAGCTCCAAACCTAAAAATGCTGACCGTAGATTGATGGCCTCCAAAGGTAAAAAATGCATCAGTGGCCGCACGAAGAGATAAGTTCAAAGAGTTCGTTTCGACCGCAATGTAAACCCACAAGGCATTGGAAAGCTGAATTCGCGATTTGAGGAGAGAAACCGAAATATCGTGGGCAAACAGTGAGAACGCAAATTAACGGCGAACTCTCGACGATGACCCCATCGCGCTCTCCTCCCTGTTTTAGTTGACTGGGGCAGCTCTGGTCAGCTCGCACGCCTCGCTATTCCAGAGATTCGAGGTATCGACGGACAGAGACACAACGTCACCACACTCTCCCTGAGCTTCCAGTGCAGCCGGCAGCCTCCTGATGAAAGGCCAACACGGCGTGGGAAGCTCTGTCAGAGGTGCAGTGCGAGTTTCCACAGCGGGCGGCCGTGTTTGACTTTGGAAATCGACCATCACGGGTGGCCTGGCTGCACAGGACTGCGATACTGCGTGTTTCGCTCATCTTGAGCGGCACAGCGAAGAGCAGAGAGCGAGAATGTCTGACGCTGGCGCCTTCCTGAGGAAATGCGTCCTGCGAGACACGCATCAAAGCAGGCGCCCCTCAAACACACGGCAACTGCGTTTTAACAGCCCAACAGGTGGCACGCTGAAAACGTGCATCAGGTCATTACTCTACAGCGGTGTTCCTCAACCTTTTTGTACACGCGACCCCTTTCCAAGTAAAAAATATTATGGGGACCGTCATCCTTCCCCCTTCCTCCTCCTCTAGAACCCTAATACAACTAACAACTATGTATGTGATTCCAAAGGCAACAAATTTAACTTTTTCATATAACTTACTCACTTTTAGGGTGATCTAATGTTTTTTTATTTTATTTTTTTTATTTTTTATTAACACGTGTCCATTATCGCTATAATATATAAACTTGTCATACATAGCATATTTAAATCCTCAGATAATCTCTACATCGTTTTGTTGTTGTTGCTGTGGTCTTCAGTCCACAGACTGGTTTGATGCAGCTCTCCACGCTACCCTGTCCTGTGCAAGTCTCTTCATCTGAGAATACGTACGGCAACCTACATCCTTTATAATCTGCTCACTGTATTCGTCCCTAGGTCTCCGTCTACGACTTTTACCCAACACACTTCCAAATCAAATGTTCAATTGTTTGTAATTCTATCGGACCAAACTGCGTGGTCATCAGTCCGTAGCTTACAAACTACTTAATCTAAGGTAAACTAACGTAAGGACTACACAGACACACCAATGACCCAGGGAGGACTCGAACCTCTACAGCGAGCAACCGCGCGCTCTGCAGCGAGACGCTTTAGACCGCTCGGCTACTCCACCGCGGCTTTTCTCTCCAATTCTGTTGAGCACCTTCTTATTAGTTACGTGATCTATCCATCTAATCTTCGTCATTCATCTGTAGCACCATATTTCGAAAGCTTCTATCATATTTTTATCTGAACTCCTTATCCTCACTTCCATACAATGCTACACTCCAGCCAAATGCTTTCAGAAAGGACATCCTATCATTTAAACTAATATTGCATGTCAACAAATTTCGCTACTTCAGAAATGCTTTCCTTCCCATATAATTCTGTATTTTTATCTTCTTTACTGCGGCCATCAGAAGTTATTTTGCTACCCAAATAATAAAATTCATCTACTTCTTTTATCGTCTTATTGCCTAATCTAATTCCTTCAGCATCGCCTGATTTTCTGACACTACTTTCCATTACCCTCGTCTTACTCTTGTTAATGTTCACCTTATACCTTCCTTTCAAGACACTGTCCATTCCATTTAATTACTCTTCCAGATCCTTTGCTGTTTCTGACAGAATTACTATGCCGCCAGCAAACCGCAAGGTTTTTATTCCTTCTACCTGGAGGGTAAATTTCTTCGAAAATTTTATAGACATATTCAGACAGGTACCAGGTTAACAATAACACAGTCAGAAGTAAATTTTAATACACATTACATCAACGATGCACCTTATAGATTATTTTAGTATATCGGTGGTATAGAACTAAAAAAAACTCTGTAGCCATACAGCGGTTTTTAAAACAGATTAAACCGACGATATACCCTTTGGGTTGCGTAATATATCTCTGGTATAGGTGTAAGAAAACCGCTGCAACCACACAACATCATTGACCAACATGAGTAACTGTCCCAACAACATCAAATTGCAATGAAAACGAATTTCAGAAGAATCTGTGGCGTGACAGAACAGTTCACGAGATTGGATGGAAGACACATAATTCAAAAAGTATGTAAAAGCTAATTTTATGCCATGTTTTATATTATAATAAAACACAAAATTTGTTGCAAACCACTTCAGGTAACCTGAATATGTCATTGTTGCCGAAATGGCCGTAGCACGAAATAAAAATAAATAAATGTCAGTGAACTGGTTAAAATAATTCAATAATATGTCATTAAAAGGTAATCTTGCATTTCGAATTTTGACGCAAAATTTGCATCTATATTTGCATTATCGTAGAATGTCGATTTTTCAAATCTCTAGTTATAGCCATTTCCACAGCGTATTATTGCCCTCATGATGTTCGCGTTGAGCTGGTTACGACCACAGATGTTTGGCATGCTTGCTTGTTGGGCATGTAACGTCTCTGTGAGGCTGTATGATAGTTTTCGCGAAAGACTGTCGTTAGAGCATGATGTGACATTCGTTGTCAGCCCTCGCTCACAAACCACTGTACTCAGAATGAACGGAAGTCGTATGGCCTGTGTCCAAATAGCTATTTCCACATAAGTCAAAAAAACCTGACAGGGACCGGCAAAATCCGTAGCACACTGTTCTGTAGCGTGTTCAAGCAGTAGACAGCCGTAACACTGTGTCTAGCCGCCGCCTCACGTCAACTTCAGTGCCTAGCAAGCAGACCCTCCCGCGACACACACCATCCAATCTGCCCACGTCCTGCATGCAAGTAGTGCGTTATCTCAAATTTCATTCAACTCGCTCAAACAAGCAAACTACTCCTTGTATAAATATGGAACTTATATCACTGTATTCTGGACAACAGCCTATTAGAACGAGGTACTCACAGTTTAAGAAATCCTATTTTCTGACACTAGTACCGAATGTTCTGCATGCAAAAGAACTTTTTTGTTATTGAAGTTAGTGGCACACATTAAGGGAAAATCTGTCAGGAAATTTCAGTTAAATATGACGCGCTGTGGCCGCTCGCACTTCATATACTCAGTGGTCGCCTTTATGGCAAGGTTCTATTAGCATAAAATAACGTGCTGTTCATCGGTCTTTGACGATAACTTTAGAACTTCGCGGCAGTTTTTAAGAGTGAATGTTGATTTGAAGTAATTTACTGAATGTAAACTCAACATATAAAAGGCAATGACCCGACTAACTGACTGACTGACTGACTGATTCATTGACTCATCATCACCCAGCCCAAACCACTGACGATAGAAACTTGAAATTTGTAGAGGGTGTTGATCTTACTCTGTAGGCGTCATTTAAGAAGCAATTTTTCGATATTCCGTCAGTAAGGGTGTGAAATAGGGGATGAAACGTTTTTGGAAAATACTTCACTATTTAGACAATTTTGAAGCAAGAACTACATAATTTCGGATTTTAATTCAGGGTTCGAATTTAAAAGATCCTTGTTTCGGCATTTTTTGAAATTCATCCAATGAGGATAAAAAGCGGACGCAAAAAAACTGATTTTCAAAAATATGTTGCTGCTAACTCAAATTTTAAGCTACAATTACGAAACTTCGGATGTGGCATCTTGGTCAGGATTAAAAAAAACACGAATTTCAGTATTTTTGGAAATTCAACAAGTAAAAGTGTAAAATAGGGGATGAAAAATTCTTTTTGAAAACCCAATTTTGAAGCTAGAACCACATAAATCGATATACGTTTTCTTGGTCAAAATTAAAAAGATACTTGTTTCAGTATTTTCAGAAAATTAATCATTTATGGGGTGAAATGGAGGATGAAACGTAGTTTTCAAAATACTTTACGACTAAGCCAATTTTGAACACAGAATTTGGATACTTGCATACTATTTGGATACTTGGTAGGAAATTCCGATATGGACTGTTGGTCAGGATTTAAAAAATAAGTGTGTCGGTGTTTATGAAAATTCAACAACTAAGGGGGTCAAATAGATGATGAAAACTTCTTTTTGAAAATACGTTACTATTGGGACTATTTTGAGGCTAGAGCTACGGAAATTAGTATTTGGCCTGTTGGTCAATTAAAAAAGAAAAATAAAGTGTTTCGGTATTTTTGGAATTTCACACTTCAAGGGAGTGAAAATGGGATGAAAAGTATTCTGTAAAAATGTTGCTATTAAGGCAATTTTATAGCTACAACCCCATACATTGGTATATGGATTCTTGGTCAGAATTAAAAAGATACGTGTTTCGGTATTTTCAGAAAATTAATCATTTAGGTGGTGAAATAGAGGACGAAACATTTTCTGAAAATACGTTGCCACTCAGCCAATTTTGAACCCAGAATTACAAAAAATGATATTTGCATACCTGGTTGGAATTTAAAAGACACATGTTGGGGTATTTTTCGAAATTCAATTATTAAGGGTGCCAAAGGGGCTTACAAATAGTAAAATCAAATGTTCAAATGTTTCTAAATCTTAAGAGACTTAACTACGGTGTCATCAGTTCCTAAGGCTTACAAACTAATTAAAATAACTTAAACAAACTTAGACTAGCTTATTTTAAGGACAACGCAAACACCCATGCCCGAGAGGCGAATCGAACCCCGTCGGCTAACAGCAGCGCGCGTGGCCATTCTGCCGCTCCTACAAGTAGTTCAAATGTTTGTATATCTATCGGACCAAACTGCGTGGTCATCAGTCCGTAGCTTACAAACTTCTTAAACCTAGGTAAACTAACCTTAGGATAACAGACACACCCATGCCCCAGGGAGGACTCGAACATCCGACGGCGAGCAACCGCGCGATTCGCAGCGAAGCGCCTTAGACCGCTCGGCTACTCCACCGCTGCACTACACGTAGTATCACAACATTTCATTATGATAGTACTTAACCTATATCTATGAAAATTTATATTGAGAGGGAGAAACAACTGGTGCATACCAACCAACCTTCACATGCGAAGCAGCGGGCGTTAAGCTAATTAATAATATTTATTACGTAACCCTTTCACGTGCATGGGACTCATTTGTCCACTTATAAATCACCGTAATTACTGGATTGTAATCATGTCTCTGATGACTGTAAAAATAGAAGTGAATATTGTTATATGCTGCTTGTGTTCGCAGGGAATGAGGAAATACAGAAAGAGTAGACGGTGAAAGTTAACAGAAAAAGCGGGAACCTTAAAGGCGACTTACTGAAACCAACGAATTATTCATGTCTGTGAAGTAAATGTTTTCTACTCCCCCCCCCCACCCCTCCCACACACACGCCCAATGCAAGAAAGGCGTTGATGAAAATCAGTAACAGAACTACTCCCTGTACAATTCCCGCGTTGTGTAGTGCTTGCGTACTGAATTCATAATGTGAAGGTCGCGAGTTCTAATCTGGTAACTAGTAATATTTTATCAGTATTCCTAGCTCCTTGTTATTTCATGGTCTTTGTTTGTGACATTTCGTACTGCAAGGTATGGCTACGGCATCTCCCGATTGGCTGTGCATTATTGGCTATTTGAAATCGTATAATTAATTACGGGATGTAACATGAAAAAGGTATGGGGGGTGACGGAACTATGGGCTCGTTGCAGATATTCAGATACCTAGTTTTAGTCTGTCTCTGTTATTTCAGTAGAGCTAGTGTCAGTATTTTTCCGATTTTCTGTGGTATTGTCTTCCTAAAAGTATGCACAGAATGACGTTTTTGGTATTTCCCAGTGTAGGAAAATGTTATAAGATCGACAGGAGTGGACTTAAAAGCATTATATCGGGACAGAAAGCCATAATAATGTACTAATTTCAGTGACGGTTATGTAGAAAAAATTCTGAAATAGCATCATTTTCTTATTTATCAACTGCCGACTATCTAAATTACCTGAACATCGTATAATAAGGCATTAACATTCGACATGAACATGAATGATATTTCTTTAACAATGTACTGATAGTAACCTAGAAGATGTGCTTTGATCTAATGGGTGGAACTGATGCATTAGTATAGTCGTTAAGTGGCTGCATTTCAGGGTCACTCTCTATGTAAACACACGTCGCGCTAGCAGTCTGGTAAAAACATGGCGGCCACCGGTCTGTCGGCCACTCTCTCCCTATATAGGCTCTCTAGGGTGGGGGAGGTGTGAGGGTGAACGACGGGAGGGAGCTCCTATACAAGGGGAGGGCGTGATCAGAGATAATAGAATGGATGAATGTCAGAACAGAGGCGAGCGGGATGGGAATTGCCATGAGTGTGTAGTTGCAGAACAGGAACGATGTTAAAGTGCACCCACGCTAAGGTTCTGTGCTCAGTCACCAGAGCTACACATACAGGTTATAAACAGGTCACTTACTTTTCTCGACGTTCTTTTTATCCATGATCCGCGAGTAAATAGTCGTGCTCTTCGTGCACTGCATACACGAACTACACTCCTGGCATTAAAATTGCTACACCACGAAGATAACGTGCTACAGACGCGAAATTTAACCGACGGGTAGAAGATGCTGAGATATGCAAATGATTAGCTTCTCAGAGCATTCACACAAGGTTGGTGCTGGTGGCGACACCTACAACGTGCTGACATGAGGAAAGTTTCCAACTGATTTCTCATACACAAACAGTAGTAGACCGGCGTTGCCTCGTGAAACGTTGTTGTGATGCCTCGTACAATGACGTTTCCGACTTTGATAAAGACGGATTGTAGCCTATCGCAATTGCGGTTTGTCGTATCGCGACATTGCTGCTCGCGTTGGTCGCGATACAACGACTGTTAGCAGAATATGGAATCGGTGGGTTCAGGAGGGCAATACGGAACGCCGTGCTGGATCCCAACGGCCTCGTATCACTAGCAGTCGAGATGACAGGCATCTTATCCGCATGGCTGTAACGGATCGTGCAGCCATGTCTCAATCCCTGAGTCATCAGATGGGGACGTTTGCAAGACAACAACCATCTGCACGAACAGTTCGACGACGTTTGCAGCAGCATGGACTATCAGCTCGGAGACCATGGCTGCGGTTACCTTGACGCTGCATCACAGATAGGAACGCCAGCGATGGAGTACGCAACGACGAACCTGGGTGCACGAATGGCCAAACGTCATGTTTTCGGATGAATCCAGGTTCTGTTTACAGCATCATGATGGTCGCTTCCGTGTTTGGCGACAACGCGGTGAACGCACATTAGATATGTGTATTCTAAATGTTCAAATGTTTGTAAGTCTGTCGGACCAAACTTCGTGGTCATCAGTCCGTAGCTTAAAAACTTCTTAAACTAAGGTAAACTAACCTGAAGACAAACACACACATTCATGCCATAGGGAGGACTCGAACCTCCGACGGCGAGCAAGAGCGTGCTCCGCAGCGAGGCGCCTTAGGCCGCTCGGCTATTCCAGCGCAGCAAGCGCTTTGTTGCCATCGCCATAATGGTGTAAGACGGAGTGATGGTATGGGGTGCCATTGGTTACACGTCTTGGTCACCTCTTGTTCGCATCGACGGAACTTTGAACAGCGGCCGTAACATTTCAGATGTGTTACGACCCGTGGCTCTACCCTTCACTCGATCCCTGCGAAACCCTACATTTCGGCAGGATAATGCACGACCGCATGTTGAAGGTCCTGTACGGACCTTTCTGGATACGGAAAATATTCGACTGCTGCGCTGGCCACAACATTCTCCAGATCACTAACCAATTGAAAACGTCTGGTGAATGGTGGCCGAGCGAGTTACAATTACGCCAGTCTTGATGAACTGTGGTATCGTGTTGAAGCTGAGAAAAGGAAAAATAATTCGTGTAACACCAATCTGGTAAAGATAAAGATTGGAAACTTGGGGTGTTTTACCATAAGCTTTCATTGGATGGGAGTGAATTAGTTTCTTCAACGGGAGTGGGAGACAGTAGTCTGTCTGGAAACTGACTAAAATTTTGCTCGTCAAGCAGATCCATCCCCCCCCCCCCCAAAGCCCAGTCCTAGTTACGCCACGCTTCAGTCACGGTCTGCACGGCCACTAAGGTCGGGGGTTCGGATCCCACCTCGGGCATGGATATTTGTGCTGCCATAGTTCGTAAGTAGTTTGTAAGTTTAGGGACTGATGCCCCCGTAGTGAAGTCCCATGAGCTGTACAAACATTTGAACATTTAGTTACGCCACTGGTACATGTTCACGCCATCCAAACTCTGTTTCACTCAATGCCAGGGAGTATCAAGGCCGTTATTACATACAGAGGTGGGGGTTGTTCTGGGTACTGATTTCTCAGGATCTATGCACCCAAATTGCGTGAAAATGTAACCACATTGTCCAATGGATACCCGTTTATCATCTGCATTTCTAGTTGGTGTAGCAATTTTAATGACCAGTAGTGTAGTTGCGTACGTGTAAAATCGAACGGAATCGCTCGGAGGGTGGTAACCGACTAGACTGATCTGCAGGATGGTCACGGAACTTGATACAGCTTACAGACGACCTCTGGCTTTTTCCGCGCACGACTTAGAGATGGGGGCGATTCGGCTGCCACCTGCGGCGGATGAGGCGGCGCTTTGAGCTGCCGCGGTGGATGAGGGTGGTGGAACGTGAGCAGTCGGCGAGTGGTGAGGGGTGAGAGGGGGTGTCAGGCGGGCCCAGAGCGCTGTTGACATTCATGAGGCGCACCCTGTAGCCGCACCTGCCCCAGGAGCGGCCAAGATGGAGCGGCCGATAGCGGACGAAGGCTGAGGAAGATCTGCGCGCATCTCCACTGCGGCGCCTTGAAGGGTGGAAACAATTCACCAGAGCCTGGCTGCCCAGCTGTAGACAACCAGTAATATTTATAGAGCATTACAACGTGAATACGCCACCCTGCGACAAGTGCCTCTTCTCGTATCGTCTCGTTTCGTCTCTGCTCGTCTTCCTTTCCAGCTTTTCTCACCTCGAAGTGTAAGTAGTACAAGCTGCAACAGCTAGTTCTACTGATCCTATCTCTGTCATGATGGTGACCTCAGTTTTTTTAATTGGCCGCTGAGGTCTCTGAAAGAAACAAAATGATTTTCTAACTAGCAAGCTGACATTTAGGGGAAGCAGACGAAAGTTTAAAAATGTTCAAATGTTGGTACATGTATCAGACTAAACTGCGTGGTAATCATTCCGTAGCTTACAAACTACTAAACTAACCTAAGAGCGACACACACTCACCCATGCCCTATGGAGGACTCGAACCTCCGACAGCGAGCAACCGCGCGTCCGCAGCGAGGCGCCTTAGACCATTCGGCTACTCCACCGCGGCGCAGGCAGAAGTACCAGAACTCCATGTGTTAATAGAAAGCACCGAAACTGACATCATTGTAGGCAGTGAAAGTTGTCTCGAGCCGGAAATAAGTTCAGCAGAAGATTTTGCAAAAGATCTGTGTTATACAAAATACATGGTGTCCAGAAAAGGGCACCCTGATTTCAAAATTAAATATCTCGAAAACAAGGATCGAAATAGGAATGCAGTAAATGGTGTGTTTATTGTGAAATCTGTTAGAATTAAACATGTGTAGGCTCTTTCTCAGTATTTTCTGCATGCTGGAACGCTTCAAACCAGTCTCAGATGCAATTCTACGGACGGATGACATTGGATTTCGCTGAATAATTGCAGAAACTGTGGCGACATTTTCAGGCGTAACTGCGGTTTGCTTGCGGCCAACATGCCACACTAGATCATCAGTTACGCTGCCTGATCGTTGAAATTTTGCGAAGAGCGTACGAATGGTTTTCGCATCGGGTCCTTTGGGAACATTAAATCGTGCATGAAAACTTCGCCTTGTTGCCGTAGGACTCTCTTCTAACCTGTGGTACTCTAGCACCAGAAAAACGCGTTGTTCAATGGAGTACATGGTTTTAATCTCTTCCTCCGGAACGCTAACCTCCTTTCACGTTTCAATAGTGGAACTGATCGCTCTGGGCTTCGGATCACTATTTATACTAGGCATTACGTATGGCGATTGCAGCGCCACCTGTTAGCAGCTTTTGTAACTATTATTTCAAACTGCTGTATAAACTTCTTACAGCTTTCACAATAAACATACCGTTTATTGCATTCCTCTATCGATCTTTGTTTTCGAGACATTTAATTTTGAAATCTGAGAGTCCTTTCCTGGACACCGTGTAGGTGAAGGCGTGTTTCTCGCTGTCAAATTTGTACTGCTCCAGGCAGCACCAGTACCTATACCGACGCAAGTCGTATAAATGAGTTGACGACCTAAGGTACAGGGACATCATACAAAGTAAATCTTGCAATATCCATTGAGTTAAACAATGTATCAATCTGTTTTCAACGGTCACTGTTACCGGTGATCAATGGCTTACGTATTATTGTCTCTGTAATATACCCTATGATCGCATTTTAATCTAAACACCCTATACTACAGAGTAGATAAAACATTAGTACCGTACATTACTACAATTTCTTATTACCAGTTTCAGATTGGTTTGTAGCTAAAAATTTTCGAAATATTGTCGTGTTTCATTTTTCTTCTTTGTCAGATATCTGAAGATGCCCTAACCTGGCGAAACGCGTCTTTGAAATAAAAAATATTTGAAATCAAGACGTTCTTTTATTCAAGAATTCAGCTGAACACGGTTGTTGTACCACACCACGAAAAAATATAATGGGAAAATATCTATAATTTCGTAATGTGTGAACGTTCACTATGTCTTTTTAAATTTTGTAGATCATATACTGAATACATTTTCCATACATGTTTATGAGAAATTACTTACAAAATAGGTATTAGTTGTACATTTCAATATTGCTAATCATAACACTTTCTAGCTTAGCTGTTCCATATATACTTTTAAAAAGAAGGTGACAAGTACTGAACAGCTAAGCTAGAATGTGTTATGATTAACAACATCGAAATATACAAGTAATACCTATCTTGTAAGTGCTTTCAACACAAATATGTGTGGAAAATATATTCAGTATATAATCTACTAAATTTGACAACGCACAGTGCATGTTCACACAATAATAAATATTCTGTGTACAGTTGTGTGTGTTCAATATGCCTCCCTCTCTGAGCTGTCAGAAAGAAAAAGTTTCGTAAAGGTTTCAAATAATGTGCAAGATTTGCTACAAGTCGCTAAGTGGTCTGATTTTCGAACAGTGGGTGAATAAAAGTCTCTTTATCGATGCGTCACATGACGGGGCAGTTTCCATGACGTCATATCCCCTGTACTGTGTGTCGTATGTGGTATTTATTCCCATAGCAATTTTTTTCTAATGTTAAAGTATTTCGTTGAAATCGGTCTATTAGTATACGAGGAGATGTATAATATTCTCGCACAATCTCTCAGATCATCCCCAATTTGTATAGATTATGACGTCATATTTCCTGATATATTGTTGGTGAACCTTAACTCAAAAGGGATTGTTGTCTGGCAGTAAAGAATATGTGTACCTAGTTTGGTTCAAATCAGTCCCGTAGTTTAGGAGGAAATGTGGAACATGCACATGCACACATATACAAACGCTTTATGGTACATACAGAGAAAAAGATTACGGCCCCCTCTAAACCTCGCTGGGTAGCAGCGCTTTAATTATAATACCCTAGTATACAAGGAGATTAATCTGGAACCTGTATTAAAGAAAGGAAGCAGAGATAGAAGTGAATGACGTGAAGAACAAAGCAAAAATAAGGAGGGGAGTAAGGCAAGGGTGCCCATTATCACCATATTTGATTAACTTATTTATTGAAAGAGGCATTGAAAAGTTGAAAAAAGCAACCAAAGGAATTAAAATTAACAGGGAACGAATACACTATATCCGATTTCAGATGATATATTAGTAGTTGCTGACTCAGTAAAGGAAATGGAGTTTATGTTGCTAAATTTTGCCAAAATCCTAAGAGAATTAATCTAAAAATAAATAAGAAGGAAACAAAAACTATGGTAGTTGGAAAGACAAAAGAAAAGAATAAAGTTAACATTAAACTAGAAGATGATGTCTTAGAACAGGCTGACAACTTCTGTTATTTGGGGAGCACAATCACTGACGACAATAAATGTATCACAGATATAAAGAGAAGAATAGCCTTGCCAAAACAAGCTTTCCAAAATAAAAGAAATTTACTAACAGACAATAATATAAGCCTAGAAAATACTAAAAAGTCTGCCAAAACATTTGTTCGAAGTGTCTTGACACACGGATGTGAAGCGTGGAAGACAGAGAAAAAGAGACTGGAAGCAATGGAAATGTCGATATGGAGAATAATAACGAAAACGAGCTGGGTAGATAGGAAAAGTAATGAACAGGTCTTAAGAGAAGTGAATGAGAACAGAACGCTGCTAAATTATGTAGGACGACAAAAATAAAAAATGATAGGGCACATAATGAGACACAACCTAAAGAATGTATTTGAAGGAAAAGTTTTAGGGAGAAAACCAAGAGGCAGGGTAAGAGCAACATATTTTAATAACATCGAAGAAGATATGGGGATAAAATCGTATCAAGAATTGAAGAGGATGAAAATGGAGAGAGGGGCGTGGCTAAATCGACAAGGCATAGCCTTTAGTTTATGATGAGTATACAAATTGGCGAAAACGCATGTAATGTTACTTCGTCAGCGATGCGTTTGTTCATTGCTTATATTTTGTTAGTCTGCAGGTTCATTGTGCTGTGCGACCTCTACGGTTATGGTAGTAAAAGTTGCTAAAAACTGATTTAGAAAGCATCGTTCTATATTGCAGGGTGGCACATGTTGAACGTGACCGTACTGAATAAAGAGTGTAAGCGATGTGTCTTCCCTACCCTCGCCATCTCGCTTGTGCTGTAACCTCAGGCGCTGAAGACACTTTTTTTTCACATTTTTTGATTGAAACAGAGAGTATTGGAATTGGTTTTTGCTGCCGGTACCTAAGTCCGGAGGAACGGCCAGTGGTCGATGATAAAGTGGCACCGTGGCGTCACACATAGGAGGGGGGGGGGGGAAGCGAGTGGTTCTGGGAAGCGGCCGTGGCCTAGCCAGGCCTGACGGACGATGTTTGCGTAGGCGGACGACCGAGCTGACCTCTGCCGGCGCATCTCTCCACTAAGGCCGCCGGGGAGTCAGCTTCCTCTCTGGGGGATAAATATGCGGTGTACCATACCCTCATATCGATAACACGTCTTGAAAGTGGTGCAATACTAGTGTGTTCACTGTCACCAGATGACTTTCTCTTCTTACATCAATTTCTCGGATATATACAGGGTGTTTCACTAAGTGTGTTTGCCTCTGTAACTTATAAAATAATAGGTGACGGGAAATTTTAATGCGGTAGGTCAACACAAGAAATGTTACACTTTCTGCGGAGCTATCAACATAGTTTATCGTATCATTTTCCAAAGAGTTACAACACAAAGATATAATTTTTTAAAATGGAACAATAGTTTTTTTTTTCCATCGTGCATTGCATTCGTTCAAACCAGCTGCGTACAAATCAATTTAAACTACATTCCTATCACTGTTAGTTTGGGAGCTACAACCCTTCATGGTTTCAGAAGCAGATACCACACGCTGTACATAATACATGGCTGTGTGGTGTGGTTGGGACGCCATGGTCCTCATTCATGGCCCGCAAGGTCGGCCCGTTTAACACCAGTAGATTTCTTTTTGTAGGGATATCTAAAGGATCGTGTTTATATCACTGAGCCCACATCTCCAGATGATCTAAAACGGCGCATCGAGGACGCATGTCGCTCCGTCACACCGGCGATGTTACATCACGTCCGCAGATCCTTTCGACGGCGCAATTCATTATGCATTGAGGACACACATTTGAACATCTCATGTAAATCAACTTCCCACCGCCATAACATCCATCACACAGCCATGTATTATGTACAGCGTGTGGTATCTGCTCCTGAAACTTTGAAGTGTTGTAACTCCCAAACTAACAGTTATAGGAATGTAGTTTAAATTGATTTGGACGCAGCTGGTTTCCACGAATCCAATGCACGATAGAAAAAACTATTGTTCCATTTAAAAAATTATATCTTTGTGTTCTAACTCTTTGGAAAATGATACGATAAACTATGTTCATAGCTCCGCAGAAAGTGTAACATTTCTTGTGTTGATCTACCGCATTAAAATTTCCCCTCACCTATTATTTTATAAGTTACAGAGGCAAACATACTTAGTGAAACACCCTGTATATATAATACATCTCTTACATAAATGCACTATTTTTGGAACATTTAAGTGCCTGGCAGAGCGTTCATCGTACCACTTTTATACTATTTATCTCCCACTCCATTCTCGAATATCGCGCGGGAAGACAGAACACCTGAATCTCTCCGTTCGAGCTCCAATTTCTCGTATTTTTTTCTGATGATCATTTCTACCTAGGTAACTGGGAGTCAACAATATATTTTCCCATTCGGAGGAGAATGTTGACGATTGGAGTTTCGTAAGTAGCCCACGCCGCAGCGATAAGCGCCGTTGTTGTAATGATCCCCATCCCAGATCCTGTATCATTTCCGTAACGCTGCCTCCCCGGTTTCGTGACAATACGAAACTAGCTGCCCTTCTTTGCACTCTTTCGATGTCCTCCGTCAAACCCACCTGATAAGTGTCCCACACTGGGCAGCAATACTCCGAAAAAGGACGGACAAGCGTAATGTTTGCAGTTTCTTTAGAAGTTCTGTTGCATCTTTCAACGATTCTACCAACAAAACACAGCCTCTTGTTCGCCTTTCCCAAGAAATTATCTACGTGTTCTTTCCAGTTTAAGTCTGAAGTAATAGTAATTCCCAGGATTTTGTGGAGTTTACGGCCTTCACTTGTAAAGAAAGTTTAACGGATTTCTATTCATACTCATGTGGACGACTTCACACTTCTCATTATTTAGAGACCATTGCCAATTTTTACACCATACTGCTATCTTATTCAGTTCTTTCTCCTGTTGCTTTTGATCTTCAGATTACTACACTGTAAATAACGGCGTCACCCGCAAACAACCTAAAAGAGCTACTTAGATATTTCCCTAAATCTTTTACGTAAATAAGCAACAGCAGAGGACCAATAACACTACCCTGTGAAACGCCCGATATCACCTATGTTTTAGTCGATGCCTTACCATGGATTACTACAAACTGTGTCCTCTCTGACAGGAAATCCTCTATCCAGTCGCAAATTTGTGGCGATATACAATAACCACGCAATTTGATTAAAAGCCGTCTGTGAGGTACAGTGTCAATTTGCAGCAGGGTTTTGGATCATATCCTGTATTCAAACATTATGAATTATCTCGAACAGAATGATCTATTGACCCAAGGTCAACACGGATTTAGAAAATATCGTTCATGCGAAACACAACTAGCTCTTTATTTACACGAAGTTATGTGTGCTATCGACAAGGGTTCTGAAACTGATTCCGTATTTCTTGATTTCCAAACGGCTTTTGACGCCGTACCTCACAAACGGCTTTTAATCAAATGGCGTGGTTGTGGTATATCGCCCCAAATTTGCGACTGGATAAGGGATTTCCTGTCAGAGAGGACACCGTTTGTAGTAATAGATGGTAAGGCATCGACTGAGTCAGAGGTGATATCGGGCGTTCCACGGGGTAGTGTTGTTGGTCCTCTGCTGTACGTCATTTAACTGATTTAGGGGGAAATCTAAGTAGCTCTCTTAGCTTGTTTGCAGATGAAGCCGTCATTTACCGTCTAGTACAATCATCTCAAGATCAAAACCAAATGCAGAACCATCTGAATAAGATATCACCATAGTGTAAAAATTGGCAATTGATTGTAATTAATAAGAAGTGTGAAGCCGTCCGCATGAAAACGAAAAGAAATCCGTTACACTTTGTTTACAAGATAAATCAAGTAAAAGTGAAGACCTCAAACTCCACTAAATACCTAGGAATTACTATTACTTCTGACTTAAACTGGAAAGAACACGTAGATAATGTTGTGGGAAAGGCGAACCAGAGACTGCGTTTTATTGGCAGAACCCTTAAAGGATGCAACGGAACTACTAAAGAAACTGCATACACTACGCTTCTCCGTCCATTTTTGGAGTATTGCTGCCCAGTGTGGGATCCTTATCAGGTGGGTTTGATGGAGGACATCGAAAGATTCCAAAGAAGGGTAGCTCGTTTTGTAGTAACAATACAGGGGAGACAGTGTCACAGAAATGATACAGGATCTATGATGGAAATCATTACAACAACGGCGCTTATCGCTGCGGCGTGGGCTACTTACGAAGCTTCAATCGCCAACATTCTCCTCCGAATACGAAAATATATTGTTGACTCCCACTTACATAGGTAGAAACGATCTTCAGAATAAAATACAAGAAATCAGAGCTCGAACGGAGAGATTCAGGTGTTTTTTCTTCCCGTGCGTCATTCGAGAATGGAATGGGAGATAAATAGTATAACGGTGGTTCGATGACCCCTCTGCCAGGCACTTGAGTGTGATTTGCAGAGTATCCCATGTAGATGTAGATGAGAAGTGGAATAGTGTAATAGTGGTATTCATTGTAGCAGTTGCATTTCTCTTGTTAAATGAAAAGCATTTGACACAGGTATTTTTTAAATAATAACTTCGTGTCTTTCATAAATGCATTGGTTTCTACTTACAAATTCGTATAAGTCCTCACACACGTTGTATTCTACATCTACCTCTACATGGGATACTCTGCAAATAACATTTAAGGTTACCAACTTTTTCTCTTCTTCTACAATGACGAAAGTATTCGCAGAAAGATAACTAGCAACAATTGTACATTGTACACACACACCACTGTTTCAACTTCCAGCAGCAACAATGTGTATCCGTATATGCTTGCCAACGCGTAAGGTGCAAATAATAAAAGACGTGCTCGAAATAAAAGCTTGTGTTCAGTAATACCAATGTAAGAACAGAAATACGCTGTTCGCTTCCGAAATTACTAGAAAGTTGACGTAGGATATAATAACATGAGTGAAACATACTTGTATACGATAGGCCACTGAAGCAGCATTTGTTTGCAATCTGGGCACACAGTGGAGTATGATACAACCAGCATCCTGGCTCAAACCCCCAGGTTCTGGGATCGTGTCATAATGCAGTGAGTTGAGATCGAGACGACGAAGAACTTGATAAACCTGGAAGCAAGATACTTGCTCAGTCCGCCGTCGAATACAGCTTTGGACCTGATCTGTGTACAGCGGCGAAAAGTTCTCGTGCGCACTCAACGGGAACTGAAGTAGGGGTGACGGCTACCGCTTCGTGTCAATGCTGCAGCGAGCGCCGACGTTGCCCGCAACCCGCACAGCAGTCTAATGCAGCAGGAAGCGCGTCTAGCAGGCGCAAAACCCATTCCTTAGGCCAGTGTTTTTCAACCTGTGGGTCGCGACTCCCAGGGGGTCGTAGAGACTTGTTCGGGGGGGTCGCTGTCACAGGAGGGAGTTTTTGCACCACAAAAGAACCAGCCCTGTGCACTTCTGACTACAAAGGGTTCCATAATAGAAAACAACATGCCTAACAAAAACAACAAAAATTTACTTTTTCTTAAAATTACATAATTCCTTTTTGATCCTGGATTGAATACAACGTATTTTTATTATTATTATTATTATTATTATTATTATTATTACAATCTGTTATCGATGAATAAGCGCAAAGTCTGAAAACTGTTTTCAGGAACCATTCGTTAGATAAATATACAAGATGCAATAATTAATTCTAAGAAATTAAATATATATATATATATATATATATATATATATATATATATATATATATATATATATATATATACACTTCTTTATAATCAAAATATCTACGGGTGTACTGCCGGTCTACAGTGTCCAACGGGCACAATATTTCGGCGATCACACATGTCGCCGTCATCAGGTGAACTGACGGACTGAGCTCCTGGAAACGCGCCGGCACGGAGATCCGGACGCTACGCCGGCTCGAAGGGAACTTCTTTATAAATTGTGAATACAGTGGGAACTTTCTTAATGAGCATAATTCGGTTCTGAATCTTGCGCAAGTTCGAAACACTCGTTATTCAACATATACATTTCTGTCGGAAACCATGTAAAATTTCCATTCCGAAAAATAGACATTAAAAACAGTGTTCAACAATTTAAAAGAAAGCTGTACCAACAGAAAGATCATTACATTCGTTGTCTTTGAGATAACGAACATAGTTTTGTTGGAGTTCGTGTTGAGGGGGGTTCAGGAGGGGGGGAGGGATGTTTCCAGAATATTTTTAATTGGATGGGGCTCGCATATTGGAAAAGGTTGAAAATCACTGCCATAAGGCAACGCAAGTCATTAATGAGCTACTACATGCATCTCCCGATGCATTTGCTCATATTTATATAAAAATCTAATTACGACCTGCACTTCATAACTGGCACGAGTAATAATTTTCGAAGGCGTCGTTAACGTCATTCACTCACAAACGACAACTGAAACATAACCATTAATCTGCCCCCCCCTCCACCAAGAACAGTGAATATGTCGCCACGTAAACAATCAATAGAGAGCAGTGCGTTTGCCTTGCTTTGCTGTGACTACGGTATGTGTCAAATTATTGAATTTGTGTCCTGTTTGTGTTACACTGTTTACAGATGAAATCTGCTTAACCGCTGTCCTATTCTGTGGGGTTTCATCTGATGCTTTCGTTTTAGCTGATGGTTATAGAGGTTCTACTATAAATGACTTTTTTTTAACGATAAACGTGTTCTGAAACTAATTTTCGTTTTCTTGGTGTCAGATCATCTGAAATATATGTCTTACCATGCCTGGACAACTAAAGTATGGATTTGACAAACATTTTCTGTTTAAAAAAGGAAAAAAATACATTCGACTCATAGCCATCTTCAACCTGTTTTCTATATATTGTGTAACTGAGATGGATGACATCTAGATTAAATAATGTACCACATGTTTTGTAGAGTAAGGCACTGTATATTCACTGTAGTTTTGTATTTCAATTGCTACAGATTTGATAATGACTCTTCAACAGGTCGAAACTAGTCATCAATGTAAAATCAGTGTATGAAAGCGATCTATGGCAAGTAAAGATCTCGTAGGAGATTCATAAGTATCATATTAAAATCGAATCCTATATAAATCCTGAATAAGATGAGACGTAATTATAAGGTACACAGTTTTGTTGGGGGTGTTATATAGTAGTCGCGCCCAGGTACACATTTACAGAAAGATATCACATCTTTAATAACACTCTGGAAATTCATTACAAAACTTGGTGTTCTACAAATACAGGCTGACTGATAAATTCTAATTCCAGTGTCAAACCACGAGCACGTCTTGAGCCAATGTTCCGCTTAGCGAAACATTTTGTCCTAAATCGTTAAAGTCGAGTCATGTACATCTACATAAAATTATTATGAAAAACTTTCATGATCTATATAATTACTTTGCTAGATTAAGTGCCTGGCGCAGTGCTTATCGAACCGGTTTCATGATATTCTTCTAATAGCGCGACAGGAAAAGGAACACCTAAATCTTTCCGTTTTAGATCTGATTTATTTTGTTATTACGATCGTGTCTCCCATTGTATATGGATGCTAACAACATATGCTCACATTCGGAGGAAAAAGATTTTGAGAGAAATTTCGCAAATAAATATCGCCATTACGGAAAAAGCACTTCTTTTTCAATATTTCCATCCCATCTTGTGCATGAGTTCTGTGACACTCTCTGCCCCGTATCGCGATAATACATGTTTTCCGTGTGCTCTTTCAGTCCCAAACGGTGAGTGTCATATAATGAGCAGACATACTCCAAAACATGGCATTGAGCCTAGAGGTTGCATGCGACTTCTTTTTAAGTAACCTTCGAGCAATCACGTTTCGGTATTTTCCAAGAATACTTGCAATTGAAGTAGCTCGGCCTGATACGATACTTATCGAACAGGCAACTCTAAAGGGGTTACGCGCACATCGAGGCGCGGGCTGACAAGGATGTTTACGAACGTATACAGGGTGTTACAGAAAAGGTACGGCCAAACTTTCAGGAAACATTCCTCACACACAAAGAAAGAAAATATGTTATGTGGACATGTGTCCGGAAACGCTTAATTTCAATGTTAGAGCTCATTTTATCACTTCTCTTCAAATCGCATTAATCATGGAATGGAAACACACAGCAACAGAACGTACCAGCGTGACTTCGAACACTTTGCTACAGGAAATGTTCAAAATGTCCTCCGTTAGTGAGGATACATGCATCTACCCTCCGTCGCATAGAATCCCTGATGCGCTGATGCAGCCCTGGAGAATGGCGTATTGTATCACAGCCGTCCACAATACGAGCACGAAGAGTCTCTATATTTGGTACCGGGGTTGCGTAGACAAGAGCTTTCAAATGCCCCTATAAATGAAAGTCAAGAGGGTTGAGGTCAGGAGAGCGTGGAGGCCACGGAATTGGTCCGCCTCTACCAATCCATCGGTAACCGAATTTGTTGTTGAGAAGCGTACGCACACGTCGACTGAAATGTGCAGGAGCTCCATCGTCCATGAACCACATGTTTTGTCGTACTTGTAAAGGCACATGTTCTAGCAGCACAGGTAGAGTATCCGGTATGAAATCATGATAACGTGCTCCAGTGAACGTAGGTGGAAGAACATGAGGCCCAATCAATACTTCACCAACAATTGTCTCGTAATAATCCATACTTCAAATGGGCATCTGCAAACTCCGCATTTGTAAACATTGCACTGACTGTAAAACCACGTTCGTGGTGAACACTAACCAGTTGATGCTACGTACTGATGTGCTTGATGCTAGTACTATAGAGCAATGAGTCGCATGACATCACAAGCACTGAAATCAACATTACCTTCCTTCAATTGGGCCAACTGGCGGTGAATCGAGGAAGTACAGTACATACGAACGAAACACTTGGGTATTTTGACAATTGTCTGCACGAATTATTTGATTTTACATTTAAATAAAATGCTAAAATGAGCTCTAACATGGAAATTAAGCGTTTCCGGACACATGTCCACATAACATATTTTATTTCTTTGTGTGTGAGGAAAGTTTCCTGAAAGCTTGGCCGTACCTTTTTGTAACACCCTGTAATCACATATAAATACGTGTCACAAGTGATACTCTAAATCTGCACTGACATGAATATTTTTTGACTAATTTCGGTGTAAATGTAATTCTTCCAACTGTCACTGGCATAAATTGAAGGTGTGGTAGCACGTACCTACGTAGCAACAGATCTGCGTAGAAAATTGTTGCATGTTTGTGATGAGATGCATTGTAATGTAATTTGGGATAAGCGTTAGGTATCCATGCTGTATATACATATATAAGGATAGCGAGGAAAAAAACCACCAACAACTTTATTTGTCTAAGGAAACAAGCTTAATTCCTGCTGCTTCGCACGCGTACACTCGATGGTCGGCATTGGTTGTTTCTACTACTAAATGTAAATTTTAATAGATTTGTCTTTAAAAATGCTTTCCTAATCAAGTGTTTTGATACAACTTGCCACCCCCTATTGCGCCATTGATAGCAGAATTAAAAACATCCGCAGCACTTTTTTTTTAAATTCTAACCATGGTTCCAATTCCAAATTTTCGCATTTATAGCATCAAAATAGTCTTAGTAGCACCATTAAACGATTTTCCCTTATTTCATCCGCTTAATGGTTGAATATTGAAACACATGTTTTTTAAAATTCCAAACAAAAATCTAAATCCGAGGTTTTGTAGTCCTTGCTTCAAAACTGCCTTAATAGAAACATACCTTTAAAAAAAACGTTCATCCCCTATTTCATCCCCTTAGGGATGGAAATATCGAAAAATCGCTGATGCCTAAAGTGCAGGACAAACAACGTTTACAAATTTCAAGTTTCTATCGTCTGTAGATTCAATTTTCAGAGCCGTTTTCTATCTTTTACAAACGGATTGATAACGCGAAATTTGTTTCTTACGCTTTGGCATCTTTCTCGGCAGTTTTACTTCTGAAACTGCAATATGCACTTATTTTTCTTTATCTATACGCCCGTTGCAGAATGTGCATCACGTTTCGATGTATATAACTTCTTTGCTATTATAGTGTCAAAAGTCATCGCTGGTCTTCAGTCCGAATTTTATCAAAGCAGCCACCGATTCCATATTCTAACAGTCAATGGATCGGGACCAACGCGAGCAGCAATGTCGCAAAACGATTTGCGATAGTCTACAATCCGACCTTTATCAAAGTCGGAAACGTGATGGGTCGCATTTCTCCTCCTTACACGAGACATCACAACAACGTTTCACCAGGCAAGCCGGTCAACTGCAGTTTGTGTATCAGAAATCGGTTGTAGGTGTCGCCACCGGCGCCAACCTTGCGTGAATGCTCTGTAAAGCTAATCATTCGCATATCACAGCATCTTCTTCCTCTCGGTTAAATGTCGCGTCTGTAGCACGTCATCTTCGTGATGTAGCAATTTTAATGGAAAGGAGTGTAATTTATGTTTTATAAGCAATACAAACAGTATGGAAAAAAAGGAAACCAACTGCGAAATACTGCTTTAGCCACTTATAGCTATCGATACGGAACTGCTATGATGTACAACGGGAGACTTTGTACTAGAACAACACATAAAGATCGTTCGTCTCCATTTCGTAGTTTTTGCTGAAGAGCAAAATATTGACACCCACACGTAGAATTTTATAGAAGTTAGTAAGTTTCAACTCCTCTGTCTTCCAACCCTTATCGTTATCAACCCTCTACCACCATATTGCAACAATGGGAGACTGATACCTACTACCACATACAAACAGTATTCGTTTATCACGTCTAGGTGTGACTGCAGAGTGAAATCTAGGCACAAATTTTTAATTATTTCCGTTTTCTTACATTTGTGCCGGCTGCAGTAGCCGAGGGAACTGAGGCGCTCCAGTGACGGTCTGCACGGCCACTACGGTCGGGGGTTCGAATTCCCCCTCGAGAATGGATATTTATGCCGTCCTTAGTATTAGCTAGTTCTTAAGTAGTTTGTAAGTTTAGGGACTGATGACCCCGTAGTTAAGTCCCATAAGCTATACAAACATTTGAACATTTCTTACATTTGTAAGAACATCGTTTAATAAACTGAGTAGTCCAGTACGGGCTTTATTTCTCAAAGGTGCCATATCGATATGTCAAACCGTTCACGATGCATGGAGAGCCTTACCCGGCCGTGTGCAATTTATAGCCCTTCTTCTAACCAAAACGTTTGTAACAGCACTTCGATCTATAAAATGCGGTAACGTGTCACCGTCTAGAAACAGATAAAATAAGACCAATATTATCTTTACTTTATGTACTGACGCTGTTTTCGAGGTAGCAAGTTTGAGTTTGTAACAGAGTTACTGACTGCGATGTTGGATGAGCTGTATTTATCGCTTAGGAGTTATCTGGGAACTATCCTGAGAAGGAGACGCTGATAGATGGTCGACAGCTCGCGCTATCGATTGCAGCCGCGGGCTGGAGCGACCCGGCATATCTGCGGCGGCGACGCCACTATCGATTGTGGGTTGGAGGGCGCGACTACCTGTTGACAAACAAGTGCCGGCGCTGCCCCACTGCACTGGCCGCCTAGCTGCATAGCGTCCGGCGGCTACACGAACAGTCACAACGGAAAACGACCTATTTACCAATAGTCAACACGGATTCAGGAAGTATCGCTCTTGCGAAACTCAGCTTGCCTCTTTATTTACAAGAAGTGATGAGTGCCATCGACAAGCGATCTCAAATCGATTCCATATTTCTGGATTTCGGGAAAGATTTTGACACTGTACCTGACAAGCGGCTTCTAATGAAATTGCGTGCTTATGGAATGTCGCCCTAATTGTGCGATTTGATTCACGATTTCCTTTCATAAAGAAAACAATTCGTAGTAATTGACGGTAAGTCATCAAGTAAAGCAGAAGTGATATTTGGCGTTCCCCAGGGAAGTGTTATAGGTCCCCTACTCTTACTTGTGTTTATAATCGATTTAGGAGACAATCTGAATAGCTCCCTAAGACTCTTCGCCGATGATGCTGTCGTTTATCGGTCAGTGATGTCAACAGAGGATCAAAAGCAATTGCAAAGTGATTTAGACAAAATTTCTACATGGTGCGAAAATTGGCAATTGACACTAAATAATGAAAAGTCTGAAGTAATACACGTGACCACTAAAAGAAATCCGCTGAACTTCAATTACGCGATAAATCAGTCAAACCTTAAGGTCGTAAATTCTACTAAATACCTTGGAGTTACAATTACGAACAACTTAGACTGGAGAGAACACACAGAAAATATTGTGGGGAAGGCGAACCAAAGATTACGTTTCATTGGCAGAACGCTTCCAAGATGCAACAGTTCCACCAAATAGACTGCCTACATCACACTTGTGCGTCCTCTCCTGGAGTACTGTTGCTCCTTGTGGGACCCTCACCAGGTGGGACTGACGGAAGACATTGAGAAGGTACAGAGAAGGGCAGCTCGTTTTGTTTTATCACGTTACAGAGGGAAAAGCGCCACTGAAATGTTGCACGATTTGAGGTGGAAATCATTAAAAGAATGACGCGCTATTCTTTGCGGCGAAATCTATCTACGAAATTTCAATCACCGACTTTTACTTCTGAATGTGAAAATAATTTGCTAGCACCCACCTACATAAGGAGACATGACCATCCCAATAAAATCAGATTGTAAACGGAACGATTTAGGTGTTTCTTTGTTCCCGCGCGTTGTTAGAGAATGGGGCGGTAGAGAAAATAGTTAATGAACCCTCTGCCAGGTACTTAAATGTTATTTGCAGGGTTTCTTTGTAGATGTAGAGGTTCCAAATGAAACTTTACACATGACAATAATGAATATGCCGTTTCGAATGAAAAACAAGACAACTGCGTGAATTTCTACATCATTGGCTCCCGACGTATGCGTCGCCACCCATTAATGGGTAGTGAGGTCTTTTCAGGTGGGTCGCTGGACGAAATAGTACGGACTGAAAAAAATAAGAAAATTTATTTCAAGTAGAATGATTTACAAAACCCATTCTGAACAAGAAACCAATGTGGTTAATTACGTTCGCAGGGCGCAACGAGAAGAGTGCAGTCATATCACTCGTTCGTAATTGAGATATAGCAAAGCGGCAACCTCTTGTACTTGCGACAAGTATCAGTGACTGACATCCCAATGATTTATTCTCCGCCGGCCGCGGTGGCCGCGGGGACTGAGGCGCTTCAGTCACGGTCTGCACGGCCATTACGGTCGGGGGTTCGAACCCCCCCCCCCTCAGGCATGGATATTTGTGCCGTCCTTAGTCATAGGTAGTTCATAAGTAGTTTGTAAGTTTAGGCACTGATGACCCCTTAGTTAAGTCCCATAGACTATACAAACCTTTTTGATTTTTCTCCCTCTGACTGCGAGATCGTACCTCATTTGCTTGTTTAGTGTGTATACTCATGTTTATAATACAGGTTTGATTTATTTTATGTCATATTTCTATTTTGTATTTATTTCACTATGGGCATGTGAAGTTGCGTTCTTCAATCTCGTACTATTGATGGCAGTTGTTAACTGATTTTAACATGGCATTTTTAGACACTATATTGTCATTTATTGTACGAAAAACGACGTGTTTTTGTTAATTCTTCAGTGCGCCATTGCTTTGGAATGACAACGTGTAAGTTACAATAATAAAATCATCAAATACGCAACGCAAGATGGCGTATGCCAGAGAGAGTTCTGCGCGAGGAATGTCACGTGACATCTCCGAACGGCTGGTTTTCATTAATTCAATGGAGGGTGTCAAATCTCGGATATTTTTGCAAATATCTCTGAAACGATACGAGACATGAAAAAAACATAAGAGAGCAAAGTTGTAGAGACTTTTCTCCTCTACAGATTCGGTAATTCCATGTTCGTGTCATATGAATGGTTAAGCCGTTATTTTCATTTAAATTTCGAGTTCTCAAAAGACGATCGTAAAGGCCAACTTTTAGTGTTACTACCGTAACCTGAAGTGGGCCAAAACGTATTATCACGCCAATGTCAAAATTCCCAAACTACTGAAAAGGGGTCGACATGAAGTTCCTGAACTTACACCACATTTTTCTCGAATCGCCCGTTTCTGAGCCAAAAATATACTTTTTGTTTCAGTCGAGTTACCCCAAAAGATAACGCCGTACAAGTGAGTGAAAATAAGCGTAGTAGACTACTTTTCGTGTTGACAAAACACTTATTTCAGATATTGTTCTAATGGTAAATGAAGCAGAATTTAGTTTTGGAACAAGATCCTGAACATGGGCTTTCTACGACAGCTTACCGTCTATCTGAAGATCTAGAAATTTGAACTGTTCGGTCTCCTGCACCAGTTCCTTTACGGACGACTAAACCGGGACGAGGAAACAAAAAGGCGACGAGGTCACAACATCCAGTACATAAAATACTTTAGAGCATGCTCTACATGAAATCACTGTAATGAACGTTCAATAAATAAATAAGTACATAATACATATTTTCAGTGAATCGTGTCTTGCAGCTCGCATATATGCAAGAAAAGACCCTTTATATCCCAACCAGAGCTGATGATATTTATTTACTTTTTTATTGTCGATTAGTGGGCATATCCCATTTTCTCAAGCCATGTTATTTTTATTATGTAGAAATGTTAAAAATTTTGTACCAGTTGTGACACAACAACACAGTGACCAACAGTGCTTTCCAGTCATGTGTGCGATGCTTTATGCATTTTTCCTCATTATTTCTATTTTTTTGTAATTTATTATGTATTTGTATATTTTGTTTCTGTGATATATTTGCATTGTCCTGCTAATTTCCATATATGTCAAAAATATTGTAAATGTAGTAGACACGCTGGGTTAGCAATGGCTTTGCTATTGTATAGAATTATCTTTGAGTAGGGAGTTTTTTATCGCTGGTAGCGCAGAGGCACACAGCGAGGAGGAGTCGTTGTTGAGAAGTAGTGGCGGACAGACGCATTGTGTGCTCAATGGTGTACGGAAAACGTACGTGAAGGAGAATGCATGTTGGATTGGCACTAGTGGAGGAGACGGCGAAGAGGCAATATTATTTATTTATACGGCCACAGCATGTACAGCTAACCAGCGCATTAGTGATGATTGTTCAATAGCGAACACTGTTATTTGTGAACCTGTGTTTAAAAATCATTACCCATAGTCATTGTCCAGACAGGTTCCTTCCTCATCCATTGTTTTTCCGAGGATATTCACAAAGTTATAGAAAACTAAAAAATCAGAGTCATTAAAGACAATGTAACAGTCGTTAATAAAAATGTGTTCAGAAAAGTTTTACTAAACGTAGCTTATGCCAGTGTTGCTGATCAATAGGTTTGCTAAATTGAACGAAACGGCTAGATTAAGTTTCAATTTCAAAAGATATTTCAATAACAGTGTAAAAGATTAATTGTTTTCCACTGCATATTATTTTGAGGTAAAGTTTGTTTTAACTTGCAAGTACTGACTAGTGAGAATAGTAATTGTTTACAAGTGTTTGAATGCTAATAATTCCTGGTTAAAGATAGAGCAAAAGTTAATCAGAAGGTTAAATGGTTCTTTTCTAAATATTCAGTGTTATCACAAGTCATTAATTAATTTTTTGAGCTTGCCATTAGTACAGTTAATAGTCCATTACAACTTGATTATTGCTAAAGCGCATGGTACACTTGCTGTAGAATAATTTCTGGTACTTATATAAACAATTAATTATTTGAAGCTGTAAATAGTAAGTATTAAGGTGAGAGTTTTGCATGATTTGCTGCATGTTGCATTTGCGCGGCTATAGCTTGCATTTCGCTGTCTTACAATGAACCCTGTGTTAGTAAACTATTTCTCAGTAATTAGTATATTGTCAGTGTCTTTTGTACCGAATTTGACTCGCACCCTCTGATTTTCTGCCCACCCAAATTTTACGTAATATTTCACGTTGTTAATTAACTTTTCTATTATTGACATCCCACCAAATTATTTGCTCGTACATCCAGCTGGCGACCGTAAATCAATAAGTTATTCACTTTTTCCAAATTAATCCCTGTGTTCCGTTTGTTCCGCAATTTTTTTCATTTAAACATTAATAATTTTATTCCAAATTTTACCTTCCACTTTCTTTATTCCTATCGATCGTTGTTGTTTACCAAAGAGGTACAGCAACGTTCCGGTTATAGCCTCCACTACATCATCGGCTTCATTACCGATAGCTTTTCCACCAAATTAAGATAATTAGGCACACGGGTCATTTTTCTAATTATCATATTCTAACCGGTGGTGTAGGACGGGTAGGGTTATAAAGTCTCTTGCAGTTCTCTAGCACCAACGAACAACCGATCATGAAAATTCCGCTCTGTGTACGGATGCCCCCGTAACACTCTTTGTGTCTTTTCTTGCGCCGGTACCAGGAAAACATCACTGCGGGTCCCTCATCACTGGAACTGTCTATTATACGGGTAACTATTGGAGGAAGCAGCTCTCTGATGGAAGTCGCGAGCTGACTGAAGGAAAATGGTGCCCGTGACGAGTGAGAAACGATCCTTGTGCGGACGGCCTTACACTTTAAACTCGCGGTAATTGTGATATTTAAACATTCTGTTTGTTTGAGAATATTGTTACAGGTGCGCATGTTGTGCGCTCGTAATGGATATTCTTTACCAGTAACAGATACTAAACACTGAGTTAAACATTTTGCAGTCTGTCAATAAAATTTTTTCCGTGCGCTCATCTATATCTTCATCCACGTATGAACATACTACGCAATCCACCGTAAGGTGCGTAGCGGTGGGTACCTCGCGAAACGTAAGTTGGTGGCAGCAGAATCGTTCCGCAGTCTGCTTCAAATTTCGGCCCTCTGAATTTACTTCTAGGGGTCACTTCACCTGTTTAGGACTTCCTAGAAAAGGTATTATCTTCATTTAATTGCTGAAACAAGTCATGTCTATCAGATTTTTTTGAGAACTTAGAAGCAGGTCTTGCAGTCAGGCAGATAACAACTGCAATGCACTCCGATGAAAACCACACAGATACCACACTGATGTATGGGGAGACGCACCGCATTACAGCCAAGGCCTGAAGCCTGAAGGCAGTACTGGCGACGTTTACCAACGTGACGTCTGCCTCGTGCGCATCTCTTTTTGACGCACCGAGACACGTTTAAGAACAGAGGAAGTTTCTCAGGTGCAACATGTCGTGTAAAGAACAATTACGAGAAGCATCTGATGTTGGTCGAAAAGCCATAATTTTGGAGCACATCCTACTCACGTAAGCACAGCTTCACCCTTTCAGTGCCACATCATGAATTCAGCTTTGGAAAAATTAAAATTCTGTGTTTTCTGCTATTTTGTCAAAAACTGACATTTTGAGCCCGTGGTTGTGTATGAAATACAAGGTGATTCTTACAATAAAGAAGACAGCAACCAACCACTTTTGATTATGCTACTTATTAACTCAAATGTTCAAATGTTTGTATAGCTTATGGGACTTAACTACGGGGTCATCAGTCCCTAAACTTACAAAATACTTATGAACTAGCTACTATTAATGACGGAACAAATATCCATGCCCGAGGGGGGATTCGAACCCCCGACCGTAGCGGCCGCGCAGACCGTGACTGGAGTGCCTCAGTCCCCTCGGCCACCGCGGCCGGCACTTATTAACTAAATAGCGGCGTTACCGGTTTCAAACCTTTCACTTCATCTTCAAACGGCTGTTCACGTCCACACAAATGTCACTTATATTTTTCTTATACAGATAATTTATCTTGTGGCGAAAAGGCTTTGGTTGTGTGGTGTCCTACAATACAAAACATTGTAATAGCTTACTCTAGAGTAAATTGACTCATGATACCGACAAATGTTGTTTACACAAGTAAATAAATAACAAGAACAATTCTGTCGTAAAAGTTTGTTCACAGTATCATGAGTCACATTTACTCTCGAGTAAGGTATTACAGTGTTTTGTATTATAGGACAACACACAACCAAAGACTTTCCAGGTATGGGGGGTTGTAAGGCCGAGTTCTTGGAATCTTGCTGCGTCGGACTTCTTCGGAGGTTGTCCGTCTGTTGGGTCTTGCCGACTGACGGGTCGGGGATCTGAGAGCTACCGTCTAAATGGGGCGTGGCTAAGATCCACGTGATAAGCAGAGATCATTGATCTCTATACTCTCTGGATGTTGAACTTCAGTTTCCCTAGCGTGCCAGCCATAGATATTCATATTTAGTTTCTTGCCAAATTCAAACATGGCTGCTAAGAAGCATTTAAAGAAAAAGAGAAGAAAATATGTTTCGATTCCGTTCCCATATCAGCCTACAACATCGAATATTGAATTAAATGCCAAGTCAAGAGGTAAGCAAGCAATTCTTTGTCACGTAATAACTGATGGAAACTCGTTTGCCAAATTTAAACATGGCGGCAATGCGAAATCGTGTGCAAAACATTTGAATGTGCAGGCACGCTGCAATTCAATGATCAGACACCAGAGTTATACATCCAGTTTGTATAGAGATCACTGGCAGAGATGTTCCTTTTCAAAGATAAAGTTATACTATCGAACCACGTCAAAGATAAAAACAATCATCGATTCTGCAGAGCCACAGTCCATATGTCGTTGAGTTTCATAGTCTCTTCCTTTCGATTGAAATTATCATTATGTTTATATATTTCAATCGCTTCTCTGTACAACCTTGGATAGTAATTCGTCATGGAAGATAAAATTTATGTCTCAGAGAATTTTACTATATTACTTCCCGATTGTAAGCAGTGTTCCGCCACAGCCGATTTTTCAGTTTTTCCAAGTTGGCATGGACTTTTTTGCTCCTTTACACGTGTGTTTACACTTCTCTTACTTGATCCGATGTAGACTTTACCACAGGAACATGGAATTTTATAAACCCCACTGGCAGATAAAGGAGAATGTTTATCTTTTACAGATCTGAGGACTTGGGATATTCCAAGAACACGGCCTTACAAACCAGAAGATATAAACCTACAATGTCTATCGGTCGTGAAAGCCTTCACTCTATCAAAGACTTTCCACCACAAAAAAATTATCTGCATAAGAAATATATAAGTGCCATGTATGTGGACGTGAACAGCCGTCTGATGATGACCTGAAAGGTTCGAAACCGTAACGGCGCTATTTAGTTAATAAATAGCATAATTAAAAGAGGTTGGTTGCTGTCTTCTTTATTTTGAGAATCACTCTATGTTTCAGTGTTTCCTATATTAATACAGTGCAATAAACATCAAAACATGTGTTTAAAATTTTTTGATCGAACTATTGCTTTTTATGTTACGTATTTGATGCATAACACAGACGTTTGTATCGAGGCATTTTATTACTTGGGACGTTATTTTGTTGATGGTTAACAGTGTCACATCACAGCGCCAGAGACAAGACAATTCACCGCTGGAATAAAATGACATGAACCACACTCACGCTCACACTCGCAGCCACGAACAGACGGCAACGTAAGACCATCTCAAAGAAGGACAGATTAATGTCTCAGAAGTGGCTACACGCTATACCAAGGGGAAAAAATGTCGTACTAGAAGCATGTTGTTCATCAACAACAATGAGACTTTGCGGATTGATACACAAAATACGGTATAAATCAGCTTTTAATACGTTGTTGTCGAGGAAAAACATTGGGAATGAAAGAATTAAATGAAAATGAGGTCCACTTACAAGGTAGTATACACAAATGTGTGAGCGTGCTGTTTAGTTTACGCCGCAGTATCATTTGTACCTCTAATAACAACAGTAAACTGGACATTCCGGATGAATTACAAGAAATGACGTATTTCGTACGTACACAAATGTTAAGATGTGTCCACGCTAATACCGCGAGGCTCTGACAACAGTGCGCTTAACAAGATGAACATACATATGAACATCTGGATTATGAATAAATCGATAGTAAAAATCTGTTGTATATCACATAGATTGAAAGGAATGTAATTTATTATATTATTTATTGCAATTAAGTATATTGTAACAGTTATTTAATGTGACCGATTGAAAAGCAAGAATTGTGGCTAATGTGTAGTTCATAAATTAGATGTTATATGTTGACATGGCATGAAACAGGTAATTGGCCCTTTGCCGATTATTACGTCTTCACTATTAGCGCTATACACGACGTACTTTGCATACCACTGAAGTACCTTCGAAATTATAATCTACACTACTGGCCATTAAAATTGTTACAAACAATAAGAAATGCAGATGATAAAAGGATATCCCTTGGACAAATATATTATACTAGAACTGACATGTGATTACATTTTCACGCGATTTGGGTGCATAGATCCTGAGAAATCAGTACCCAGAATAACCACCTCTGGCCGTAATAACGGCCTTGATACTTCTGGGCAATTAGTCAAACAGAACTTGGATGGCGTGTACACTTACAGATGCCCATGCAGCTTCAACACGATACCACAGTTCATCAAGAGTAGTGACTGGCGTATTGTGACGAGCCAGGTGCTCGGCCACCGTTGACCAGACGTTTTCAATTGGTCAGAGATCTGGAGAATGTGCTGGCCAGGGCAGCAGTCGAACGTTTTCCGTATCCAGAAAGGTCCGTACAGCACCTGCAATATGCGATCGTGCATTATCCTGCTGAAATATACGGTTTCGCAGGGATCGAATGAAGGGAATAGCCACAGGTCGTAACACGTCTGAAATGTAACGGCCACTGTTCAAAGTGCCGTCGATGCGAACAAGAGGTGACAGATACGTGTAACCATTGGCAGCCCATACCATCACGCCGGGTGATACGCCAGTATGGCGATGACGAATACACGCTTCCAATGTGCGATCACCGCGATGTCGCCAAACACGGATGCGACCATCATGATGCTGTAAACAGAAACTGGATTTATCCGGAAAAATGACTTTATGCCATTCGTGCACCCAGGTTCGTCGTTGCGTACACCATCGCAGGCGCTCCTGTCTGTTATGCAGCGTCAAGGGTAACCGCAGCCATGGTCTCCGAGCTGATAGTCCATGCTGCTGCGAACGTCATCGAAGTGTTCGTGCAGATGGTTGTTGTCTTGCAAACATCCCCATCTGTTGACTCAGGGATCTAAAGGTGGCTGCACGATCCGTTACAGCCATGCGGATAAGATGCCTGTCATCTCGACTGTTAGTGATACGAGGCCGTTGGGATCCAGCACGGCGTTCCGTATTGCCCTCCTAAACCCACCAATTCCATATTCAGCTAACAGTCATTGGACAGCGACCATAGCGAGCAGCAATACGATAAACCGAAATCGCGATAGGCTACAATCCGACCTGTATCAAAGTCTGAAAAGTGATGGTACGTATTTCTCCTCCTTAGACGAGGCATCACAACAACGTTTCACCAGGCAACGCCGGTCAACTGTTGTTTGTGTATGAGAAATCGGTTGGAAACTTTCCTCATGTCAGCACGTTGTAGGTGTCGCCACTGGCGCCAACCTTGTGTGAATGCTCTGTAAAGCTAATCATTTGCATATCACAAAATCTTCTACCTTTCGCTTAAATTCGCGTCTGTAGCACATCTTCGTGTTGTAGCAATTCTAATGGCCAGGAGTGTAATTTATCTTATGTAAGCAGTACAACCAGTACGGAAAACAAGGAAACCAACTGCAAAATACTGATATAAAGGTACAAAAGGGCAAACATGTACCTGTTTGAAAGTGTCTCACATAAAGCAGGAAGCCAGCTGCTTCAGTCTTATTATTTTTCTTCTTAAAAAATGTTGGCATGAGAACGTATGGTCGCTTTTTTTCTGCTGAAAGAGATTATCAGAGATTTGCCCATACGAAATGGTAAAAGCTGTATGAAGGCTGCTACATCTGTTCGTGCAGACTCATAAATGTTTCTGTTTGATCTCCAGTGTCAGTTTGCTCAGCGCTGCCTGAATGCAATCTGTATCGAGTATCGTACTGAATATATGGTCATCTTTGCGACTTGCTTCTTGTGCAGCTTTCTATGAGAATTAGTGATGTTATGCGTTACAAATTTTACTCAACTTCTGAGCAACGTAATGTACTATTAGTTAAAATGAAAACACTTCAAAACAAGTTACCAATTTAAGAAATCGGTCACTACATACCTTTGAAGCAATATGACGTTCTCAGCGTCGCAGGTGAAGAGAAATTCATAGCTTCAGTGTCTGCCTAATACAGAAGAGCCACAATTCTGTAGGCAATAGCGCCGAATTCGCTTGATAATGGAACCGAATCGTAAGTAGAAGAAGGTGACTGTTAAATTAATAGTTACGCATTTCAGGTTATGGTGGAACATGGCAAAAAAAGGAAAAAAAACTACTTAAGAGGAATGTTGTTGTGGAACATCATAGTGAAGCGAATTCACGATGACAAATTACATTACCTGAAATGCAGGCAAACCCAGGCAATAAATTTAATTTCATACTTGTGTACCGGAATCGTGTGATAAAATTTGCATCCTCGAAGCACTAAATTCAAAAAGAGCTGACAAAGAACCGTATCATATTATGGGTATTTTCAGCACTTTCTCAAACCTAGATGTCCTTCATTCTGATAATGGTAGAGAGTTTTGTAACAAAGTCAGCCAAAGTTAGTTAAGCGCTGTTGTTGTAATGATTCCCATACCCGATCCTGTATCATTTCCGTAACGCTGTCTCCCCTGTATCGTGACAATACGAAACGAGCTGCCCTTCTTTGGACTCTTTCGATGTCCTCCGTCAAACCCATCTGATAAGGATCCCACACTAGGCAGCAATATTCCATAAAAGGACGGACAAGCGTAGTGTACGCAGTTTCTTTAGTAGTTCTGTTGCATCTTTTAAGGGTTCTGCCAATAAAACGCAGTCTCTGGTTCGTCTTTCCCACGACACTATCTACGTGTTCTTTCCAATTTAAGTCAGAAGTAATTGTAATTCCTAGGTATTTTGTGGAGTTTACGGCTTTCACTTTTGATTGATTTATCATGTAAACAAAGTTTAACGGATTTCTTTTCGTACTCATGTGGATGATTTCACACTTCTCATTATTTAAAGTCAATTGCCAATTTCTGCACCATAGTGATATCTTATTCAGATCGTTCTGCAGTCGGATTTGATCTTCATATGAATTTACTAGACGGTAAATGACGGCGTCATCTGCAAACAACCTAAGAGAGCTACTTAGAATTTCCCCTAAATCGTTTCTGTAAATAAGGAACAGCAGAGGACCAATAACACTCCCCTGTGGAATGCCCGATATCACCTCTGTTTTAGTCGATGCCTTACCATCGATTACTACGACCTGTGTCCTCTCTGACAGGAAATCCCCTATCCAGTCGCAAATTTGGGGCGATATACCATAACCACGCAATTTGATTAAAAGCCGTTTGTGAGGTACGGTCTGGAAAGCAAGAAAGACGGAATCGATTTGCGAACCCAACGCAACAGGAGGTACGCGTCTAGGAAGTGCGGTGGCAGCAGGAGAAGACACACAGCATGCGCTCCATTAGAAGCCAGCGAATACCGAGAAAGTGACGTCAGCCGATGGTATTAGCAAAGTGAAGCTGGTCCTACAGGCTGCGAAAGGAGGCGTCCTACAGCAAGGAAAGAAAATGAAAGCCACCTCACGTAACAAAATTTCAAAACCTCCAGTCGGACAGAATTGAGACGTAAAGTATTGGACTTCGACAGGGAAGAAATTCATGCAAAATCAATAATAAGAGTGACAAAAAAATTCAGGATGACAAATATTATCAGTTTGTTATCAAAGCTGGCATAGTGAAGTCATTGTACACTAGGAAAATGCTAGGAAAATTTTATGTGTCGAAGAAGTAGGAAGATATGTCGTTAGAGTACGCTAAGAGTTTGCCAAATTATCTTCCTTTGGAGGACAAAACTTGAAAAAGTCGTAACACTACCAATTTCCCAATTTTCATATTTATCGCCGATTTTCATACTGTGAGAATAACACACTGAGTTTACTAATTCGGCTTGCAAACCTTGCGCTAGCAAATCGATCTCATTAATTATTGAAGTTCTGATGGTCTCGATGTCAAGATGTCGATTCTCGCTGAAATGAGGTGTTTCAGGTTTTATAGCAACTGGTAATTACAAAGCCAGCGAACGAGTTCACTGTCTAATTTTATATTTATATTTTCACTGTATAATTTTATTCACTTCGTAGCACGAATTCAATAACACTCAAACAGGTGCCACCTTGGGCAAAGCACGTGGGATAAGGTGGTACAAATACGATATATGTACAGTTCCGCTCGATATAAGGTTTCGTGCCATTTGTCAGTCTCGTTGTGTGGCGTTGTAGTGTAGCATATTTCTACAGCTCCTCCTGTCTTTTCCAAGCACTTTGTGCTAAGAAGATATAATTTTTTTCCTGTTAAGAGGTAAGTGAAGCTACTTAGTCTAACGCTCTCATATAAATTTTGTAGTTAAGGGTGACTGGATTCGCTGCCAAAAATGCAATGTTTGGTACGACGAAGTATGCGTTGGGCCTGACGGAAAAAGTGTATTTTTATACTGAAGATGCCCGTAATCAAAATTGTACCAGGAAGAGATCCCAATTGTCCCGAGTGTGGTACATTTTGTGGTACATTTTCGAAGGTTTTTTCTCAATTCTGTAACCTTTATTTGTGTTTATACCAACATTTGTAATCTAAAATATAAAGCAGAGTGTCCGTATGTTTGTTTGTGTGTACGTGTTGCTTACAAATCTACAGTTTTGTCCCAGTCTTTATGAAACTTTGTACACGTAAACTTCAATCCACGAGGACGGTCGCCGTAAGTGTACGAATCACCAACAACACATACGTCAGGAGATATGACGTCATAAACAATGAGATGCGCGAAAAAATGCTGCACTTAGCGACGATGCCCCTCATTTCCTCCTAAACCACTGGACCGATTTCAACCAAATTTGGTACACATATTCTTTACGTGAGATAACAATTTGTGTAAGAGTAAGAATCACATACGACCATACTGCGCGAGAATTTATAAATACGCTATGTGAGAATGAGAGTACATGGCGACTTGCAACAAACTTTAAACATAATTTCAAACCTTTACTAAACTTTTCTCGCTGACAACCATAGCAAAATGATGAAAAGATAAAATGTCTCTCTCTTACTACTTTTCCGCTGTTTATGGAGTAAAACTACGGCATTCAGTTTGACGTTACAATTTATAATTTCTACACTACACATTATAGCCGCAGGAAATTTTACAAACATTATACATTCATATAGTTGAGGGTACCTCCTAAATTGTATCGCAGAACGACAGGTAGTTCATGAGTTATGAGGACATAAACAGTAACGTTCATGGAAAACTTCCCCATCATACACCAAGTATTAATCTATCACTTCTTTACTACTAATTGTATTCCCAAGACATTTTACAGACATACAGTCCTTATACAAATGAATATATACCTGAAAATGGCAGGAATAAATAAATAAATACACTGGCAACGCCGGGTTTCCAGGTAGTTGTCTAATATTTGTGTTACATATTCATTAAACACCCAAGAACAAGTGCCATAGTTAAAATTACTTCTTTTCTCAATATATTTCCAGTTACAATAACATTTGTATGAAATGATCGAAATCGTACTACCTTACCCTAAGTAAGGAAAACTGGGATATCTGTCTAGTAAGTGCTTTCGTCACGTATATCTGTTTACTAAACACAGCATAATACGTCCTCTGAACACAACATCACACTGGCAACTGGAAGTGAGCAAGTTCGACAAATTTCTTTTATAAGATTGTCAAAAACAGGTCTATCATCTTCGAATGTTTCAGAAAACAAACAAATATAATTACAAAATGAAATCATGAAGTTATAAAATAAGCAGGGATATTGCAAATATTGCAAATAAATGTTATTACATGAAAAGATAAAGTTATAAACAAGCAGTGAAGTGAAATGAGTGTGTGAAATGCTCTATTTGTCAAATCGTCAAAGTTTTACACTTGTTTTATTTTGTACATTCGTTAATATTAATAAAAATGTAATTACATAAAATTACGTTTGAAATATTGCAAAACAATAACGAAATCAGTATGCATCCACCCTAAGTGTCGTACTGAAATAATAGGTTTTGATAATTTCAATTTATCTGCTCAGATCACACAAGATATGTAACATCGTGATTGCTTTCGTATTTTACATTTTACAAGTGTTTTCTTAATTTATTCTGTCTTTAAAGTACCTTTGAATTATGTAAGCAATGTTCTTAACTGCTTTCTAGATCGTAATATAGTGTATGTAAAAACCGTGACAACTTCACAGAAAGATATGACTGCTCTCTCTTTATCTCTAGAGTGCGAAGTGAAAACATGGTTCATCTGTGTTTTTTCCACAATTTCCTATATTACTGTTTTCCTAACGCTTACGCGTATCTCTCTAAGCACTGGAGTGAAATACAATATTTCATTAATTAACAAGGAGACTGTTTGTTGCAAACCGGTCATTGAATCTTTTGACGCGTTATTTACATTTATTTCTGGCGCTGTGAGTCCATTATAAAATTAAAATCCTGCTACCGGACGTGCAAATCTCGTATCAGATGGCAGTAATTGAATTGTATTTCTATTTCCGACTAAATAACCAAATTATTAGAGCGACGTTTTACACAATAACTGCACGTTACGACGGCAAATTTAATCCAATAACAACGCGTGCAGCCCTCGGATTTTAACCGGCGAAATTGCTTGCCTGCTGACCTGTTTAATTTGGCAACAGTGCGCTGAAATTCGCGACGCCGCGCCTGCCGGCGCGAATCGCTGTGGCGTGACGTAATTTACAGATTGGCGTATCGGCGTGGCTTCGAACTGCGAATCCCGATTTTGCTGACGGGACACACCGAATTATCGGTTCATTAAACAAGCGTTAGTTCGGAGATTTTCACGCTCTCACTGCCTAGACAAAACAGACGTTCGAAATTTCCAAAAATAATCTGATAGGCGAAGGTCGCGTAAGAGTACGCATCTGGTAAGAGTACGCAGTGTCATTTTACCTATATTGGCAGCACTGAGCGACAATTGGAAACTCCTTTTTTCTTTATTTTATTTTAAAGAATTGGGGAGGAAAGCAATTTCTGGCATATCTTGACTAAAAGAAGGGATCGATTGGTAGGACACATTCCTAGACATCAAGGAATCGTGAATTTAGCATTGGAGGGAAGTGTGTGGAGGAAAAACCGCGAAGGAAGACCAAGAGATGGATACAGTAAGCAGATTCAGACATATGTAGGTTGCAGTTCTTATGTGGAGTTCAAGAGGCTTGCTCAGGATAGGGTATTGTAGAGAGCTGCATCAAACTAGTCTCCAGATTGTAAACCACAACAACAACAACATTTTAAAGCTACCGGTAGGTGATAAGCTGGCAGCAGCTTCAATGCTGCTCTTCAGCCAATTATATAACAAAACTTGACATGGAGATTTAAAATATATACAAGAAGAAAAAATAATGCACAATTTACACAAATTAGAGGAGATAAAATGGGAGAAACAACAACGGCACAGAGAGCAGTAAAACACATTTTCATAATTTAAAACGGCCACGGTGGTTAAAAGATATATACGTGCGGTGTTTTAAAACTCAAGGAGATTACAATACATTCATTTAAGACAGACGACGATAAGGAGAGCACACACTTAAAATCACACGGGAAATCGAATATTCAACCTGTTCGGTGGTTGCTGACGTCTTAAAATTGAAACAAGGAGCACAAAACACTGGCACTGACACTTGAACATTGACGGAGCACTGATCAAAATCTGACGGCACAGGTTCCCCGATGGGGATAAGGATTTACATCTACATCTACATGGGATACTCTGCAAATCACATTTAAGTGCCTCGCAGAGGATTCATCGAACCAGTATTATACTATTTATCATCTCCCATTCCATTCTTGAATAGTGCGCGGGAAGAAAGAACACGTGAATCTCTCCGTTCGAGCTCTGATTTCTCGTATTTTATTCTGATCATCATTTCTAGCCGGCCGCGGTGGCCGAGGGGACTGAGGCGCTTCAGTCACGGTCTGCACGGCCACTACGGTCGGGGGTTCGAATCCCCGCTAGGGCATGGATATTTGTGCCGTTCTAGTTCGTAAGTAGTTTGTAAGTTTAGGGACTGATAACCCCGTAGTTAAGTCCCATAAGCTTTACAAACATTTGAACATCATTTCTACCTATGTAAATGGGAGTCAACAATATATTCTCACATTCGGAAGAGAATGTTGGCGGTTTGAGTTTGGTAAGTAGCCTACGCCGCAGCGATAAGCGTCGTAGTTGTAATGACTTCCATCACAGATCCTGCATCATTTTCGTAACGCTGTCTCCCTTGTATCATGACAATACAAAACGAGCTGCCCTTCTTTGGACTCTTTCGATGTCCTCCGTCAAACCCACCTGATAAGGATCCCACACTGGGCAGCAATACTCCAAAAAAGGACGGACAAGCGTAGTGTATGCAGTTTCTTTTGTAGTTCTGTTGCATGTTTTAAGGGTTCTGCCAATAAAATGCAGTCTCTGGTTCGCCTTTCCCACGATATTATCTACGTATTCTTTCCAGTTTAAGTCTGAAGTAATAGTAATTTCTAGGTATTTTGTGATGTTTATGGCCTTCACTTTTTATTCATTTGTCTTGTAAACAAAGTTTAACGGATTTCTTTTCGTACTCATGTGGACGACTTCACAATTCTCATTGTTTAGAGTCAATTGCTAATTTCTACACCATACTGATATCTTATTCAGATAGTTCTAGAGTTGGTTTTGATCTGCAGATGATTCTACTAGACGATAAATGACGGCGTCATCTGCATACAACCTAAGAGACCAACTTAGATTTTCCCCTAAATAGTTTATGTAAATAAGGAACAGCAGAGGACCAATAACACTACCCTGTGGAACGCCCGATATCACCTCTGTTTTAATCGATGCCTTCCATCAATTGCTACAAACTGTGTTCTCTCTGACAGGAAATCCCCTACCCAGTCGCAAATTTGGGGCGATAAGCCATAACCACGCAATTTGATTAAAATCCGTTTGTGAGGTACGGTGTCAAAAGCCTTCTGGAAATCAAGAAATACGGAATCGGTTTGCGAACCCTTGTCGATAGCACCCATCACTTCGTGTGAATAAAGAGCTAGTTGTGTTTCGCATGAACAATATTTTCTAAATCCGTGTTGACCTTGGGTCTATACTTTATTCTGTTCGAGATTATTCATAAAATTTTAATACAGGAGGGGGACGCGGAGGGGGAGGGACAGGAAGTGAGTGGGGGCAGGACGGGGGATGACGCAAGGACTCCCAGGAAAGGGGAGGGAGGGGAAAGACAAGCGGTGGTGGGAGGGTGAGGGGGCGTGCAAATACTGGGAAGGATTAAGGTTGGTAGGAGGGGTAGATGTCAGGATAGAGGGAGTCATCTGGGAGGGGGAGGTGACGGAAGTTACCCTCGGAGAGGATGTGGAGCTGTAGAGGTGAAGGGATGGAGGGATGACAAGGTATTGGCGTGGCAGAGGCCCAGGAATCAGCAATAGGTGGGATACAATCGGGTGCTGGGAGTCAAGTTTATGGCATAATATGTGTAGATGTATTTGATGCATTTTACCATTCAGTCTTAACACCTTTTTATCCATGAAGATGGTCTATTGAGCGAAACTGGTTGATATAGTTTTTAATAAACTACCGATGGTTTTAAGAATGCATTTTATGAAATATATTCCGTCTGTTGTCACTCGCCACACCAAAGCGTTCCAGTTTATGGGTTACGTGTCGGAGTCAGAGATGTTCGAGGAATTTGAGCAGGTGTGTGAAAGGAAGAAGGTCGTAAAGGATCCTCGTGGGGGAGGGGAGACAGATGCGGTACGCGAGGCGGAGGGTGTGGCGTTCAAGGACCTGGCGGAAATGGTAGTGGGCAGGGGGAGCGGATACTCATTTCTTGCACTATGACTTATAAAAGTTGACAGGAATTTTGACTGAAGGCAGTACATTTCCTTTCATGTTTTTCAAATCATTCAACAATATTCGTGAAGGTAAACGAACACAGCCACAAATGTCTCACAAGATGCCATGCATGCTTAAAGGTACTGCCCTATGTTTAGCGATTCTTTACCGTCGTTAATTATATGGCATTTTCTGTTGCAGGTTTCTTTTGAAGCTGACGGCGAGAAGTAACAATTGCGAGGTGAGTAGGATTCTCAATGGCGCTGTCTCTAATTATTTAATGAAGGGCGTCTGGGTGTGTGTGTGTGTGTGTGTGTGTGTGTGTTGGGGGTAGAGGGCACGCATCTACGCACTCGCGGGTCAACTGTCTTGTTCTGGTGCCTGCTGTCGTCCCCATTTCCTAAATGAAATTTTGCTGAAATGGCATTGCTCTATTTTGCATTCGTGTAAGTACTAATTGTCACCTTCACACGTCCTAAACGAAACTGTGACAACATGCTATTACGCTACGCTGATTCAGCGGGTTTATTATCATTCAAATTTTTCCAGTCTAAAAAAATAAAATACGCCATGTAAACTCGGCATTACGTTTTCGACAGTGTGGCATCCGGTTAGCTCCTAGCTGGTGAGGTCATACTTTTCTGTGCATACTACAAACCGCTGTCACCAGACGTTTATTTTTTGCCAATACGAGTGAGGTTCTGTCAGCTCCTGCTGTAATTTTTGTACAGGTAGTTCCCCGTACTCGGAACAGCTTCGCAAAAGAGTTCAGAATTTCCTGATTTCTCAGGTCATTTTGTAACGCTGGAACTTGGTGAAGCATGGCAGACATGGGGCGAGACCACAGCAATGACCACGTCTCTCCTCATACAGAGAAATAGGGAGCTACATGAATAATACCTTATTTATGGTCACAGATTTTAATCCCAAATTAAATTCCGAGTAAATTGATAACAAACCCACACTGATGAGTCTTATGTATTAAATGAATCTATGAAAACTAAAGTCAGTCGACCAGACCAAACTACCCGGCCGATTTCCTCAATTTTTGTTTTAAACTAAAGGTATTCATTCACAGATTCGTCATAAACTATCAGAATCAACTTGAGTCTCTCCATCCTTTATTTATATTCAAAAGCGGTATCATTCTGTCCTTGCACTGAACATTTTAATCGGTTTCTTTTAGGATATCTTCAGTTCTAATAAATGTACGGAGTTCTTTTTGACCTACCAACACTCAGCCGATCAAGCTCTTTCATTTGCGCTTTTAAACCCTTGCATTAACTGATTCTGAAGAAAACTTTGCTTGAATATTCAAGTTTACTCCCATGTTTTCCCAACTTTTTTGTCATTCCACTAACGGTACGAAGTATTCGCACGAGCCCTCTAGTTAATTAATAACTCTTCAAACGTCGTTGTGTCATTAACGTTATCATATTAAGTTTCATAGATCTACAGACACTACCAATATATTGTTTACATATAGGAGCATCAGTTGAAGGAGGAAAGATAATTTTTGCATTCCCCATTCAATTGATACAGAGAACATCCGGCTTGGCGGAATCTAGTTCGGTTTCCTGTCCATTATTTCAAACCAGCGTTGCAAGCACGAGGTGGCGGAGAGAGATGAGTTGCCCGCGGTTTCGGAATTGGCGCCAGTTCAGGCCAGCCAACCTGATGGCAGGACGTGTGCCGCTGACGGCGGACAGGAACAGCAGCACAAGCTACCCCTCCCTCCGTCAGTTAGGTTAGCTACTCGCACACGGTGGAACTGCACAGGAGCCCATTTGGTCGTGTCTTTAAGTAACATGGAGAGACTCTCTCCAGCGCTGGCCGCAGTGGCGGAGGGGATTGAGGCGCTCCAGTCACGGTCTGCACGGCCACTGCGGTCGGGGTTCGAATCCCCCCTCGGGCATGGATATTTGTGACGTCCTTAATAGTAAGTAGTTCATAGGTAGTTTGTCAGTTTAGGGACTGATGGCCCCGTAGTCGAGTCCCATAAACTATACAAACATTTGAACATTTGAACTCTCTCCAGCCCATCTGGTTGTAGTTGCCGCAGGTGTCAACATCACAAAGACGGCGTGCTGCAGTTATCGTTATTGATTAGACCATGCTTCCCATTAGAGTCTGCAGGATATGGTGAACGATGTGCAGAGATGAGATTTCGTCCAAAGCGCAGAGCGAGTTCGTTCCTTGGTTGGGAAGGGGAGGCCGCGTCAGTTCACTCCTGGCCACTTCCCCTCGATCGCTCGCTCTCTGCTCCAGCCGCTACCCCCACCACTACCGCTCTCCCCACTCTTGCCTAGCCATGTGCGCATCTACCGGCCAACTTATTCTGCTTGCTCTCTACCTTGGGAGCAGTGTGTGTTAGGCTCACAATGTTCCAGGCTTTGATGTTCTCCTCAATTGCTTCTGTTGTGATATTGTTACCGCTGTACTTACACCCTGAGATTCAGGTGTTTCAAAATGGTATGCAGAGTAATAATTGCCTTTGTCCGACCACTTATTCTGTGGTCGTCCATATAACCCATGGCTAGTTCTATTTCATCAATGATCTCTCTTAGAGCAGTGGTGGACTAGAAGGGGGGGCGCAGGGTCTGCGGTCTTGAGGGGGGGGGGGCCCAAATACCTCAAAAGCAAGTTTCTTTTTCATTATTATTATTATTTTAAGTGCGCTTAGCATGTCGTTCTGCTGGAGCCTCCAAATGTCGAAAGCTATTTTTTCATTGACACAATTACTTATTGTCAAACAGTGAGGAACGATTGTACTTCTAGAAGTTTCTACATTACACAGTTTGATTAAATATTCAATTTCGTGTTATTATCGCTTCAAAATAATTTAGTTATATACATTTTACTCTTTATACATGAATATATATATACTCAAGCCGTGCCATAAATACTATGTAATTACAGAAATGAAACGGAAAGACAATAGGAACGTGAACAGTAGGAACAAAAGTAATATGTCTGGTATCGGTCTATAGAGATATGGTATCTTGGGCTTCACTAGAGGACTACTCATGTACACTTCTAACCAATATCTGAATAAAATACGTGACCATACGTGCCTCTCGTCCTGGGGGTTTCCAATTCTTTTTTACAGCAATACATGTAATTCGAAGTGGACAGTGGGCCTCATTTCTTTTCGCCGCTGCCCCGGGCCTTCAACAGCCTTACTTCACAACTGTAAGGCTGAGTACTGATCTTTGATCTATTAAAGTGCAAATCATTGTATTTGTGACTTGTCATACAGCAAGTATATTTCTCTCCACTAGCTATATTCAGTGAGCAGTTGTTTATGAAAACTTGTGGCAGAGCTACCTCTCAAACATGCTCCTCATTCTCAATATAGTGCATGTTTCAACCAACCTTTCAACTTACATCGTCTGTAGCTTCCATTACTATCCCATTCTTTAAATTCATCATCTACTCGAGGGTAATGGAGTGAAGTGTAAGAAAATCTGGCGATACTGAAGGAATTAGATTACGTAACGAAACAATAAAGGTAGTGGATGAGTTTTGTTACTTGGCTAGTAAAATAACACATGATGGTCGCTGTACAGAGGATATAGATTGCAGAAGGGAAATGGGAGGAAAAGCGTTTTTGAAAAAGAGAAATTTGTGAACATCGAATATTAATTTATACATAAGGAAGACCTTTCTGAAGGCATTTGTGTGGAGCGTTATCTTGTATGGCAGTGAAACTTGGACGATAAACAGTGCAGACAGGAAGAGGATAGAGGCTTTTGAAATCTGCTGCTACAGGAGAATGCTGAAGATTACGTGGGTGAATTACGTAACTAATGATGTGGTACTGAACAGAACTGGGGAGAAAAGGAACCTCTGGCATACCTTGACTCTAAGAAGGGATCGCTTGGTAGGACACATTCTTAGACATCAAGGAATCGTGAATTTAGCATGGGAGGGAAGTGTGTGGGGTAAAAATCGTAGAGGGAGACCAAGAGATGAATACAGTACACAGATTCAAATGCATGTAGGTTGCTGTTCTTGAGATGAAGAGGCTTGTTCAGGATAGAGTAGGGTAGAGAGCTGCATCAAACTAGTTTCCGGACTGAAGACCACAACAACAGGCAATTGCTGAAAAAACGAAGTTGTATTTTCTGGGACAGAATATCTGATCTGTTAGGAAACGTTAGTCGGTGCTTCACGAAAGTTAATACTTACATCTTTAATTAATTCAGTGTAATAAAACTGCAGCTACAGATACTTCCATCAGCAATCCCAGGCTACAACGTGTTACATTGTACATAATGTCCAAGCTAGGAGAGTAGTCCACAGGATAGGCGTTGAGTTTCAGAATGGTGAGGTAATGATTGAAGTGATTTATTTAGGAAAAGGAATACAGGGTCGTATATAGGGGGAGGAATTACGGTAATCTAGCGTCTCTTCAAGAACGATCCGACGCGTGCCGTAGCTAGTAACATAGTGAGCGACTCGTGGCCCCGCTGCCAGTATAAAATATCCGTAAAAAAGCTTATACTGGTAGCGTGGCTGGCCGTGAAAAACGGCTCGAAATTATCACGCCCGCTACGAAATTAATAACAATAAATTCGCGTTGTACGTTTTCATGCGGGAATTAACGCCACTTACAACAGAAAAAGTAAGATTTATTGGAAAACTTGGTTTCCATCTAACAATACGCAGGATTAAATCAAATTCGCGCATCAGATATTCGCAGCACATTTCCTATTATATTAACAGTACAAATACATTTGTAGTACAATTTACTCTCGTGTGTAAAAGAAGTTAAATTGGTAACACTTGTAATATTAATTTTGTGTTGTTGCCTGTACGCATTACTATTAAACTCGGCAAATAAAAGAATAATGATTTTTGTTAAAATTTCGATCATAGCAAAATCGGATAAAAATCTTAGCTAATAATTTACACAAGGGTGGATGAAATTAATACACGAAATGACTGAATATAATGAAAGGCGGAATAGAGATTGGGATTCAGGCAATACACAAAATCAATGTTGAAGATAAAACTTACGGAAAGTACCCATTGTGTTTCTTTCTGGAAATGTTGATCACAGCTGAAACTGTTAAGCTGTTGAATGGTTTAGATAAACTTTATGATACTTTCCGCAGTAATTTAATGTTCAGACTGTTCACCTCGCAAGTCATTCTTGCCGGACCGTGTACCAAAATTTGAGAAAGAAAATAACAGAAAAATCTGTAGGAGTTCGCGAAGCTGTTAATACGAATGCAGGTTCTGAGAGGATAAAAGTTGATGATATAAAGTAACTGATCGGGATTTATTGAAAGAAATATGAGAAGCGAAAGTGATGGCGTTTGAACGACGGGATATCGACGAGCTGTAAACCTCAAAGAAAATGAATAATGTAGAAAGGAAGGGACATTATTAAATGAAAACAGGGTGGAGACATGGCTCTTAACAAAAGAGGCTATATTTTCACACAGCAATTTACAAAGCAATCTGCGCACATATCCACACTTTATAGCCTCAAACAAGAGTGTGTGTGTTATTCGCTGTTCCGTCCTCTCGACAAACCGAAAGAAACGAAAGACGAGCGAAACAAACCTTTTCACTGATAACATATTACGAGAAGGAGCGTACCAAGGTGACAAACGTCGCTGATCGATAAATAAATATTAATTTAATTGTGTATCGTTACTCACTGTAATAGCAAGTACGGTAAGCGTCTTCTGCCTAACACTTAAATGTATAAAAATGCAAGTTGATAGAAACGAGTAGGAATATTGTTGTGCGATTGCAACAATAAGCAGTGCGCTGCTTGGTATAGTGGCGTCGATTAAATACCTAGGCGTAACGTTGCAGTACGATATGAAATCGAACGAGCATGTGAGGACAGTCGTGTGGAAGTCGGATGGTCGACTTCGGTTTATTGGGAGAGTTTTCGAGAGATTTGATAGATCCTTAAAGAAAACTGCGTATAGAACGTCTGAGTACCTAACGCTTCTTGAGTACTGCTCAGGTGTTTGCCATTTCCGCCAGTTCTCTTTAAAGGAAGACGTAAAGGCAATTCAGAGGAGGGCTGCGGGGTTTGTTACTGGTAGTTTCGACCAATTCGCGAGTGATACTTCAGCTAGGAATAGCAAATCATTCTATTACATAAAATAGAAGCATATTTTTCCTCATTCTGTCACTTTAACCTTTTATAACTCGAAAACTACCGAACGTATCGTCATACGCTTTCTTTTAATTTCTTCTGTAGAATCCTTGGATAATCTTAGCCTATATTTAATGTCAACACAAATATGTGAAAAAACTAAACTAAGAATCATAACGTAGGGACAAGAAATAAAAACACTGCGTTTTATCGATGACATTGTAATTCTGTCAGACACAGCAAAAGACCTGGAAGAGCAGTTGAACGGAATGAAGTGTGTTGATAGATGCGTATAAAATGAACATTAACAAGAGAAAAACAAGGGTAATGGAGTGCAGTCTAAGAAAATCGGGCAGATGCTGAAGGAATTAGATTAGGTAACGAAGCAATAAAGGAGGTAGATGAGTTTTGTTACTTGGGCAGTAAGATAACAAATGATGGTCGCAGTACAGAGGATATAAATGCAGAATGGCAATGGGAAGACAAGCGTTTTGAAAAACAGAAATTTGTTAACATCGAATATTAATTTAACTGTAAAGAAGTCCTTTCTGAAGGCATTTGTGTGGAGTGTTGCCTTGTATGGGAATGAAACATGGATGATAAACAGTGCGGACAGGAAGAGAATAGAGGCTTTTGAAATGTGGTGCTATAGAAGAATGTTGAAGATCAGGTGGGTGGATCGCGTAACTAATGAGGTGGTACTGAACAGAATAGGGGAGAAAAGGAATTTCTGGCATACCTTGACTAAAAGAAAGGATCGATTGGTAGGACACATTCTTAGACATCAAGGAACCGTGAATTTAGCGTTGGAGGGAAGTGTGTGGGGTAAAAATCGCAGAGGATGACCAAGAGATGAATACAGTAAGCAGATTCAAATGGATGTAGGTTGCAGGTCTTATGAAGAGATGCAGAGGCTTTCTCAGGATAGAGTAGGGCGGAGAGCTGTTTCAAACCGTCTCCGGACTGAAGACCACAACAACAACGGAGAATCGTTCACCGCTTCTGCACTTTTGTTCGCTCTGGAGCCTAATTGTATAAGGCCAGGTGAGGGTACGTAGTATACATTGATCATTTTTCTCCTCTAAAGCGCTGGCGGAAGATGGATTCAAACTACAGATATAGTGATTGTGGGAGATCTGCTAAAGGTAGACATATGATCTTGCGGCTTTTTATATTCTTTTATTTTTATTTAATTATTTTTATTTTTTATTTTTTTTTATTTTGAATGGTCGTGAGTTCTATAGCTCTGTAGTATGTGTTTTGGCGACGGTCTCATAGTATACGCTACAAAGGTCACGAAAGTGCGTAAGTGGTAAACCATTCTATGTTATTACTCTTATTTCAATTATTTCTCATTTTCTTATTGGAATTTAATATAACCTATATTGAATCCAAAGAAATTGAACGATGCGTTCTGTAGTTTTCGAGTTAGTTTAAAGATTACCCGTGCAAAGCCGGGTCCGCTCAGCTAGTTAGTAATAAAATATATAAAAAGTGTTAAGTCATAATTATTGAATACCGAAAATTGTAACCAAAATTACAAATGTTTATCAAAATAGGTCACAAAGTACAAGGTGAATGGACAACAGAATCTGTGCTCGCTGGTGGGCAAGCTCGCTGAAAGTAACGAATGGAATTTAAAGAGTTCCACCGCTCTATTGCATCCAAATTTGTGAGAAAACCAGAGGAGATACAAAAAAGTTGTTTAAATAAAAAGAAAGGTTCATTTCATTATCTTCAACTTTCTTGCTGACGAAAATTTCATGATAACAAAATTAAAAAAGCCTCAGGCCACTAACTTTTTCATGTCGCCATTTTCATTTCGTATAAAAGTAATAGTTCAATTATTATTTTAGTTCCAATTATTATTTTTATACAAACACAATATGTATTGTACTTGCTAAAAACATTATTGCGTTGCTTCAGTGTGCACAGGTCTTCGTGAAAAATTTGGTAATTTTTTTCCTGTGTGTGGTAATTATTCAGCAATCAGTCGTCATAAATATAAAATTCTTTATTTGTTAGCAAATCCGGATTTCGACCACTGTGTGGTCATTATCAATGCTTAAAATAAATTAAAATATTTAAAATATCTCGACCTCCATGTAGGAGGTTGCGTTTGTACTGAGATATTTTAAATATTTTAATTTATTTTAAGCACTGATAATGACCACACAGTGGTCGAAATCCGGATTTGCTAACAAATAAAGAATTTTATATTTATGACGACTGATTGCTGAATAATTACCACAAATCAAATACAGTCGTGGAGCACCCACTCCAATATGGAATCAAGCTTGATAATTTTTTTCCTATCCTTAGGGGTTCAAATGACAATGTAATTAAGGCGAGCGTCACTTGAAGAACTACGCATTTATCGGGCCAACTCCGTTTCTACAACCAACAAAGATGGCTGCCGTGCTTCTCTGCCTGTACACTGATGTAGGCGGTACAGCCTCTATGTTATTCTGTGCTCCCTGGTAGCATGACGGCTTAGACCACTCGGACATTTCACTGTGCAAAATTTCATTCATAGTAATTTCGGAGTACATAGCGGACAAACGACGTGACACTCAGGTAATATTATAGAACAGAAATTACTTACTGCTGAGGTGTCATATCGGAGAAGATGCTGCGTGTAGTGTCCGTGTGCATGTGCTGAGCGTGTGTGTGTGGTTTTTATCTGTTGCTTGTGTTAGTGCATAAGAATAAAACTGTTGTAGTGGAGTAGAAGCATTACTGTACTTGACGTGTACCTGCTCAATCATAAATTCATAAAGGTCTACAGTATTTCATTAAACTATTTTCACTTAAAAACAGTTCATCAAATGATTACTGATAGTTAACTGTGACATGTAACTAAAAATTGACCACCAAAATCCAATTTAAACACAGATCATGGAATACGGAGACTAAATTCACGTAATAAATATATGGATAATTTCCTTTCAATGGCTAGCTCTGAAATAATATAATCTGGGCTCTGAGACTCTTCAGTAATTGTACAGTCTTCGATCTACACACAACTAGTTCGAACACCAAATAAAGTTTCAAGAATAGGTCTGTCATAAACGTGAGAAGCGATTTCTTTTGAAATTTTGACACTTTCTGTCTTATAGACAATTTCACTACTCACTGGAGATCTTATCAATTCACCAATACTTACGCAACTGATCAGTGCAGTAATAATTTGAAATTGCTATAGAAAATAATTTTCATATCAGTTTTTGTTTCTCATTTATCCTCTTTAGTGTAATTATAGTCAGAACTGTTTAGTATTGTCCGCCGTTGGTTCGAATAATAATGACGGCAGCCTACCGCCAACGATGGATTTTAAACAGCGGCACCAAATAGACTGAAAATGCTCAAAATCTGGGATTAATTCTAAATACTTGAATTAAATGCATAATATTTTTATGTCACTGTATTTTCAAATAATAAAACAAACTCAATCTTCGTTGCATACCTGAACTTAATGGCTGCTGAATAACACATATACATATATTACGTGTTAACAGTTCAACGACTTATTGAAAAGAGACCAATTCAAAAGTTACGTATGGATTACAATCTATACTACTGTATGACCACCATGCATATCTAATATCCACTAAGGTAAAAGAATAATTTATGTGATTTGACATTCCATGAAACAACTTAGTGGCAAAGTATAAACCTCCTTTTACACACAACTGTAGTGGCCTCAGTAGTAGATGTTATTTTAACAGTTCAGCTGGGACTTTACATGCGTCATAATATTATTTGATCACATGAGAAATGAAATAATTTGAGGAAGGATGACACCTACAACCATCATTATACATGCAATTAATGCTAAAAAAAAGTGAAATGTTATGGATATTTGCAACGTTAGGGAAGGATATCGTGAGAAGCATGCAGTTGGATTCCACCACAAAAATGAAAATAAAAAATAAAATAGAAATATAAATAAAAAAAATAAAAATAAAAATAAACGAAAGAGACCACGTAAGAAGTGAGTAAACAGTCGGATTAAAGATTTGTGTATGTGTTAAGGGTAGTGGGTAAAGAGGGGGGATAAGCTCCAATTTTAGCTCCACTGTAGCAACAAGCCCGGAATTTCAGTAGGTTCAGTTGTGTCCTGTTTATCCATATGCCTGAAGAGGTGCTTCTTCATCAGAACGAATATAGGTACGAAGTGAAAATTAAATACAATGGGAAAAAAACACCTTGCAAGACTAGAGATAGGATGTTCATACTGACAGGACATTGTATTACTATGTTATTTAGAAATTACTTCAGTCACCTCTGTTCATTTCTGTTCTGTGGTCTAGAACGCATAGGGTCCGCCATGAGTCCTGGTATCGTATCCCACTACAACAGGAAAATTGTCTATAGGGGTTGTGTTTAACCGGTCCTATATCATTTCCTTTCCTCTTCCATGTTGCCATCGAATACGAAAAACAGTTTGCGTTTGTACCGCAATGACAGTGTGTACGCGATGGTTTGTAGTGACTCCCCACTGCACTGTGTGAAGAGTAGAAACTCTAAAGTTCACCAACCTGATGTTTTCTATAGATGTCGTCCGCATACAGATGATAACACGCAGGTTGGAGTTCTTGAAGTGAGGCTGAAATTATTAAACTATTGGCGGGAATTCATCTAATTACTGTCCGTCTCCTTAGCTCAGTGGCAGCGTCGCTGACTACCACGCAGGAGGCCCGGGTTCGATTCCCGGCACGGGACTGGGTGTTGTGTGTTGTCCTAATCATCATCATCTCATCATCATTGGCACGTAAGTCGCCAACGCGGCGTCAAATAGAAACACTTACACTAAGGCGGCCGAACAATAAAAAAAAATGTTCAAATGTTTGTAGAGTCTATGGGACTTAACTACGGGGTCATCAGTCCCTAAACTTACAAACTACTTATGAACTACTTACAACTAAGGACAGCACAAATATCCATGCCCAAGGGGGGATTCGAACCCACGACCGTAGTGACCGTGCGGACCGTGACTGGAGCGCCTCAGTCCCCTCGGCCACCGAGGCCGGCGCCGAACAATCACGTAAGGGATCTCCCGGCCAAGAAAACCATCTAATTACTGGATAATACTAAAGTTCTTGGGATGCCAGCTAGTTTATTTAAATAATGCAGAAAACTAGCAAACCGCACGATAATATACACTTGCCACACATTGTTTTAACTGAAAGTTAAATATATCGCCATTTCGCATTGTTCTAAAAAGAGTAAACCATGTCTTATGACCGCCTACGTAAGCGACATGTAACTCCTCCGAGTCTGTTCAGGACTGAAGTGTGGCGGCTCGATGCAAGGCTGCCTTCGCTCCGCAATTAGGCGCGAACATGGTCGCCGTGCAGAACAGAACATGAACTCTGAATAAAAACACCCTCTCAATAACCTTTCAAGATGTTCTGCTGATTCTGAAGATGAATATACTCTCATAGAAAATGAAAGATGGACACAATGAATAGTCGACTCATCAGAGAGAAATTTTATTGATACATTCTTGAAGATATATACAACAAGTGATCACGCAGAGACATACACACTTGAGTACAGTCACCAGAGCGTGCGCAGTGCCAACGACAATACCGTGCATACACACTTTTTGCAGCGATGGAAGCTCCAATTTTTCCATGACGACGGTAGTAGAGGTATCGAATGCAGGCTTGCAGACTGGCCTGCATACAGTTTTCGCCGGCCGCGGTGGCCGAGGGGACTGAGGCGCTCCAGTCACGGTCTGCACTGCCACTACGGTCGTGGGTTCGAATTCCCCCTCGGGCATGGATATTTGTGCCGTCCTTAGTATTAGCTAGTTCATAAGTAGTTTGTAAGTTTAGGGACTGATGACCCCGTAGTTAAGTCCCATAAGCTATACAAACATTTGAACATACAGTTTTCACCTGGTGCCTCAGGGGTTAGATTTCCTGCCGGTTGTGCTGATGACATTTCGTCCAGTCTTAAACATGCTCAATGGGGGACAGATCTGGGGATAGCGCTGACCAGGGTAGTTCACATACATTTTGAAGAGGACATTGGGTGATTCGGGATACACGTGGACGTGCATTGTCCTGTTGGAAGACGTTATCGTCTTGTTGGTGCATGGTGGTTTCAGTGTACGGTTCGCCGTTCAATGTTCCCTCGACGATCACCAGAGGAGAACGGCCAGTGTAGGGTATGTCTACCCCCACCATGATGCCGGGTGTGAGACCCATGTGCCTTTGTCGTACATACTCCAGATTTCCGCACTTTCCTGCACGATACCACACACTCTACGACCATCATTGGCACCGAGGCAGAAGTGACTCATCACTGAAGAACTGAAGACGACACGACTGCATTTGTCCTTCCATAAGCGCCTATCGCGATTCATGGAATCGTGAATCATGCCCTAAACTGGCCGTTCTGCACTCGTCTTACTCTGCGGACGATACACACATGTCAGAGACACACAGCAGCTTGACTTTACAACAGACGATACGATATTTGACGAACAAAAATGGACACAACACACTAGCAGACAAGATATCCAATGCGACCTATGAAGAATACGAAAGGACAAGTCCCTACACGAGGCGTGCCCGTATGCACCGCAGAGTGAACAGGTACAGTTCGGAACAAACAGATTAGGAAGAAGACGCTAAAACTTTCACAAATGAAGGAAGTGACACCCATGAGACTCAAGATTGACAGGGGAGCAATCTCCCACTGTCATCAACCCAAACCAGACCTTCTTTAAATTAATGTGGATACTAACACCTGAGACACAAGAAAGAAGAAACAATATAAAGAAAAGAGTCTAATATCACCAAAACCATGGAAACTGTGTTGGGTGATCGGTGGCTTGAAGGAAACATTCCAAGGTACTCAACGCACATCACAGTACAATGGAGATAAGCATAAGGACAGAAAACCGACTTATTTTTAGATATAATTTCTTTCTTTCCTATTACATTGTTTAACCCATAATTACAATTTACAAATTTCAGAATACATTGACATTCGACATGTGTATAACAACCATGTATCCAATCATGTTTTAATGTTCTCTACTACATCTAATTTATTGTAAAAGGTACGAATTGTAATTTGTTATATTATAATTGTAGCAACAGCTGTAAGCATTTGTATCTATGTATTTTCTCTATTCTTTTTTCTTTCCTTCTTATCTCTATCAATCTCAAATACTTAAATTATGTAACATCAGTAAACTAATGTATAACATGTAAAACTACAAATGTACGTCCTGCTTTATATTGAAAGGTAGAAGGATTATAAATGAGAAATAAATAAAATAAATTTCCACTGGTGATCGTCGAGGGAACATTAAACAGTGCAGGGTACAGTGAAACCATCATTCAACCCGTCTTGATACCATTCATGCACGAACCAGGTGATATGCTTTTCCAGCAGGACAACGCACGACCACATGTATCCCGTACCACACAACGTACTTTTCGAAGAGTACGTCACCTGCTGTGCCCAGAACGATCGCCAGATCTGTCCTCCATGGAGTATGTTTGGCACCGGATGAAACGTCACCTGGAGAAGTTTTCACGACGAACACGAAATCTGGCTCGACTGAAGCAACAGGAGGAAATTGTATGGCGGGCCATCCCGCAAGACTGCATTCGTCACCTCTATGATCGTTTCAATGGGAGAATTTGAGCTTGCATCGCTACAAAACGAGGGTATACACTGTACTAGCGTCGACATTGTTCACTCTCTGGAGACTGTACTCACGTTCATATGGCTCCTTCTCTGTGATATGTGTTGTATACATCCTAACGAATGTGTCAATAAAATTTTACTCTGCTGAGTCGACGAATTCATGGAGTTCTCTTTTCACTTTCCAGGAGTGTATATGTATAGTGTTCCGAAGTTTGTGTTACAAACTTTGAGGACCTCTAGAACGGAGTCACTACGTAAAACTTCGATAAGGAATCCACGTGCGGAAATGTGATACAGTGGCGCTCTATTTTTGGCACCGTGCGACCTTCCTATCGGTATTCACCAATAAGAATTGGGCAATACATAACTCAGGGTAGTAAAAGTTGGTGGCTCGTTGTCTTTGTTCGTAGGGGTGTCAGCTTCTATCCCCTAAACAGCTACCCAATCTGTTTACACAAGATCGATTAATCTGTAGTTTAGCCAGTCTATCAATCTACACATGATGACGTGAAAATATATTTAACAAACATTAATTAAACCTCTGAATGGCCCCCAAAATGGATGCTACGATAAAGAAGTAATTCACTCACGAAGTAATTCTTTATAAATGGAGTTTATTACTCTTATTAGACATGAAACGTGGAGGTGATCCTACTTTATACATCGGTAAATAACTGAATATTTCCCCAACTATTGTTCATGAGAGGCACAAAAAGTATCACACGCACTCGATAGTAAAAGTTCCAAATTATCACTCGTAAATTAGTGAAGTTCATCGAACACTGTAGTTCCTAATTAATTCGCGATTACAGTATTTGTTATAAAACAGACGTGCACACGATTGCTGAGTTATCACAGTTCCACGGCTCAACTTCCGTACATAGTTTATCACCTTTCAAGCAGAGACCAAGTTCTGCAGTCACAGTCCCGTACATTTTTTAAGTCCACACATGCCTATCTCTTCAAATCACAAGTTCGGAACGCGGCTTGAGACCACCCAGCGTCACAACCTTTCACCACCACGTCCAAGTTACGAGTCCCGTCCCAAGCGTTCGAAAAGCGTGCTCTCCCTGCTCCGAAAATTGTATTCATCTGCGCATCCTAACTCCTCAGCTTTAAAACACGATTTCCCTTCCAAAATTTTATACATTTGAATATCACAGAATTAAATGCTTTGACCATCTCCCTAAAATATTGTTTACATTTAACAATCAAATATATATATTTAACAATACCTAAAACGGTTGAGACTGAAGCTCTTTGCTATTAAGTGTGGCGTCTGACTGTTCAAATATACTGCCGCCTTCGAAATATAGTTACACATTTAATATTTAATTTATCATGGCTTTTTAAGCAAATATATTCAGATCTTGTCCAAAAATGCATATAATTGTTTTTATATAAATTACCTGCTGCATATCTATTATTTTTAGTCGGTCATGAAGTATTTAAGTGGAAGTTTACATTATAAAGTGAACGTTACTAAGAATAATATTAAATATAATACCATACATATATGAATGTAATGCGCTTTGCTGGGTTCATGTTTTGTGTTTCTGTGGCGGAATCTATGTTCTGACACAAGAATATTATTACCTCAACGAAAAGCAGAACAAGAGAGTAAAACAAAGTTTATTGAAAGAATACAGAAATAACGTGGTACGTCTTTTAAGATAGGTAGCGTGGTACAATGCTGCCCATTTGCTTCTTAAATTGTTACTGATAAATACTATGTATCAATAATTGTAAATATAAGTCTTATAATATTATTATTATTATTATTATAGTACTGAAATTTATCGGCTTTTTATCTGTAAGGGATACTTAAATTGTAATTATGGCGTTTGATTCTCCCGTCTCCTGAATCCATTCATATAATTATATTTGCCGTATGAGCATTTCCTGATTATATATAGAGTTTTAGAATAATGTGTGTGGCTATATTGTATTTCAGTTGCAATCTGGGTTAGCCGCCCTCGCTCAGCTGAGAGTGATGCTTCCGGTTTCTAATCACATTAGGAAAACCCTGACTACCTGCTGTATCCTATTCCTTAGGTACAAACTGGTGGCAGGCCGAACAGGAAAACCAACATACTGGCAAAACTCGCCTTTCACATGGAAACGATCAACTTCCCCCTGTATCTGTAATATCACAATCGTGTAGAGAATCTTTCCTATTCGAAGCGCTTTGATTTCCATATTTTGGAAGGAGGTAGTATGTCTACAAACGAGAAGAAGATAACTGTCGGTCCGCTATCAGAAGAGTATGTTTACGTGACAAGAACATAAAATGATTAAGTCTGACTGTTAATAAATGATGAGGCGAATGTTACTGAATACGAAAAGCGATAGGGACCGACAATACATAGCAGCATCGATGAAAGAACGTTTCCCGGGACGATGGGTCGTATCGGGCAATGGCCTGTGACGTAAACATTTACCCTCATCCGGAACTGTGTGGCTCTTCTGTTTTATGGGACAGAGGGGCGCATTCGGGGGTGTACGTGGGGGTGGAAGGCTGTTATTTGCGACTCTGAGACCAAAAGTCCGGCCCACGTAGTCGCAAAGGGGGGCGAGCGTTTAACTGCAGCCTGGTTTACGGTGTCGGGAAACGCAGCACGGATTTGTCGTAAACAGATCGACTCCGTTCCCACGGCAACGCGGCGGAAGGTTAGGCTAGAGCAAGGTCACGACTCGGGGAATACGGAACAGATTGGCACCAACTGCGTAGGGCGGTAGCGCGTAACTTTCTCTAATGTCAGAGTCAAGGGTACGAGCCCTACGTCAGGCGGTAAATATTAACGTTTCGGTGATAATAGGAGCATAAAAAAAGAGGAGAACAGAGTATTTCGCCGAAAATTTTGACTTTTTTTATAAAATGTTAGCACCGATGTTCGCTTTTACTGCGTTTGAAGTTGTCGCTCGTGACATACGCGTCAAGCAAGTAATCGGCGCACATTTCAACAGCAAAAAAATTCGACCGTAAAGTAAGGAAACACAGTATATACTCCTCCTGCTGCCAGGATAAATGAACGGGAGATGCAGGTGAGGGGCGTGAACGATTAGGCAGTGAGACTGTCGTCGGCGTGTGTGAAAGAAATCGGAACCACCCAGATTAGAAATCTCAGATTAGAAAGCTGATAATTTTCAGTTCTTGTCCATGACGACCTGACGAATTGTGGAGTGAACATGTCCCGGAAAAATATGAAAAATGCAAAACATGAGCCATCTACCTGGCTACTATATTTGGCTCCACATATATTTGTCATATTTCATTTAAAAAATTAATTTGTTGAAGAATAAGTATCGTTCTAGGTTAATGGTAGCCCACCTTAAAGGCACTATTCGCATAAGCAAAGAAACTGGCTGAAGACAGAAAATGTCATTTCTTGCATTGATTTTTTAACACAATTCGTACTGTTCATTGTATTTCATAATTTATTACTGAAAATTAAAGAAAAAATTGTTGTTGTTGTGGTCTTCAGTCCGGAGACTAGTTTGATGCAGCTCTTTACAATACCCTATCCTGAGCAAGCCTCTTCATCTCCACATAAGAACGGCAACCTACATCTGTTTGAATCTGCTTACTGTATCCATCTCTTGGTCTTCCTCTGAGGTTTTTACCCCACACACTTATCTCCAACGCTAAATTCACAATTCCTTGATGTCTAAGAATGTGTCCTACCAATCTATCCCTTCTTTTAGTCAAGGTATGCAGGAAACTTCTTTTCTCCCCAATTCTGTTCAGTACCTCCTCATTAGTTACGTGATCCACCCACCTAATCTTCAGCATTCTTCTGTAGCACCATATTTCAAAAGCCTCTATCCTCTTTCTGTCCACACTGTTTATCGTCCATGTTTCACTCCCATACAAGGCAACACTCTATACAAATGCCTTCAGAAAGGACTTCCTTACGCTTAAATCAATATTCGCTGTTAACAAATTTCTCTTTTTCAAGAACGCCTTTCTACCCATTGCCATTCTGCATTTTATATCCTCTTTACTGCGACCATCATTTGTTATTTTACTGCCCAAGTAACAAAACTCATCTACCTCCTTTATTGTTTCGTTACCTAATCTAATTCCTTCAGCATCACCTGATTTTCTTACACTGCAATCCATTACCCTAGTTTTACTCTTGTTAATGTTCATCTTATATGCACCTTTCATCACACTGTCCATTCCGTTCTATTGCTCTTCCAGGTCCTTTGCTGTATCTGACAGAGTTACTATGTCGTCGGCAAAACGCAATGTTTTTAATTCTTCACCCTGAACTTTAATTCCTTCTCCAAAGTTCTCCTTGCTTTTCTTTATAGCTTGCTCAATGTACAAATTGAATAACATTGGAGAAAGGCTACAACCCTGTCTTACTCCCTTTCCAACCACTGCGTCCCTTTCATGCCCTTCAACTCTGACAACCGCTGTCTGGTTTTTGTACAAGTTGTAAATAACCTTACGCTCCCTATATTTTACTCCTGCTTGCTTCAGAACTTGAAAGAGTTTATTCCAATCAACATTGTCAAAAGCCTTCTCCAAATCTACAAAAGCTAGAAATGTAGGTTTGCGTTTTTTAATCTATCTTCTAGGATAAGCCGTAAAGTGAGTATTGCCTCCCGTGTTCCTACATTTCTCCTGAACCCAAACTGATCTTCCCCGAGGTCGGCTTCTACCAGCTTTTCCATCCTTCTGTATATAATTCGTGTTAATATTTTGCAACCATGACTTATTAAACTGACGGTTCTGTAGTTTTCACACCTATCTGCACCTGCTTTCTTTGGAATGGGGATTATAACATTTTTCTTAAAGTCTGAGGGTACTTCACCTGTCTCATACATCTTACACACCAGGTGAAACAATTTTGTCATGGCTGGTTCTCCCAGAGACTTCAGTAGCTCTGAGGGAATATCATTTACTCCAGGGGCCTTGTTTCGACTTAGGCCTTTCAGGGCTCTGTCAAAGAAAATATAGTAGGTTTAATATATGATCTGTTAATAGATTTTTCAATAGAAGTCTGACTGCATATTTCATTTCATACCTTTAGTGTGTGAATATAAAAATAAATAAATAACAAGTAATATAAGTTTTACTGCATTATTATACATTTTTATTTCATATTAGTTTGAAACTGAAAGTAAAAATAAAAACTGATAAGGAATATGTTGTTTACTTCTGGACCTAGATAAAAATTTTCAAAAGTATCCGGACCCCATCCAGGATTACTTGCCGACCGCTGCCTTACATCATGACTGCTGCTATTATTCCCTTATATCTTCTTTGTTTGATTAGACAAGTTGTTATTCCACGCCGCAGCGGATTAGTCGTGCGTGCTGGAGCGCCGTGCTGCGGTGCGCGCGGTCGTTCGCAGTCGGGGGTTCTAGTCCCCCCTCGGGCATGGTTGTTTGTGTTGTCCTTAGATTAGTTTGCCTTAGTTTAAGTAGTTTGTAAGCTACGGACTCAGAACCCAGTAGATGAGTCCGATACATTTACAAACATTTGAATGTTTTTATTTTTTCATTTATTTATTCATTTTTTTGTTATTCCACAGTATCGGAAGTACGGTATTAATCATGTACTTTTATTACCCTACCATCATCCTTATGTCCCTCTGATCACTTACATCTTCAGATAATCACCCATATGTTTGTTTGTGTGTACGTGTTGCATATAAATCTACAGTTTTGATCCAATCTTTTTCAAATTTTGTACACGTAAGCTTCAACCCATGAGGACGGTCGCCGGAAGTGTAAGAATCACGTACGATACATAGTCCACGAGATATGGCGTCATAAAGAATTAGATGCGCGAAAAACTGCTGCACTTAGCGACAATGCTGCTCATTTCAACTAAATTTGGTATATACATTCCTTACCGTGAGGTAACAATTCCTGAAGAGTTAAGAATCACGACACACGGTTCAGAAGACATGACGTCATAAACAATAGGAATCGCAAAAAAATTGCCATATAATGCGGAGAGACTTTATAAATACGCTATATGAGAATGAGAGTACTTAGCGACTTGCAACAAACTTTATACATAATTTCAAACTTATATTAAACTTTTCTCGCTGACAACCATAGCAAAATGTTGAAAGCATAAAAGTCTCTCGCTTACTACTTTTCCGCTATTTATGCAGTAAAACCACGGCCTTTTGTATGACGTCACAATACATAATTTGTACACTACAAATTGTAGCCACAGGAAATTTTACAGACAGTATACACACATATAGTTGAATGTACCTTCTAAATTGTATCACAGTATGACACGTAGTTCATGAGATATGAGCACATAAACAGTGACGTGAATGGAAAACCGCCCCCTCAAGCACCAAGTTTTAATCTATTACTTCTTTACTACTACTTGTATCCCCAAAAGACTTTATTAACGTACAGCCATTATACAAATGAAAATATATCTGAAAAATGGCGGGAATAAACAAATAAATACCCGGGCAAGGTCAGTTTTTCAACTAGTCTGTACATATAAAGCAGAGCGTCCATATGTTTGTGTATTTGTTCGTGTGTACATGTTGCATACTAATATACAGTTTTGTTCCAATCTTTATGATATTTTGCACACGTAAGCTTCACTCCATGAGGACGGTCGCCGTCAATCTAAGGATCACGTACAACACATTCTTGACGAGATATGACGTAATAAACAATAGGATGAGCAAAAAACTGCTGTATCAAACGACAATGCTGCGTATTTGCTCCTAAACCACTGGACCGATTTCAACTAAATTTGGTACTCATAATCCTTACCGTGAGATAACAATGCTCTCGGGGTAAGAACCACATACTACACATGGTTCAGGAGATACAACGCTATAAACAATAGGAGTTGCAAGAAACTGCCACATAATGCGACGAGACTTTATGAATACACTGTATTAGAATGATACTACTTAGCGACTTGCAACCAACTTTAACCCCAATTTCAATTATTTATTAAACTTTTTTTCGCTGACCACCACATCAAAATAATGAAAGGAAAAAATGTTTATCGCTTACTACTTTTCCTCTATTCGTGGAGCAAAACTACGGCATTCGGTTTGACGTTACAGTTTACAATTTCTACACTACAAATTGTAGTAACAGAAAATTTTACAGATAGTATACACACATACAGCTCAATGTAATTTCGAAATTGTATCACAGTACGACACGTAGTTCATGAGACATCAGGACATAAGCAGTAACGTCCATGGAAAACCGCCGCATCACGCACCAGGTTATAATGTATTGCTTCTATACTACTAACTGCATTTGCAACAAATTTTACATACATACATCACACATACAAATTAAAATATACTTGCAAAGTTATACTATTGTGGCGCATATAATTGAATAAATATGAGATCATATATACTGCGATAGTAATAACCTGTCACATCATGCAGCTCGTTATAATTTAGTACATTATGGAAGAGAGCTTTATTTCTTCTCCTATAAATATAACTACAGTTTTAGAAAAAAAGTGATGGTCAGAGAGAAAAGGGTTGGAAGAAGTACTGACTCGATGCTTGAATAAATAAAGACCCGGGCAATGCCGCGTTTTGAGTTAGTACATGTAAATGAATGATAGTATGTTTTTTTAATAAAAATATTTTAAAAAATTATATATACAGCTATTTAAGATAGTATGTTTGTTCGTATTTTTTGCGCTTTCGTGCATTTGTCAACATATTTCTTGAAATTACGCGAAGGTTATAAGCATAGTTACATCACTCTACGACTCGTATGGATGTCGTTTAATTCCATTACTTCTTTACTACTAACTGTATTCAGAACATATTTTGCAAACAGTTTCCATTTATGAAATTAACATACCTACAAAGGTATTTCGTTATACAAGTTATAGTTTACACGTCTTAAACATTTAGATGCGTGAGAAACTGCCGTATCATGTATGTTCGTATTAACTGCGCTGATGTGCCGTCCACCTGATTGCGATTAAACTTTGATCCCTAGAGGAAGAAGAAAGTCACTGTCTACATAAAATTTTGTGTAGTGCATGGCACAAGGTACTTTAATTCCGAACTTCGACAAAATTTTGCACACTTGATAGGAGTGGAAGAGAGAATCATCTGAACTGAAACCGTAGTGAAACGGAAACGATACGTTTCTGTACTTGGTTTCCTATTCAAAATGTTATGTACTCACTGCCCTCTACAAGTCGTACAAGTTCGTAACGGGAATTTTCGACCACCATGTATTATGTTTCACTGATGGAGGAAGCAATGGATTGAGGAGGTGGAGGAGGAATTAGACAAAGAGATGAGGTGGTAATGAAAGAGAAAGGAGAAGGCGGAGATGGGCGGAGAGGGGGTAGGAGGAGAGGAACAGAGAGGGTCGATGGGGAGAGGAACAGCGTGGAAGAGCGAGTGAGAAGGGGAGGAGAGAGACATAGAAAGTAGACAGGAAGAGAAAGGGGAAGAAGAGTTGCAGTAACCTAAGAATGGAATAAGTACATTCCCTGGTAACAGGTAGTTGAATAAAATAAAACTTGTACATATCCATATTCACTCACATTATTTGTCTCTCCTTTTTCCAGTTGTATATATTGCCCTTTACCTCCTCCCATTACCGTACATTTTGTTTTCTCAGTAACAACTTCCATAACCCATTCACCATATTCTTCAATTAATTGTCAAGCATATAAACCATATCCCGCTGATCGTCTACTATTACTATTTGGCCACATTGAAACCGAATAATATATAGATGGATATCTATCTATTCTAAGAACATTAATTTCTTCCCACTTTTATCACCGAATAGCAAGTCTCTTAATGATTCAATGATTCAGTTTTTACAGTGCATCACACACAATCCATCAAAACTGACATTTCAGTTACCCCGAAACGGCACGTGATAAGTGAGACGTGTCGGTAGATAGTCTGATATCGAGAAAAGTCTTGTTTATAAACAAAATGCTGCGTTGTGACACTGATAGTTCAACACGAAAATTACGCCGTGGCAGAATATCCGTGCGCACTGGAGCGCCGTGCTGCGATGCGCGAGGCAGTGCGCCGTATGGCTTCGAGTCCCCCCCCCCCCCTCGGGCATGGGTTTATGTCTTGTCGTTAGGTCATTTTAACTTGGTTTCAGTAGTTTGTAAGCTACGGACTAGTAACCAAGCAGTTAAGTACAAATGTTCAAATGTTTGTATAGCTTATGGGACGTAACTACGGGGTCATTAGTCCCTAAACCTACAATCTACTTATGAACTAAGACTAAGGACGGCACAAATATCCATGCCCGAGGGGGGATTCGAACCCCCGACCGTAGTGGCCGTGCAGACCGTGACTGCAGCGCCTCAGTCCCCTCGGCTACCGCGGCCGGCAGCAATTAAGTGCCATAGATTTCCAGATTTGAACGAAAATTAGTTTAGTTTGCTTATTTTCATTCAGTTATTACATATATTACTATTTTTGCGGTAACTCCTCTGATTCGAAAAGATTATTTATTGCGTATAAATATGCGGTTCGAGCAAAATGTGGGCTAAGCTCGAGTACCTCTTGACGACCGCCTGTTTAGTATCCTGGAATTTCTGACAAATGTTCAAAATTCAAATGTTTGTAAATCTATCGGACTCAACTGCTCGGTTATTAGTCCGTAGCTTACAAACTACTTAAACTTAGGTAAACTAACCTAAGGACAACGCACACACCCATATCCGATGGGGGACTCGAACCCCCGACGGCGAACGGCCGCTCGCACCGCAGCACGGCGCCCCAGTGCGCACGGCTAATCCACCGCGGCAATTCTGACAGTGGCCTCTCAATACATATTATTTTTAATATCGTTGTATTGTTAAGAATACTTGGCTATTACCAAGAGTTAGCAGCTTTCACGCTGCTAATACTAGACACATATCGAATTTCGATTTGTGTCACCCCTTCCTGACGCCTGTACAGAAAGTTGTGGAGTATTCTGCCGCATCCATTCTTAATAAGCTACCGGAGGAATTCAAACAGCTGAGTAGAGTAGACCACGCTCTTTCAAGGCTGAACTGGAAAGTCTTCTCACTCTTTCTATTCTGCCGAGGACTTCCTGGAGAAACTAAAAGTTAAGCTAATTTCCGTGTTACGCTGTTGCCCCTTACTTATTCTTAGGCTGGAGACTTTCTCCTGAGTTTGCTTTTGCAGAACACGAAAAATTAAGAATAAAAAATCGGCCCTCGTCCCTCCCTCTGTTGATCTCATGGCGCAGTCCACACACCTGAACCACCCAATCATCTTGACTGACTTTTACTCTCATATTTATAGTTCCCATCCCGCTCCCCTTAAATGTTCCCTTTCTGGGCCCCTCAATATTACTTTACACTTTTTCCCTCCCCATCGTTTCCTTTCAGTGCAGGTACTTTAGACTCACTGTAATAATGCAAAAATAAATTTAATGGTGTAACTTCGTAGGCTTCACGCAGACATCAAATTTAGTATGGAGGTAGAAAGTGGCGGGAAACTTCCATTTTTGGATGTAATGGTTTACAAAAAAGATGATGGCACCCTTGGACATAGTGTTCACCGCAAGCCGACACATACTGACAGGTATTTGCATGCCAGTAGTTGCCATCCACAATATGAACGCAAAGGCGTCCTTAGAACTCTGGTACGCAGGGCATATGGTATTTCAGATGCAGACAGTTTACCATCAGAACTGGAACATATGACGACTGTTTTTAAGGAAAACGGCTGCTCTGAAAAACAGATTCGCCGTGCTACGGAGTTTGGACCATCTCCAGAAGTGCTTGAATAGGAGTATAGGGCTCTAACATACATTCCTTACGCCGGAGCCGTTTCTTTTAAAATTGGCAGACTTTTAAAAAGTTTTAACATAAAGACTGTTTTCCGTCCATCGTCCAAGATTAGGGAATTGCTTGGCTCCGTCAAAGATGACCTCGAACTCAAAAACCCGGTGTTTACAAAATACCGTGTGACTGTGGCAAGGCATACATCGGCCGTACGCTTCGAACTGTAGATAGATGCGTGGAACATTGCCGCCACACGAGACTATTGCAGCCGAACAAATCGGCTGTAGCAGAACACTGTTTAACGGAAGGATACGAGATTATATATGATGAGACCCACATAGTAAGCAATACCTCCGGTTTCTGGAACAGTGTTTACAGAGAAGCCATTGAAATCAGGTTGACGGACAATTTATTTAATAGAGTCATGGGGTTTTCTCTACAAGGAAAGTACTTAGGCTCTAACAAACAGAAATACACCAAACTCGTAGGATGGTGTAGAAGAAGAATCATTCACATGTTTTCTGGTATCTATTATAGTGCAGAAATATGAGCATACATTAGAAACACTATAATAGATGATAGGTAACATGCGAATGATTCATCTTCTACACCAATACCATCTACACGAAGAAGGTTTCTTCGAAACTTCACCTCAACTAGTCACACTATATTAGCAGGATTGATTACCAATCGCCGACCCATCAGACACTTCACCCCACAAATAACGTCACAAAACGCAACTTCAGCGGCACACTGTACCGTCACAACTGGCGTACCGGCAGGTCAAAGTGCAATGCGGCGTGGCACACGTATAGGCCTCTAACGGACGACTGCAGAGTTTTGCAGATGGGGGAATATCACCAGTGCAATAAGGGACCTTTACATTATCTATCATACGATTTTGGTGTATTTCTGTTTGTTCGAGCCTAAGTACTTTCCTTGTTAGTAGAACATGCAACCCATTATTAAATAATATCAAATTTTAATGTTCGACCCGGATTCCAGCACCTGGGACTGACAAACGTAAGGTGCGACATATCGTCGTACCCTGTTCCACTAGCGGCGGCACCACCAGCCCTGTCTAGGTGGCAGAAACTGTGAAGGCCGGCGCATGCGCCGGGCACGCGACCGACGCCTGTATAGGATGCGGTACTCTGATCTTGCACCAGTATTCAAAATGTTCAAATGTTTATAGAGTTTAAGGGACTTAACTACGGGGTCATCAATCCCTAAACTTACAAACTACTTATGAACTAGCTAATACTAAAGACGGCACAAATATCTATGCCTGAGGGGGGATTCAAACCCCCACCCGCAGTGGCCGTGCGGAACGTGATTGGCGCGCCGCAGACCGCTCGGCCACCGCGGCCGGCGCACCAGTATTCAGCGGGACTCAGCAGCAGCGACAGTCCTTGAAGATGACGGACGGTTGTACCGTCGAAATATTGAATCGTTGTGATTTTATTCTCCGGCAAAAAACCCGCACAGACTTCGAAAATTTAATGGTGTTGTTGAACATTTGTGCTGGATAGGGATTCGAACCCGGATACCTAGCTTTGGGCCAACTGTCTCCTTAACCACGCTTCGCTCCCTTCCACGGCCATTTCCTTGGTCACTTATCACCAAGAATTGTTGTAGAAGTTCATGTTTGTCTGAGGATCACTGTTTGCTCATTGTATTTACATCCCCAGGCACCAACAGATTCTGAGGCCATATCTTCGTGTCTCATTTCGCTTGAGGCAGCCGCACGAGCAACAGCATTGAATCACGATGCCACGCCGTTATTATAGGAGACGTCGTAGCATGTTACCTGTTTATAAAGCAGTGGATACTGTGGACTTTACACCTGGATCTGATGGATTGACTACTACTGCACAAGAAGAAGTGTTACATGGTCCTATTACTTTTGTTGGAGCTAGATTTGATTTCAGTATTAAAAGTACTGAAGTTTTTGGTGGCTCTGGGTGGCTTACTGTAGCCATTGTTCGCTGTAATAATGCGAGGCAAGGTGGCCTTGAGTCCTTCTCCGAGAGGGACATTATTGCTTTTCGTACTTGGAGTATCGGAGAGGTACCTAACAAGTCATTTGGTACTTCATACTTTGTTTCTGATAAGCCATTATGTTTGAGAACAAGGAATAGAAGACGTGTTGCTGCCAACGAGGGAGTACATATTTGGGTTAAGGTTGAAGGCCCATTTGAGAAGAAATTTAATATTCAAGGAGATGTTGTTGTGTATTATCATAGTTAAATAAAGTTTATCCTTAACCTTTTTCCCTTGAAAATATTGATTGGGGCACTTCGTGTCATGTCCATAAGAGCTCGAGAGTACTACAGTTTCAATGCGTTGAGACTAAGTGCGTGACCTTGAAGCAGCTTCCGAGCTGTTCCGCCTGGCGCGCTACTGTCGCTGTACCTCAAGTCTTGTGAGGAGAGTTGCCGGAAGCGTCCGCGTCCACCCCTTGTGGACGTGGTACCACGCTGGTTCGTTCTTGGCCTACTGACTCCTGACTCGTGTTCTCACAGAGAGCGGAGAGCGGCTCACCCCCTGGACTGCTCTAAGCTGCCCACGCACGCCTCCCGCCCTGCGGCAGTTGCCGTCACGTGGCTCACTACGACGCTAGTGATCCCACACATTACTTGCTTCTGCTCGCAGCTTATACTGTATCACCACAAGCGACTGCAAGGTTTTGTGCCTCTGCAAAGAAGTCATCTGTCTTTTGGGGGCAAATTCGTACGATTATAGATATGCTGCCGTGTCTCGACCAGACACAACGGCGTTAACACCATATTTGTTTCATTTTAATTGTAAAAATAACTGTATCTAATTTTTAACCCTATTGACATTGGCGGCCGGGGCTTCGGATGACTGGGGGTTCACTTCTTTCAGTGCCGGATCTACAATATTTCCGAACCCGGGGCCGAAACTTTATAGTGGACCCCCTTCTAATCTTAGGTATGCGCAAAGCCTGTTCTCACCCACCTCTTTTTGTCTGTCTCTGTTTGACCAGTTTCCCACACTTTCAGGGTCGGAACTGTGTTAAACTCGAATTTGGCATGTTTCGGATGCTCTTCCTGCCGCCACCACATGCCCCCGGGAGGAAATGTGTACCCCTAATGTCTGCGTACAGTGTTATAAGTGTGTGAAAGTCTAAAGTGGTACGAAATATTTGCGAAACGTGTAATTGAGGCGGGACTTGGGGACCAGCCCGGTATTCACCTTGGGGGATGTGGAAAACCGCCTAAAAACCACATCCAGGCTGGCCGGCACTCCGACCCCCTTCGTTAATCCGCCGGGCGGATTCGAACCGGGGCCGGTACGCCTCCCCGTTTCGGAAAGCGGTGCGTCAGACCACACGGCTAACCGAGCGGGTTCTAACCCACCTCTTTTCAAACTCTTAAATATTTGTTACAACGAAGAGTATAAATATCAATTATTCACAAAATCGTAAAGCATTCGCAAAAACGTCCAAAAATATGTGGCAAGGAACAATACAAAAGTCAATGTTGTTCCCGCAACTATCAAAAAGATGGTTGGATTTAAAAAAAATTGCTTCCAGTCAGACTCGAACCCATTACCTTTGACACTTCACCTCGATGCCCATAACCACACGACTACTCCTGCTAGACAGATAGTAGTGCTTTATTATTATATTTACAGTTGATGTGTCTTTCATAGATATAACATATTTTACCAAATATGATTTGTTTTTGAAAAATTTTTAATGCGCCAAAACAAATATGAAGGGCGGATGTTACCTCCAAAGAGCATTTGCGCATGCGCAAGGCGAGGTGCGCAGGCCTCTGTTTCGAGTCTATTTCATTTCTCAAGGCTAACCATTCCTCTTCTACTGTTTTATTTCTTCAGTTTTTGTCAATTGTTGAAATGTTCAAATGTTTGTAAAGCTTATGGGACTTAACTACGGGGTCATCAGTCCCTAAACTTACAAACTACTTATGAACTTCTTACGAACTAGGACGGCACAAATATCCATGCCCGAGGGGGGATTCGAATCCCCGACCGTAGTGGCCTTGCAGACCGTGACTGGAGCGCCTCAGTCTCCTCGGCCACCGCGGCCGGCGCTCGATTGTCTTTGCTTTGGGACCATTCGTGCGTAACCGCCAGAGCTCGAGTAGCCAGAAGCTGGTGTCTCTACAAGCTCCAACTGCAATCTTAAAAGCGACGTTTCCACTCGCCTCTCCCTGTCGCGGAAGTGACTATATGCTGCTTCCAGGAGGTTCAGAAGAGAATTTGAACCTCAGCCGCGCATGCGCGGTGCAACGCTGCGCCCACTACCGCCTGTTTTAAGCGGCCGCGCTACGACTCGTATACGTGCTGTCTCCGCGACGTACAACGTTTCTTATGCGATAAAAATACTTTGAACGTGCCTATAAAATGATCTGTTAGAGGAATAAAACGAAGAGTGATAGCTGAAAAACACTTTTTATTTATTTTCTTCGCGACGAGCTTTTATCCAGAGTACACACATAGGACCCGCTGCCACTGACTACTGTATATAGTTTTTAACTCGTGAATAAATATTTTCACGTTATTTTCCTTATGTACGTAAACACACGGCTGAAAGAACAGGTTTTTTTTTTTTTTTTTTTTTTGTATTTCTGAGAGCTAACGCCAGCTCGCCATAAGTGGCGAGGAGAATCAAACAGCGATAAAGAGAAAACTAAAAGAGCAGTCGTCATAAACAGATTGGCAGACAGGCAACGATATGACCCCACAAATGTTACCGTTTGTACCGTTTGAGCTATTACTCCCTAAAAACCACCTGAGCTTTAATCTATGTTTATGGATACTGTAAAATGTACGCATGTATGTCTTCCACATCTGATCCACACATTACAACCAAACTTGGGTCACACATTCCTTTCTATCAGACACCAATCGCTGCGCGGGTAGGGACTAACTGCGATGTTTAATTTAGGACATATGACGTCATAAACCATGAGAGTCACAAAAAAATGACGCATCATGTGAGGCGTGGATAATAAGAATTTATTCATTCACTATTTCAGAATGGGAAAAGTTAACGACTACCGCGAAACGTTACACATAGTTACATACCTTTACGTAACTTTAAATGGTGACTCCCAAGGTAAACATTAGAAAGAAAGATGTTGATTGCTTACTACTTTTTCACTGTTCATGCAGTAAAACCGCAGCATTTCGTACGACATTACAATTTATTATGCCTACGCTACGATTTTTTTTCTCACAGTATACGCACATACTGCTGAATGTACCTTGAAAATTATATCACAGTATGACATGTAGTTCGTGAGATATGCGGTCATAAACAGTAAAGTTCATGAGAAACCGACCCACCGCGTGTAACGTTCCCATGTATAATGTCTTTACTTCTAACTCTATTTGATATATATTTGCAGTCGGCATCCACGTACACTACTACCGTACCTTCGAAATTATATTGCTTTGCGACGTGCAGTTGAGGAGGTATGACGTCAAAAACAATTAAATGCATGAAAATGCGCCCGGCACTTTCTCACATACTGACACCCCATGTATATAACCTGTATAAAATGCTGATGACGGTCAATTATCCTTTCTGCAGTGCCGAAACTCAATTAGGCTCCTAATTTCACGCCATCATCAACGGGAGCGAGCTAGAATACTCCGTGTGATTTTGATGATCGCTGTGTCCCCAGTGATGTAGGCTGAGAGCAAGTGCATAGCAAGCAGGAGACCTGAGTTCGAATCCCGGCTGAGTACACATTTTCAACTTTACTCATTCGAAGTTAATGTCGTAAATTTCCCGAACGTGAATGTTGTTATTGTAGGACACATACGAGGGTAAGTTCAGTTTCTATTTATATCCGCGGCAGCGCTACAATCGCAGTTCTGAGTATGCGCGGCAGTTCCCCTGACTCAAGGAGAAGACGTGTGCGACATTTTCAGATCGCTGCTGCCGATGTGTGCTTTGTAGTGCTTCTTTATAATGTCTGCTGTAAATGCAAAGAGAGTTAAATCAAAGGAAATTAATCGGCAAATCTGCGAGGTTTACGGACAAAATGCTATGAGTGACTCAGTGGGTAGAAGATGGGTCATACTGTTCAATGAAGGACGTGATCAAGTGCACGATGAAGAACGAAGTGGACGCCCGTCTGTGGTTAGTAATGAACTGAATCGCACATTTGAAGAGAAGATTAAGCACAATCGTATGTTTGCACTTAGTGCCCTGGCTATGGATATTCCGCAAATCTCACGATTACTAATTCATGAAATTGTTACTGAAAAAACTGAAATTTAAAAAACTTTGCTCATGTTGGGTACCCAAAAGTCCTTACTGAACAACACAAAAAATAACGGAACGGCAGTGAACTTCAGTTTTTGTCACGGTAGAATGAGAAAGGCGATGGTTCTCTTCCTCGGATAGTCACGGGGGATGAAATTAGGGTATCGTACTTTGCCTCTGAAACAAAACGGCAATCAGTGGAATGGAGGCACACTTCATGCCCAACGAAGGTTCAGCCTAAGCAAATCCTGTCTCCTCTAAAAGTCATCTGCACCGTTTTTTGGGGCAGAAAAGGCATTCTGTTGATTGATTGCTTACTAGGAGGCTAAACAATCAATGTATATGGTTACTACGAGACCACTAAGAAATTGCGCCTCGCAATACAGAGCAAGCGCCAAGGATTACTGTCAAAAATTTTTTCCACGACGATCTTCCTCGGACGGCGAATGTGACCACACAACTCTTACGGGACTTTCAGCGGGACGTGTGTGATCATCCTCCCTACAGTCCGGACCCCGCCCCTAGCGACTTTCATCTCTTCTTACACCTAAAATCTGTCCTTGGTGGTCAACGCTTCAGCGATGACGACGAACTGAAACAGCATGTTACCACATGGTTGAATACACAAGCGGCAACCTTCTATCAGGAACAAGTGCAAAAACTTGTGCTACACTATGACAAGTGCCTACAAAATTTCGAAATCTATGTAGAAATATAGGTTAACAGTTGTAGATTTTTGTACAATAAATATTTTTTTTCTATATCTATACACTTTTCAGCAATTAAAACTTCCGGACTGAGAGGCCGTGGTCGAACAGTAGAAATTCTTTCCCCTGACGTTTCGTTGCCGGCTGCGGACAACATCTTCCGAGGTGAGTCGACGACTGGCTAGTGGGCCGTGCAGGTCCTGCTTATTTTCAAGAGGGACTCGATCATTTACGAACCGCGTTTCAGGAAAACGGATACAGTGATAGAGATAGACCGAGCACTCCATCCCAGAAGACAAATGTCTGCAAACGTCCAACAACAACAAACTTTGGCGGGGAAAGTTTTTCCCATTCATCCACAATATCACGGACCGTATCGAGAAATTACTAGTCAATTTGAGAGTTGAAACAATATTCAAACCCACCAAAAAGATCAGCGAATGCTTACGATCAGCGAAAGATACGCGACACCCTTTAGCTACTCATGGTGTGTATAGAATTCCATGTAGTTATGGGAAGGTTTATATTGGAAGAACGAAAACAAGTATCAATACTCGCCTAACTGAACACAAAAGGAACTGTCGACTGGGACACACGGACAAATCGGCCATAGCAGAACATCTTTTTGAAAACGGTGACCATGAAATAAAATTTAGTGAGACGAGTGTGCTAGCTAAGACATCTCATTGTTATGCACGTATGTATAGAGAGACTATAGAAATTTTTTAACATCACAATAATTTTAACAGGAAGGAAGAAGGCTTGAAGTTAGATAAGATATGGCGGTCGACTTTGTACCAAAGATGAGACAATCGATTACCTTTGATCGAGAGTAATGCCGCCAGCCAGAGATAGTTTTACTGTTGACATCAAGTGGTGGTGCCCTATATATAGGCAGGACCTCCACGGCCCAGCAGACAGTCGTCGACCCACCTCGGAAGATGTTGCCCGCAGCCGGCGGGAAAGAATTTCTACTGTCCGACCACGGTCTCTCAGCTCGGAAGTTTTAATTACTGGATACACCGGCCATGACAGCCTACGCGTTATGACTATACACGTTTGTTTTATATAATGAAATGGAACCTGCTTTGTGGACATATCTCATAGTTCATGAGATATGACGTCATAAGGACTGAGCTGCATCAAAACGAAACGGAAATGGACAGAACAGCAGGGTAAAAGTTGATAGATGGAGACGTCGGGATCTGACGCTAGCCAGTATCAACGTAAAGCGTCATGAAGTAAAGGAACGAGGCCTGTCTGCGGGGTTGACGTCACGCCCCCCTCCCATGCCCCTGGGGCGTGGCCTGTCAGCCCTGTACAGCACTACAGACAGGGGTGGACAGCTCTGCAGCCCTATCCACCCCCTACACATGCAGCCTGTCGAGCGTCCCCTGGTAGCCCCTCACCCCCGGCGTTATTAAACCCACCCCGGTCCCAGCACGTGGCGCTTTTCACTTATTCATGGCGGCCCGTAAATCCAGTCTCCTCAGCGTGAATAAATCTCGCCCCAGCAGCCGGAATCTCTGGCGGCGCCACCTTTTCAGGACTGCCACCCTGGAGAGAGCGCGGCAACCCGTTCCCACCCGCGGAAGTTGGGGAAAAGTTGTAGGCAGTGGTTGCAACACTGCCGGGGTGAGCAACTCGGCGGGAATTCCCCGCGAGTCGCTCCTCTGAAGAAGCCGCGGCGCGCCGCTACAGGCATTCCCCCCCCCCCCTCCCACCCCACCCCAAATTCAGTGGGCGCCGGGAGGGGGGGGGGGCGGGAAGATTTACGGGGGCGGCAGTTCCGCTTTTCTGCCCCCCCAGGCCATCAGTCAACGAGCAGCTCTAACTTATTTTCAACTTCAGAGCGGAGGCGACAACGTGAACTGAAACCGGTAATGAAATAAAATCAAGAATTTTTCGGTCTGTTTTCAATTTTCGAGGTATCTCTTTAATTAGCGTTGCAGGAAAAATATTCTCAGATATTGTTGAAAGGAGAGTGCGAGTATCAATTGAGGACAAGCTAGACGAAAATCAGTGTGGGTTTAGGCCTCTTAGAGACTGTCAGGACCAGATATTTAGATTACGCAGGTAATGGAAAAGTGCTATGAGTAGAACAGGGAATTGTATCTTTGTTTCATAGATCTAGAAAAGGCTTATGACCGGGTCCCTAGGAGGAACCTACTGTCAGTTCTACAAGATTATGGTATAGGAGGCAAACTTCTGCAGGCAATGAAAGGGCTTTATGCAAACTGTCAGGCAGCAGTTAGAGTAGATGGCAAATTAAGCTCATGGTTCAGGGTAGTTTCAGGGGTAAGACAAGGCTGTAACCTGTTGTTCATACTACTCAAGGATCATATGTTGTAAACAGTAGACTGGCAGGGGGGATTAAAATAAGTCAAAACAAAATAAGCAGTCTCGCATATGCGGATGACTTAGTTGTAATGGCCGATTTGATTGAAAGGTTGCAAACTAATATTTCAGAGCTCGATCAAAGGTGCAAGGATTATGATATGAAGATCAGCATCTCCAAAACGAAACTAATGTCTGTGGGAAAGAGATTCAAACAGATTGAGTGCCAAATAAGAGGAACAAAGTTAGAACAGGTAGACACTTTCAAATACCTGGGATGTGTTTTCTCACAGGATGGCAACATAACGAAAGAACTGGAATCGACGTGCAGCAAAGCTAATACAGTGAGTGGTCAGTTAAGATCTACTCTCTTCTGCAAGAAGGAAGTAAGTACCGAGACTAAGTTAGCGGTGCACCGCTCAATCTTTCGACCAACTTTGTTAAATGGGAGTGAAAGTTAGGTGGATACAGGTTACCTTATTCATAAGATAGGGGTTACAGATATGAAAGTAGCAAGAATGATTGCAGGTACCAATAGATGGGAACAATGGCAGGAGGGTGTCCATAATGAGGAAATCAAAGAAAAGCTGGGAATGAATACCATAGATGAAGCAGTTAGAGCGACAGAATGAGATGGTGGGGTCATGTTACATGCATGGGAAAAGCAAGGTTACCTAAGAGACTCGTGAGTTCGGCAGCGGAAGGTAAGAGGAGTCGAGGTAGACTAAGAAGAAAGTACTTAGTTTCGGTGCAGAATGATTTTGAAGTAAAAGGCATAACATCAGACGAGGCATCAATGTTAGCATTGAATAGGGGATCAATGAGGAATTTTATTAGAGGTACTATGCTCCAGACTGAACGCTGAAAGGCATAATCAGTTCCTAATGATGATGATGATGATGATTTTCAATTTTAAGTAATTGATGTAATACCAGCGATAGACACCTGTTATGTTATATAGGTGTTTCTAACAGTAACATACATATTCATTTTTTTTCAGAATTGTAATTCGTGATGTCTTAAGAAATCGATATATCTGATCGTTTTAGACTCTTGTTATGAACTAATGTTTGTGAACCAAATAAGGCCCACCCAACGTTCATGAAATTCGTATGTAGTATCTGTAAGTTATAATATTCCGAGATCGTACATGGAACATCCTAGAACTATATTCAGTTCAAAAATAAATTAAAATGGGAGGTTTATGTAATTAATAACACCACTTTAAAGAAAACGTTTAACCCCTGAAAGTGGGCCTTGTTAGGAGACCCTGTTCCTAACATGGCCCGTAGCAACATCTCGTTCATATTAAGATTCTAGGGCACGTAAGTAGCAGGAAAACTGTTGGAATACACTGCAAGAGTCGTAATGTAATTTTATTTTAGATATAAGTGGAATGAGCTGATACAGAGAATTTTATACTTACATTTTTCACAAATGCTTCATACAGTACTGTTGGTAAGTTACTTCTTGGTTATTAGCTCTTAAGATTATTAAATTTAATCAGCAACTAACATTGTTCTGACAGCAGTAAGTTTCCTTATCCTAAGTTAATAGGAACAGAAGTCTGATCATTACATTTTCTATGATTGGCCTTATTGGGAACAACCCGTTTAAAACGCGAGTGTGTTTATTGTTTAAAAACAAACCTTTTTTGGGGGAAGATTATACCACTATCATAATACAGCACAATTTTCTGTACACATATACATATTTACCAGCATAAATACTTCATGACCGAAGCGACTGCATTAGATGAAACGTACCGTGGAAATAAGAAGCAGCCCTCCTTGGTTGAACGCCGCAGCACAACTGAAAGTAAAATGGCCGGCACGAGAGCGGGTGTGGAAGTAGTTGCTGACTTGTCCACTAGATGTCACAGGCTATCATTACCAACGACATTTAACGCTGTTTTCAATCTTTCTATGCTAGAAAATGAGAGTGGGCCTTGTTAGGTTGTTGTTGTTATGGTCTTCAGTCCGGAGACTGGTTTGATGCAGCTCTCCACCCTACCCTATCTTGAGCAAGCCTTTTCATCTCCTCATAAGAACGGCAACCCACATCCACTTGAATCTGCTTACTATACGAGTCTCTTGGTCTCCCTCTGCGATTTTTACCCCATACACTTCCCTCCAATACTAAATTTACGATTCCCCGATGTCTAAGAATGTGTCCTACCAAGCGATCCCTTCTTTTAGTCAGGGTATGCCAAAAATTCCTTTTCTCACCAATTCTGTTCAGTACCTCTTCATTAGTTATGCGATCTACCCACCTAATCTTCAGCATTCTTCTGTAGCACCACATTTCGAAGGCCTCTATTCTCTTCCTGTCCGCACTGCTTATCGTCCATGTTTCACTCCCGTACAAGGCAACACTCCACACAAATGCCTTCAGAAAAGACTTCCTTACCCTTAAATTAATATTCGATGTTAGCAAATTTCTCTTTTTCAAAAATGCTTTTCTTCCCATTGCCATTCTGCATTTTATATCCTCTGTACTGCGACCATCGCATGTTATTTTACTACCCAAGTAACAAAACTCATCTACCACCTTCATTGTTTCGTAACCTAATCTAATTCCTTCAGCATCGCCTGATTTTCTAAGACCGCATTCCATTATTTTTGTTTTGCTCTTGTTAATATTCATCATATATATGTTAATGTTCACTTTATACGCTCTCTTCAACACACTGTCCATTCCATTCAACTGCTCTTCCAGGTCCTTTGCTGTCTCTGACAGAATTACAATATCATCAGCAAAACGCAATGTTTTTATTTCTTCCCCCTGAACTTTAATTCCTTCACCAAATTGTTCCTTGCTTTCCTTCACCGCCTGCTCGATGTACAAATTGAATAACATCGGAGAAAGGCTACAACCCTGTCTTACTCCCTTCCCAACTGATGCTTCCCTTTCATGCCCTTCGAGTCTAATAACTGCGGTCTGGCTTTTGTACAAGTTGTAAATAACTCTCCTTTCCCTGTATTTTACCCCTGATGGCTTTAGAATTTGAAAGAGTGTATTCCAGTCAACATTGTCAAACGCTTTCTCCATATCTACGAAAGCTAAAAATGTAGGTTTGCCTTTCCTTAATCTATCTTCTAAGATAAGACGTACAGTGAGTATTGCCTCCCGGGTTCCTACGTTCCTCCTGAATCCAAACTGATCTTCCCCGAGGTCAGCTTCTACCAGCTTTTCCATTCTCCTGTAGATAATTCGTGTTAAAATTTTGCAACCATGACATATCAAACTGATGGTTCTATAATTTTCACACCTGTCTGCGCCCGATTTCTTTGGAATGGGGATTATTACATTTTTCTTAAAGTCTGAGGGCATTTCGCCTGTCTCATACATCCTACACACCAGTTCAAATAGTCTTGTCATGGCTGGCTCTCCCAGAGACTTTAGTAGCTCTGAGGGTATGTCATCTACTCCTGGGGCCTTGTTCCGACCTAGGTCTTTCAAGGCTCTGTCAAATTCATCTCTCAGTATAGTATCTCCTATTTCATCTTGATCTACTTCCTCTTCCCTTCCTACAACATCGTCTCTAAGTTCATTTCCTTTGTAGAGCTGCTCTATGTACTCTTTCCACCTTTCAGCTTTCCCTTCTTTGCTGAGAACTGGTTTCCCATCTGAGTTCTTGATATTCGTAGATCTGCTCTTCTTGTCCCCAAATGTCTCTTTTATTTTCCTGTAGGCGGTATCTACTTTTCCCCTTCTTATACAGTCTTCTACAGATTTGCATTTGGCTTCTAGCCACTCCTGCTTAGCCACTTTGCACTTCCTGTCAATCTCATTTTTTAGTCGTCTGTATTCCATTTTGCCTGTTTCATTTACTGCATTTTTATATTTTCTCCTTTCATCAATTAAATTTAGTATTTCCTGTGATATCCAAGGATTTTTCGTAGGTCTTGCTATTCTACCTATTTTGTCCTCTGCTGCCTTCATTGTTTCATCTCTCAATGCTACCCATTCCTCTTCTACTGTTTTATTTCCCGTTGTTTCTGTCAATTGTTGCCTAAATCTCCCTCTGAAATTCTCCAGAACTTCACTTTCCTTCAATTTATCCAGGTCCCATCTCCTTATTTTCCTACCTTTCTGCAGTTTTTTCAGCTTCAGCCTACAGTTCATGACTAACACGTTATTGTCAGAGTCTATATCTGCCCTTGGGTATGTCTTGCAGTTTATAACCTGGTTCCGGAATCTATGTTTTACCATTATAAAATCTATCTGATACCTTCCGGTGTCTCCTGGTCGCTTCCATGTATACAACCTTCTTTTGTGATTCTTAAACCACGTGTTTGTTACGATTAAATCATGTTCCGTGCAAAATTCTACCAGGCGACTTCCTCTTTCATTCCTCCTGCCCAGTCCATATTCACCTACTATTTTTCCTTCTCTTCCTTTTCCTACTACCGAATTCCAGTCTCCCATCACAATTCAGTTTTCCTCTCCTTTAACTGTCTGAATAATTTCCTTTGGCTCCTCATATATTTCTTCGATCTCCTCGTCATCGGCAGAGCTAGTTGGCATATAAACCTGTACTACCGTTGTCGGTGTTGGCTTCGTATCTATCTTGACAATGATAATGCGATCACTGTGCTGCTCATAGTAGTTTACCCGCATTCCTATTTTCTTATTCATCATCAGTCCTACTCCTGTGATACCCCCAACTGATTTCGTATTTATAATCCTGTACTCACCTGACCAGAAATCCTGTTCATTCTGCCACCGAACTTCACTAATCCCCACTATATCTAACTTCAACCTATCCATTTCCCTTTTTAAATTTTCTAATTTTCCTACCCGATTAAGGGATCTAACATTCCACGCTCCGATCCGTAGAATGCCAGTATTGTCTTTCCTGATGACAACATCCTCCTGAGTAGTCCCCGCCCGGAGATCCGAATGGGGGACTATTTTACCTCCGGAATATTTTACCCGAGAGGATGCCATCATCATATGTTCATACAGTAGAGCTGCATGTCCTCGGGAAGAGTAACGGCTGTAGTTTCCCCTTGCTTTCAGCCGTTCGCAGTAGCTGTGTGGCAAAGCCACATTAGCTGATGTTACAAGGCCAGCTCAGTCAATCATCCAGACTGTTGCCCCTGTAACTACTGAAAAGGCTGCTGCCCCTCTTCAGAAACCACACGTTTGTCTGGCCTCTCCACAGATACCCCTCCGCTGTGGTTGCACCTACGGTACGGCTATCTGCATCGTTGAGGCACGCAAGCCACCCCACCTCGGCAATGTCTGTGGTTCATGGGGGTGGCCTTGTTAGGTACTGGGCCGAATTTTGATACATGTACCTTGTAATCTGTGATTTGCTTTTGTAATTTTATTGAATTTATTCACTGAAGGATGGTTTTTGGTATAAACTGTTTGACGAATTTGTAATAATATTGGTTCTTAAAAAGGTAAAGCAGTAAACAATCCGAAGATTGTTTTGAACACCACAGTGCTTTACTAGGCATGGTCCTGTTTGTAGGTGGTATGCCGTTGCCTTCCTCTGACCTTCAAACTGACTTACCTAGCCAGATATAGGGGGACTTACAGTTTAACGTGGGTTCCGAACCATGATGCTACTCGGTATTTTGCATGTGAACAATACTGCCAGAGGTGAAAGAAGCGGAAAGTGACAGATAAAAATCCTAGGACCTGCCGGGAATCGAACCCGTGACCCTTCGATTCATCTACATCTGCATACATACTCCGCAATTCACCGTAAGGTGCGTGGCGGAGGGTACACTGTACCACTACTAGGTATTTTATTTCCTATTCCACTCCCAAATTGAACGAGGAAAAGAAGAATGCCTATATGCCTCCGTACGAGCCCTAATTTCTCTTATCTTGTCTTTGTGATCTTTACGCGAAATGTAAGTAGGCGGCAGCAAGATAGTACTACACTCAGCTTCAAATTCCGGCCCTCTAAATTTACTTAACAGAAATTCACGAAAAGAACGTCGTCTTTCTTCCAGCGATCCCCAATTGAGTTGGCGGAGCATTTCCGTGACACTCACGCATTGGTCGAATCTACCGGTAACAAATGTAGCTGCTCGCCTCTGAACCGCCTCTATGTCTTCCTTTAAACTGATCTGCTGCGGGTCCCAAACACTTGAGCAATACTCAAGACGTGGTCGTACAAGCGTTTTATACGCGGTCTCCTTTACAGGTGAAGTACATCTTCCCAAAATTCTCCCAATAAACCGAAGTCGACTGTCCGCCTTACTCACAACTGTCCTTACATGCTCGTTCCATTACATATCGCTCTGCAATGTTACGCCTAGATATTTGAACGACGCGACAGCATCAAGAAGCTCACTACTAATGCTGTATTCGAACGTTATGGGATTGTTTTTTCACTCATGCGCATCACCTTACATTTTTCTACATTGAGAGCTAGCTGCCATTCTTCGCAACAACTAGAAATTTTGTCTAAGTCATCCTGTATGCTATTACAGTCAGTTACAGACGACACCCTCCCATACACCACAGCATCATCAGCAAACAGCCGCAAATTACAACTTAATCTGTCCATCAGATCATTTATATACATAGAAAATAATAGCGGTCCTATCACAATCCCCTGCCGCACGCCTGACGATACACTCGTCTCTGATGAACACTCGCCGTCGAGAACAACGTACTGCGTTCTGTTACTTAGGAAGTCTTCCAGCCAGTCACAAATCTGTGAACCTATTCCATAAGCTCGTATGTTCGTTAGCAGTCTGCAGTGTAGCACCGCGTCAAACGCCTTTTTGAAGTCCAGAAAAATACAATCCACCTGTTGCCCTTCATCCATGGCTCGGAAGATGTCATGTGAGAAAATGGCAAGCTGAGTTTCACATGAACAATGTTTCCTAAACCCGTGCTGATTCATGGAAAGAAGCTTTTCCGTTTCAAGGAAATTTACTGTATTCGAACTGGGCATATGCTCTAAAATTCTACATGAAACTGATGTCAACGATATTGGCCTGTAATTGTGTGGGTCAGTTCTCTTTCCTTTCTTATAAACGGGAGTCATCTGCGCTTTTTTCCAATCACTAGGAACTTTGCGCTGAATTAAAGATTCGCGATAAATGCAAGCTAAGTAGGGGGCCAATGCCGCTGAATAGTCTTTGTAAAACCGAACTGGTATTCCATCCGGACCAGCAGACTTTTTCGTATTTAGCTCTCTCAGCTGCTTCTCTACACCGGAATTACCTATTGCTATGTTCCCCATTTCGGAATTAGTACGTTGATCAAATGATGGTACGTTTGTGCGGCCCTCCTGCGTGAAAGATTTCTTAAAGGTTAAATTTAGAACTTCAGCTTTCCGTTTGCTTTCTTCTATTACTGCTCCGGAATGATCAACTAGTGACTGGACAGTGGGTTTTGACCCGCTTATTCGTAGTCTGCCAATCTATCACTGAGGTCCTTGTTTATGTATAAATGTTAAAATGTGTAAACTGGTCCATACGTAGGATTTTATATGGTCTTTTTAGACAAGAGTCCTTGCCGTTACTGACGGGGAACACGCAAAGGTTTGGCTGATGCGGGAGTGCGAGTGAGAGCGTATGGCGAGACGGACGAGAAGCAGTGCTGTCCATGAACGTGGAGATGCCCAGCTGCACAGGTGAGCCAGGAATTATGGAATGAAGGAACGTAAAGCGTGGCATGGCAGTCCAGTTAGATTGCAACTTATCAGTACTCAAGAGGATATTGTGCCACTCTTCAAGCGCAGCACGCTGCACGGGACTCAGACTCAGGTTAGGTAAAAATGTGATTCAAGTGATGACCAGTCCGAAACTGATGTAAGAACCGTTGGAACAACTATAGTATTTGATAAGCATTCTTGTTACCTGTCATTTATCGTAATCATTCACCCTGTGGGCGTCCTGTCCTATAAGGCTAATATCCGAATGCCCTTAATGAAGATCAATAACAAAATTGACCAATTGCCGTAATAACGGCCTTGATACGCTTTGAGTCAGAGCTTGGATGACGTGTACAGGAACAGATGCCCATGCAGCTTCAACACGTTACCACAATTCATCACGAGTAGTGACTGGCATATTGTGACAAAGCCGGCCGCGGTGGCCGAGGTGACTGAGGCGCTCCAGTCAGTCCAGTGGATATTTGTGGCGTCTTAGTTCGTAAGTAGTTCATAAGTAGTTTGTAAGTTTAGGGACTGATGACCCCGTAGTTAAGTCCCATAAGCTTAACAAACATTTGAACATTTTATTGTGACAAGCAAGTTGCTCGGCCACCATTGACGAGACGTTTTCAGCTGGTGAGAGATCTGGAGAATGTGCTCGCCAAGGGAGCAGCCGAACATTTTCCGTATGCAGAAAGGCCCGTACAGGATCTGCAACATGCGGTCGCGCATTATCCTTCTGAAATGTAGAGTTTCGCAGAGATCGAATGAAGGGTAGAGCCACGGATCGTAACACATCTGAAATATAACAGCCACTGTTCAAAGTGCCGTCAATACGAACAGAAGGTGACCGAGACGTGTAACCAATGGCACCCCATACCATCACGCCAGGTGATACGCCTGTATGGCGATGACGAATACACGCTCCAAATATTCGTTCACCGCGATGTCGCCAACCACGGATGTGACCATCATGAAGCTGTAAACAGAACCTGGATTCATCCGAAAAAATAACGTTTTGCCATTCGTGCACCCAGGTTCGTCGTTGCGTACACCATCGCAGGCGCTCCTGTCTGTGATTCAGCGTCAAGGGTAACTGCAGCCATAGCCTCCGAGCTGATAGTCCATGGCTGTAACGGATCGTGCAGCCATGTCTCCATGCCTGAGTCAACAGATGGGGACATTTGCAAGACAACAACCATCTCCACGAACAGTTCGACGACGTTTGCAGTAGCATCGACTATCAGCTCGGAGACCATGGCTGCGGTTACGTTATCAAGGGAGCGATAGAAATAAAACTAGGTGACAATCTTATGAATAGGGATGGAGGGTTCTGCTTAAATTCCGCTTGGGATCCTGCTCTCTCACTTGTCAAAAACAGAGGGACAAAAGTAATCCTACCTCATCCATTGAGAACTGATGTTTATTATCGACCGGTTTCATCTTTGGTCGTGTCGGCGCTGTGTGCTTGCTTTCTCGGCGTGTGTTGTCTTTCTGGTTTACTATTGAAAACCGAGGTTTTAAAGATCGTTGCACATTGCTTCCTCACTGCACTTTCACCTTGAAACTGGCAGGGTGGTCTCCTGCCGAAATATCGGCCGTCGTCGATTTTGATACCTGGCAGCATACCCGTAAGTTTTCCGAATCTGTTATTCGCCAGGAGAAATTAAGAAATCACAAATTAAACATTACCGGTGACTGGTGCGTTATGTTCGCAGTATTGGTGATCATACAGTTCTTCCATGACTTCACAATAGATTTTTTTTAATTTTTGTTGTTTTAATAAGCGCTCACCGAAAAAATAATAGCTATCCACCGAAAAGATCCATAGCATTGTAGCAGTATAGATAATACTTGTCAAGTTTCTTCAAATTTGACTCAAATCTCCCCTTTAATTGTATTTCTTATTTAGTATCTTTTCTTTCGGACCACATCAGGAATAATAGATATGCACACAACAGGCAATTCACAAAATCTATGCGTATACATAAATACGGCCGATCCCTTGTGGGAATATACTCGTAGTTATAGCTGCGAACACGAGTAAGTAATGGCCGCAGGGCACTAACATGGTAGTGTGATATAAGTTCAGAATTTGAGCAGGTCGTGAAGCGTGTCTGTCTGGCTTAATGGGTCAAGGCAACCGCTGGCCAGAAGTGGGAAACTCAGGTTCGATTTCCGGTCGATCACAAATTTTCAACTTCCCCATTTAATCCATTTCAGTCTCCTGCAACGGTTGCGATGTCAGAATATTTCGAAGTCCATTATCGTTTTCTTCAAGGCTGAAACTGCATTCTGAAACTGCAGAAATAGCGAACGATACCGTTGAAACTTTTGCGTCATTTAATTCCTTTTTTTTTTTTTTTTTTTTTTTTTTTTTTTTTGTCGTCACTAGATATGCTTTTACTCGGTACAGAGGCGCGCCAGCTCTGTAGCGAAAGTTTGCAACGACGTCTGCACAGCACGGCTGCGCGCGTTGTGATACTCAGAAGCCGTCAGCAGTCGCGGGAAGGGAAGCCCCTGGGGGTCAGGCAACCCAACAGACTAGGCGGCAGAGCGGGCTGCGGCGCGCAGGCGCCCTCAGCTGCTGCTAGCTGCCCCATTTGAAGATTGCGCGCTCGGATGCGTCTCCTCTGGGGATTTGGGAAGAGGAAGCGACTCCGACAGAAGAGAAGGGAAGGAAAGGGACGCTGCTCTCTCGCAGCTGCCGCGGTCGACCGACGCAAAACTCCGCACTGCCGGCTCAGCTGTAGATCCGTGAAGCCAATGACGCGTAAAATTATTACTGGGTTCTGCGATAGTTGTACGGCTTACTAATATGTTGAAACATGTTCCGTAATGCACCTCCTATAAAGTTACTACTGACAATGACACAGACCCAGTAAACGGCGGCTAAGGAGAATACTGCCTTACGCCAGAATCGGTACTCTGTAATTTACATTAAGTTCAAATGTTTGTAGACGTTATGGGACTTAACTACGGGGTCATCAGTCCCTAAACCCACAAATTACTTATGAACTAGCTTATAGTAAAGACGGCACAAACATCCATGCCCGACGGGGGATTCGAGTAGTTTTATTGGTCCTCTGCTGTTCCTTATTTGCATAAACGATTTATGGGAAAATCTATATAGCTCTCTTAGGTTGTTTGCAGATGACGCCGTCATTTACCGTGTAGTAAAATCAGCTGAAGATCAAAACCAACTGCAGAACGATCTGAATAAGATATCAGTATGGTGTAAAAATTGGCAATTGACTCTAAATAATGAGAAGTGTGAAGTCGTCCACGTGAGTACGAAAAGAAATCCGTTAAACTTTGTTTACAAGATAAATCAATGAAAAGTGAAAGACGTAAACGGCACAAAATACCTAGGAATTGCTATTACTTCAATCTTAAATTGGAAAGAACACGTAGATAATGTCGTGGGAAAGGCGAACCAGAGACTGCGTTTTATTGGCAGTATCCTTAAAAGATGCAACAGAACTACTACAGAGACTGCATGCACTACGCTTGTTCGTCCATTTTTGGAGTATTGCTGCCCAGTGTGGAATCCTCATCAGACCGTTTTGACAAAGGACATCGAAAGAGTCCAAAGAAGGGCAGCTCGTTTTGTATTGACACGATACAGGGGAGACAGCGTTACGTAAATATTACAGGATCTGGAATGGGAATCATTACAACACCAGCGCTTATCGCTGCAGCGTGGGCTACTTACGAAACCCAATCGGCTGTTTTTAAACAGGTTGGAACCGGACATTTGATAAACTACACATGTAATAAATCACAACGTAACTATAATTTGCCAGGCACACGTTAACGTGATAGTGGATCGCCAACGTGATGGTGCTACTGGGAACGTGTGCTGCTGCTACTGCGAGCGGTTTTAATGCCGCCGCGACCAGCTTTCGTGCTGTCCCTATTGTTACTGTTATGCTGAAGTTACGAGCCGATTGTTCATATGCGGCGACCCACTGCTTAGCAGGTCAGCGGCGCCACCGTGTAGAATATTATGAAGGGCGCCGAAAACTGCGAACAAAAATTTTTACACATCGAGACTCATCTTAATTAAACAGTTAAAACATCGTCGAACCTCTTGTATTTCTGATAGCGAATGATAAGAATCATTAACAATTAATGAATTCGCCGCAGCAGAGCGGCCAAGCGCATCGAGGCTCTATGCTACATGCGCGAGGCCGTTCCCCGTCGTGGGTTCGAATCCCCCCCTGGGGTATGGATGTTTGTGCCATCTTTAGTACAAGCTAGTTCATAAGTAGTTTGTACATTCAAGGACTGATGACCCCGTAGTTAAGTCCCGTAAGCTTTACAAACATTTGAACAGTTTTTTTAATAAATTCAGTATTCCTGAGGTGCTCACAGGGGAGATTCATGACGCAAACTGCGTCATTGAAATTTCTGGTGGATGTGGTGTATGAATAATGAGTACTTTTGGCCAGCTCGGGGGAGGAGGGGGGGGGGCTTTATAAAATAATTTACAAAACGTGATATAAAAGATATGTAATTTTAATATTAAATGGCAAAACGATTTTTATTAGGTAATAAACTAGGAATCGAGGACCTAATATCTCGGTAGAAGGGGGGGGGGGGTTGGTCAAAGTTTATGGGGGGGGGGGGGGTGAGAATTGGCCAAGCAGAGGTAGGGAGCAACTCTGCATTAGGCTTTATTTTTAACCCTTTCAGACCTGATTTTTTTTTCTGGAGGAAGGAAATTATTTCCTTTGCTGTATTTCTCTCGAGTTACTTTTTTAATGATTTTAAAAGCAATATTTACGCCGTTGTGTGCATCCATTTACATACTACAAAATTGCATATGCTGAAAAGCAAGGCTTCTTTTTATGGACTAAAATAATTAATTTTGTAGCACTAACTTTTGTACTAAATAAACTGATCATTCAAAAATAGCCATGCAAAATAATTACTACTACTTTTCAGTTGTTCAGTGGAATATAAGTAACCCACAAATTGCGTGTTCCTTGGAATTCACAAGCTGCTGCGGAGTGCAACACTGACTACTTGGTATTTTCATAGTGATCTTCCGCAGTTGACAGTAAGTGTGCACGATGAAAAGGTTGAACACTCATAGACATATATATGTTGTTTAAATTGAGAAAAAATGTTTCTGATCTATCTTAGACACTGTAAAAGTTGTAGACTGATAATAAAATCCGTGGTAAGTGCCAAAAATGAAAAATTTTGTTTTATTGTGAAAATGTGGGCTACATGCGTAACACTACTCAGCAAAAAGCGGGCTATCTGTTATTCGAGTTGGAAGTAGTTCTAATGTTTCTCACAAGAATGCCCGACGATCTATGTACCACTTGTGGTGAAGTAAAATGTGGGCTATGTGCCAGTGGCCAGAGGTGCACGTGAGCTTTGTTATTACTGTTTGAGTTGAGGTTCCATCGTGTAGCAAGCAGTAACTATTAATTATGTGCTTTTCCTGCGATGGAAGTGGTAAATAAGCTTAGGGTAGAAGGGGAATTCTACAACAACAGCCGGAATGTGACAGTGCCTGAGAAGCAACCTGCACCTGTTGCGGTAGGTTTAAATACCTTTATAACATCATAGACGTAGGTTATCGTTTACTAATAGCTCAAAGTTGTATTCTTTCGGCTTTTAATGTCGCAGTTGTTTGTATATGCGTTTTTGTTCTGAGTGCAAAGTAGTGAAAAATAGGTTATTAGACGCAGTGTTTACAGTTCTAATGGCCTTCTTTTATGTAGGTTTCATGCCGATGCCCATATCTATGCAAAAGCATTGCCTTCAAACAAAAAGTAAACATCTTCAATCACTTTTATGAACTAGTAGATAACGTCAAGCAAAATTCGTATCTAATGGCAAACATAAGTATTAAACGTAGGCGACATGGGTCGTACACAGATTCGACAGAAAGTAGAAGGCAGGACAGTGTATTTTATACGATTCCTGATGGCAAAGGTGATCTCAAACACGTAGGCAAGCAAAAATTTATGGAAATCCATGGCATCATAAAGCGTAGGGTTGAAACATTGGTTAAACCGAAAAAGCGTGGTGACGTTACGTACGTTGAACCTAGGGGAAATAAAACCAAAGAGAGTAAGTACACAGGTCATGATGCACAGCGTATAGTCGAACACACAGCAATTTTCCCCCAAGAGGAAACTCATTACAGAAGGGCCAAAAGTTAACTTATGTGTTTAAGCCAAGGTCTGAATTATCAGACAATGTATGGCGCCTTTCTTGACCTTCATCCAGACCACACTCGAATTTTGGACTTAGGCCGGTTTTTACAGTAGAGGGTATGACACATAGCCATATTCTTATTTTCTATCAGGAAATAATTTTTTCATAAAGATAAAAATTGAATGGTTAATTCAACTGTAATACGTCTTTAAAGATTAATGGTAGACACAAATTTAGGCGAAAAAAGTTGCACATAAAGACAAACTGTTCATTTTAGAAGGTTTTTTGCGTTTTACTCAGAACGTTCGTTTTGGCACTTAGCACGGATTTTATAATCAGTCTACAGTTATGTACACAATTGTAGATAGAGGGTCTGAAAGGGTTAAAAATGAGGCCTCTCCCCCAGAACCAAATCCTGGCTTCGCCACTGATTGCATCTAACAACCGTACGGAGAAATACTGCGAGATCAGTTTGCGGGTACGGCAGTCTCCTCTGCAATCTGAGGCTTGTCGCGGGCATTGTGAGGCGATGCCACAGTGTTGGAGGGTGCTGGGCTGCACCTGGATAGCGCTGCAGGCCACGCAGTGGATCGCTCGCAGCACAGCACAAGTGGGCACGGCCTTGATGACTTGTCCCGGCCGGTAATTGGGTTAACGAGCTGTTTGGCCACGTGCGGCGGGGGGCGTGGCCAGGTCTGCTGGCCGCTCTGCCTGGTCGATACTCTGCGTCCACCAGAGGCTGCCGCGGCCGCCGTCGTCTGCACACCAGGCGGGACCTAGCGGCAGACACCACAGGAAGGGGGCGGGGCCTGCGGAGGGGCTGGCCCAGTAGGTGTGTATGACGAATTCCAGATCGACTACCCTTCCAAATAACTAAAATTTCCTCTCTGAATGGCCCACACTGAAAAACGAGAGTCTCACGTATTCTGATTGAACTTCAGGGGGAAATCTAATATACACCACTGGCCATTAGAACTGCTACACCAAGAAGATGCAGATGATAAACGGGTATTCATTGGACAAGTATATGAGGTGCGTCCAGAAAGTAAGTTCCGTTTGGTAATAAAATGACATTGTACACAGATACAGAAGAAATTTTTATTGCACAAAATTCTACAACTCTTAAACTATTCTTCCACATAACTGCCGAAAGTTTGAAGGCACTTGTCATAGCGTGCCACAAGTTTTTGCATGCATCCTTCACAGAAGGTTGCCGCCTGTGTATTCAACCATGTGCTAACAGCTCTTTATCATCGTTGAAGTGTTGATACACCAAGGACAGATTTTAGGTATAAGAAGAGATGAAAGTCGCTAGGAGAGAGGTCCGAGCTGTATGGAGGATGATCAGACAGGTCCCATTGAAATTTCCGTAAGAATTGTTTGGGCACATTCGGTGTGTGAGGTCAGGCATTGTCGTGAAAAAAAAATCTTTGACAGTAATCCATTCTTACACCTAAAATCTCTCCTTGGTGAACAACACTTCAACGATGATGACGAGCTGAAAAAACATGTTACCGCATGATTGAATACACAGGTGGCAACATTCTATGAAAAAGGCACATAAAACCTTGTGCCATGCCATCACAATTGCCTACAAAATTTCGGAAGCTTAGTAGAAATGTAGTTTAATAGTTGTAGGTTTTTATTGTATCTGTACCCATTCGTTTTATATAACCAAACGGAACTTACTTTCTGGACGCGCCTCGTATTATACTAGAACTGACATGTGATTACATTTTCACACAATTTCAGAGCATAGATCCTGAGAAATCAGTACCCAGACCAACCACCTCTGGCTGTAATAACGGCCTTGATACGCCTGGGCATTGAGTCAAACGGAGCTTGGATGGCGTGTACAGGTACAGATGCCCAAGCAGCTTCAACACGATACCACAGTTCATCAAGAGTAGTGACTGGCGTATTGCGACGAGCCAGTAGCTCGGCCACCATTGACCAGACGTTTTCAGTTGGTGAGAGATCTGGAGAATGTGCTGGCCAGGGCAGCAGTCGAACATTTTCCGTTTTCAGAAACGCCCGTATAGGACCTGCAACATGCGATCGTGCATTATCTTGCTGAAATGTAGGGTTTCGCAGGGATCGAATGAAGGGTAGACCCACAAGTCATGACACATGTGAAATGTAACGGCCCCTGTTCAAAGTGCCGTCGATGCCGACAAGAGCTGAACGGGACTTGTAACCAATGGCATCCCATAACATCACGCTGGGTGATACACCAGTATGGCGATGACGACTACACACTTCCAATGTGCGTTCACCGCGATTTCGCCAAACAAGGATGCGACAATCATGATGCTGTAAACAGAACCTGGATTCATCCGAAAAAATGACGTTTTGCCATTCGTGCACCCAGGTTCGTCGTTGTGTACACCATCGCAGGCGCTCCTGTCTGTGATGCATCGTCGAGGGTAACCGCAGGCATGGTCTCCGAGCTCATAGTCCATGCTGCTGCAAACGTCGTCGAACTTATCGTGCAGATGGTTGTTGTCTTGCAAACGTTCCCATCTGTTGACTCAGGGATCGAGACGTGGCTGCACGGTCAGTTACAGCCATGCTGATGAGATGCCTGTCATCTCGACTGCTAGTGATACGAGGCCGTTGGGATCCAGCACGTTCCGTATTGCCCTCCTGAACCCACAGACGGCGAACGGTCACGCGCCCCCTATCAGGGCGCCTTAGTGCGCACAGCAATTCTGCCGCGGCAGGGGACCGATTACCTTGTCAGTTGGTTCCTTAGGTTTAGATAGATGTGACGTGACCGAAATGCTAATCATTTCTTTAAAACATACTAACGAATAAATCGTGTGAATATGAACTTCCTGTCTCCAAGCTTTCAAGGTCTAATATGTTTTTTGTACATGATTTCCTCTAGGACTTATAATTACCACCAAATCGGAAGGTCATACAGGCTATATTGTGGGGAAGCAACGCAAAGAATAATCTTTGTTCGCAAAACGTTTACAAACTACAGCAGAAGCACTAAGGAGACTGTCTCCACGACCCGTACTAGCACTTTGCTGGGATTGTGCTGCGATGCAAGGGAAACTGACGACAAAGCATTGCCGAGGACGTCGAGAGAATAAAATTAAGAGCGACTGTTTCTGTATTATGGGTGACATGATATTCTAGGGAATAAGGCCGTGTTGCAGGTCGTAATCCTAAGACAGTCATATCAGCAGCAACTCGACAACTTGCAGCGAAAGTCGACATTTTATGATTGTTTCGTTTGTATAATCTCATTATAGGTGAGTGAGTGTCATGAAAATAATACATGAGCTGGGGGTGGAAGTCGTTAAGACAAAGGTGTGTGTTGTTGTGGCAAAGTTTATTTAGAAAATTATAATCGACATTTTCCGGATTCGAACGCGAAATATGCCGTAGACTCCTACAATCATAAATAGAAATGACTGACCCATTAAAAGGAATCAGAGTTCCAACGGGAAAATTTTGGTGTTTTTATTTTCGCGGGTTCTATTCGAGACAAATGGCATAACAAATACTTGAACTGCCCCTTGGTCGTGTACACGTGGAAGGAAGTAATTCGCCTCAAGTACAATGATTTCCACTTGTTCTCGTTGTTGTTGTGATCTTCAGTCCGGACACTCGTTGATGCATCTGTCCACCCCACGCTATCCTGAGCACGCCTCTTCATCCCCTCATAAGAACGGCAACCCACATCCATCTGAATCTGCTTACTATATTCGCCTTCTGCAATTTTCCCCCACACACACACCCCACCAATGCTAAACTTACGATTCCTTGATGTATAAGAATGTCTCCTACCAATCTATCCCTTCTTTTAGTCAACGTATGACAAAAATTCCTTTTCTCCCCAATTCTGTTCAGTACTTCTTCAGTACTTACGTGATCTACCCAGTTACACTTCAACATTCTTCTGTAGCACCACATTTCAAAACACCTTATCCTCTTCCTATCTAAACTATTTATCATCCAAGTTTCACTCCCGTACAAGGCAACACCTCATACAAATGCCATCAGAAAAGACTTCAATTACCCTTGTTTTGCTCTTGTTAATGTTCAGCTTATACGCTACTTTCAACATTCTGTCCATTCTGTTCATCTGCTCTTCATTTTGCTGTCTCTGACAGAATTAGTGTCATCAGCAAAACGCAATGTTTTTATTTCTTCGTCCTGAACTCCAATTCCTTTTCCAAAGATCTCTCTGTTTTGCTTCACAGATTGCCCCTGCGATCCTACATTTTTCCTAAATCCGAACTGATCCCAGAGGTCAGCATCTATCAGCCTTTCCATCCTTCTGTAAATAGTTCGTATGAACCACTGGTTGATAAACTGATGGTTTTGTAATTTTCACACCTGTCTACGCCTGCTTTCTTTAGAATTGGGATTATTACATTTTTTAAGTCTGAGGGTAGTACGCCTGTCTCATACATCTTACGCACCAGGTGAAATAGTTTTATCATGGCTGGCTCTCTCAAAGTCTTCAGTCGGCCACTCCAGGGGCCTAGTTTCGACCGAGGTCTTTCAGTGCTCTCTCAAATTCTTTTCTCAGTATAATATCTCCTATTTCATCTTCTTTTATATCCTCTTCCCTTCCTACAATATTTTCTCGGAGTTCATTTCCTTTGTAGAGCACCTCTATATATTCTTTCCACCTTTCAGCTTTCCCTTCTTTACTCAGAACTGATCTTAGCTCTTGATATTCATACGGCTATTTTTCTTGCCTCCAAATGTTTTATATTTTCCTGTAGGTAATATCTATTTTTCCCTAGTTATACATTCTTCTATAGACTTGCGTTTGGCTTCTTGCCACTCCTGCTTAGCCATTCTATCCTTCCTGTCCATCTCATTTCTTTGTCGTCTGTACTCCATTTTACTTGCTTCATTTGCTGCATTCCTAAATCTTATCCTTTCATCGATTAAATTTAGTACTTCCTGTGATATAAAAGGATTTTTTGCAGGTTTTGCCTCTGTACTTATTTGGCCTCTGCTGTCGAGTCTATTTCATCTCTCAAGGCTAACCATTCCTCTTCTACTGTTTTATTTCTTTAGTTTTTGTCAATTGTTGAAATGTTCAAATGTTTGAAAAGCTTATGGGACTTAACTACGGGGTCATCAGTCCCTAAACTTACAAACTACTTATGAACTTCTTACGAACTAGGACGGCACAAATATCCATGCCCGAGAGGGGATTCGAACCCCCGACCGTAATGGCCGTGCTGACCGTGACTGGAGCGCCTCAGTCACCTCGGCCACCGCGGCCGGCGTCAATTGTTGACTAAAACTGCCTTAGAAATTCTCGTGAACTTCAGGTTCTTTCAATTTATCCAGGTTGCATCTCATTATATTCCTACCTTTCAACATTTTCTTATTTCAGTCTTCAGTTCATAACCAATAAGATATCGTCAGTCTATATATGTCTTACAGTTTAAAACCTAGTTTCGAAATCTGTGTCTTACCATTATAAGATTTATCTCGTACCTTCCCGTGTCTCCTGGTCTTTTCCACTTATAGAACCTTCTTTCATGATTCTTGAACCAACTGTTTGTTATGATTAAATTATGTTCCGTATAAAATTCTATCAGGCGATCTTCTCTTTCATTCCTTTTTCCCAGTCCATATTCACCTACTATTTTTCCTTCACTTCCTTCTCCTACTACCGGATTACAGTCCCCCATCACAATTAAGTTTTCCCCTACCTTAACTTTCTGAATAATATCCTTTACCTCCTCATACAGTTTTTTCAACCTCCTCGACATGGCTAGTTGATATATAAACGTGTACTACTGTCGTCAGTATTGGCTTCGTATCTATCTTGACTACGATAATGCGATCACTGCTGTGTTTATAGTAGTTTACCAACATTCCTATTTTCTTATTCATTATTAGACCTTCTCCTGTAATACGCCCAAGTGATTCTGTATTTATAATCCTATATTCACCTGAGCAGAAAACTTGTTCCTCTTTCCTCCGAACTTCACTAATCCCCACTATATCTAAATTCAATCTATCCATTTCTCTTTTCAAATTTTCTAACTTCCCTACCCGATTAAGGGATCTAATATTCCACGCTCCGATCCGTAGAATGCCAGTATTGTCTTTCCTGATGACAACTTCCTACTGAGTAGTCCCCTCCCAGAGATCCGAATGGGGAACTATTTTACCTCCGGAATATTTTACCCGAGAAGATGCCATCATCATATGTTCATACAGTAGAGCTGCATGTCCTCGGCTTTGAGCCGTTCGCAGTAACTTTATGGCAAAGCCACATTAGCTGATGTTACAAGGCCAGCTCAGTCAATCATCCAGACTGTTGCCCCTGCAACTACTGAAACGGTTTCTGCCTCTCTCCAGGAACCACACGTTTGTCTAGCCTCTCCACAGATATCCCTCCGCTGTGGTAGTACCCACAATACGGCTATCTGTATCTTTGATTTTGACTTATATAGCCGTTATTTTGAAAAGGAGTTCATATTGTGGGAGAGGGAAAATTTGGAACACAGAAGGTGCCAGAAGACGCTGCGTTGTGGCAAACTGCCGGCCGCGGTGGCAAAGGAGACTGAGGCGCTTCAGTCACGGTCTGCACGGCCACTACGGTCGGGGGTTCGAATCCCCCCTCAGGCATGGATATTTGTGCCGTCCTTAGTTGTTGGTAGTTCATAAGTAGTTTGTAAGTTTAGGGACTGATGGCCCTGTAGTTAAGTCCCTTAAGCTTAACAAACATTTGAACATTTTGTGGCAAACTAGGCTTCTTTCCCCTTATTTAACAGCGGGGTCATGAGTCCCTAACCTTACAAACTACTAATGTACTAGCTTATACTAAAGACAGCGCAAACGTCAATGACCGAGGGGCGATTCGTACCTCCGACGGGGAATGGCATCGCGCATCATAACATTGCGCCTCAATGCGCTCAGTCGCTCCGCCGCGTCCCTTTTCTTCCGTTAGGTCCCCAAGTAACTCGCTTGCTTGCGGATTTAGTATCACGCTTATTCCATGTTGATCAAACTTTGGATTGAAGGCTGCAGCAACAAAAATACTTTTAAAAATTGTGCAAATTCATAAAAGTAATATGAAAAGTAATTGAGTCAGTGGTAGCAAAATGGAGCAGATTGCAATGCGTGGCTGCAAGTCACAACAGCAGATTTATGCTACACAAAAAAAATAATTGACCCCGCACTATTCCCAGCCAAACACTCTCTCTCTCTCTCTCTCTCTCTCTCTCTCTCTCTCTCTCTCTCTCTCACACACACACACACACACACACACAAACTAAGAATAATGCTGCGACTGCTGAAACGTAAACAGGTTCTCAGTAGTCGACTTGTTAAAGAAGCCCCGCACATGCGCTGGGAAGCCAGACTAAACCCGCTTGAAAAAATTGCCCAACATGCTCTCAGCTTTCAGGGAAAATCCTTCTAGAGTGACTTGAGGAAAGTAGACAGATAGCGATATGGTCAGACATGGCTAGCAGGAGTGTCGCATATACAGCATACGAGGGTTGGAACTTAAATAGTGGCGACACTGCTGTGGAGGCACTATGCAGTGGAATCTACTATTGTCGCTGGTAGCACGCGTTGTTGACATACCTACCTTACCTCCGACCAAATGGACTCGCCCCTCCCACGTCACCGGCGTGCGACCAGCTTTGCAAAAGAAGCGGCAACACCTTCTGCGCAACCCACGCATCATTTTGCACAATGCACGGGCGTATACAGCTCAAGCTGTGGCTGCTCTGATCGGTAGATTGGACTGGGAAGTACCGTACCATCCACCCGGACGTAAGTCCTTGTGACTTTGATTTCATTCCGAAGATGAAGCAACCACTTCGTGGCGTTCACTTCAGAAAAGTTCTACGTCTACATCTACATCGATACTCCGCAAATCACATTTAAGTGCCTGGCAGAGGGTTCATTAACCACTTTCATAACCTTCCTCTACTTTTCCATTCTCTAATAGCACAGGGGAAGAAAGAACACCTATATAGTTCCGTTTTGGATCTGATTTCTCTTCTTTTATTGGGATGGTCATGTCTCCCTATGTAGGTGTGTGCTAGCAAAATATTTTCACATTCAGAAGTAAAAGTCAGTGACGCAAATTTCGCAAATAGATCTCGCGGCAACGAATAACGTCGTTCTTTTAATTATTTCCACCTCAATTCGTTTCCCCCCTGTTACGTGATAAACCAAACGAGTTGCCCTTCTCTGAACCTTCTTAATGTCCTTCGTCAGTCCCACCAGGTGAGGGTCCCACACTGGCAACAGTACTCCAGGAGAGGACGCACAAGTGTGATGTACGCAGTCTCTTTGGTAGAGCTGGTGCATCTTCCAAGCCTTCTGTGGATGAAACGCAACCTTTGGTTCGCCTTCCCGACAATATTTTCTATGTGATCTCTCCAGTCTAAGTTGTTAATATTGTAACTCATAGGTATTTGGTAAAATTTCCGACCTTAATGTTTGACTGATTTATCGCGTAACTGAAGTTCAGCGAATTTTTTTTAGTGTTCATGTGTATTACTTCACACTTTTCTTTATTTAGTGTCAATTGCGAAATTTCTCACCATGTAGAAATTTTGTCTAAATCGCTTTGCAGTTGCTTTTGATCCTCTGTTGACTTCACTAACCGATAAACGACAGCATCATCCGCGAACAATCTAAGGAAGCTGTTCAGATAGTCTCCTAAATCGTTTACAATAACAAGGAAGAGTAGGGGACCTATAACGCTTCCCTGGGGAACGCTAGATATCACTTCTGTTTTACTCGATCACTTACGCTCAATTACTACAAACTGTAGCTATATAATACACGATTTATCTCTTAACAACACCCCTATTTATGTGACGCTTGCCACTATCAGGGCGGCTGGCCGAGGGTTCAAATTATCCAATATTCATAGAATATATGACAGCAACTGCGATTGGGCAAAGATGAAAATGTGTACCCAGCCGGGATTCGAACCCGGGTCTCCTGCTTTCTAGGCACTTGCGCTGACCCCTACACCACTGGGGACACAGTGATCACCGCACCTGCAAGGACTACCCATGCACGCCTCCCGTCAGATACAAATTCCCAGCTTCGCCCTGCCCATAGTACTCAAACTCGTAGTTATAACTAATTCCCGTAAGAGTAAGGGCTTCAAACTTGCCCACCCCTCCCCACTAACGATAGGATTATTGCCCGTCACTGGCATGTTATATATATACATGTGGCGTCTGTTCCGAAAGAACAGACGTCACTTCTGATCCTGCAGCTGTTATTATTTAATATTCATAGAATATATGACTTCAACTGCTATTGGGCAAAGCTGAAAATGTGTACCCAGCCGGGATTCGAACCCGGGTCTCCTGCTTTCTAGGCAGTTGCGCTGACCACTACACCACTGGGGACACAGTGATCACCGCACCTGCAAGGACTACCCATGCACGCCTCCCGTCAGATACAAATTCCCAGCTTCGCCCTGCCCATAGTACTCAAACTCGTAGTTTAACTAATTCCCGTAAGAGTAAGGGCTTCAAACTTGCCCACCCCTCCCCACTAACGATAGGATCATTGCCCGTCACCGGCATGTTATATATATACATGTGGCGTCTGTTCCGAAAGAACAGACGTCACTTCTGATCCTGCAGCTGTTATTATTTAATATTCATAGAATATATGACATCAACTGCAATTGGGCAAAGCTGAAAATGTGTACCCAGCCGGGATTCGAACCCGGGTCTCCTGCTTTCTAGGCAGTTGCGCTGACCCCTACACCACTGGGGAAACAGTGATCACCGCACCTGCAAGTTTGAAGCCCTTACTCTTACGGGAATTAGTTATAACTACGAGTTTGAGTACTATGGGCAGGGCGAAGCTGGGAATTTGTATCTGACGGGAGGCGTGCATGGGTAGTCCTTGCAGGTGCGGTGATCACTGTGTCCCTAGTGGTGTAGGGGTCAGCGCAAGTGCCTAGAAAGCAGGAGAGCCGGGTTCAAATCCCGGCTGGGTACACATTTTCAGCTTTGTCCAATCGCAGTTGATGTCATATATTCTGTGAATATTAAATAATAACAGCTGCAGGATCAGAAGTGACGTATGTTCTTTCGGAACAGACGCCACATTTATATATCCAAATTATCCCGTTAGGGAGTCTAGTTACTTTTTACAAGGTGTTTGGGCAGGCTGCTCTCCCGTGGCCAGGTAGCGAGCGCCCGCCTACTCGCTCGCGAGTCGCCGCTTGTCGGCCGTCACCTACTGTCGCGTGCGGCACACGGCCGCGGCGAGCGGTCATCTGTAGGACGCGACTCCACCCGTCGGCTTTGGCCCGTGACGTCGTCGTGTTGTCGTTGTGACGTCATCGCTGCGCGGCAGTTTTGAGGTGCGCGCGTGTCTGTAGGTTGCGTGAGTAATTACGTGGTGGCTGAGTTAAAGACGATAGTTTGTTTACAAGCAGAACATAAGACTATAGATTCAGATTTTATGTTTAAAACTTATTTGTATCTTCACTCTGACAGTGTGCTGTAGGTTAACAGAGACCTTTCTGTTTTCGTAACTGAGCGCCGAAGGAGCGAATTTTTGGGCTGAGACGTGTGATCGATAGTAAATTCTGTTATCGTCATCTGTAATTTACCGGGATACCATGGATTATTTACTACCTACAATACACAAGTATTAAGATATTATCCCCTTATACGGGTTTTCCGCCTTGTTGGTGACCTCACGGATCAAAGCAGACATCTGGAACCGCGTCGTTAAATAATGCCGACCAGCGTGTGCGCCGGTGAAGCACCCGGCCAGGCTGTGACGTCACGACAACCGCAACCGCAATCCAATGGCCGCTAGGTCACAACTGCTTCTGAAGTCGCCATAACTGTTGTTTTCACCCTCAGGTTGCCGTAAATATGGCAACACATCAATGCACAGCGATAAGGTAAGTCATCGAGTAAAACAGAAGTGCTATCTGGCGTTCCACAGGGGAGCCTTATAGGTCCCCTACTCTTCCTCGTGTTTATAAATGATTTAGGAGACAATCTGAATAGCTCCTTTAGACTGTTCGCGGATGATGCTGTCGTTTATCGGTTAGTGAAGTCGACAGAGGATCAAAAGCAACTGCAAAGCGATTTAGACGAAATTTCTACTTGGTGCGAAAATAGGCAATTGACACTAAATAAAGAAAAGTGTGAAGTAATACACATGACCACTAAAAGAAATCCGCTGACCTTCAATTACGCGATAAATCAGTCAAACCTTAAGGTCGTAAATTCTACCAAATACCTAGGAGTTACAATTACGAACAACTTTGACTGGAGAGAACACATAGAAAATATTGTGGGGAAGGCGAATCAAAGGTTACGTTTCATTGGCAGAACGCTTCGAAGATGCACCAGCTCCACCAAAGAGACTGCCTACATCACACTTGTGCGTCCTCTCCTGGAGTACTGCTGCCCCTTGTGGTATCCTCACCAGGAGGGACTGACGGAAGATATTGAGAAGATTCAGAGAAGGGCAGCTCGTTTTGTTTTATCACGTTACGGGGGGAAAGCGTCACGGAAATGTTGCACGAATTGGGGTGGAAATCATTAAAAGAAAGACATTATTCATTGCGGCGTGATCTGTTTGCGAAGTTTCAATCACCGACTTTTACTTCTGAATGTGAAAATATTTTGCTAGCACCCACCTACTTAGGGAGCCGTGACCATCCCAATAAAATAAGAGAAATCAGATCGAAAACGGAACGATTTAGGTGTTCTATCTTCCTGCGCGCTATTAGAGAATGGAACGGTAGAGAAAAGTTATGAAAGTGGTTAATGAACCCTCTGCCAGGCACTTAAATGTGATTTGCAGAGTACCTGTGTAGATGTAGAATATTGTTTCATTATTACACTCATGATTATTCGAACTGATACACCACGGAGATGATGTGCTACAGACGCGAAATTTAACCAACAGGAAGAAGACGCTGTGATATGCAAGTGATTAGCTTTTCAGAGCATTGACACAAGGCTGACGCCGGTGGCAACACCTACAACGTGCTGACATGAGAAAAGTTTCCAATCGATTTCTCATACACAAACAGCAGTTAACCGGCGTTGCCTGGTGAAACGTTGTTGTGATGCCTCGTGTAAGGAGGACAAATGCGTACCACCACGTTTCCGACTTTGATAAAGGTCGGATTATAGCCTACCGCGATTGCGGTTTATCGTATCGCGACATTGCTGCTCGCGTTGGTCGCGATCCAATGACTGTTAGCAGAATATGGACTCGTTGGGTTCAGGAGGACAATACGAAACGTCGTGCAGGATCCCAACGGCCTCGTATCACTAACAGTCGAAATGACAGGCATTTTATCCGCATGGCTGTAACGGATCGTGCAGTCACGTCTCGATCCCTGAGTTAACAGATGTGGACTTTAGCAAGACAACAACCAACTGCACGAACAGTTGGTTGACGTTTGCAGCAGCATGGACTATCAGCATGGACAGAACTTGGCTGTGGTTACCCTTGACGCTGCATCATAGACAGGAGCGCCTGCGATGATGTACGCAACGACGAATGGCAATACGTCATCTTTTCGGATGAATCCAGGTTCTGTTTACAGCAACATGATGGTCGCATCCGTGTTTGGAGACATTGCGGTGAATGCACATTGGAAGCGTGTATTCGTCATCGCCATACTGGCGTATCACCCGGGGTGATGGTATGGGGTGCCATTGGTTACACGTCTCTGTCAGCTCTTGTTCACATCGACGGCACTTTGAACAGTGGCATTACTTTTCAGATGTGTTACGACCCGTGGCTCTACCCTTCATTCGACCCCTCCGAAACCCTACATTTCAGCAGGATAATTCACGACCGCTTGTTGCAGGTTCTGTTTGGGACTTTCTGGATACGGAAAATCTTCGACTGCTGCTCTGGCCAGCACATTCTCCAGATATCTCACCCGTTGAAAATGTTTGGTCAATGGTGGCCGAGCAACTGGCTCGTCACAATACGCCAGTCACTACTCTTGATGAACTGTGGTATCGTGTTGAAGCTGCATGGGCATCTGTACCTGTAGACGCCATCCAAGCTTTGTTTGACTCAATGCCCAGGCGTATCATGGCCAATATTAAGGCCAGAGGTGGTTATTCTGGGAATTTTTTTCTCAGGATCTATGCACCCAAATTGCGTGAAAATGTAATCACATGTCAGTTCTAGTATAATATATTTGTCCAATGAATATCAGTTTATCACCTGCATTTCTTCTTGGTGTAGATTTTTAATGGCAAATAATGTAGATATACTTCACTAGCTTAATTCCCATGCTTCGCACGCGGTGACTGGATGGACTTCATTGGTTGTTTCTATTTGTAAATATAAATTTTCATAGATTTAGCTTTGTAAATGCTTTCCTAATCAAGTGTTTTGATACAACCTGCCACCCTCTATTGCACCATTGATGGCAGAATTCAAAACACCTCAAAACAGTTTTCTTTTTAATTCTAACCATGAATCGAAATCCAAATTTTCGCATTTAAAGATACTATTAGTACCACCCTTAAAAGATTTTCCCTTATTTCACCCTCTTAATGGTTGATTTTCCAAAAATATCGATACATGTTTTTAAAATTCGAATCAAAAATTTAAATCCGAAGTTTCGTATTTCTTACTTCAAAATTGTCTGAATAGCAACGTATTTTCAAAAAACCTTTCATTGGACATTTCACCCTCTTGGGATGGAATATCGAAAAATCTATTTAGCCTACAGAGTAATAAAAATAACGTCTACGATTTTCAAGTTTCTATCGTCTCTAGATTCACTTTTCAACGCTGTTTTCTGTCTTTTAGAAACGAATCGAGAACGCGAAATTTCTTCTTTACGCTTCGGCATCTTTCTTGGTAATTTTACTGTACAACGGCAATATGCACTTATTTTTCTTTATTCGTACGCTTGTTGCAGAAAAACAACTGAAGAGTGTACATCACGTTTCGCTGTATATAAACTCTTTTCTATCATAGTGTCAAAAATGATCGCTGTTCTTCAATCAGAATTTTATATAAGCTGATGACTTTCAGCCACTATATCTTGCACCCTGTTATAGCTATCGACACGGAACTGATATTGTGTACAACGGGAGGCTTTGTATTACAACAATACAGAGAGATCGTTCGTCTCAATTGTGTAGTTTTTGCTGAAGAGCAAAATATTGACACCCACACGTAGAATTTTATATAAGTCGCTAAATTTCAACTCCCATATCTTCCACCGCCTTATCGTTATCAACCCTCTACCACCATAGTTCACAATACCTACTGCCACAAACAAACACTATTCGTTTGCGATGCGTAGTTTTGACTTCAGAGTGAAATATAGGCACAAACAACTCAATATTTATATATATTAAGATTAGCGATTTTGGCTTAACAACCTAAAGAAGGTATACCTTTATTAACATTTAAGCCAGGGGTAGGCAACCACAAAGACTTCGCGTACTACCACAGTCTAACACATACAGTCACGACACTCCCACAGATTTTTGTTATACGCTGCGACAGCAGCGCTCCAAGCGGCAGGCAAGCTACGTTTCTGAATACGGTAGTTGATGAGTGCAAATAGTATCGTTTAGATTAACTTCAGCATACTTTTTACATTAGGGAACATATGTAGTGCCTTATAAATATGTAATAAATTAAAAATAGCTCCCCATTTGTCTTTCTTAGGTTTCATAAGACCCCTGATAAGGTACGAAACGGTACATTTACAGGACAGTTAATTTACAATCATCCTTTAACATAAGGCTTTAAATGAGTAATTTCATTTTCTATTCAAAATGAAAATGCCTAGGAAACATCAGGAGACATGCCCTTTGGCAAAGAGACGTCATTTTCTACGCAGGAACGTTAAGTATTCTTCATTACAATTCCAGTAAAATCTGTGAGGGTGGAACATAGGAAACGTATACAGAATGCAATAAATACGGTATTTAACGTATCAAATCAACCATCACAGCTGTAGCTGAAGGAAAAACGTCACGGACATGGCAATATAACGATAAAAGCAACCAAACTGTTTTCCAACAAAGTAGAACCCAATTCCTCAGTTGTTGCTACATCTGAACCATCTGAAACGGCAAGAATCATCAAAACATTGTTTTTTTTAATGCTAAAGTAATTACACTTAAAAGAATATGCACGTAGAAGAAAGACGAGTGACGTGTAAAAATGTGAGAATCATTAGACTCCGTACCGAATTGATACACGTCAAAAACCGGCTGTCATAGTAATAACAGACCATAATAGAAATTTATTATACCATTATGTTTATATGTAACTTACTTTCAGCGAAATAAGCTGCAATTATACACATATTAGTAAGTATTTGTTCATGATGGTGTTGTTCTTTATACTTTTGAATCATTTAAATTAGCCTGTTTTTGTGTTAATTTCCATATTATGTTTGTCTCTCGATATTTTAATAATGCTTGTAACGCAAGAATTATAGTAAGTATTTCGTAATTACGTACAAAAACGATTATAAACAAACATCAACAACTTCGGCAGCTTGCCCACCGCTAGGAGCGCTAGTGTCGCAGCAACTGTCAGTTGGTGACAACTTTTACAGCAGTGAGTGTCGTGACTGTATGTGTTAGACTGTGGTACTACTATTTCATACCACCACATTAAAGTGATCTATAGCGCTTAAAATACAGCAAGTGCTTAATACGTAATTTTCATTACTGGAAAACAGCCATACTTAGCAGTTGAATTTTTACATCTTCACTATTTGTGTAAAACATAAAAGTGTTATTTCATAATATTTTACAAATATTGTCTTACATTCAATGTCAAACTCGAGTGGATGTTCTGTTAATAATGCCTTAGATATTTCGTGTATAACTTGTTAACATTATTCGAATACAAGACACCAAGTATTGGTCAGTTAACCTTGGTCTGTGTTTAATATATAAAAATGACTGTTTGTATGTTAGCATTCTATGCGCTACTGTACCATTCATCTGGTAGCGATGAAAGTTTACATACTCGATCTTCAAAACAAAAGGAAAGTCATTGTCTATGTAAAATATTGTATGGGGAAAGTTTAGATGGGCAGAGGAAGGGGTTGGAGGAGATAGAGTGTAGATGAGAAGATGGACCAAGATACAAGGAAAGAAAAGGTGGACAGAGAGATAAAACGGAAGGATAAATTAACTTAAGACTGGTTAAATAAGTACGTCTGAGATGCCAGGTTTTGAGAAAATTTTTAATAAAACTCAAATTTGAAAATAATTATTCGCACAGGTAAGTAGAAGCGACCAAGGCCTTCATTCTAATTACAACATTAACGTTTGCAGGATACTTTTCTTGAGGAATTACAGGACAACAGTTTCTGTCTTTTGCAGCACTTTTGATATGTAATTCATTTTAATGATATTGTTGCAAGTTCAAAAGCTGCGCTATCTACGCCAAAAACATTTTCAATGGAAATCTGAAAACGGGTCACTGAAATCATCTTTCAAAGTGGAGATCGTAGTCGCAAAACATCCCATCCACACACTACCCACACGCAGAAGTAAATATTCTAGCTTCCTTGAAAAGTTTCAGACACGAAACTGACTCCTTCTGCAAACACATACTGATCCGACTTTACACACTGCTCAAAGATGAATGAAAGAGTGTAGCAACGCAGGTAGCGACTTATTCAATTACTACGAAAAAAAAAAAAACAGTTTTAGAGGTTCAAACTAAATGTTGCTACCAATTCTACGCGATTGTTAATAAATAGAACAAACTTGTGCTGAATATGCGCGCATTCACTACTACCGAAAACAACTGTCAGTTTTATTAGACAACATTTCTTCTGCATTCTCCGTATTTACGCAATCTACCTAACTTACTTACTTTATCGTGTCTGGACTATTTAAAGGATATCGGCCCAGTACTGGGCTACGTCTATTCCATTAGTATTCGCGAGCCACAAATCTTGGAGGGTACACCGGTGTGGACATTTTTGACATGTAAAAAGGTGTTCCACATCTTGACTTTCTCCACAGTCGCAGTTTACACCAGTTTTGTCGATTATACCCCACTTAAGCATATTTACTTTTACTGGGGCGACCCCCGTTCTGAGCCTATTCAAGGTTCTCCAGGTTTTAAAATTTAGGTTTTGGCCGGTCCACTGAACCTGGGGGAGAGGGAAATTTTCAGGCTGTTCGTCCTGGACGGTTCCAAGGAAACTCATCCTAGACTTCAGTCGCGTCTCTAGTGGTCGAGCTCTGTAAAAAACATGCCGCTCATCTGCGAGCTGTTTTATTTTCTCTATATGTTCTAAAGCGTTTCTGCGAGCTGTGGGATCTGCAAAACCAGCTGTCTTGCACAAGAGTCTGACCGGCGTCGGTTTCATGCACCCTGCCACTATCCTGTAGGTCTCATTGAGGGCCACATCTACTTGTTTCGTGTGAGCGCACCTCTTCCATACGGGGCACGCGTACTCAGCCGTTGAGAAACAGAGCGCATGTGGCATTGTTCGTAGCACACCAGAACATGCACCCCATTTGCTACCTGTTAGCTTTCTAAGTATATTGTTTCTCGTCGTTGTTTCCTGTCACGTTTTGATGCAGTGCTGTTTATAAGTTAAAGACCGATCCAGAATCACGCCAAGATATTTAGGGTGGTCTGTGTGCACTACGGTGATCCCGTTCCACGTAATTTGGAGTTTCCGTTTGGCTTCTTTTGTGCGAAGGTGGAAAGCACAGACTTGACTTTGGAAGGTTTTGGTCTTAAGGAATTTTGATTACAGTACGCAGTCATTGATTTTAAGGCATTTTTTCCTCTACTTCTTCAAATCTTTTTCCTTGGACACATATTGCAAGGTCATCGGCGATCTACCAGTAGACCGCCATCAAAGTGTTGCCGACCGCTGATTTAAGCACATCGCTCTCCACTGGCTAATCAGCTACAACATTGCTGTACCTGTTGCCAATAAAGTTTTTCCAGTAACTATGTTACCTTACTTTCCATTTATTAAGGGAAGGTTACTGCAGGAGTGCGCCTCGTAGTTTCATTCACTACAAGCCTATTTCATTGACTTCAATTTGCAGCAGGGTTTTGGAACATATCCTGTATTCAAATATTATGAATTATCTCGAACAGAATGATCTCTTGGCCCAAGGTCAACATGGATTTAGAAAATATCGTTCATGCGAAACACAACTAGCTCTTTATTCACACGAAGTGATGTGTACTATCGACAAGGGTTCAAAAAATTGATTCCGTATTCCTTGATTTCCAGAAGGCTTTTGCCACCGTACATCACAAACGGCTTTTAATCAAATTGCGTGGTTACGGTATATCGCCCCAAATTTGCGACTGGGTAGGGGATTTCCTCTCAGAGAGGACACAGTTCGTAGTAATCGATGGTAAGGCATTTACATAAACGATTTAGGGGAAGATCTAAGTAGCTCTCTTATGTTGTTTGCAGATGACGCCGTCATTTACCGTCTAGTAAAATCATGTGAAGATCAAAACCAACTGCAGAACGATTTGAATAAGATATGACTATGGTGTAAAAATTGGCAATTGACTCTAAATAATGAGAAGTGTGAAGTCGTCCACATGAATACGAAAAGAAATCCGTTAAACTTTGTTTACAAGATAAGTCAATCAAATGTGAAGGCCGTAAACTCCACAAAATACCTAGGAATTACAATTACGTATGACTTAAATTGGAAAGAACACGTAGATAATATCGTGGGAAAGACGAACCAGAGACTGCGTTTTATTGGCAGAACCCTTAAAAGATGCAACAGAACTACTAAAGAAACTGCGTACACTACGCTTGTCTGTCCTTTTATGGAATATTGCTGCCCAGTGTGGGATCCTTATCAGGTGGGTTTGACGGAGAACATCGAAAGAGTCCAAAGAAGGGCAGCTCGTTTCGTATTTTCACGATATATGGGAGACAGCGTCATGGAAATATATAAGGTCTGGGATGGGAATCATTACAACAACGGCGCTTATCGCTGCGGTGTCGGCTACTTACGAACTGCAATCACCAAAATTCTCCTCCGAATGCGGAAGTATATTATTGACTCCCACTTACATAGGTAGAAATGATCGTCAGAATAAAATACGAGAAATCAGAGCTCGAATGGAGAGATTCAGGTGTTCTTTCTTTCCACGCGCTATTCGAGAATGGAATGGGAGATAAAATAGTATAATGGTGGTTCGATGAACCCTCTGCCAGGCACTTAAATGTGATTTGCAGAAGGAAGGAAGGAAACTTAGGGTTTAACGTCCCGTCGACAGAGTGGTCATTAGAGACGGTGTGATTTGCATCCCATGTAGATGTAGACCCGACCACTCCGGCTGGGTGCATCATTTCTGTTGTGCGGCAGCGCTGGCTGGCCAGCTAGCGGCTGCCAGGCGTCGCGACGCCACCGCCAGCCACACAAAGGCGTCGTCTGCGGCGGCGGCGGGGGTGGCGTCGTCTGCAGCGCCGGCGGCGGCGGCCAGGCAGCGCCCCGCCGCCGCCCCCACCGCGCCGCTATCGACCGCCGCCGCCGCCGCCGCCCCCAGCTGCCCAGCCGGGCGCCGCCCCCGCCGCCCCCACCGCCCCCGGATCCCAGCTCAGCGGCCGCTGCTCTGCTAACAGAGGGACGCGTTCGCCACAGTCGCTGCGCTGCGCTGCACAGGCGGCACGCTTGATTAGCCATCTGCTGCCTCCCGTACCTCCTTTGCTATACTATTTATAATCTTTAAAACAAATCGTAATTTGCGATGTTATGGCTTCACTGTATGAGGTTTAGATGGAATACCAAACTGTGGCGAATGAAAATTTATGCCCGGCCGGGATTCGAACCCGGGATCGCCTGCTTACTAGGTAGACGCGTTGACCACTCCGCCACCGAGGACACAGTGACCAGCCCGACTGCCTAGTAAGACCAGAAGACAAATGTCTGGTAACGTCCAACAACAACAACCTTTGACGGGGAAAGTGTTTCTCCCATTCATCCATTGTTGTTGGACGTTACCAGACATTTGTCTTCTGGGCTTATTAGGCAGTCGGGCTGGTCACTGTGTCCTCGGTGGCGGAGTGGTCAACGCGTCTGCCTAGTAAGCAAGAGATCCCGGGTTCTAATCCCGACCGGGCAAAATTTTCATTCTCAACAGTTTGGTATTCCATCTAAACCTCATACAGTGAAGCCATAACATCGCAAATTGGGATTTATTTCATTCATTTGAACGCTGTAATTCGTCAAAAATATATATAACTTTTAATCTTATCGTCTCAGACAGAATCCTGTATCTATACATGTATATACGGCTTCAATACAAAAATCATGTAAACAAGCCGGTCGCGGTGGCCGAGGGGACTGAGGCGCGCCAGTCACGGTCTGCACGACCACTACAGTCGGAGGTTCGAATCCCCCCTCGGGCATAGATATTTGTGCCGTCCTTATTATTACGTAGATCATAAGTATTTTGTAAGTTTAGGGACTGATGTCCCCGTAGTCAAGTCCCATAAGCTCTACAAAGATTTGAACATTTGAATTGCTATTAGGCCTTGTCCTTCTGCCTATATGGTCCTCTGCTACCTTCACTACCCTATCTCGCAGAGATACCCATTCTTCTTCTACTGTATTACTTTCCCCCGTTTTAGCCAATCCTTGCCTAATGCTCTCTCTGAAACTCTCAACCACCTCTGGTTCCTTCAATTTGTTCAGGTTCCATAACCTTTCTACCTTTCTGCAGTCTCTTAAGTTTTAATCTGCAGTTCATAACCAAACCATAAAAGTTACCATAAACATAAAAGTTAGCGACTTTTATAAAACACTACGTATGAGTGTCAATATTTTGCTCTTTAGCAAAAACTACACAATGAACGAATTTCCTGTCATGGTCTGCACGGCCGCTACGGTCGGGGGTTCGAATCCCCCCTCGGGCGTGAATATTTCTGCCGTCCTCAGTAGTAGCTAGTTCATAAGTAGTTTGTACGTTTAGGGACTGATGACCCCGTAGTTAAGGCCCATAAGCTCTACCAACATTTTTGAACATGTAAACAAACCTGGAATCAAATGTTTGTTAAGTCTATGGGACTTAACTACGGGGTCATCAGTCCCTAAACTTACAAACCTACTTATGAACTAACTAAGACTAAGGACGGCACAAATATCCATGCTCGAGACTGAAGCGCCTCAGTCTCCTCGGCCACCACGGCCGGCAACAAACCTGGACCAAAAATTAACAACAAGATGTTAATATTCTATTGAGGCCAACTCTGTATTGCCTATACCTACTTCAAGTAACAGGATTTCACTGCAATTTTACTATACAATTGTCTTGAAACTATTTCTGTACAATTTAAATCAATCCGTTCTCTATCTAATCATTCTATGTTAATCACTACTGTGACTGGGATATTCTACCTGATCACTGGTCAACTCGAAGATGTTGACTCTCTTTTCACATTATTTTTATGCTGATGCGATGCACTGTAAACAAATAAGAATTGATTACATCTTTACCCTACTACTGATTTGTACTATCTCTCGTTATAACTTAAATGTAATCCTTTTTAAGAACTATTTTTAATTGATTGTATACTTACAAAATTTTAGCTCTGTAGAATTTAGAAATAATGTTATTGTAACACAGCCCTGTAATCATACATTTGTTATTTTCAGTTTCATCTTTATTTCAAATGTCTATCTCAAACAAAACAATGTAAACAATATTTGGTGGAAACTTTACCTCATAGAACAAGCTAGGTACGGTTGCGAAGAAATGGTTCGCCTCCACGTGGCTAGGGACGGCCAATGGTGTAGAACACACGAACGTAATACTTCCAGTTCCTACGACGGCTAAGAAACCAGCAACCGTTACCAATGCTGCTAACACAGGTAGTATGCGACCCACCTTAGAGTTTCAAGGTGGTGCGTCACTGTGTATTGTTAATGAAAATAAAAAATATGTTATAAAATACCCAACAGGGCCAGGCCGGAATGGAATGTAGCCTCACATCGCTCATATGGTTCCGATTGTCACCTGGATTTCATCTCACAGTGACTAAAAACTGGATCATCGCGAGGTCCTGTCACAGTTGCCTAAAGTATACTCGCTATCAGCTACGAAGGCGGTCCAGTTTCCAGCCGTTCTGCGCATCCCCCTCCATTACCGCAATGACAGACAAAAATAAGGTACATGTACCAAATAAGGCCTGGTTCCCAATAAGGCCCACTCTCATTTTCTAGCATAGAAAGATTGAAAACAGCGCTAAATGTCGTTGGTAATGATAGCTTGTGACATCTAGTGGACAAGGCAACAACTACTTCCGCAACTGCTCTCGTGCCTGCCATTTTACTTTCAGTTGTGCTGCGGCGTTCAACCAAGGAGGGCTGTTTCTTATTTTCACGGTACGTTTCATCTAATGTAGTCGCTTTGGTCATGAAGCATTTGTACTGATAAATGTGTATATGTGCACAGAAAACTGTGCTGTATTAATATAGTGGCATAATATTCCTAAAAAACGTTTCTTAGTAAACTATAAACACACATGCGTTTCAAACTCATTGTTCCCAAAAAGGCCCATCCATGGCGCTCCAGACAAGGCCCTGGTGAGCCTTATTAGGCACTTTGTCGTATAGAACTGTGCGTATCGGCTATGCTCAGAAGATGACAATTGCCCCTGAAACAGGGGAACTGGCAGAGACTCAATCAATCCGAAAGGCTTCTCGAGAAAAGAGGCGCCATTCCATTCATTCCAGTTCATCGGAAAGCGAGGCATATTCGGTAAAGGATAGTTCAAATGACTTCAGTCTTGATGCAGCTGAAGATCTCGATTGTTCTTTCAAGAAACTGTTTCAAACCCCAAAACAGCAGAAAAGAAGGCGTTAAATCACAAGGCGCAAGTCGTATGTAAGGCACTGTTCACTTGGAATCCAAAGAACAATGGTAATACCAACGAAAGAATTGCGCCTAAGAAAGATCTACTTTGCAAAAAAAAAAAAAAAAAAAAAAAAAAAAAAAAAAAAAAAAACACCGTCAGAAAAGAATAAGAACTAATGCAAAAACAAAGACACCGCTGAAGCGAGCAGCAGCTCTGCCTCTAGGAAAGTGTTGCAAGACACGATATTCGACAGAAGACTTTGCAAAAATCTATGAAATATGTCCATGGAGATTGTGTAGGGTAGACACTCAAAAACAAAGTACCAAATTTCCTGTGCCCCACCTGTAAAAAATAATTTAAATAAGCCAAACCAGTTTGACGAATCATTATTCATGTGTTCATAGAAAACGTAATGATTAGACTTATGTTGCTATTAACTTATAATAACGAAACTTACTGCTGTCAGGACAATGTTGGTTGCTAATTAAATTTAATAATCTGAAGAGTTAATAACCAGTAAGTAATTTACCGACAATACTGTATGAAGCGTTTGTAAAAAAAAATGTAAATAAAAAAGTCTATGTATTACATTACAACTCTCGCAGTGTATTCCAACTGTTTTCCTACTATTTACGGGACCCAGAATGTTAATATGAAATAGATGTGGCTACGGGCCATATTGAGAACAGGGTCTGCTAACAAGGCCCACTTGCAGGGGTTAAACATTTTCTTTAAATTGATGATATTAATTACATAAACTTCCCATTTTAATTTAATCTGGAACTGAATAGAGTTGTAGGATGTTGCACGTACGATCTTGGAATATTACTTCTTAGACATACTGCATACGAAATTCGTAAACGTTAGGTGGGCCTTATTTGGCTCACGTGCCTTATTCATTGTGTAGACCGCGTGGCTGGCCGCGAGTTACGCAATGTTTCTCTCTTCAGGCTCCGCTGTTGTCGCTCGGCCGTAGCTCCTCCCCTCCACACTTCCCGCGGAAGCGCCTTCTTACGTGACGCCAACTATAGCGGCCGCAGTCGTCAAGGTGACAATGCTGAAGTCTATAAAGTCATTCGGCCGGTAGACCGAGTTAAGGGAAAGGCTAAAAATGCAACCCTCGGTTGCAAAATTGAAATTATTAAACCTGGTTTCGGCAATAACTATGATTGCCTTCATCAGAAATTATAAATAAAAACAAATCGCATAATAAAAGTTACAACTCAACCGTAAAGGTTACGTCACAAAATTGACTCAGACTCACATGCCTCCGTGCAGGTGTGCAGCCCGTAGTGGCTAGCTTTTTCTAAAAAATTGTTTTCAATTTTGTGACGTAAGCTTTACAGCTGAGTTGTAACTTTCATTATGTGATTTGCTTTTATTTGTAATTTCTGATGAAGGCAATCATAGCTATTGCCGAAACTATGTTAAATAATTTTAATTTTGGAACTGAAGGCTGAATTTTTATCCTTTGACGTTGTAACGGTCGCTGGCAATAGCAGCTATGCTCAAAATTTTGAGTTAAGACACTTTACACTTCGACAACTGCACACGCCTCTACCAGCTATTCTCTTAATTTGCAGTCACTTTCTTCATTATTATTTTTTTGGGGGGGGGGGGGGGGGGAATTCCAACAGATAACAAAGAAACTTCGGAAAGCTAATATGTCGCAGTAATATGCTAACGCATGTTGTAATTGCGCATTTTGTTCTCACTTCGTCGCAACGATATATGTCATTCCACAATCACATTACATGCTATCAGTTCTCCCTCATTTAGAACAATTTAAATGATGTTACTTAATATAAATTTTAGGCTACGATTAAATAATCTGATTGCTGATAAAATTTTCTTTCTTTAATTTGTATATTGCGTAATTTGGTATAAAGGGCAATGTGAAGGATATTAAAAGCATAACCGTCACATTACAGCCGCACTCAAACATTTCCCCTCTTGAATAAGCTTTGGACTTACACAGTCATCACGAAAAACATTAATTACGACAAGTTGTTTTAAGACTATATGAAATAACAAAAAAATGTTTAATAGGGGCTTATGTGTAAATTTAGTCTTGTCACTCAACGACGTAATCAAGAGAACTAAGGAGAAATGTAGTTGTTGTTCGTCTTTACAACCTATATAATGAAAGTAATTGATAAAAGAAACGTACCTGTTCTGCAACAACCAAACTCAAAGATATCATCTGACACATGGAACCTCTAGTATATCCAACCGCCCCTGCATTCCATTCAGTATATAAAATATAATTTGCCCCCTGTTAACAGTTATGATACATCTCCTCAATGGCAGTGAATTGTGATCTATATCTTACACCCTTAATAGAAGTGTGCCCTTCAGTTCCCTTTTATTACATCACACAATTAATTAAATTTATGAATGGATACTACCATTTTAAAGTTCTCAATGGATCCATGTTCCAATTCTATTAGTGACAGTGGTCCAGATAGCATAGCTAAAAATATGCGTGTAAAAACTCTACGAGCCTTACAGAATACTATGCTTACACTGTATTTTATATTCGACTGCAGCCTCGATTATACGCTGTAATTGCCGTAGAATCCAGTATGGCACAATCCCAGTATAAAATCGTCTGAAACAGATACCGCAAACGGGCATCAACAAACGCTACCACGCAACTACAGGCACAAGACAGGCCATAACGGAACGTTGCCACATTTCAGCACTCCGGCCTCTTTATAAAGGTGGCCATGACTCGGTCTAAATACTGGTCTGATGTGGCTCTCTCCGATAATACTGAACAAGCCTTTTCGTCTCCCGCAACGGCAACACACAACCGTTCAAATCGGCTTACAGTACTCTAATCGATCCTTTGTCTCCACTTAACTATTTTACTCCACACTTGTCTCCAATATTAAAATAGCGAGTCCTTTACGTCTGAGAATTTACTGATAAAATGTGCCGAATTGTAAATAAAGGAATCTGATCGACTCACATGTCATGGTAATAGTGTTGATTTTTTCGCTCATGTATTCCATTGACAACGTGTTGACAAGACTTACATGTGGACTATCCCATACCTATATAAGATGTCGACACATTTTATCGGCACATGGAGAACATTGATTGAATATTGCCTCACGACCATACATTTCAAATGGAACGAGCTTTCTACAAACTTACGAATTGCATGGCTAGCGGGAACTCCCTTAGGCCTAAGCCCAGTTGTTAGGATACTTAATTGTTTTGAAATTTTTAACTAATCATTTATTTTGTTGTGAAAGATCGGAATATACTCCAACTTACTTTATTACTGTTACTGATGTATATTTCAGTGTGAATGTATCATGAAACTTAGTATAACATACCACTTAAGGTCGGAATTGGCCCATGTTGTATTTTGTTTACTATTAGAGTCGATGTATTTCAAAGATTCTTAAGAAGAAATGGCTGTTGACGATCATATGTTTGCCGATCGTCATTATGATATTAACAATTTTTCTTTTGATTAAGAGTATTTATATTCACAAGATACATGGAATGACTCCATGTAACACAAATAATTCTATATACGTATTATATGAAGCATAATGTGCTAAAACCCTGAGATTTGTTTTTCACATGACGTGACGTAATTATACACTGGTACACCGAACGCTATCTATATCTATGTGTGTGTTGTATAAGATGTATTTCGTCACTATACGTGAGCTAAACTGGCAATGAATATTTTACGTTAGTCAAATGGGTGATGTGCCAATGCTGTGAGCAGTTACCTGATGTCAATACCCAATATGAAAAATATTCTCGACTTTGCTTGGAATTAATATCTGCTTGAAAGGAAGTCAATTTGGACCAAACAATTTTTTAAGAACATGTAGGAATGCAGTATCGATATGAAAACCTGGTAGTTTTATCCCGATTTATAAACATTTTCTAACAGTTGACTTTTTGTGAGTGTTTTCAGTTCTATTTGCATGAAGTGTTCCGCTTACACTCTGAGACATTTCACAGTTACAACAAAATTTTAATGGAAAGGTTCGAGACCAGGCACTGAAAACTGGTAATAAAATAAGATTATTCCATACAGATATATGGAGGAACGACAGAGAGGAACTAGCTGGTTTTATTCAGGAAATTCTTTTTGCATTAAAAGAGGAGGAACACGTAACGTTGAATTATATCTGCCAGTGTTGAGGAAGGATGATAGTAGATCGACGCACACAGTTGGTAGGAAGCCGACGCACATGAAGCGTTATCTACACGAGTACTGAAAGTACCATCCACAACAAAAGCGAGGCATTATAAAGTAAGGAATATTTTCGAACTGGAACTACTTGACGCAGAATTAAGACAACTCAGTAATCCACTCTTTAATATTGGATGTTCGTCCACTCTCATTAAGGCAACACCAAAACGGTCACCTGAAAGTCATAGCGTTGTTAAAACGTGAGTTAAATCGTTAGTTATCTCGCCTGTCATTAAAGAAATTACTGGCTACAAGAGAAAAATGTTGACGAACGTAACATTGCCGTAATATACAAACCTACTCCGGTGATACAGAATGGCCGCAAACCACTGGAGAAAGCAGGAAATTTATAGCATTCCGTGGAGTTGTGGCAACATGCATGAGGATGCCACAAGACAAGTATAAAAACAACTAGAGGAGCACAAGAGGATAATAGGAAAGGACAGGTTGCCAGATCAGATGTTACGGAACATGCCAGGAGGCTTTAATTTTCCGTATTATACGTAAAACTGAGTACTCGCAGCCACAAGCGGGTACCATGAAAGGCTGCACTCTACTGCTGACCGTCACAGAACAATGCGGATTGTAGTCTATACTGCCAGGTAGTCGTGCACAGAGGTCGTTTCTCAGTGTTGACCCGTATTCATTGCTGTCAGCTTGCAACAAGATGCGGTCAACTGCACTTTGTTCATGTTATGTACGTTGTCTCCTTCCTGAACGTCCTAGAAGGCCCTCTCGCCTTTTCTGGTGCACTGAATCGTTGGTGTACGAGTGGCAGAGGTCCGTATATTGGAGCCGATGCTCGCTCGTACTTGCTGCGATGCACCGCTCGGGCTTGACTGTATCAAGTGTGGATGCTGGGAGCGGGCACATCGTTCTTTCAGGTTTCACATCTTACCAAGGCGAGAGGGGGCTCGAAGAAACGCCAAATTCACATCACTTAATTAATGGACGCCCCCTAATGAAACGATTACACAAACATTTCACTCAGGTGAATGCATGCTGAATTCAGTTGAAAAGAAGCGGTGAATAACTCATTTAAACTACAAAACAACAATGGAATATGTTTATGGTATCTTTGAATTGCTACCAGTAGCTAGTCAGGAAAAAAATGGTAAAAACTAAAGTACATTTGAAACAAATGTGTACCAGTCAATTGTTTTCCAACAACCAACTGTGTCGATGTTTGGAAAGCATTTTCTTCTCCAAGAGTCAAACAATACATTGGTTGGTATTGCGTATGTGGCACCCCCTCCCCCCAATCTCACATGAGATATTTCAAAATGCGTATTTTAGTGTAAATACGTGAACCTGGAGGCCTACTTGATTACGTTAAATCCATTTATGGCGAGTGGCGCGAGCAGAGAGTGAGGTACTGCACAGCGGGTTGGCGGGGAAATGATATGCTACGCAAAATACCCTCCACCGCACACCGGACAGTGGATTTTAGAGTACAGGTGCAGATGTACCACTGTTTGTCACTCCCAGTACATGTGCCACGTTGCTTATCACTGCTTATCACCCCGTGCCGGTGGGCAGCCAGACCGTAACACAGCAGGGGTGAGGCTTCGGCTAGTAATGACAGCACACGACCCGACAGGTTTAAGGAGTGGTGGGCCGTGTCAACTTGGATGGGCTGCACTCAGCCCGCCGGGCCAAGGTCAGCCCGGCAGGCCAGACGGGCTGGCCTCAGCCCGTGCAGGCCAGGACATGACTCACGGGCTGCCTGAGCTGAAACCACCGCCATTCAGGACTCTGTTCCAGAGATGTTTTGGCTTGTCAAGATAAATGGGCCACCCAGTATAGTCACTCCAGTATAGAAAAATATTTAGTATGGCATGAGCGATGTTACAGGCATTTCTGAAACATTAATTTTCTTCTTAGAAAAAGAATAAAACATTGTTGTTGTTATGGTCTTCAGTCCGGAGACTGGTTCGATGCAGCTCTCCACCCTACTCTTTCCTGAGCAAGCCTCTTTATCTCCTCATAAGAACAGCAACCAACATCTATTTGAATCTGCTTACTATACGCGTCTCTTGGTCTCCCTCCGCGATTTTTACCCCACACACTTCCCTCCAATGCTAAATTTACGATTCCTCGATGTCTAAGAATGTGTCCTACCAAGCGATCCCTTCTTTTACTCAGGGTATGCCAAAAATTCCTTTTCTCTCCAATTCTGTTCAGTACCTCTTCATTAGCTATGCAATCTATCCACCTAATCTTCAGCATTCTTCTGTAGCACCACATTTCAAAAGCATCTATTCTCTTCCTGTCCGCACTGCTTATCGTCCATGTTTCACTCCCGTTCAAGGCAACACTCCACAAAATACCTTCAGAAAAGACTTCTTTACCCTTAAATTAATATTCGATGTTAGCAAATTTCTCTTTTTCAAAAATGCTTTTCTTCCCATTGCCATTCTGCATTTTATATCCGTTGTACTGCGACCATCGCATGTTATTTTACTACCCAAGTAACAAAACTCATCTACCACCTTCATTGTTTCGTTACCTAATCTAATTCCTTCAGCATCGCCTGATTTTCTAAGACTGCATTCCATTATTTTTGTTTTGCTCTTGTTAATGTTCATTTCATACGCTCTCTTCAACACACTGTCCATTCCATTTAACTGTTCTTCCAGGTCCTTTGCTGTCTCTGACAGAATTACAACGTCATCAGCAAAACGCAATGTTTTTATTTCTTCCCCCTGAACTTTTTTCCTTGCTTTCCTTCACCGCCTGCTCGATGTACAAATTGAATAACATCGGAGAAAGGCTACAACCCTGTCTTACTCCCTTCCCAACTGATGCTTCCCTTTCATGCCCTTCGAGTCTAATAACTGCAGTCTGGCTTTTGTACAAGTTGTAAATAACTCTCCTTTCCCTATATTTTACCCCTGCTGACTTCAGAATTTGAAAGAGTGTATTCCAGTCAACATTGTCAAATGCTTTCTCCAAATCTACAAAAGCTAAAAATGTAGGTTTGCCTATCCTTAATCTATCTTCTAAGATAAGACGTAAAGTGAGTATTGCCTCCCCGGTTCCAACATTTCTCCTGAATCCAAACTGATCTTCCCCGAGGTCAGCTTCTACCAGCTTTTCCATTCTCCTGTAGATAATTCGTGTTAAAATTTTGCAACCATGACTTATCAAACTGATGGTTCTGTAATTTTCACACCTGTCTGCGCCTGATTTCTTTGGAATGGGGATTATTACATTTTTCTTAAAGTCTGAGGGCATTTCGCCTGTCTCATACATCCTACACACCAGTTCAAATAGTCTTGTCATGGCTGGCTCTCCCAGAGACTTTAGTAGCTCTGAGGGTATGTCATCTACTCCTGGGGCCTTGTTCCGACCTAGGTCTTTCAAGGCTCTGTCAAATCCATCTCTCAGTATAGTATCTCCTATTTCATCTTGATCTACTTCCTCTTCCCTTCGTACAACATCGTCTCTAAGTTCATTTCCTTTGTAGAGCTGCTCTATTTACTCTTTCCACCTTTCAGCTTTCCCTTCTTTGCTGAGAACTGGTTTCCCATCTGAGTTCTTGATATTCATAGAGCTGCTTTTCCTGTCCCCAAATGTCTCTTTTATTTTCCTGTAGGCGGTATCTAGTTTTCCCCTTGTTATACATTCTTCTTTTAGCCACTCCTGCTTAGCCATTTTTCACTTCCTGTCAATCTCATTTTTTAGTCGTCTGTACTCCATTTTGCCTGTTTCATTTACTGCATTTTTATATTTTCTACTTTCATCAATTAAATTTAGTATCTCCTGTGATATCCAAGGATTTTTTGTAGGTCTTGCCTTTCTACCTATTTTGTCCTCTGCTGCCTTCACTATTTCATCTCTCAATGCTTCCCAGTCCTCTTCTACTGTTTTACTTCCCCCTGTTTCTATCAATTGTTGCCTAAATCTCCCTCTGAAATTCTCCAGAACTTCAGCTTCCTTCAATTTATCTAAGTCCCATCTCCTTATTTTCCTACCTTTCTGCAGTTTTTTCAGCTTCAGCCTACAGTTCATAACTAACAAGTTATGGTAAGAGTCTGTATCTGCCCCTGGGTATGTCTTGCAGTTTATAACCTGATTCCGGAATCTATGTCTTACCATTATAAAATCTATCTGATACCTTCCGATGTCTCCTGGTCTCTTCCACGTATACAACCTTCTTTTGTGATTCTTAAACCACGTGTTTGTTACGATTAAATCATGTTCTGTGCAAAATTCTACCAGACGACTTCCTCTTTCATTCCTCCTGCCCAGTCCATATTCTCCTACTATTTTTCCTTCTCTTCCTTTTCCTACTATCGAATTCCAGTCTCCCATCACAATTAAGTTTTCCTCTCCCTTAATTGTCTGAATAATTTCTTTTACCTCCTCATATATTTCTTCGATCTCCTCATCATCGGCAGAGCTAGTTGGCATATAAACCTGTACTACTGTTGTCGGTATCTATCTTGACAATGATAATGCGATCACTGTGCTGCTCATAGTAGTTTACCCGCATTCCTATTTTCTTATTCATTATCAGTCCTACTCCTGTGATACCCCCAACTGATTTTGTACTTATAATCCTGTACTCTCCTGACCAGAAATCCTGTTCATCCTGCCACCGAACTTCACTAATACCCACTATATCTAACTTCAACCTATCCATTTCCCTTTTTAAATTTTCTAATTTACCTACCCTATTAAGCGATCTAACATTCCACGCTCCGATCCGTAGAATGCCAGTATTGTCTTTCCTGATGATCACATCCTCCTGAGTAGTCCCCTCCCGGAGATCCGAATGGGGACTATTTTACCTCCGGAATATTTTACCCGAGAGGATGTCATCATCATATTTCCAGACAGTAGAGCTGCATGTCCTCGGGAAAAGTAACGGCTGTAGTTTCCCCTTGCTTTCAGCCGTTCGCAGTAGCTGTGTGGCAAAGCCACATTAGCTGATGTTACAAGGCCAGCTCAGTTAATCATCCAGACTGTTGCCCCTATAACTACTGAAAAGGCTGCTGCCCCTCTTCAGGAACCACACGTTTGTCTGGCCTCTCCACAGATACCCCTCCGCTGTGGTTGCACCTATGGTACGGCTATCTGCATCGTTGAGGCACGCAAGCCACCCCACCTCGGCAATGTCTGTGGTTCATTAAAAAAATTAAATGAATTGGTGGATCTATCTTCTCAAGGTTTAAAAATAGCTAACAAATAAAAGTTTGTTTGCTATTAGATACGTGATATTGTAAGGAAATACTACTACTCCATTTCAGTCTGTCACCACCAAGGGAGAAAATTGTATGTTCTTATAGAGATTTCTGGACCTGGTAGGTTAAAATCACATGATGTGCCGATACCATATCCTACATTGATAGCAAGTAAATCGTTTCGGTTTTCTTCAGTGTTTGACACTATCAGTTAAACTCGCATGAATTTCATTTGCGAATGTAGCTTTAACACCATTTACTTGACTAAAACGAAAGAAATGCCTCAGTACAATAATTGTGAAAACCCTTTTGCAGTTTTATCTACATCTCATTAGCAGTAATGTATGTTGTGAATCGTAGATATTAGCACGTTACAAGCTGTCACACGTTTTGAATGTGAGATTTGGCAATTCCGTGAAGTCCTGTCGTGTCAACTGCACGCCGACCACTGTAGCAACGGCAGAACCACATGTAGCAACCGCCACAACTCGCGCCAATAGGTAGAAGGCGCCCGTCCACGCCCACAGAAGCCGGTGACAAGATTGCTGTCTATGGCGCCCATATAGCCAGCCACAAAGATTACATTTTAGATTAGATTAGATTAGTTTTTCATTCCATAGATCCACGTTGAGGAGATCCTCGTGGATGTGGAACATGTCAAGAAACAAAATTTACAAGTTGAATAATAGATAATACTAATAATATAAATACAGATGCATACATTTTAAGGGTATTTTAGCTGATAATATAATAATACTAATATAGTATGAGTACTTGCATCTTGTGGTACAATTTAGAAATTCACTAATGGAGTAGAAGGAGTTGTACACTAGAAAGTCTATTAGGTTCCTTTTAAACTGATCTTTAATTGTAGCTAAATTTTTTATACTTGATCGTAAATTATTGAAACTATGTGTTCCTGAGTAGTGGACTCCTTTTTGAACTTAAGTATGTGCTTTTAAGTCATTGTGTAGATCATTTTTATTCCCAGTATTGTATGCATGAAGTGAGCTATTTGTTGGGAAAAGGGATATATTATTTACGACCTCACCGAGATCGCTACATGGTTCAACCGGTGGCTCCTTTCTGTCAATCCCAATAAATCACTTGCAATCATCGTAGATCGCACCACAGCTTTCTTCCGCCCTCATTATTTCTACCTTATCCTCCGAGGTTTCCTATGCGCCACACTCCTACTCTCAAGCACCTTAGGCTCACCCTTGATGGACCCTTCTCCTGGACTCCTCTGCACAGTTCACCAGAAGGCCATGTCCCTTCTCAACCCCCTTAAACTCCTTGCTGGTCGGATGTGGGGCCTCAACCTATACACTCTCCTATATACCTATAAATCCACCATACATCCCGTCCTATGCAGCTTCCATCCCGCCTGCATTTTCGCCCCCTTACCTACTATCGTACCTTTCAAATCCTCGAACGCCACGCCCTCTGCCTCACCTACCGCATCTGCCTCCCTTCCCCTTCGTGGATCCTATACAATCCCATCCCATTCCCTCATCTCCTCCAGTTAATCAAACATATCCGGCGCCTGTATATTTGCCACAAGATAGAATCCTGCAACCCTTTGGTCTACCCCATCCTTACCCATCCTGGGCCTCTGCTGGTCTGCTCTCACCTCACCGAGTTCACTGCTTTGTGAAACCGGTGGCTTCTTTCTGTCAATCCCGATAAATCGCAGGCAATCATCATGGGTCGTACCACCCCTTCCTTCCACCTCCATTATTTCTACCTTATCCTCCACGGTCGTCCTATCCACCACACTCCTACCCTCAAATACCTTGGCCTCACCCTTGAGAGACTCCTCTCCTGGACCCCTTACCTCCCGCACAATTCGCCAGAAGGCCATGTGCCGTCTCAACCTCCTTAAACTGCTCGCTGGTCAGATGTGGGGCCTCAATCCATCCGCTCTCCTATATACCTATAAATCCATCACGTGTCCCGTCCTATGCAGCTTCCATCCTGCCTGGATTTTCGCTCCCCCTACCTACTGTAGAACCCTTCAAATTTTCGAATGCTACACCCTCAGCCTCTCCTACTGCATCTGCCTCCTCTCGCCCACAAGGATCCTCTACACATCATCCTGTTCCCACATCTCCTCCAGTTTCTTGAATATATCCAGCGCCTGTACATTTCCCACAACACAGAATCCCACAACCCTTTGGTCTACCCTGTCCTTACCCATCCTGGGCCTCTGCCACGCTTTCACCATTGTATCCCTCCCTCCCCTCATCTCCACACTCTCCACATCCTCTTCCCAGGGTAACTTCCCACACCTCCCTCTCCCAGATGTCGCCCTCCGATTGGAAATCTATCCCTCATACCACCCCTGATCCTCTCCCTGTAGATTCAGCACCCCCTCTCCCTCTCCTTTTCCGGTCCCTCCCACCTTCTGCCTCTCCTCTCCCTTGGAGTCACTACACTCCCTCCACAGTCCTATCCCTCCTCCTCCTCCTACTCCCGCGCTTCCAACCCCCTCCCCTTCCCCTTTGAGGGCCCTCCCCTCAGGCAGTGTTTTGAACTTATTGCTCCGTCCAGTGTTGTGCATAGCATCGTCATCAGTATCTATTTTTATAGTGCAATATCCGCAGTTCCAGACAATCTTTGCAGTCGCCAGTTTTAAGTGTTTCATCGTGTTCAGTGCTCCTGTCTCAATGTGTTTTTAGCATCACTGTGGCACAGACTTTTACATTAAGAACTACATTCGTTTGCAATTTGCATTTACGTCGACATTGCTCCACGTATAATTTTAATGTTCTCCATTTGTAACTTCATTTTTACTACTGTTTATAAGTTTATTTTCTTTATTTGTAATATCACATGGCTGAAGGACAGCGTAGAAGACTGCTGCTGCCAGCCCACCTGTATGTACAGGTGTTAAAATAAAGGGAAATAAAAGCTGGTCTGACCAGTCAGTCAGCCACAATATCTATGAGCAGCAGCCATAAGAAGTAACCTGATGCAGTAGTTCGGTCTGTAATTTCGAACATGACAGGCTAGAACGAGCACGAGGAAAACACAGATGTGGTTGTTCGTTAGCCTCCCAAGCGACAATACTGACATCCTCCCGACTGCCGCAGAAGTAGGAGCCTTGTCCAGTTCTAGCCAGCACGGACGCCAGACGCAGACCCCTGCCCCCTGCTGCGGTGACCGCGCGGAGTTTCCTGGCGCCCATTACGGGCCGGCCGGCCGGCCATCACCCTCCCCCCTCCACCTGCATTGTGCCAGCAGACAATGGCGCCACTTGGCGCCTCATTATCGCAGCGGGCGGCCGTGACGTCACAGCAGGTCGAGGCCGCCCCTGGGACCGCCCTCGCCGTCGCCCTCGAGTGTCTGGGAGTCAGCATCTCCCCCACCCCCTCCCATCACCGATGCTCTGACGCCAGGTGCCGCTCTCGTTCCAAACCCCCCCCCCCTCCCTCTGGCTCTCGAAACTTTTGCAACTTCACGGATTGCATGTTCAGCAATACGCTGGCACACATCTGCCTCTTGGAGGCTTGGCAACTTGTCGGAATTGCGTCACGCCAGACAGGCGGAGGCAGCGCTTTCAGTGCCGACACATCATTGCAGTGTTGGGATGCCTCCTGCCGCGGCACGGGGCTCTGGTTAACGGAACAGTAAGTACCGGTCCAGACCGATCGTGTACTGACGCCGGACATGAAACCATCGCCGACAGAAAAACTAAACGCGAGGGTGTGGATCATTGGCCACACAGTATATGCAATCATACACCTGAAACTAAAAGAAAAGCTTCCACACCTGGAGTATTTATGTCAAATAAGGCAACTAAGAAAATACACTACCGAACTTTAAAATTGCTATGCCAAAAAGAAATGCAGATGATAAACGGGTATTCATTGCACAAATATATTACACTAGAACTGACATGTGATTACATTTTCACGCAGTTTGAATTCATAGATCCTGAGAAATCAGTAGTACCCAGAACAACCACCTCTAGCCGTAATAACGGTCTTGATACGCCTGGGCATTGAGTCAAATAGAGCTTGGATGGAATGGAGCTACAACACGATACCACAGTTCATCAAGAGTAGTGACTGGCGTATTGTGACGAGCGAGTTCAATGTTCAAATGTTTGTAAATATTATGGAACTTAACTACGGGGTCATCAGTCCCTAAACTTACAAACTACTTATGAACTACTTACGAACTAGGATGGCACAAATATCCATGCCCGAGGGGGGATTCGAACCCCCGACCGTAGTGGCCGTGCAGACCGTGACTGAAGCGCCTCAGTCCCCTCGGCCACCGCGGCCGACACGAGCCAGTTACTCGGCCACCACTGACCAGACTTTTTAATTGATGGGGGATCTGGAGAAAGTGCTGGGGAGCGCAAAATTCGAACATTTTCCGTATCCAGTAAAGCCCGTACAAGACCTGCAACATACGGTCGTGCATTATACTGCTGAAATGTAGATTCGGAGGGATCGAATGAAGGGTAGAGCCACCGGTCGTAACATATCTGAAATGTAACGAACACTGTTCAAAGTGTCGTCGATGAGAACAAGAGGTAACAGAGACGTGTAATCAATGGCATCCCATACCATCACGCCGGTGATACACCAGTATGGAGATGACGAATACACGCTTCCATTGTGCGTTCACCGCGATGTCGCCAAACACGGATGCGACCATCATGATGCTGTAAATAGAACCTGGATTCATCCGAAAAAAATGACGTTTCGCCATTCGTGCCCCAGGTTCGTCGTTGCGTACACCATCACAGGCGCTCCTGTCTGTGATGCAGCGTCAAGGGTAACCGCAGTCGGCCGCGGTGGCCGAGGTGACTGACGCGCTCCAGTCACGGTCAGCACGGCCACTACGGTCGGGGGTTCGAATCCCCTCTCGGGCATGGATATTTGTGCCGTCCTAGTTCGTAAGTAGTTTGTAAGTTTAGGGACTGATGACCCCGTAGTTAAGTCCCATAAGCTTAACAAACATTTGAACATTTCGTAACCGCAGCCATGGTCTCCAAGCTGATAATTAATGCTGCTGCAAACGTCGTCGAACTGTTCGTGCAGTTCGTTGTTATCTTGCAAACGTCCCCATCTGTTCACACAGGGATAGAGACGTGGCTGCACTATCCGTTACAGCCACGTGGACAAGATGCGTGTCATCTCGACTGCTTTATTTGATTTGATTTGATTTTTTCAGGGAGGCCAAAACAGTCTTGGTCCAACCCGCCACTGCCCGCACCGAAACTAAGTTTATTGTGCGGTATCGCTCCCTGTATATCTAGTAAAGCCAACCAATGCCCTTGAACAGTGCAAGGAGTCCCTTACCAGTTCTTTATTAAACACAATTACTTCGGGTCTTGTTGTCCCAAATGTTCTGTGCCTTTTACTCTCCAATGCAATGCATTCGAAGATTAGATGTGATGCAGTTTCATCGCCGTCATCACAGATACTACATTTAGGGCCCTCTTCTGTTATTCCCATTGTATGAAGGTGTTTTTTAAAATTCCCATGGCCTGCCAGCAATCTAACCATGAGTCTAATCTCTCTCCTGTTCAGGCCCAGGATTGCAGAGCTTCTTTTAAAACATGGCTTTGGCATAATTACCTTGCCATGTTTTTGTTGACTTTGATCCAATATTCTACGTGCTGTCTTCTGAGCCAGTTACGTAGCTCCGATTTGATCATTGCCTTGGTGATTGTCAGGACAGGTTCCGGTCCAATAAATGGAGTCTCTGCCCCCATCCTGGCTAATTTGTCAGCATGTTCGTTGCCACTGATCCCCGAGTGGCCAGGGACCCACAATAAGTTTACTCTATTGCTTTCCCCTAGCTCCACCAGAACCCTGTGACATTCTGCAACAATTTTAGACCTTGTTGCAGGAGCTGCCAGTGATCTCAGGGCTGCCTGGCTGTGTGAATAGATGTAGATGCTACGATCTTTGTAGCACCTACGCAAATTCTCCTCCACACACGCCCTGATGGCAGTGATTTCAGCCTGGAATACTGAGGCCAGTTTCCCTACAGAGATGACGCCCTCCAGTCTTGGCTGCACCCCGTATACCCCGGCCCCTACGCCTTGGTCTGATTTTCACCCGTTAGTGAACCAGACAATATCCCCCATACGGTGTCGAACTATTTTCTCCCACTGCTCCCTACTTCCAATTGTTATATTGAAAGGCTTGTTGAAATAGTATGGGGTTATAATATAGTCGGCTGACATTTCCCCAACCTTTCCTACATTTACCTCACTCACTATTTTAGTGTGTGATTCTGGATATCCCAAAGAGTTCCAGTTGTTGCCAGTTTTGAGTCTGTATGCACCAGCCGCTGCCTCCATCTTGACCCAAAGGTGTAATGGGGGCATATACAGCATGGTTTCCATCCCAGCAGTTGGTGTGCTGCTAATTCCGCCTGTTATGGTTAAGCAGGCTAATCTCTTCACCTTAACAAGCTCCTTAGAAGCAACCTGCTGTTCTCTCGACTGCTAGTGATAAGAGGCCGTTGGGATCTAGCCTGGCGTTCCCTCCTGAACCCACCGATTCCATATTATGTTAACAGTTATTGGATCGCGACCAACGCGAGCAGCAATGTCGTGATACGATAAACCGCAATCGCGATAGGCTACAATCCGACCTTTATCAAAGTCGGAAACGTGATGGTACACACTTCTCCTCCTTACACGAGGCATCACAACAACGTTTCACTAGTAAACGCCGGTCAACTGCTCTTTGTGTATGAGAAATCGGATGGAAACTTTCCTCGTGTCAGCACGTTGTAGGTGTCGCAACCGGCGCCAATCTTGTGTGAATGTTCTGAAAAGCTAATCATTTCCATATCTCAACATCTTCTTTCTGTCGGATAAATTTCGCGTCTGCAGTACGTTATCTTCGTGGTATAGCAATTTTAATGTCCAGGAGTGTATGACGCATTGTTTCGTAGTTTACTTGCAATGTCTTTAATCCACGGCTATCAAAAGGTACTTGGGACCTAAATATAGGACTCCGTTAAATTTGCAGAACCCTTTATTTTGTTTTCGTTTCTTTTTCCTTACTCATTAGTATGTGATCTGCCTTCTGTTGTTCCTATTTAAAGTTTATTCTTAATTCTTTAAGAGTATATGGCCTTCTTGAGGTTAAAGACGATATGCAGGAGTATCTTCGTGAGTGTAAATTTTGGAGCTGGGTGGGGTATCCTCACTTACCAAATTTTAGGTTGGTTTTCTCTTCACCCTTCATTTCCTATTTGCAAGATACTTCTCTTGCACATCAGTAAGGGTGCATTTCGTTATTACTTGTCACATTTTACGTGTTTTAATACAAGCCTGCCAAGAAGAAAGTGCGGTGGGTCACTTAAACATGGCAATGGAGGGATGCTACTTTTTGCTGCAAGGAAACGTCCTTTCAGTTTACTCTCTCAGCCTGACAGAAAAACAATATCATTGGCAAGTTGCAAACATTTTATTTCTTCTCCCATTACCATTGCATTCATGTGCACCTCCGCAGTTGGCGAATAGGTCCCCGTAGCCAACCTAACAGAGGAAGGAGGACTCACCGTTACCTATCTTGTGGCCGCTGGCAGTGACGGAGTTACAACCGTCATGTTGGATGGCCTGAACTGGTGCAGATTTGCATGACGCGAAAACTCCTCTCCCTCCGCCACCACGTGCTACATCGACTGTTTGAAATAACGGCTGAAGGAAAAACCGGACAATATTTCGACATCCTGGCCATTTTCTGTAATAATTAAATGTGTAGTGACAAAATTATGCTGCTCCCTCAAACCAATGCTCCTCTATGTAGACAATACTTCGGTAGTGTCGGTGGGCCTGGGAAATGCCTATTATCGTGCGATGAAATTTTAATTATTATTAATTAACTAATTAACCGGTCTGAGTGTGTAATCAATAAACTTGGGATTTCATCTGGATTTAGAATTTGTAATTTTATATATCACTTATCCTCTGTCTAACGACTGGTCCGGCAGATTTTGTGGCTTGGTCACGTCTCTTTTAGCGTTACCGGAATTCATTGTGTTAAAAATTCGTGATGCCATGGTGACCAAAGTTCATAAAGCAATCAAGAAGGCAAGGAGCGTGTTTTGTTAGGAAGAGCCCATATGCAATTGTTAGAATCGCACTTAGATCGTGGACATCGTTTAGTTCCGGTACAATGGATGTAGAGGAATTGTAGACTAAATATAAATGCGTTGTAAATAAAGGGTTAGAGAAATATGTGCCTGTAAAGTCGATTAGGTAAAGCAGTCAACAATCGGAAGATTGCTTTTACCACCACAGTGCTTTACTAGGCATGGTCCTGTTTGCAGGTGGTATGCCGTTGCCTTCCTCCGAACTGACTTACCCAGCCAGTTATAGGGGAACCTGCAATTTAACCTGGGTTCGGAACAAGGTGCTTCTCGATATTTTTCACATCTGAAACACTGCTAGGAGTGAAATACATGGAAGGATAAATATTCTAGGACCTGAGGGGGGATCGAACCCACAACGTTTGGATTTGTAGTCTGCCATTCTACCGCTGTGCTACCGGGCAGATTAAAGATGAAAAATATCCACCGCGGTATCATAATAATATCAGAAAGCTACTGCGAGCAAAGGCTGCTTCACTCCCAGTTCAAAACATAACACACAAATGATGAAGCAAAAGAGTAGAGATTCGAGCGTCTATTCAAAGATCGATGCACGAAGCATGCAATAATTACCAAAGCCATACCTTAGCAAAACATCTTTCTGAGAACCAGAATAGATCGATAATCGGGTCAAAGCCCACTATCCAGTCACTCTTTGATAGCTGTTTCCTGTGTTGAGAAGCAGCTGAGAGCTAAATACAAAAAAGTCTCCTGGTCCAGTATGAAATACCAGTTCTGTTTTACGAAGACTATTCTGCGGAATTGACCCCTTACTTAGCTTACATTTATCACGAATCTTTAATTCAGCGCAAAATTCCTAGTGATTGGGAAAAAGCGCAGGTGACTCCCGTTTAAAAGAAAGTAAAGAGAACTGACCATATAATTACAGGTCAATATCATTGACATCAGTTTCCTGTAGAATTTTGGAGCATATTCTCAGTTAGAATATAGTAAATTTCCTTGAGACAGAAAAGCTTCTTTCTATGAATCAGCACGGGTTTAAGAAACATCGTTCATGTGAAACTCAGCTTGCCCTTTTCTCACATGACAACTTGCGAGCCATGGGTGAAGGGCGACAGGCTGATTGTGTTTTTCTCGACTTTAAAAAGGTATTTGACGCGGTGCCACACTGCAGACTGCTAACGAAGATGCGAGCTTATGGAATAATGGAATAGGTTCACAGATTTATGACTGGCTGGAAGACTTCCCAAGTAATAAAACGCAGTACGTTGTCCTCGACAGCGAGCGTTCATGAGAGGCGTGCCCCAGGGGAATGTGATAGGACAGCTATTATTTTCTATCTATATAAATGATCTGATGGACAGAGTAAGTTGTAATTTGCGGTTGTTTGCTGATGATGCTGTGGTGTATGGGAGGGTGTCGTGTTTAACTGACTGTAATAGCATACAGGATGACTTGGACAAAATTTCTAGTTTGCGCGAAGAATGGCAGCGAGCTCTCAATGTAGAAAAATATATGGTGATACTCATGAGTAGGAAAAACAACCCCATATTGTTTGAATAAAGCATTAGTAGCGAGCTTCTTCATGCAGTCGCGTCGTTCAAATATCTAGGCGTAACACTGCAGAGCGATATTAAATGGAACGAACATGTAAGGACAGTTGTGATGAAGGCGGACAGCCGACTTCCGTTTATTGGGAAAATTTTGGGAAGATGTACTGCATCTATAAAGGAGTCCGTGTATAAAACGCTTTTACGACCACGTGTTGAGTATTGCTCAAGTGTTTAGGACTCGCAGCTGATCAGTTTAAAGGAAGACATAGAAGCAGTTCAGAGGCGAGCAGCTAGATTCGTTACTGGTAGGTTCGACTAATGCGCGAATGTCACGGAAATGCTCCGGGAACTCAAATGGGGATCTCTGGAGGAAAGACGACGTTCTTTTCGAGAAATTCTGATGAGGAAATTTAGATGGCCGAAATTTGAAGCTGACTGTAGAAAGATGTTGCTCCCACCTACATACATTTCGCGTAATGATCACAAAGACAAGATAAATTAGGACTCGTACAGAGGCATATAGGCATTGTTTTTTTCCTCGTTCTACTTGGGAGTGGAATAGGAAAAGAAATGCCTAGTAGTGGTACAGTGTACCTTCCGCCAAGCACCTTACGGGGGGATTGCGGAGTATGTATGTAGATGCAGACGTATTTTGTGTTTGGCAACACAATCAACATCTACATTGGATATTCTGCAAATCACATTTACGTGCCTGACAGAGGGTTCATCGAACCGCCTTTATAGTATTCATCTCCCATTCCACTCTCGAATAGCGCGCGGGAAGAAAGAACACCTGAATCTCTCCGTTTGAGTTCTGAGTTCTCGTATTTTATACTGATGATCATTTCTATCTATGTAAGTTGGAGTCAACAATATATTTTCGCATTCGGAGGAGAATGTTGCTGATTGGAGTTTCTTAAGTAGACCACGCCGCATCGATAAGCGCCGTTGTTATAATCATTCCCATCCCAGGTCCTGTATCATTTCCGTGACGCTGTCTCCTCTGTATCGTGACGAAACGAGATGCCCTTCTTTGAACTCTTTCGATGTCCCCCGTCAAACCCACCTGATAAGGATCCCACACTGAGCTGCAATACTCCAAAAATGGACGGACAAGCGTAGTGTATGCAGTTTCTTTTGTAGTTCTGTTGCATGTTTTGAGGGTTCTGTTAATAAAACGCAGTCTCTGGTTCGCCTTTCTACGTGTTCCTTCCAGTTTAAGTCTGACGTAATAATAATTCCTAGATATTTTGTGGAGTTTCCGGTCTTCACGTTTGATTGATTTATCTTGTAAACAATGTTTAACGGATTTCTTTTCGTACACACTTCGCATTATTTAGAGTCAATTGCCAATTTTTACACCATAGTGATATCTTATTTAGATCGTTCTGCAGTTGGTTTTGATCTTCAGATGATTTTACTAGACGGTAAATGACGGCGTCATCTGCAAACAACGTAAGAAAGCTATTTAGATTTTCTCCCAAGTCGTTTATGTAAATAAGGAACAGCAGAGAAGCAATGACACTACCCTGTAGAACGTCCGATATCACCTCTGTTTTAGTCGCTGCCTTACCATCGACTATTACAAATTGTGTCCTCTCTGACAGGAAATCCCCTATCCAGTCGCAAATTTGGGACGATATACTATAACCACGTAATTTGATTAAAAGCCGTTTGTGCGGTACAGTATCAAAAGCCTTCTGGAAATCAAGAAATACCGAATCAATTTGAGAACCCTGATCGATAGCACTCATTACTTCGTGTGAGTAAAGAGCTAGTTGTGTTTCGCATGAACGATACTTTCTAAATCCGTGTTGACCTTGGGTCAGTAGATCATTCTGTTCCAGATAATTCATAATATATACCATTTCTGTACAAAAACAATGATGATACTAACTTTCAGAATGTCGGTCATCAAATACCTTATGACCTAGACTTGGTTTTATCGGAATTCTTATGCAGCAAATATACTGAGAATGTTGATCTAAAGATTTCACTGTGGAAGAAAGTAACTTGTAAGAATACAGAGGTGACATATGACAACAAGTGGCACAATGGAAATAGAACTGGAGCAGTGACGGTGAGACACGCCCTCCCTCTGAGTGAGACAGATCACTCGGCTGTGCCCTGATCAGCTGGCGGCGCCAGCAGTCGTCGCGTTTCATTTCTGCCTTCACGGGGCGGCTATTGGCTGCCGCTGACCGCCCGTTACGGCCGCTTCGCTGCCCCCTAATTAAATCCCGGCCCCCCTGCTCCCTTGCCCCCTCCAGCGCCCCCCACAGCCGCCAGCGCTCAGCTCTCAGCAGCCACCAGCCAGCAGCTCCCAGGCCGAGTTAATCCCCGCATTAGGGGCAGCGCTGTGGGGCTCCAGCCGCGATAAGATCGCACCACCCACGGGCTGGGCGCCTGCCTATTCACACCACTGGACAAAGCGACCTCCATTTTGTTTTGCAGGAATTCTTATTCATAATTATAAGGCCCATCAGTTGCAGGGAATATTTTTATTGATCTTTACTCAGATTTTGCCACCACTTCAGAATGAAATACTGGGTGATCAAAAAGTCAGTATAAATTTGAAAACTTAATAAATCACGGAGTAATATAGATAGAGAGGTAAAAATTGACACATATGCTTGGAATGACATGGGGTTTTATTAGAACAAAAAAAAGTTCAAAAATGTCCAGCAGATGGCGCTTCATCTGATCGGAAAAGCAATGATTAGCTTAACAAATTAAGACAAACAAAAAACGATGTTTAAAAAATTCTCAGTCTCTGTTGCAAGATTTTATTCTCCAATAACGCGTTTCGCGCTGTTAGTGCAACGTCAGATTGGTCGGAAATGGAGCCACAGAACTATCTAAAGCTGTGGAGGAGGTATCTTAACAATTTGTGTTGTCATTGGGCCCCATAGCAGCAGAGGAGTCGCTGTCACGGCAGGTCCACGTTTACAACTGGAGTTGTCGCCACAGCGACAGCGACTCCTCTGCTTCTATGGGGCCCAATGACAACACAAATTGTTAAGATACCTCCTCCACAGCTATAGATAGTTCTGTGGCTCTATCTCCGCCCAATCTGACGATGCGCTAACAGAGCGAAACGCGTTATTGGAGAATAAAATATTGCAGCAGAGACTGAGAATTTTTTAATTATTCAACACTGTTGCTGCACCAGCCGCCACCACCATCATCATGGAATGGAATGAAATGCAAAGACGATATTCTTTACAGGAAATGCTCAATTTGTTCACCATCATTCTTCAACAATAGCTGTAGTCGAGGCATAGTGTTGTGAACAGCACTGTAAAGCATGTCCGGAGTTATGGTGAGGCACTGGCGTCGGATGTTGTCTTTCAGCATCCCTAGAGATGTTGGTCGATCACGATACACTTGCGACTTCAGGTAACCCCAAAGCCAATAATCGCACGGACTGAGGTCTGGGGACCTGGGTGGTCAAGCATGACGAAAGTGGCGGCTGAGCACACGATCATCACCAAACGATGCGCGCAAGAGATCTTTCACGTGTCTAGCAATACTTTGGTTTTATTTTTGTTTTTGTTTTTTTAGTTTTTACTTATTTATTTATTTTTTGTTCTAATAAACCCCATGTCATCCCAAGCATGTGTGTCAATTTTTACCTCTCCATCTACATTATTCCGTGATTTATTAAGTTTTTTTAATTTATACTGACTTTTTGATCACCCGGTAAATTTATCTATGCCTTTAAGGATAGGCGGTAGGCCCTATCTCGCCATTGTTAAATTACGTAAATTTATGTACTTTTTTTTCTTGAAGACTTAAATATAATGATATAAAATTTTTGTAGCTTATTATCACACATATCTTGAATACAATGAAGCAGAATAAAAACATTTTCTTATTAAATTTATAAGATATAATTTCTTAAATTAAGATACAAGTTTTTATTAAAATTTTATGCATTAATCCTTCATTATTGTGTAATGATGTGATATTTTTTAGTAATCCTGTTTCTTGAAGACTTAAATATAATGATATAAAATTTTTGTAGCTTATTATCACACATATCTTGAATACAATGAAGCAGAATAAAAACATTTTCTTATTAAATTTATAAGATATAATTTCTTAAATTAAGATACAAGTTTTTATTAAAATTTTATGCATTAATCCACCATTATTGTGTAATGATGTGATATTTTTTAGTAATCCTGCTTCAGTGAGCCAAATCTGAAAATTTGATCACAGTTGTTTTAGTACTTTCTGAGAAAAAAGTGCAAACGTATGTAAAAATGTAGTTTCCCAGAAAATGCAGAAATTGTTCATTGTTCTTAGTATTTACAATTTTATCTACCTCCAACTTCAAAAACAGCCAGCTCCATAGTGATCATCGCCGTCCTGCTCTTCCTGCTGCTTCAAAAGCTTCCTTTTCTTGATCAATTTCAGTTTCTTAGTACTCATTTGAGAGGTGTAGCCTGATTTGACTAGTCGTATCCTGTCTAACAGCTGCAAACCTTTCATAGTATTTATACGAGAATCAATACTAAGAAATTTCAATACCCCAATCCTTCCCACATTACCACCATTTCTTGAAGTTTCTGGTATTTCTAGGCATTTTCAGCATCTTCAGAATGTTACGTGACCAAGAAAACTCACTCACAGCATGACAGAACTACAGAAACGTATTGCCCGAAACATAGGTTGCTGACAATTTAGCGCACAAAAGGAATATCTTGGTTTACAGCAGTGTAGCCAACACATGCTAGAAAATCTCCCCTAGCTCGATTGAAAACCACAACCTTCTATATGAAACAGGTATAAAATTACGAATATTCTAAAATTAACATGTCATACGATCGAGACTCTTATCTTCTGCGCACAGATTATTTTAAAAATATAAATAAAATACGTAAATTTCACGGATCACAATAAATTTTGCATCATTATATTCACAAGAGACCAAATAATGTAATTAAAAAAGTCATTTTTTGAGCGTTTTTGCTTACGGATTCCCCTTAAGTGAATGAATTCTGATTACCAAATAATAGTATGAAGTGTGGAATTTTTAATAAAATATAAAATAATTTACTTAGTACATCACATATAATGCATTACAAATGTTGTGAGTTACCTCGCTCAATTCATTGAATGAAATGTATGAAAACAATTTATTTTCAAACACGGCGTGGTATCACAATCAGATTTAAAAACTTTGTTCCAATGGACAACACTTACGTGAACCGGCCTTGTATGATGAACTAATGTAAGAACAGTCCAGATTTAAATTGTACATTGTCTACAGGGCCTACTGCCGTGGCATAAAAATACAGTTACGACTAAAACATAGGCTCAATAAACGACAAAAGAATTTAAAAGAATAAAATAGTACTATATAGTCAAAATTAGTATAACTGTCATTCTTTTTTCTCCATATAGGAGGTATTCAGACGATTACTAAATAAAATTTTCAAAACTTCCTGTACCTTTTCTATTCATCCGATCTTCCTGAAATTTGGCAGAGTTTCATCGTCTTGCTTACTGACTAAAGGGATTTAGTGCTAACCTTGTACCTGAATTGTAAGAGGTACTTAATCTAAAATGTTTTTATACTTTCACAGAACAAATTTTGTTCTGGGTTGAAAATTTGTGATTCAATAAAATAAATGATGAAATCACTCCTCCAAGCATATTAAATTAATTCAGACATAAATAAAAATGTTATATTTTTCAGCATTAACGTTGGGAGACTGAATACTAATCACATTTGTGCAATTATTCATAAATGCAGCTGCTCTGTAACTGTAACGTGCTGATGCGGACGTCACGCCCAATTGTGTAATCGTTTGTGAGCAACACAAGAGGGGCACATACCGTAATACTCAAATTACATAGGAGACAATAGGGAAAGCTTGCATCCCTGATATGTGAACAAAATAAAGAGAAACACTTTAGTAGACGATCAGTACAGTAACACACACATAGATTTTCAGCACTGTGAATGAGTTGAATTTTATCATTTATTATTACTTTTTTAAGTAAGAGAAGAACGATAGCCGAGCACATTGAGCAGCTATGCTACGATGCGCGAGGCCATTTCCCGTCGGGGATTGAAATCCTCCCTCCCTCTTAGGGCACGGCTGTTTCTGTCGTCTTTAGTATAAGGTAGTTCATAAGTAGTTTGTAAGTTTAGGGACTGATGACCACGCAGCTAAGTCCCTTAAGCTTACAAACATTTGAACATTTGACTTTTGATGATAGCAATGTGTGGTCAACAACCAACAAATTTATCCGGTACAGAGACGTGACTGAATTTACGTTTTTAGATACAATAAACAAAAAATTTCTTTGTTCTCATATAGTTAACTGGCTTATCCAAGAACTATGCCATTACGTGAGAGCAACGGAAATTACAACAGGCATGAACGTGAGGAAAATAACGCCTCATTATTGGGAGCGGTGTTGACAAACAAGATACCGTGGCGCAACTTCACACGTTTACAAGTTGCAATTTGGAACTGTTAAAGAAACCCCTGTTTATCAATTTTAGCTGTCCATTTTCTTATAACGTACCTAAAAATTCCAATTTCTTCCATAACGTAAAAGTCACCATCCATTCTTTTGATTATGCAAATTTTCAGTTTTTTCCGCTCTTTTGTATGATGTCCCAAAAAACATGCTGAGATCGATGAGTTGTATGCATTAGTGCCTTTGTACCTGAAAGGTGTTCTTTATATCCATACTTAAAACCTCTTTGTGTTTGATGTAAAATACTGGACAAACAGATCATTCATTTTTCCAGAAAACTGAGCTGCATAAGTGATCATACACGGTTCTAATGACATGGCTGAAATTTTTATGTAAACTGTTATCAGTGGAAAATGCTACTTTTCAAACATACTTCCAACTCCAATGTTGAAACTTGCAACACGCACCTGACACGCATTTTATTTAGTTTTCAATGTATTTTGACTGTAGAAAAGTTTATATGTGGGATACATGAATCTTAAGAACTCAAAATTGCACTGATGATCTTCAATCATATATATAAGAGTCAGTATAAAGTTGAAAACTTAATAAATGACGGAATAATGTAGATAGAGAAGTGGAAATTGACACACATGCTTGGAATGACATGGGATTTTATTAGAACAAAATAAAAGTTCAAAAAAGTCCGACATCTGGCGCTTCATCTGATCAGAAAAGCAATAATTAGCATAATAAATTAAGACAAAGATGATGATCTTTACAGGAAATGCTCAATATGTTCACCATCATTTCTCAAAAATTGCTGTAGTCGAGGAATAATGTTGTGAACAGCCCTGTAAAGCATGTCCGGAGTTATTGTGAGGCATTGGCGTCGGATGTTGTCTTTCAGCATCCCTAGAGATGTCGGTCGATCACGATACACATGCGACTTCAGATAACCCCAAAGCCAATAATCGCACGGACTGAGGTCTGAGGACCTGGGAGGCCAAGCATGACGAAAGTGGCGGCTGAGCACACGATCGTCACCAAACGACGCACGAAAGAGATTTTCACGCGTCTAGCAAAATTTGTTTTGCTAATAGAAACCTCATGTCATTCCAAGCAAGTGTGTCAATTTTTACCTCTCTATCTACATTATTCCGTGATTTATTAAGTTTTCAAATTTATACTGACTATTGATCACCCGGTATATCACCAAGTGAAAATTTGTTCTGTACTACTACCTGTCGTCCTTGTCACAAATCAGACACTTTTATTGCAACAATTGGCTGAAATGAGTCGACCGTTTTCAAAGCACTCATTTCAGTTACAATTCCTCTACCAGAGAGCATCGTATGAGAGTATTTCATTTTCCTCCTCTTTTTACATATGAGTAAAATATTTGTATTTTATTTTTCAGTTAAAGCTTTCGTGGCTCGGAGGCTGTGCTCGATGTAGCGTCTTCCTGGCGTTTGTCTGCAACTACAGCAGACATCTTCTGAGGTCGTTTGGCCACTGCCACAGGGCTCTAGGCGCTCTCGTATTTATAGGGGGGTCAAGTGATGCCGACTGTGTGGCTATATCTGGATGACATAATCATTGTCGATTAAGAGTAATCGATTGTCATTTGGCGCAAAGTCGAAATTCATGTTTCATCTCACTGTAAAGATTCTTCTTTTCTGAATAATATAATAATTACAACAATCTAGATCGCAATATGATATTTATTTTATTTTATTATGATGACAGGTTCGATCAACAAAGATCTTCCTCAGATCATATCCTCGTGCGTAGCTGGCCCTCTCTTGAGGAGCAGTGTTAACCAGTTATCCAGAGGGTTGTTAAGGCACTTGACGTAGCGATCGATCAACGTATCTTGTGTTCCCTCATAGAACGATGCCGCCAGTGATGAGAACCATTGATAAACACAGAGTTTCACTTCGTCGTCTCTTTGGAAACGTTTCCCGCCAGGTCCCGCGGTAATTGTAAGAGCAAGTGATAGTCCGATGGTGATAGGTCAGGGCTCTACGGCGGGCGGTCCAACTGCTGAATAAGTCTATGTATCGCCTGTAGCGCGTGGCCGATTATTACCGTGAAGCAAAGCAGTTCCTCTGCTGAGCTTCCCTCTCATTTGGATCTGTATAGCATGTCTAAGATATTTAGAAGCCTGACAGTCATTCATTCATTCATTCATTTTCGTGTCTAGATCAAGTTTTGTTTTTCCAATAGTTAGCCACCGCCACGGCTTTGTAATTGGCTTGTAGCAGGTCACTGAAACTGCAGGGCTGCGGCAATAGTCGGCACGCAAGCAGATGTGCCTCGTCCTGAACCTCTCCGCATTCACAAAGAGCATCGTCATCGTTAGTCAGCAGGCCTCACCTGCGCAGATTAGTTTTACATCTGGGTACGCCAGCCCGCACCCTGTTTAGTGTTCTCCAAACTGTATTAGGAAGATTGTTTCGAGGCGCCATTTCCTCTTTTGTGGTTATTGGAAGTGTGATTTGTTTATTCTTCCATTTTCAGATTCTGTTATCTTCCTTCGAACAGTCAAGGATCATAGTTCTTGCGATGAAGCTGTTTCTAGATTTGAGCCTCCGAGCCTGAGTGACGTGACAATTCAATGGGTGTCGGTAATCTTTCTCTTTCTTTGTTCTCTCAGCGTCTGCTGCCATCTGCCTTCTTATTCTCGGTGGGGAAATTCCAGCAAGATGGTACATATTACCTGTTGGTGTGGGTCTGAGACAGGCTGTACAATTTGCAAGGTCTCGTTTACACTTACATCGACCTGTTTAGAGTGCGCGAATGCCTCCCATACTGGTGCTGCGTATTCTGCTGCTAGGACGCATAGAGAAAGTGCTGATGCCTGACAGTATCTGGCTGCATTGATCGTTTCAGCAGTGGTACTCATCACAGTCGGGATTTTTCTATGAGGCAGGGATATATAAGTTGATGGACTGGTGCAACAAGGCCTCAATAACGGTGGAAATTATGTGGAAAAATAGTTCAGATATGCTCTTTCTTGTGACAATAATTTTAAAATATTAATGTTTCCTATCTTTTAATTATTTATTTATTATTTTAAGAATATGTGTCGTATTTTTAAGGAACTAACATCTAGAAACTTGTCACAGCTTATAATATCACCTAATAGTACTTCATTTTTTATTCTCCCTACATTAATTGCAGATAAGATTTGGAATTATTTGACCTTTCAAAAAGAGGTTATACTGTAATTTATACTTCAATTAGCTGCAACCGCCTTTTCATTTCTTCAATAAAATAAAGTCCTTTGTAATGTAATTGATAATATTTTATATCTTTGTCTCATTCAAAAATTATTATAATTTTTGAAACAACTATTAAGAAAGAAGTGTTTCCAGCATGTAGTATCGAATCACGTTCATCTTCATAACTATCAGGCATGCTGCTGCCCAAACTATTTCGCCATACTGTTGAACTCGAATTACTCACTAGCGTATAAGGTTTATATGAGCTGTTCAACTCTAGAGCCACTTTTCTCGGTTCTGGGTAGTGCGCTTTACATCTTCTACTAGAGGACCCGTGCCAATATTTGGCACCTTTAGTGGAATGACAAAAAAGTTGGGGAAAATGGAAGTAAAGTTGAATGTTTACGGATAGCTTTCTTCAGAATATATCAATGCAAGTGTTTAAAAGCGCAAATGAAAGACCTTGATCCACTGAGTGTTGTTAGGTCAAAAAGAACTGCATACCTTAATAATTAGAACCGAAGATATCGTAAAACAAACCGATTGTGGAATTCACTGCAAGGACAGAAGGATACCGCGTTTGAATAAAAAATAAAAAAAATAAAAAGAAAAAAGAGAAAGAATGGAGAGACAAGTTAATTCTGATACATGATGACAAATATGCTAATGAAGACCTTTCGTTTAAAGCAAAAAATGAAGGAAATCAGTCGGGTAGAACGGCTTGACCGACTGACTTTAGTTTACAGCAAGGACATCCCCATAACAAATATACAGAAGTAAATCGCGTTTGCGTATAGAAAAAGTATGGCGAAAGTTATGTAAATTCTGACACTTATGAAAAATTTGTGGATGAATACCTTTAGTTTAAAACAAAAATGAAGAAAATCAGCAGGGTGGTTTGGTCTGTCCGACTGAGTTTAGTTTTCGTTAGGGTTTTTCTTTTTTTTAATATATGAGTTGCTCTTAAACTTTAGAGCCACTTTCCTCGGAATTAATATAATTTGACATAATGTCAGTTAGGAGTGCAACTGAAATAATTCATATACTAGGAAATAAAAGTGTATTCTAAGCCACAGTTGCTTGTTGAAAAAGGAAAGATTTTGAATACTTCATATGTAATGCACAACCAGTTTCGATGCACTATGACATCATTTTCAAGTGCTTCACAGTATAGAAATGTTTTATAAAAGTAAAAAGTACTTTTATAAAACATTTCTTTACTGTGGAGCTCTTTGAAAACGATGCCATAGTGCATCGAAACTGGTTGTGCATTACATATGAAGTATTAAAAAAAAATCCTTTTTCAACAGGCAACTGTGTGGCTTAGAATACACTTGTCTTCCCAAGGGTAAGTCAATTATTATCCGCAAAGTAGTTATAAAATTTTATTGTAATAAAATACGAAACTTACAAGCACATCATTTTTCGACATAGTCTCCTTTCTTTTCAATGCACTTCGTCCATCGCTCTACAAGCTTCCTTATGCCTTCATAAAAGAAGGTTATCGGTTGAGCTGCGAGTCAGGAATGCACCGCTTCCTTCACTGCTTCGTCCTAGTCAAATCGACAGCCCCTTAATGCTTGTTTGAGTGGACCAAACAAGTCATAGTCAGAAGGGGCAAGATCGGCGTTTGCTTCGAATTGCAGGCTTTAGCCTGTCAGTAAGCATCTAACTCTAACGTAAACTGTTTATTGTTGTGCCCCTTTCACCATAATGTCCCAGAACAGAACCTCGTGCATCCCAAAAAACCGTAAGCATCAGTTTTCCTGCGGACGGTTGGGTCTTGAACTTTTTCTTGCACGGGGAATTTGGATGTTTCCATTCAATACTCTGCCGTTTACTTTCCGAATCGTAATGATGGATCCATGTTTCGTCACGAGTAATGATTCTGTCTAAGAAGTTGTCCCCTTCGTTACCATAGCGAACCAGATGTTTTCTGCAGATGTGGAGGCGCGTTTGCTTATGCAACTGTGTGAGTTGTTTTGGGACCCATCTTGCACAAACTTTACGAAACCCACGTCTGTTGTGAATAATTTCCTAGGCAGAACCATGACTAATTTGAAGACGATGAGCCACTTCATCAATAGTTAATCGTCTGTCTAAGAGAATCATTTCACGTGATCGCTCAATGGTTTCTTCATTTGAGGCGGTAAACGGTCGTCCGGCTCCTTCATCGTGCTTAACACTCGTGCGACCATTTCGGAAGTTTTCAATCCACTCGTACACACTTCGTTGTGGCGAAACACTGCTCCCGTACCGTACTGAAAGTCATGTATAAATTTCAACCACTGACACACATTCCGCCCACAAAAAAAAAAAAAAAAAAAAAAAAAAAAAAAAAAAAAAAATACCCTAATCACTGAACGTTGCTCTTCTTTTGTGCAAATAGACAGCGGAGCAGCCATGATTAACAGCACGGCAGCGACAACGAAACTAACGTAGCAGCTTGAAAATTGCAAATATATAACAACAAATAAACAAAGCATGCGTCACCAACGTAAAACGACAGTACTACCAACATAAACAAAAATATAACTAAATAGCGGGTACAATTGACTTACCCTCGTATATTAACTTTTCTCGGAATTTACTTGATAATGCGCTTTCTATGAGTCGACAGCCCTTAATCCACTAACATGCGAAGTCTCGTCGAAACTGGATTTCCGAGATCGGAGGGTGTGCTCGCTAGTCGCTCGTGCCTCCCCCTCCAGCAGCTGAGCGCGTTTAACGACACTCTGCGACGACGCCCTCGTCGCCGCTTAAGGAGCAGTTACTTCCGGCTTCTTTTGCCGAAGTTGCCGAAGGCCGAACTCGTGGCGGGTGCGGCGATAGGCCGGGATTAAGGAGACCGGGGAAGCCCCGCACGCGCGCAGCGCCGCTCTGCGGCATTAGCGGGAACTGCGAGGCGCTTAATGGCGCGATGGGCCGATGGACCATCCTGGTGATGGGGGGCTGTGCTCAGCAAGTGGCTCGAGGCCGCCCAGGGACCACCGGTAGCCGTCTGGCGGGGATCGCCGCGAGTAATTGGGGCAGGACGTACGTCATAAACAGCGGTGGCGCGATTAAACCACGCCAGGGGCCGTAACCCCGGCCTCGACTGCTACCAGATAGCGCCCTGCTAGGGCCACATGCTGGAGTCCTCTCGTCGTTGTTTTTGTAGTAGGGACAACACCCTCCATAGTCTTGTTGAGTGCCACAATCTTCCAACGCAGTTGTGGCGCGTCCTTTGTGTTCATTGATTCCGTGAACCCCGGAAAAAAGCTCGTCACAAAAAAGTAAATAAATGGTTAAAAAGTGTTTTTAAACTATTATTCTTCGTTTCGTTCTTCTATCAGATCCTTTTATTCGCATATTCAAAGTATTTTTGTCGCACGAGAAACGTTTTACGTCCTGAGGACAGCACGAATACGAGTCGTAGCGCGGCCGCTTAATACTCTCCTGGCCATTAAAATTACTACACCACGAAGATGACATGCTACAGACGCGAAATGTAACCGACAGGAAGAAGATGCTGTGATATGCAAATGATTAGCTTTTCAGAGCATTCACACAAGGTTACCGCCGGTGGCGACACCTACAACGTGCTGACATGAGGAAAGTTTCCAACCGACTTCTCATACACAGATAGAAGTTGACCGGCGTTGCCTGCTGAACGTTGTTGCGATGCCTCGTGTAAGGAGGAGAAATGCGTACCATCACGTTTAAGACTTTGATAGAGGTCAGATTGTAGCCTAACGCGATTGCGGTTTCTCGTATCGCGGCATTACTGCTCGCGGTGGCCGCGATCCAATGACTGTTAGCAGAATATGGAGTCGGTGGGTTCAGGAGGGCAATACGGAACCCAAAGGCCTTGTGTCACTAGCAGTCGAGATGACAAGCATCTTATTCGCATTGCTGTAACGGATCCTGCAGCCACGTCTCGATTCCTGAGTCAACAGATGGGGACGTTTGCAAGACAACAACCATCTGCACGAACAGTTCGACAATGTTTTCAGCAGCATGGACTATCAGCGCGGAGACCGTGGCTGCGGTTACCCTTGACGCTGCATCACAGACATGAGCGCCTGCGCTGTTATACGCAACGACGAACGTGGGTGCTCGAATGGCAAAACGTCAGTTTTTCGGGTGAATCCAGGTTCTATTTACAACATAATGATGGTGGCATCCGTGTTTGATGACATCGCTATTAACGCACATTGGAAGCGTGTATTCGTCATCACCGTACTGGCGTATCACCACGTGTGATGATATGGGGTGCCATTGGTTATACGTCTCGATCACCTGTTGTTCTCATCGACGGCACTTTGAACAGTGGCTGTTACATTTCAGATGTGTTACGACCCTTGGCTCTACCCTTAATTCGATCCCTGCGAAACCCTACATTTCAGCAGGATAATGCACGACCGCAAATTGCAGGTCCTGTACGGGTCTTTCTGGATACGAAAAATGTTCGACTGCTGCCTGGCCAGCACATTTTCGAGATATCTCACCAGATGAAAACGTCTGGTCAATGGTGGCCGAGCAATTGGCTCGTCACAAAACACCAGTCACTACTCTCGATGAACTGTGGTATCGTGTTAAAGCTGTACACGCCATCCAAGCTCTGTTTGACTCAATGCCCAGGCGTATCAAGGCCGTTATTACGGCCAGAAGTGGTTGTTCTGGGTACTGATTTCTCAAGATCTATGCACCTACATTGCGTGAAAATGTAATCACATGTCAGTTCTAGTATAATATATTTGTCCAATGAATACCCGTTTATCATCTTCATTTCTTCTTGGCGTAGCAATTTTAATGGCCAGTTGTGTATGTTAGTAATTTTACAAAATAAAAAAAGTTAATAAAATAAAACACTGAAAGTCTTGTAAGATCATGTAAAAATACGTATTATTAAACTGACATGGTTATTACAAAATGTCTTATTCATGTTCTACGGAAGAAGCATTAATCTCAATAAAATCTAATCGAACGGTATCGTCATTGGAGAAGGTGCATGACTTATGAGATTCTACAAGGATGGTTATGAAACTGGGATAGAAACCTTTTTCAAAGTAATTTTTCATATCGGTCTTAATCTTCTTAGAAAAATCAGTGAAGAACTAAATCTGGAGGTGTAGTGCTAGAGTTGAATCTCGTCTTTCCTATTGGGAATTTAAAAAAAGTTTGTAAAGCTTATGGAACTTAACTGCAGGGTCATCAGTCCCTAAACTTATAAATTACTTATGAGCTAACTTATACTAAGGACAATACAAACATCCATGCCCGAGGGAAGATTCGAATCTCCGACGCGGGAGGCCGCGCGATCCAGAAATGAACTCACTGCACGAATTCGGCCGGTTAAAATTTCGAGTAATTATGGGTGAAACCACAGGCTTTTAGCTGCATCAGGGTTTAGCTGTATGGAATTCAGTGCACATGCTTCTGGAATTAAGAGCTCAAGGGAACATAGTGATAGGGATTTTTTATTTCTCTTTTTTTTTTTTTTTTTTTTTTTTTTTTCTTCAATTTTCCGCTACGAAAGCTCAGTACCGGTATCTAAAATTAAACAAAAAATAAATAAAATAAAAACTACTGCAGTTCAGTTTGTCAGTGAGATTACGAATTGACGCCCGTCACTCCGGCTATGAATAATTCATCGCATCTGCGCGCCTCTGCGGTTGTGTGTATCTGTCGGACAAACAAAACACTGCGTGAGTAACGGTGCGAAAGGCTGCACAAAAATGCATAAACCGGCAATGATTAAAGCGAGGCACCTGTCACACCGCAGCACCAGCACAACAGGCGAAAGCGAACAGGGCAAACGTCACGGATTACCTGGCATTATTTGTTGTTTCCGCTTGTATGTTTTCCAACACTGCATAAACGTATTTGTATGGCTGAACGTGACAGTTTGCGGCGTAATGAGTTCTACAGACAGTTTCTGCCTACAGTTTAGAGACAAGGATATCACTTGCATGAGTATCAGCAGCTGAGATGCAAAACCAGCGCTAAGCAAAGAAGGGAAAGCAGGAACTTGGGAGGAATATACATCTACATACAGCTACATACATACTCCAGAATCCACCGTAAGGTACCTGGCGGAGGGTACACTGTACCACTACTAGGCATTTCCTTTCCTATTCCACTCCCAAATAGAACGAGGAAAAAAAGAATGCCTATATGCCTCCGTACGAGCACTAATTTCTCTTGTCTTTGTGATCACTACGAGATATGTAAGTAGGCGGCAGCAAGATCGTACTACACTCAGCTTCAAATTCCGGCCCTCTAAATTTCCTCAAAACAGAAATTCACGAAAAGAACGTCGTCTTTCCTCCAGCGATCCCCAATTGAGTTGTCGGAGCATTTCCGTGATACTCGGGCATTGATCGAACCTACCAGTAACAAACCTAGCTGCTCGCCTCTGAACTGCTTCTATGTCTTCCTTTAAACTGGTCTGCTGTGGATCTCAAACACTTGAGCAATACTGGGTCATACGCGGTCTCCTTTACAGATGAAGTACATCTTCCCAAAATTCTCCCAATAAATCGAAGTCAGCTGTCCGCCTTACTCACAACTGTTCTTACATGTTTGTTCCATCTCATATCGCTCTGCAAGGTTACGACTAGATATTTGAATGACGCGACTGCATCAAGGAGCTCACTACTAATGCTGTAGGGATAGTTTTTCCTACTCATGCGCATCACCTTACATTTTTCTACATTGAGAGGTAGCTGCCATTCTTCGCACGAACTAGAAATTTTGTCTAAATCAACCTGTATGCTATTACAGTCAATTAAAGACGACATCCTCCCTTACACCACCGCATCATCAGCAAACTGCCGCAAATTATATGTTAGTCTGTCCATCAGATCATTTATATAGATAGAAAAAATAGCGGTTCTATCACACTCCCCTGGGGCACGCCTGACGATACACATGTCTCTGATGAACACTCGCCGTCGAGAACAACGTACTGCGTTCTATTACTTAGGAAGTCTTCCAGCCAGTCTCAAATGTGAATTTATTCCATATTCTCGTAGCTTCGTTAGCAGTCTGCAGTGTGGCACCGCGTCAAACGCATTGTTGAAGTCGAGAAAAACACAATCCGCCTGTTTCCCTTCATCCATGGCTAGCAAGATGTCATGTGAGAAAAGGAGAAGCTGAGTTCCGCATGAACGATGTTACGTAAACCGGTTCAGGGTGGCTGCTTACACGGTTGAAACTATACGATAATAGAAGAAATACCGTCCCAGGACTCCGCAAACGAGCCGATTGCGAGATAATAAGAAAGTATTGTTCCAAGCGGCCACTGACGTCACTGCAAATATCGTCGTAGTTAGTACACATTAATCTTTAAGTTATACTTCACTATTAAGATTTACATCTCATTTAGTTTACATTTCACTGACTTTGTTGTAAACATCGTCCTGGTTACTTGCATGGAGTTGCGGCACGTTTTGCTGCTGCTGTAAGACGGCATCTAACGCGCAGAGGTCGAGGCGGACCTGTTATGTACCTCAGCCTCCCAGATCAGCTGATCCGAAACCTTTGGATTTTTGTGTGTGGGCTCACCTCAGAAGCGAACTGTACAGAACACCCGTTACCACGATTGAAAAACTAAAGCGGACAGTTTTACATGCTAATCAAGAATTCCGAAATGGTCCAGGCGTTTTCGAAAGAATTCGAAATTCATTGCAGAGACGAGCCCAGTATCGGATCCAGATGCAAGGAAGACAGTTCGAACACCTCCTTGAACAGGTAACCTATACGTGAAATGTGAACTAAATGCGATGTAAAACCTAATTTCAAATTAATATGTTCTAACTAGTGCGATGTTTACAATGACGTCAGCGCCGGCTTGGAACCATACATTCGTAATTATCTCGCAAACAGCTCGTTTGCGAACCGATGTTTATCGGGACATTTTTGCATTTTATTATTTTATACTGTCAAGCGTGTAAGTTTGCACCATCCTTTTTGATACACCCTGTATACAGTCGAAGACCAACTGCACGGGGAGAATGAAGGCAGTACCAGTAGACCCATGCGAATAATTCGCACACGATCCTGATCAGTCAAAGATATGTAATAAAGTAGTGCAGAAAAGGCAGATGCAAGCACATATGTATAAAAGGTAATAAACTTTGAATAGTTGTAACAAATATTATCTAATTGTAAGAAATTACAGTCCTCGCCATTAAAATTGCTACACCACAAATATGGCGTGCTGCAGACGCGAAATTTAACCGACAGAAGATGATGCTGTGATATGCAAATGATTAGCTTTTCAAAGCATTCACACAAGGTTACCGCCGGTGGCGACACCTACAACGTGCTGACATGAGGAAAGTTTCCAACCGGTTTCTCATACACAAACAGCAGTTGACCGGCGTTGCCTGGTGGAACGTTGTTGTGATGCCCCGGGTAAAGAGGAGAAGTGCGTACCATCACGTTTTCGACTTTGATAAAGGTCGGATTGTAGACTATCGCGATTGCGGTTTATCGTATCGCGACATTGCTGCTCGCGTTGCTCGCGATCCAATGACTGTTAGCAGAATATGGAATCGGTGGGTTCAGGAGGGCAATACGGAAAGCCGTGCTGGATCCCAATGGCCTCGTATCACTAGCAGTCGAGATGACAGGCATCTTACCCTCATGGCTGTAACGTATCGTGCAGACACGTCTCGATCCCCAAGTCAACAGATGGAGAAGTTTGCAAGACAACAACCATCTGCATGAACAATTCGACGACCTTTGCAGCAGCATGGCCTATCAGCTCGGAGAGCTGCATGACAGACACGACCGCCTGCGATGGTGTACGCAACGACGAACCTGGAAGCACGAATGACAAAACGTCATTTTTACGGATGAATCCAGGTTCTGTTTACAGCATCATGATGGTCGCATCCGTGTTTGGCGACATCGCGGCGAATGCGCATTGTAAGCGTGTATTCGTCATCGCCATACTGGCGTATCAACGGCGTGATGGTATGGGGTGCCATTGGTTACGCATCTCGGTTAGCGCTTGTTCGCATCGACGGCACTTTGAACAGTGGCCGTTACATTTCAGTGGCTCTACCCTTCATTCGATAACTGCTAAACCATTTCAGCAGGATAATGCGCGATCGCATGTTCCAGGTCCTGTACGAGCCTTTCTGGATACGGAAAATGTGCGACTGCTGCCCTGGCCACCACATTCTCCACATCTCTCACCAACTGGAAACGTCTGGTCAATGGTAGCCGAGCAACTGGCTCGTCACAATACGCTAGTCACTACTCTTGATGAACTGTGGTATCGTGTTGAAGCTGCATGGAAATCTATACCTGTATACCCCATCCAAGCTCTGTTTTCAATGCCCAGGCGTATCAAGGCCGTCATTACGGCCAGAGGTGGTGTTCTTGGTACTGTTTTCTCAGGATCTCTGCACCCAAAGTGCGTGAAAATCTAATCACATGTCAGTTCTAGTGTAATATATTTGTCCAGTGAATAGCCGTTTATCATCTGCATTTCTTCTTGGTGTAGGAATTGTAATGCCTTGTAGTGTATATAGTTAAATGCACTATGATTAATTGTGAAACAAATAAAAAAAATCAGATATTGACTTTTTGATGTTTATTTTATTTTTTGAAAAGTGGTTTATTTTACAAAACGTATTTGAAAATAATGTTAATAGATATAATGTGATCATTGCTTACTTTTTGGCTGTATGTGTCTTAAGCACAAACATAAATATCACTGAATGAGCGAACTCGTGAAAAAGCTTTGTATAACTTTTCATGTGAAAAAACAGATTCTTCTTTTTGAAGAGTCTGAATTTGTGATTTGTTTATGGTCACAGCGAAGGCTACGTTTACTGGAAAATGTCTTATTATCATTTGGAGAGGCTCGGTTCGATCAGAAGGTGTGAGGTTAATGCGGGGTATCAGCACAGTTTTATCGGAGTCGATGAATTTAGCAGTGATGATGTACTGGCTAACGGAGTCACCACTGATCTTGCACCATTAATTAACCCCTGTTAATTAAATTATTTGTGTATTTTTCGTCGTTACATCGACGTGTATAACCCAAATCGTGTGATAAACTATGCTTGCATGAAAGAAGGTCTTTGGTTTGCATAAAGAATCTAAACAAGTGCAATAACTGCCGTTTATGTTAATTAAACAGATTGTCAATAGATGGCACCTTGTACATTGCTTTTATATCGGCTGCGCAAACTAAGTTGATACTCGGCGCGGTGGCTAATGAGAGCAACCGTAAATACATGTCCCATTTACCATCGTTCTTGTACGAACAGTACAACTTTTTTTCAAAATATTTTTTTCCCTTGGCGCCTGAGGATGATGAGTACGAAACTCATTGAAACGTTGCGCCAAGACGACGCCACCACTCCGCTGATACCCCGAGAACACTTCATCGCTGAGAGAGTCTGCAATCGCATATATTTTTTTCTTTTGTTGCGAAAACAATAACTTTAACTATCTGGGTAATTTTCGTCATTAGTGGAGAACGGAACGTTTAAAATGACACCTCAGTCATTAATTTTGGATAAGTAATAAGGGAGATATGGCGTACCAATGAAAATACCTCTATGAAAAATATTTATATATATATATATATATATATATATATATATATATATATATATAATTGTAGAAAGGGAACAGGAAGTAGATGAAGGTAGGAGATGCGATAATTCGATAATAATTTGACAATCCACTGAAAGACCCCTGGATCAGATAAGATTCCGTCTGGAATGGTGATATTCTTGGGAGATCCAGTCATGGAGCAACTGTTCCACCTGATGTGCAATGCGTTTAAAACAGGGGAAGTACCCTGAGACTTGAACGAGAATGTAATACTTGCAATTACAAATAAATTTATTTAACTAAGCACATGGCACTTCCACAATAGTACTATTAACTACACAACTAAGCCAAAATTCATGGTGGAAGAAACTGCACAATATTATATGTGATTATTGCATAGGGGTCCGTTAAGATGATATAAAGTTGGGCCCGTATAGACGCAAGGATCTATGATGTCGAGTCAGATTTAGAAGAAATACCCACGTTCGAATCGAGGACAAAAAAAGGCAAAACAGAGTCTCCTAATTCACTCACATTCATACAGTCAAAAAGTGCGTGGCACTTTATTCTAACCTACTGCTGCTATTAGAAGCTGGAGCAAACAGGGACATCCTTAGCCTCCCTGATTTCAAGTACAGCTGGAACAAGCGTTTTATTTTAAAATGGGAAAAATCATTTACGGACAGTATTACTCCGTGGATACAGAGGTTCATTCATTTAGTAAATATTGAGCCCATCCTCTTTAAAACTTCACATTCTGCCTACACAGGGCGATTCAAATCCGAAAAATGCAACGATCACGCCTTAAAGTAAAAAGCAATTGGATGGGACATTGAAACGATTTTCTTACTCAAATAAAACTAAAAAGAAAAAAAATTATCACTTCCCGCAGGTCAAATTAGTATTTCGAGATGCCTGTATCGACACTTCGACGATGTAGTTGAGGAGATCGTGTGTGTTCAGTCGGCTAAGTGACATCACGAAGTCCAAAATGGAGGGTAACCTCAAATGCTGTTATAACAGGTGTCAGGGGTGTGGAGGGGGGTTAGGGAGGGGAGATAAATCATCGTATCTGCCAACTGCCACGGAGTTTGAGATGGCGAAGCGTGCTTACTTTGGACACCCACAACTCCTAAACGATCAGTTAGGCATGCAAAGATCAAACATTCCTAGATATTATAATGTCTCTGTTCGAATAAAATACTGCAATTCCTTTCATTTATAAGTACCAACACATACTATTAACCTCTCTCCTGCTTACTTTGGACACCCACAACTCCTAAACGATCAGTTAGGCATGCAAAGATCAAACATTCCTAGATATTATAATGTCTCTGTTCGGATAAAATACTGTAATTCCTTTCATTTATAAGTACCAACGCAAACTATTAACCTCTCTCCTGCTTAATAGCCTCCCTTTCGTTACATTTGTATTTCGTCCGTCCCGTCTTGTACACCGGCTTCCTATGTACTCCCTACCACATTCCCTTAGTTTGTCTGTACAAGTCGGCGGAGCAGCACACCACGCCCGCCCACCGCCCGTGAGCGCAATTATAAACATGGGCCTTATCTTGCATCATCAGAGACCAACGCTTCTATTAAGGTAATCTTAAAAATCGGTTTTATGCTCCTCATATATTGACCGAGTATGTTACAAGTGCAATTCGTTGTTATCCGATCATTTGTAGGGCTACAAGGAAATCCAAAAATCCAAAAACATACAAACACCGCAAAACAAGTTACGGTGTCACACCACGGAGAGCGCATTGTAAGCTTTGTTTACCATTTATACTGACTTCTTAACACAAAATAAGCTCATGTCCCATTATCCCCGTTTTGTAATTACGCCTTGTAATTTTGTGTAAATTCTGTCACGCAGATAATCTGAAGATGCCCTGCTAAAGGGCGAAACGCGTCATTAAATAACAAATAAATCAATGTCGGTTTTTTACTGAAGGAATATTTATTCTCACTGATTACTGTACACCATGGACTGAAAATCATTTTATATGAACTTTGTAATATATCAAACGAATCGTCTTTTTTAATAAGACTGGAATCCGTTGTCAGAAATTTAAGAATTATTTTATTTATGCCTTCTCTCTTTGTCATAAAGGCTGGCCATGTGGTTCATGACACCTTTGCGCTGGTCTGAGAGAAGTCTTATCTCTACAAACTGTACTGATTTTCGGATGACAAAAGCCATCTTTCCTGATTACTTTGTTGTGATGCGGAGATACGTAAATAATGTGAGTGCAGTTTGGCGTGCTCTCACGAATTAAACCAATGGCGGAAGAGCTAATTGGCGAATACCAAGGTGGGTTTCAACCAGGGAAATCAGCTACTGACCATATTTTTTTTTATTAAGCAAGTCTGTGAAAAAATGTATGAATATGATAAATAAATAAACTTTCTGTTTGCTTACTTCCAAAAGGCTTATGACAGTATCCACAGTACAAGTTTGTTTAAGGCCTTGATCGAATTTTGTGTGTCCAAGAAGCCGGTAAGACTTGTATCGCTATGCCTGGATGATACAAGAGCAAAGATTAAACTGGGGAATAGAACCACGGATAGTTTTCGGGTAACCACAGGACTAAGGCAAGGGGATAGTCTGTCACCAATATTATTCAAGATCACTAGAGAAATGGATAGTTTCAACCATCAGGGTATCCAAGGAGCAAAAAGGAACATCACCCATCTAGCATACGCAGATGATATAATCTTAATGACACACACAAAAGAAAATTTTAAGATGCTAATGATGACCTTGGAAAGCATAGCAAGCAAATTTGGACTGAAAGTGAACCCCACAAAAACCAAATACATGATACGTGGAAGAGCACTACACCCAGAAATCCATTAATTAACTGTGGAGAATAACAACTACAAAAGAGTAAAGGATTTTAAATATCTTGGAAGCATAATTTTAGAAAATTCATCGTCTGGAATGGAAATAAAGGCAAGAATTCAAGCGGGTAGTAGATGCTTGCACTCAATACACAACATTTTGACTTCCCGGAGCATATCACGAGCCCTCAAACTAACGTTGTATAAAACATTACTTCTTCCTGTCATTCTATATCGGTGTCAACGCTGGTGCACTAGAAAACAGGAATTAAACAGACTCGCAGTTTTCGAAAGGAGATGCTTTAGGAAAATATTTGGACCGGTTAAAGACAACATAACAGGAGAATGGAGGAGAAGGCACAATATAGTATTAGAACAACTCTCTAGTGAACCGAACATTGTGGGCTTGATGAGGAGTAGAAGATTACAATGGGCAGGGCATTTGGTACGAATGAGTGAGGAGCGATGGCATAGTGTGGCTATAGAGATGATACCGACAGGCAAAAGACCACTGGGACGACCGAGGAAGAGGTGAATGGACGGGATAAGAGAAGACGTGCAGAAACTTGAGGGCTGGAAAAACTGGGAACAGGCAGGGAAGAATCGCAATGAAGTAGATATCATTGGCGTAGTGCAGCAACTAAAATCACTTAACAAGAACAAGTCTTCTGGTCTCGACTGTATACCCATTTGGTTTCTATCTTTCTATCTGATTATGCTGACCCGATAACTCCTTACTTAACAGCCATATACAACCGCTCGCCCAAAGAAGGACCTGTACCAAAAGATTGGAAAGTCACACATATATTCAAGAAAGGCCGTAGCAGTAACCCACTAAACTACAGGCCTATTTCATTGCGGTCAGTTTGCAGCAGGTTTTTGGAACATATCCTGTATTCAAATATTATGAATTATCTCGAACAGAATGATCTATTGACCCAAGGTCAACACGGATTTAGAAAATATCGTTCATGCGAAACACAACTACCTCTTTATTCACACGAAGTGATGGGTGTTATCGACAAGGGTTCGCAAATCGATTCCGTATTTCTTGATTTCCAGAAGGCTTTTGACACCGTACCTCACAAACGGCTTTTAATCAAATTGCGTGGTTATGGTATATCGCCCCAAATTTGAGATTGGATAGGGGATTTCTTGTCAGAGAGGACACAGTTCGTAGTAATCGATGGTGAGGCATCGATTAAAACAGAGGTGATATCGGGCGTTCCAAAGGGTGGTGTTATTGGTCCTCTACTCTTCCTTATTTACGTAAACGATTTAGGGGGAAATCTAAGTAGCTCTCTTAGGTTGTTTTCAGATGACGCCGTCATTCACCTTCTAGTGAATCATCTGAAGATCAAAACCAACTGCAGAACGATCTGAATAAGATATCAGTTGTTGTTATGGTCTTCAGTCCGGAGACTGGTTTGATGCAGCTCTCCACCCTACTCTATCCTGAGCAAGCCTTTTCATCTCCTCATAAGAACGGCAACCCACATCCACTTGAATCTGCTTACTATACGTGTCTCTTGGTCTCCCTCTGCGATTTTTATCCCACACACTTCCCTCCAATGCTAAATTTACGATTCCCCGATGTCGAAGAATGTGTCCTACCAACCGATCCCTTCTTTTAGTCAGGGTATGCCAAAAATTCCTTTTCTCACCAATTATTTTCAGTACCTTTTCATTAGTTATGCGATCAACCCACCTAATCTTCAGCATTCTTCTGTAGCACCACATTTCAAAAGCCTCTATTCTTTTCCTGTCCGCATTGCTTATCGTACATGTTTCACTCCCGTACAAGGCAACACTCCACACAAATGCCTTCAGAAAAGACTTCCTTATACTTAAATTAATATTCGATATTAGCAAATTTCTCTTTTTCAATAATGCTTTTCTTTCCATTGCCATTCTGCATTTTATATCCTCTGTATTGCGACCATCGCATGTTATTTTACTACCTAAGTAACAAAACTCATCTACCACCTTCATTGTTTCGTTACCTAATCTAATTCCTTCGGCATCGCCTGATTTTCTAAGACCGCATTCCATTATTTTTGTTTTGCTCTTGTTAATGTTCATTTTATACGTTCCCTTCCATACGCTGTCCATTCCATTCAACTGCTCTTCCAGGTCCTTTGCTGTCTCTGACAGAATTACAATGTCATCAGCAAAACGCAATGTTTTTATTTCTTCCCCCTGAACTTTAATCCCTATTCCAAATTTTTCCTTGCTTTCCTTTACCGCCTGCTCGATGTAAAAATTGAATAACATCGGAGAAAGGCTACAACCCTGTCTTACTCCCTTCCCAACTGATGCTTCCCTTTCATGCCCTTCGAGTCTAATAACTGCGGTCTGGCTTTTGTACAAGTTGTAAATAACTCTCCTTTCCCTGTATTTTACCCCTGATGACTTTAGAATTTGAAAGAGTGTATTCCAGTCAACATTGTCAAACGCTTTCTCCATATCTACGAAAGCTAAAAATGTAGGTTTGCCTTTCCTTAATCTATCTTCTAAGATAAGACGTACAGTGAGTATTGCCTCTCGGGTTCCTACGTTCCTCCTGAATCTAAAAAGCTAAAAATGTAGGTTTGCCTTTCCTTCATCTATCTTCTAAGATAAGACGTACAGTGAGTATTGCCTCCCGGGTTCCTACGTTCCTCCTGAATCCAAACTGATCTTCCCCGAGGTCAGCTTCTACCAGCTTTTCCATTCTCCTGTAGATAATTCGTGTTAAAATTTTGCAACCATGACTTATCAAACTGATGGTTCTGTAATTTTCACACCTGTCTGCGCCTGATTTCTTTGGAATGGGGATTATTACATTTTTCTTAAAGTCTGAGGGTATTTCGCCTGTCTCATACATCCGACTCACTAGTTCAAATAGTCTTGTCATGGCTGGCTCTCCCAGAGACGTTAGTAGCTCGGAGGGCATGTCATCTACTCCTGGGGCCTTGTTCCGACCTAGGTCTTTCAAGGCTCTGTCAAATTCATCTCTCAGTATAATATCTCCTATTTCATCTTGATCTACTTCCTCATCCCTTCCTACAACATCGTCTCTAAGTTCATTTCCTTTATAGAGCTGCTCTATGTACTCTTTCCATCTTTCAGCTTTCCCTTCTTTGCTGAGAACTGGTTTTCCATCTGTGTTCTTCATATTCATAGAGCTGTTTTTCTTATCTCCAAATATCTCTTTTATTCTTCTGTAAGCTGTATCTACTTTTCCCCTATTTATACATTCTTCTACATCCTTGCATTTGCATTCTAGCCACTCCTGCTTAGCCATTTTGCACTTCCTGTCAGTCTCATTTTTTAGTCGTCTGTACTCCATTTTGCCTGCTTCATTTACTGCATTTTTACATTTTCTCCTTTCATCAATTAAATTTAGTATTGCCTGTGATATCCAAGGATTTTTTGTAGGTCTTGCCTTTCTACCTATTTTGTCCTCTGCTGCCTTCACTATTTCATCTCTCAATGCTACCCATTCCTCTTCTACTGGTTTATTTCCCCCTGTTTCTGTCAATTGTTGCCTAAATCTCCCTCTGAAATTCTCCAGAACTTCAGCTTCCCTCAATTTACCTAAGTCCCATCTCCTTATTTTCCTACCTTTCTGCAGTTTTTTCAGCTTCAGCCTACAGTTCATGACTAACAAGTTATGGTCAGAGTCTATATCTGCCCCTGGGTATGTCCTGCAGTTTATAACCTGGTTCCGGTACCTATGTCTTACCATTATAAAATCTATCTGATACCTTCCGGTGTCTCCTGGTCTCTTCCACGTATACAACCTTCTTTTGTGATTCTTAAGCCACGTGTTTGTTACGATTAAATCATGTTCCGTGCAAAATTCTACCAGGCGACTACCTCTTTCATTCCTCCTGCCCAGTCCATATTCACCTATTATTTTTCCTTCTCTTTCTTTTCCTACTACCGAATTCCAGTCTCCCATAACAATTAAGTTTTCCTCTCCCTTAACTGTCTGAGTAATTTCCTTTAGCTCCTCATACATTTCTTCGATCTCCTCACATCGGCAGAGCTAGTTGGCATATAAACCTGTACTACTGTTGTCGGTGTTGGCTTCGTATCTATCTTGACAATGATAATGCGATCGCCGTGCTGCTCATAGTAGTTTACCCGCATTCCTATTTTCTTATTCATTATCAGTCCTACTCATGTGATACCCCCAACTGATTTTGTATTTATAATCCTGTACTCACCTGACCAGAAATCCTGTTCATCCTGCCACCGAACTTCACTAATCCCCACTATATCTAACTTCAACCTATCCATTTCCCTTTTTAAATTTTCTAATTTTCCTACCCGATTAAGGGATCTAACATTCCACGCTCCGATCCGTAGAATGCCAGTATTGTCTTTCGTGATGACAACATCCTCCTGAGTAGTCCCCTCCCGGAGATCCGAATGGGGGACTATTTTACCTCTGGAATATTTTACCCGAGAGGATGCCATCATCATATTTTCATACAGAAGAGCTGCATGTCCTCGGGAAAAGTAACGGCTGTAGTTTCCCCTTGCTTTCAGCCGTTGGTAGTAGCTGTGTGGCAAAGCCACATTAGCTGATGTTACAAGGCCAGCTCAATCAATCATCTAGACTGTTGCCCCTGTAACTTCTGAAAAGGCTGCTGCCCCTCTTCAGGAACCACACGTTTGTCTGGCCTCTCCACAGATACCCCTCCGCTGTGGTTGCACCTACGGTACGGCTATCTGCATCGTTGAGGAACGCAAGCCACCCCACCTGGGCAACGTCTGTGGTTCATGGGGGTAGAAGATATCAGTATGGTGTAAAAGTTGACAGTTGACTCTAAATAATGAGAAGTGTGAAGTCGTCCACTTGAGTACGAAAAGAAATCCGTTAAACTCTGTTTACAAGATAAATCAATCAAAAGTGAAGGCCGTAAACTCCACAAAATACCTAGGAATTACAATTAATTCTGACTTAAACTGGAAAGAACACGTAGATAATATCGAGGGAAAGGCGAACCAGAGACTGCGTTTTATTGGCAGAACTCTTAAAAGATGCAACATAACTACAAAAGAGACTGCATACACTACGCTTGTCCGTCCATTTTTGGAGTATTGCTGCCCAGTGTGGGTTCCTTATCAGGTGTGTTTGACGGAGGATATCGAAAGAGTCCAAAGAAGGGCAGCTCGTTTCGTATTGTCACGATAGAGGGGGACAGCGTTACGGAAATGATACAGGATCTTGGATGGGGACCATTTCAAACAACAGCGCTTATCGCTGCGGCCTGGGCTACTTAAGAAACTCCAATCGCCAACATTCTCCTCCGAATGCGACAGTATATTGTTGACTCCCACTTACATAGGTAGAAATGACCATCAGAATAACATAACAGAGCTCGAACGGAGAGATTCAGGTGTTCTTTCTTCCCGCGCGATATTCGAGAATGGAATGGGAGATAAATAGTATAATGGCGGTTTGATGTACCCTCTGCCAGGCACTTAAATGTGGGTGCAGAGTACCCCATGTAGATGTAGATGTGGAATGGAGAGCCTTGAGAATATCATCGCGCGGTCCACCGGGCCTGATCGCGTAAAGTAAAGTAAGGTAGTAAGCTGATTTAGAAACTATGTCTCGTATTGAGCTGAAATTCATAACGCGAGTTATGGTGAAGAAATGCCGTAATAGGTCACAGTTTTCTTGGAGAGCCCTGGCATCTTACTTAAGACACGGAGCGATGCAGTCTTTCCCCTCGGAGTATTTGAGCACCTCACCCGCCATCGCCCCGTCGCCCAAACGGCTACTAAACCCTCGCCTCCAGCAGCCGTTAACAGCACACAGTAACCGCAGCACTTCGGCAGGTCTACAGCGACCTGCTGCTGCGCTAAACTCGGCCAGCTAAGTTCCCCCGCCGCCTCTGGCGTTCGCTTCTGCTGAGACGTTTAACACCATCAGCACTCCAGGTGTGTAAAACCAGCCACCGCCTGTTACACCGTAATACCCAAGGAATGCTCGTATACTTTGGACGTTACTGGTTTCTGCGGGGTACTTCAAAGCTTGTCTTAACGGTCGTTTCAGAAGTAGTTAACGTCTGTGGAGTACCGTTCTCCCTCGAATGACGGCAGTACTTCAGGAAGCGAAATTCAGTTAGTATGCTCGCCTTGTTGAGGTTAGTAGTTCCTATAGACGCCTGTATCTGTACACATAGGTGATATTGGGCGCTCCACAGAGTAGTGTCATTGGTCCTCTGCCGTTCCTTATGTACATAAACGATTTGGGAGAAAATCTAAGTAGCTCTCTTAGGTTGTTTGCAGATGACGCCGTCATTTATCGTCTATCTAATTCAACTGATGATCAAAACCAAATGCAGAACAATCTAAATAACATATCACTATGCTGTAAAAACTGGCAATTGACTCTAAATAATGCGAAGTGTGAAGTCGTCCACATGAGTACGAAAAAAAATCTGTTAAACTTTGTTTACCAGGTAAATCAATCCAACGTGAAGGCCTTAAACTCAACAAAAAAACTAGGAATTACTATTACTTCAGACTTTTGGAAAGAACACGTAGATAATGTCGTGGGAAAGACGAATCAGAGACTGCGTTTTATTGGTAGAACTCTTAAAAGATGCAACAGAACTACTAAAGAAACAGCATACACTACCCTTGTCCGTCCTTTTTTGGAGTATTGCTGCTCAGTGTGGGATCCGTATTAGGTGCGTTTGACGGAGGACATCGAAAAAGTTTAAAGAAGGGCAGCTCGTTTTATAGTGTCACGATACAGGGGAGACAGCGTTGCGGAAATGATACAGGATCTGGGATGGGAATCATTACAACAACGGCACTTATCTCTGTGGCGTGGGCTACTGACGAAACTCCAATCACCAACATTCTCCGCCGAATGCGAAAATATATTGTTGACTTCCACTTACGTAGGCAGAAAAGATCATCAGAATAAAATATGAGGAATCAGAGCTCGAACGGAGAGATTCAGGTCTTCTTTCTTCCCGCGCGCTATTCGAGAATGTAATGGGAGATAAATAGTATAAAGATGGTTCGATTAACCCTCTGCCAGGCACTTAAATGTGATTTGCAGAGTATGTAGATGTGTAAGAATTAAAAATTGTACCTCTCTTTCTTACTCTTCACTACCACAGGTTTCGTCATTTTTGTATCATCCTCAGGTGTCATATTTCTGTATAATATACTGAAACGTTTCGGGTAATTCCCAGTACCTGAAGTAACAACTGTATTACTTGCGTATCTTTTGGTTTTATGGCATGACGGCTCATATTTACGAAGCAAAGGGAATAAAGTTTTTCCTTAAAAATATTTCGGTTTTGTACTTTTTCGCCAAAGTAGTGATTATTCGCTATATTCCCAATACTTAAGTGTTTATTTTCAACCGTATCTTCTCTCCTGCCTTACCTTGTAGGCCTACCGCATGTTTTCGCGAATGAAACAGGTCCTCAGATACAAGGGAAGTTTGGAAAGTAAGTTATGTTTCGTATGTTGTTGTGGTCTTCAGCCCGGGAACTGGGTTGATGCAGCTCTCCAATTTACTCTATCCTGGAAAAGCCTCTTCATCTCATGAGAAAGGCAACCCACATCCATGTATACATCTCTTGGTCTCCCTCTGCGATTTTTACTCCACACACTTCGCTCCAATGCTAAATTTTCTATTCCTTTGTGACTAAGAACGTGTTCTACGAATCGACCTCTTCTTTTAGTCCGGTATGCCAGAAACTTCTTTTCTCCTCAATTTTGTTGAGTACCTCCTCATTAGTTACGTAATCTACCCACCTACTTTTCAGCATTCGTCTGTAGCGACATTTCAAACGCGCGCGGCCGTTTGCCGTCGGAGGTTCGAGTCTTACCTCGGGTGTGTGTGTCTGTGCGTGCGTGCGTGTGTGTGTGTGTGTGTGTGTTCTTAGTTAAGTAGTTTGTAAATTTAGGGACCGATGATCACTGCAGTTTGGTCCCATAACTTAACAAAACATTTGAACATTATTCTCTTAGTGTGTGAACTATTTATCGTCTATACTTCACTGCCGTACAAGATAATACTGCCACAAAACTGCCTTGACACTTGGCTTCCCAACACTTAAATTGATATTCAGAGTTACCAAAACCGTCATTTCCAGAAACGCTTTTGTTGCTTTGCCATTGTGAATTACATATTATCCGTACTGCGACCATCATACGTTATTTAACTATACAAAAACAAATCTCATCTACCACATTTATTGTCCTATTACTAAATGTAATTGTTTCAGAATTCACTGATTTTCTTATATACACACCATTAACGTTGTTTTGCTCTTGCTAGTGATCTTCTTATACTCTCCTTTCAAGTCAGCGTCCATTCCGTTCAATTACTCTATAAAGTCCTTTGTTGTCTGGTAATAAAAATGGAATTGAGTACAAATAAATAAAGTAACGTAATTCATAAAGATATTTACTACTTACACAACTTTTCAACAGAGCCCAAAGCAGGGGGTCCCTCTGTTTCGGCCATCAGACCCATCACCATCGTCAGGTGCTCTGACGGACTCACCTTCTGGGGGCGGGCGACCGACTTATACAAGGTTTTTGAGGAGGACTGCGAAATATTTTAGGGGTGAAAGTATAGACAAATGGCAATAAAATCCCATATACTGTAATACACGTCAATTTTTATTGTATAGAGTGTAAACCAAACACAGTAATGCAAATGCAAACGTCATTCAGAGTTCATCTTCTTCTTCCGTCATGCATTAGGCTTTCCCTCAGCCTGTTGCAACAATACCTTGTTCTTCCACCGTTTTGCAGATATTTTAACGCATCTGATATGAAAATGAAATTATTATTATATGCAGTTGCTTTGGTGAGTAAGACATTTGAAATTGACGAAGGGAATATATATATCTCAAATACAACAATTTTTTTCTAAAAAATAAATGGTAAAAACAATGAGATTTTAGGACGTGTTTAGTCTTCGTGTTAATGAAACTTTCTCTATCAGCACTGAAAATTGTTAGCTTAAGTTGCAAATGTTTTAGTACGCAAAGTTGTTTTTCTTCTCCTAGTAGCTATGGATGCCATTAATTTCTCCCAAGCTCTATTTATAAACTCTCCATCCTCACTCGATGAGGACCGATGGAATCTTAATCAACAAAACATAGTATGAAATAAAACAAACTGCACCTATAAACACGTATGTTGTTGTTGTGGTCTTCAGTCCGGAGACTGGTTTGATGCAGCTCTCCACAATACCCTATCCTGAACAAGCCTCTTCATCTCCACATAAGAACGGCAACCTACATCTATCTGAATCTGCTTACTGTATCCATCTCTTGGTCTTCCTCTGCGATTTTTACCCCACACACTTCCCTCTAATGCTAAATTCACAATTCCTTGATGTCTAAGAATGTGTCCTGCCAATCTATCCCTTCTTTTCGTCAAGGTATGCCAGAAATTTCTTTTCTCCCCAATCCTGTTCAGTACCTCCTCATTAGTTACGCGATCCACCCACCTAATCTTCAGCATTCTTCTGTAGCACCATGTTTCAAAAGCCTCAATCCTCTTCCTGTCCACACTGTTTATCGTCCATGTCTCACTCCCATACAAGGCAACACTCCATACAAATGCCTTCAGAAAGGACTTCCTTAGGCTTAAATTAATATTTGATGTTAACAAATTTCTCTTTTTCAAAAACGCTTTTCTACCCATTGCCATTCTGCATTTTATATCCTCTGTACTGCGACCATCATTTGTTATTTTACTGCCCAAGTAACAAAACTCATCTACCTCCTTTATTGCTTCGTTTCCCAATCTAATCCCTTCAGCATCACCTGATTTTCTTACACTGCACTCCCTTATCCTAGTTTTTCTCTTGTAAATGTTCATCTTATATGCACTTTTCAGCAGACTGTCCATTCCGTTCAATTGCTCTTCCAGGTCCTTTGCTGTATCTGATATAATTACTATGTCGTCGGCAAAACGCAATGTTTTTAATTCTTCACCCTGAACTTTAATTCCTTCTCCAAATTTCTCCTTGCTTTCCTTTATAGCTTGCTCAATGTACAAATTGAATAACAATGGAGAAAGACTACAACCCTGTCTTACTCCCTTTCCAACCACTGCATCCCTTTCATGCCCTTCAACTCTAACAACCGCTGTCTGGTTTTTGTACAAGTTGTAAATAACCTTACGCTCCCTATATTTTACTCCTGCTTGCTTCAGAACTTGAAAGAGTTTATTCCAATCAACATTGTCAAAAGCCTTCTCCAAATCTACAAAAGCTAGAAATGTTGGTTTGCCTTTTCTTAATCTATCTTCTAGGATAAGCCGTAAAGTGAGCATTGCCTCCCGTGGTCCTACATTTCTCCTGAACCCAAACTGATCTTCTCCGAGGTCGGCTCTTACCAGCTTTTCCATCCTTCTGTATATAATTCGTGTTAATATTTTGCAACCATGACTTATTAAACTGATGGTTCTGTAGTTTTCACACCTGTCTGCACCTGCTATCTTTGGAATGGTGATTATAACATTTTTCTTAAAGTCTGAGGGTACTTCGCCTGTCTCATATATCTTACACACCAGGTGAAACAGGTTTGTCATGGCTGGTTATCCCAGAGACTTCAGTAGCTCTGAGGGAATATCATCTACTCCAGGGGCCTTGTTTCGACTTAGGTCTTTCAGGGCTCTGTCAAATTCAACTCTCAGTACAGTATCTCCTATTTCATCTTCATCTACATCCTCTTCCCTTCCTACAATATTGTCTCGAAGTTCATTTCCTTTGTAGAGCCCCTCTATATACTCTTTCCACCTTTCAGCTTTCCCTTCTTTGCTGAGAACTGGTTTTCCATCAATGTCCTTGATATTCATAGAGCTGTTTTTCTTATCTCCAAATGTTTCTTTTATTTTCCTGTAGGCTGTATCTATTTTTCCCCTATTTATACATTCTTCTACATCCTTGCATTTGCCTTCTAGCCACTCCTGCTTAGCCATTTTGCACTTCCTGTCAATCTCATTTCTTAGTCGTCTGTACTCCATTTTGCCTGTTTCATTTACTGCATTTTTATATTTTCTCCTTTCATCGATTAAATTTAGTATCTCCTGTGATATCCAAGGATTTTTTGTAGGTCTTTCCTTCCTACCTATTTTGTCCTCTGCTACCTTCACTATTTCATCTCTCAATTTCACCCATTCCTCCTCAATTGTTTTATTTGTCCCTGTTTCTGTCAATTGTTGCCTAAAGCTCCCTCTGAAATTCTTAAGAACCTCAGGTTCCTTCTATTTATCCAGGTCCCATCTCCTTATTTTCCTACCTTTTTGTAGTTTCTTTAGTTTCAGCCTACAGTTCATAACCAACAAGTTATGGTCAGAGTCTATATCTGCCCCTGGGTATGTCTTACACTGTAAAACCTGGTTCCGAAATCTATGTCTTACCATTATAAAATCTATCTGGTATCTTCCGGTGTCTCCTAGTCTCTTCCAAGTATACAACCTTCTTTTGTGATTCTTGAACCAGGTGTTTGTTATAACTAAATTATGTTCCGTGCAAAATTCTACCAGGCGGCTTCCTCTTTCATTCCTTTTGCCCAGACCATATTCACCTACTATCTTCCCTTCCCTTCCTTGTCCTACTACCGAATTCCAGTCTCCCATAACAATTAAGTTTTCCTCTCCCTTAATTGTCTGAATAATTTCCTTTAGCTCCTCATATATTTCTTCGATTTCCTCATCATCGGCAGAGCTAGTTGTCATATAAACCTGTACTACTGTTGTCGGTGTTGGCTTCGTATCTATCTTGACAATGATAATGCGATCACTGTGCTGGTCATAGTAGTTTACCCGCATTCCTATTTTCTTATTCATTATCAGTCCTACTCCTGTGATACCCCCAATTGATTTTGTATTTATAATCCCGTACTCACCTGTCCAGATATCCTGTTCATTCTGCCACCAAACTTCACTAATCCCCACTATATCTAACTTCAACCTATCCATTTCCCTTTTTAAATTTTCTAATTTTCCTACTCTATTAAGGGATCTAACATTCCACGCTCCGACCCGTAGAATGCCAGTATTGTCTTTCCTGATGATCACATCCTCCTGAGTAGTCCCCGCCCGGAGATCCGAATGGGGGACTATTTTACCTCCGGAATATTTTACCCGAGCGGATGTCATCATCATATGTTCATACAGTAGAGCTGCATGTCCTCGGGAAAGGTAACGGCTGTAGTTTCCCCTTGCTTTCAGCCGTTCGCAGTAGCTGTGTGGCAAAGCCCCATTAGCTGATGTTACAAGGCCAGCACAGTCAATCATCCAGACTGTTGCCCCTGTAACTACTGAAAAGGCTGCTGCCCCTCTTCAGGAACCACACGTTTGTCTGGCCTCTCCACAGATACCCCTCCGCTGTGGTTGCACCTACGGTACGGCTATCTGTATCGTTGAGGCACGCAAGCCACCCCACCTCGGCAATGTCTGTGATTCATGGGAGTGGAAACACGTATATACACATTAAAGAACAAGCGGAGAGTGAATTATTGGAAGATTACTCTTATGATACTTGTCACATCTGGAAGAGGATGCAGCGTTGTCGTATCGCAATTACAAACGAATGTTCATTAGAAGAAGGTAGGCAGTTAATGGTACATGCCATACCCACTCATACAATAGAAATTACACGAACCTCTCCTCTTGAAATTAAGATAATAATATACTCTCTCTCTAGAGTAAAAAGTCACATGGAATTGATGGTATTTCCAGCAGGGCAATAAAAGCTTGGTCTCAAGAAATAAGTAGGATTCTTAGCCACATATGCAATAGTTCTCTGAAGCAGGGTGCTTTCCCTGATAGACTGAAATATGCAATTTTAAATGATTTCATAAAAAATGGGATACGTCTGATGTCAACAACTAACGCCCAGTCTCACTTCTGACAGCCTTATTCAAAAATCTTGAAAAAGTAATGTATTCTAGAGTAGTTTCACACACAGGTGAAAATAAAGTTCTAAAAAATGTCAGTTTTGTTTTTCAGAAAGGCTTTTCAATAGAAAATGAGATATATAGTTTCACCAATGAAATAGTAATTGCTCTGAATAAGCGAACATCACCCGTTGGGATTTTTTGTGATCTCACCAAGGCTTTTGACTGCGGAAATTATGGAATTCTTCTAGATAAAGTATGGTGGTATGAATGGGACAGTGTACAAATGGTTTAAATTATACCTAACAGGAAGAGTGCAGACAGTTGACATAAGTAAGTCACATAATATGCAAAAACAGCTGATTCCTCCAACTGGGAAACAATCAGAAATGGGGTGCCATAAAGTTCAGTCTCGAGCCCTTTAATGTTCTTATCTATTAATGACTTGCCATTCTATATTCATGAAGATGCAGAGCTGGTTCTTTTTGCTGATGATACAAGTATAGTTATCACACCTGACAGACAAGAACTAACTGAAGAAATTGTAAACGACGTCTTTCAGAAAATCATTAAGTGGTTCTCAGCAAATGGACTATCATTTAATCTTGAGAAAACACAGTACACACAGTTCCATACAGTAAATGGAATTTTACCATTAATAAATACAGACTTTGATCAGAAATCCGTAGCAAAGATAGAATATTCAAAATTTTCAGGTGTATGCATTGATGAAGGGTTGAACTGGAAAAAACACATTGAAGACCTGATGAAACGTTTGAGTTCAGCTACTTATGCTATTAGGGTAATTGCAAATTTTGGTGGTATACATCTCAGTAAATTAGCTTACTATGCCTGTTTTCATTCTCTGCTTTCGTATGGCATCATTTTCTGGGGTAATTCATCAATGAGTAAAAAATTATTCTTTGCACAGAAGCGTATAATTAGAATAATTGCTGGAGCCCATCCAAGATCATCCTGCAGACACTTATTTAAAGAGCTAGGGTTCTTCACAGTAGCTTCACAATATATATATATATATATATATATATATATATATATATATATATATATATATATATATATTCACTTTTGAAATTTGTTATTACCAATCCCACCGAATTCAAAAGCAATAGCAGTATACACAACTACAACACTAGGAGAAAGAATGATCTTCACTATTCAAGGTTAAATCTAGCTTTAGCACAGAAAGGGGTGAATCCTGCCACCTCAAAAGTCTTTGGTCACCTACCAAACAGCATCAAAAGCCTGACAGATAGCCAACTAGCATTTAAAAAAAATTAAAAGAATTTTGAATGGCAACTCTTTCTACACTATAGATGAATTTTTAGATATAAATTAGTAAATCTTTAAAAAATAGTTAAAATAAAAAATATATACTGTGTATTGTAATTTTTAGTACAACGTAATAATTTGTAAGGACACCTTTCGTTAACCTGACACGTTCCACATCATTACGAAGTGTCATATTCATGATCTATGGAGCAAGTACTAATCGAATCTACTGTTATGATCGCGTTGTTCTCGTATCGTCCTGAGTATGTTATTAGGAACATTGGTTTCTTGTTTGTAATAGTTTTTGTACTAAGCTTTTCAGATCATAAAAGTTTCCTCGTGGAAAATGCGTTCACATTTTACTCAGATGTTACAAAGTGGTCCGACGACCCACCTGAAGAGACCGCACGACCCAGTGGTGGGTCGGGACCCACACTTTGGGAACCGCTGACTTAGGTCGTTCAGAATTTATTTTCAAAATTCCGCCACCAGTTTCAATTCAATTTTGACGTTCTCCTAATAAGGCCACATGCTACTCTTCTAACATCATCTTTCCTTTCTTTTATGCAGGCTGCTGTATTAATAATGCGAACGATCAAATCGGCTCTCGAATCGACTGTTTCTCTCTACACTTCAAGCAACCCCTGAGGAAGAAATCGAAAGGGGTGAGTTGTGGGGACCCAGATGGCCGCGAATCGAGCCCATATCTTCCCAACCACCTTCCGGACAATCTTAGGTTTATGTGATTTTTCACCTGACGCCTAGAATGTGCAGGTCACCCCTAGTGCTACAAGAACGCACTCATTCTTGTAGGCAAACAAATTTTATCCAATAATATTTCCTTTCTTCTGTATGCCTTGAGCAAAATACTGGTTTATTTTCATACCCCTACATGATTCGCTACAGTTGCAGCACTTTCAGTGTGTCATTTTATTGTTTCAAATTGAACAAAAGAAATATTTTAGTTTTTACAGGTTACATTATGTTCGTACTGTTAATTAGAAATCCATGCAAGAATTTTATATATGTATATGTACCTCGATTTTACATGTTGTGGTGGTTACAATCCTCCTTCACTTTTTTATAGGTCCCCCTTGATAGTTTGTAATCAGCAACTATACGGAATTTAACTACTAGACATTTCAAATTTATATTTTTGTGGTTAGGCCTAGTACTACTGTATTCGATTTTTATGTGAAAAGAATCTTTTTGTCTGTGAGTTTATTTCTTTGCTCATGACTCTTTGTTGATCCTCCTTACTGTTATGTTCAATTATTATGCGACACTAGTCATTTTATTGTTTTTTAATGCATCAAAATACAGTTCACGCTATTTCAAGGGTCTGATGAAGATGACATGGTCTTTTGAAACTGTCGCGTCGGAGCAGCCGAGCGCATTGAGGCGCTATGCTCCGATGCGTGAGGGCGTTCCCCGTCGTGGGGTTCGAATCCCCCCTCGGGCATGGAAGTTTTTGCTGTCTTTAGTATTAGTTAGTTCATAAGTAGTTTGTAAGTTTAGGGACTGATGACCCCGCAGTTAACTCCCATAAACTTTATAAACATAACATCCGTCGAAACTGGTTGCCAGTAAATAACGAAATGAAAGTACAGCTGACGGTGCTATTATTCATTGTGTTTATTGCTATTTATATATAGGCTGTAGCTCCATCGTCCATGCATGTTGTTGTTGTGGTCTTCAGTCCGGAGACTGGTTTGATGCAGCTCTCCACAATACCCTATCCAGAGCAAGCCTCTTCAACTCCACATAAGAACGGCAACCTACATCTGTGAATCTGCTTACTGTATCCATCTCTCGGCCTTCCTCTGCGGTTTTTACCCCACACACTTCCCTCCATTGCTAAATTCACGATCCTTGATGTCTAAGAATGTGTCCTACCAATCGATCACTTCTTTTAGTCAAGGTATGCCAGAAATTCCTTTTCTCCCCAATTTCTTCGTTACCACCTCATTAGTTACGCGATCCGCCCACCCAATCTTCAGCATTCTTCTGTAACACCAAATTTCAAAAGCCTCTATCCTATTCCTGTCTGCACTGTTTATCGTCCATGTTTCACTCCCATACAAGGCAACACTCCACACAAATGCCTTCAGAAAGGACTTCCTTAGGCTTAAATCAATATTCGATGTTAACAAATTTTTCTTTTTCAAGAACGCTTTTCTACCCATTGCCATTCTGCATTTTGTATCCTCTGTACTGGGACCATCATTTGTTTTTTACTGCCCAAGTAACAAAACGCATCTACCTCCTTTATTGTTTCTTTACCTAATCTAATTCCTTCAGCATCACCTGATTTTCTTAGACTGCACTTCATTATCCTAGTTTTGCTCTTGTTAATCTTCATCTTATATGCACCTGTCAGCACACTATCCATTCCGTTCAATTGATCTTCCAGGTCCTTTGCTGTCTCTGACAGAATTACAATGTCATCGACATAACTCAATGTTTTTATTTATTCAACCTGAACTTTAATTCCTTCTCCAAATTTCTCCTTGCTTTCCTTGATAGCTTGCTCAATGTACAAATTTAATAACATTGGAGAAAGGCTACAACCCTGTCTTACTCCCTTTCCAACCACTGCATCCCTTTCATGCCCTTCAACTCTGACAACCGCTGTCTGATTTTTGTACAAGTTGTAAATAACCTTACGCACCCTATATTTTCTCCTGCTTGCTTCAGAGCTTGAAAGAGTTTATTCCAATCAACATTGTCAAAAGACTTCTCCAAATCTACAAACGCTAGATATGTAGGTTTGCCTTTTTTGTCCACGCATAAAATGTCCATGCATAAGATGGACAAAATCGACCTACATGTGTTGGTATCTTCATTAACAGAATGGTAAAGGAAATATCACTATTTCAATCTTCAGTGTCACTGTTCGATAACTGTGAAGACAAGATGGCGAATGGAGTATACAGCTGACAGTGTTTTGGGTGAAACGTTTGAATCATAACGAAATGGCAGGTGGCATTGATATTGTGGGTGAAAAGTTGGAATTTTGTCACTGTGTGTGTAAGTTGGTGTATGTGTACCTTCATTTGATTATTTACTTATTTATTTATTAAAATTTTGTTATAATAATAATTCTCTAATAGCTCGCGGAAAAACGGAACACCTAAATCCTTCTCTTTTCGATTTGATTTCTCTTATTTTATTATGATAACCATGTCTGCCTGTGTAGGTGGGTGCTAACAATATATGTTCGCATTCTGAAGAGAAAGTCGGTGAAAGAAATTTCGCAAATAGATCTCGCGGCAGCGAATGACGCCTTTCCTTTAATGATTTCCACCCGAACTCGTGCATCATTTCCGTGACACTCTCTCCCCTATATCGCGATAATACCGAACGAGCTACCGTTCTCTGAACTTCCTCTAAATCGTCCGTCAGTGCCACCTGTGTGGATCACATAATGTGCGGCAATATTCCGAAATAGAACGCACAAATGTAGTGTAGACAGTTTCTTTAGCAGAACTGTTGCATCTTCTCATTATTCTGCCAATGGTTCACCTTCCCTACAATATTTTCTACGTGTTCTTTTCAATTTAAGTTGTTCGTTATTGTTACTTCTTCGTATTTAGTAGATTTGACTGCCTGTAGGATTGACTGATTTATCGTGTACGTTTAACGGATTTCTTTTACTAGACATACGGATGATCCCCCATTTATCATTATTAAGGTTCAATTGCCAATTTTTGCACGATACTATCATATCAAAATCATTTGCAGTAGGTTTTTCTTATTCTTAGTTGTGAGTATATACAGCTCTGATAGTTTTTTTCTATGTCTTTATTTCAAGTGTGTGTGTGTGTGTGTGTGTGTGTGTGTGTGTGTGTGTGTGTGTGTGTGTTCTCACGCTTACAGACTAGTGATGTTTGGCAATTCATTGAGGTCAGATCTCAGATAGTAGTCAATTTATTATTTGTTTTCCTTTAACTATGACTTTCCGCATATGGCAGTTTACTTCGATTATTAATTTTTTATGGGGGACTGTTAGTGTTTTTCAGGATTGTTAGGTCTGTTTTGATGTCTGTTCGACTGTGTTTCATGCCCATAAGACGTTTAGCAAATATAAAGTGACGGCTGTTACTCTTTAGTGCTCTTCCGTGTTCTGTACATCTGGTGTTAAAGTACCAGATGTGTTGCTTTTATCTGTGTTTGCCAGTGGCGGCTGGTGTTTAAGATGATTGGGAGGTTCACTTCTTTCAGTACCGGATCTTCGGATCTTGAGTGTGGTGCCACCTCCACATCCCTCCCCCCCCCCCTTAGATATTTTTTCGTTAAAAGATCTGCATAACGTCTTACATCAGCTTATTTGCGCTTCCTTCAACTCTAGTTGATGCGTCAGCCTACCAACCTTCGTTATTCCACTCTTCTCTTCCGAGCTTAAAGCAACCTAATTTGTTTCTAAGAGATACTGAACGTTGTTCATTTTTCTTTGATAATAAACACCAAGGACATATGAATGTCCACATGAACACTAAAGTAAGTAACTGGTTACACTGTTAAGTGACTGTAACAAAATGAATCTGTTACGATGAAGAGACAAACTACCTTCGGCTCACGTGACACTGTAAGCAGCACCCCCTTCTAAGCTTAAGCATGCGCAAAGGCTGCTCTTCCCCACATATTTTCAAACAGTTAAATATCTGTTACACCGAAGAGTTTAAATGCCATTTACCGTCAAAATCGTGATACATTTGGAAAAACGTCCAAAGGATATATGATAATTAACAATACAAAAGTCATTGTTCCCATATGTGTTAAAAACAAGATTGGGTTTTAAAAAAATTGCTTGCAATCGGACTCCAACCCCACAACCTTCGATAGCGCATAGCTATTCCGCTAATCACACGGCTGTTCTCGCTATGTGGAGAGCTGTGACTTCAATATTATTCATGATCGTATCTTCTGAAGGCTGTTATAATTGATGAGTCTTCAATTTATAGTTCGAAGATATTTTACCAAATATGATAAGTTTTTGATGAATCCTCAATGTGTCAAAAACAAATATGAAGGGCAGAAGTTGCGTTCAGGGAGGATTTACGCATGCGCAAAGCGAGGTGCACAGTAGCTTCATTGTCTTTGTTTCGGGACAATTTCTGCGTAACCGCCAGAGCTCGAGTAGCCATGAGCTGGTGTCCCTACCAGCTCAAATAAGCGGTGTTTCACCTCCTCTCTCCCCGCTCCGGAAGCGCCCATATGTTGCCTCCGGGGGGCTTCAGAAGAGAATTTGAACCTCAGCCGCGCGTGCGCATTGCAAAGTTGCGGCCACTGCCGCCTATATTAAGCGTCCTCGCTATGAATCGTATACGTGTTGTCTCCACGACGTAAAACGTTTCTCATGCGACAAAAATACTAAGATTGTGCGTATAAAATAATCTGATAGAAGAACGAAATGAAGAATGATAATTTAAAAGCACTTTTATTAATTTATTTATTTGCTTTTTTTCACGACAAATTTTTTTTTTTTTTCTGGGCGTCACTCAATCAGTGAACATGTAGGACGCATCGCCACTGGTGTTTTTTTGTTGGTAGCTCTTATTTTTCTCTGTGTTAAGTTGTCAGGTCTGTAGGCGATTATCATTCCTTGATTTTTGACCTTGTTGCCTATTCTATGAGTTGCTTTGTTGTTGTTACGTGAGAGTGTTCCATCTGCTTGGTACTGCAGGTGTTTTGTGTTTATGTTAGTTTGCGTATGTGTTGGAAGAAGGAAGGCAGCTTAGGGTTTAACGGCCCATCGACAGCTTGGTCATTAGTGACGGAGCAAACGGTAGGAGTTTTGGTTTTATTTTAACTCGTAGCAGAAGCATAATGAATATGTAAGGTATTTAAAGCAGTCATCAATCCGAAGATTGGTTTGAACACCACAGTGCTTTACTAGGCATGATCCTGTCTTTGCCTTCCCCCGACCTTCGAACTGACTTACCCAGCCAGTTATAGGGGGACCTTAAGTTTAACGTGAGTTCCGAACCACGGTTCTACTCGGTATTTTTCACATGAGCAATATTGCCAGAGTTGAAAGAAGTGGAAAGTGACAGATAAAAATCCCAGGACCTGGCGGGGTTCGAACCCGCGACCTTTGGATTTGTAATCTGGCACTCTACCAGTGTGCGACCAAGACACTATTGAATTTATAGGAATATTATGTACAAAAATTACATCAAACATATAGGCATTACATTTTACAAAAAGAATTTCGCAAAGGAAGAAAAAACTAAAACCAAGTCTACAGTGCATTAGATGGAATATTGCCAAAACTGAGCCACCCCTAGGGCATTACCGTCAGCAAGCATTAAATCTTGCTCTGGGCAGGAATAGGGACAGAGGGGGCATTGGCAGATATGGCTGACAATTTGTACCTCACCACACTCGCATTTGCTGCTTCTGTTGAGAAACCCCATAACTTAAACAAGGCCTTAGACCTGCCGACACCAGTTCTTAGTCGGTTAAGGGACCTCCAGGTGCACCAGCGGAAGATATTCACGCGGCTCCATCCAGTCCTGGTGCTGAGATTTCCATAGCGTGAGTCTTGCTTGCCCTGGAGAAACATCTAATGGCTTTGATGTCTGGAGGAAACTTATCCGGGATTTAAGCCTAGGTTGAGGTAGCTGGTGTCCATACAGTAAGTGGATGGGCTTCAACAATTCCATCCTTCTCAATGAACACTTGGAGGCGCATTACCGGCAAAACAGTATACGTTCCCAACAGGCGTAGATTTTAGGCAACCTGTGACTAATCTACAGACTTCGTTCAGGGCAGGGTCCACAGTTTTGGCGTGGCATGACCCGTACCACACTGGGGATACTTATTCTGCAGCAGAGTAGCACAAGGTCAATGCGGTGGTTCTGAGGATTTGTGGATTTGCACACCAGTTAGTACCTCTTAGCTTCCTGAGGATGTTATTTCTGATGCTTAATTTCAGTGTGATGTTTGAGCAGTGTGTTTTGAAAGTGAGGGAACAATCCAACGTTACTCCTAGGTACTTTGAGGTGTAACAGTGTTCCAGCCGGATTCCATTCCAGGTCACATATAACTTCCTTGATGCCTCTTTATTCCTGAGGTGGAAAGCACAAAATTGAGATTTGCCTGGATTTGGCTTTAGGTGTATAGCTCCCTCAGAGCACTATCAAGAGTGAGTTCTACTTCTTCAAAAGTTACTCCCTGGCAAGCCAGTGCTAGATCATCTGCATAGATAAAACTTCTTGTATTGTTGGAAGCGGTTGATCATTGGTGTAAATGTTAAATAGCAATGGAGCCAACACACTTCCTTGAGGCAATCCATTTTTCTGTGTCCTCCATTTACATCGTGTACCTTAGAAGTCAACGGAGAACATGCGGTTCTGCAGCAACGTTGACATCAATCTGGTAAGTTTAGAGTCTTACGTGAGTGTAAATAACTTTTGTAGCAGTATGCCATGGTTCACCGTGTCATATGCTGCACTAAGGTCGATGAAAGCCACTCCTGTGATTTGCCGATTTTCAAACCCATCCTCAGTGTGCTGGGTTAGGTTAAAAAATTGTGCAGCAGCATTCTCGCCTGGTCTAAAGCCCGCCTGTTGTGAAATTAAGTTTTGATCTATAGGCTGCGTGAGACTGTTAGTAGCGTCCTTTAGAAGATCTTGTACAGATGTGACAGCAATTACACGTGCTTTGCTCCACAGTTTTGGAATTTTGCATGACTGTAGGCAGTGTGGTGGTAGCAGTTTTTTTAATGAACTCTGATTTCATTAACAAACAACTCTTTAAAGTTAACTAGTACCGTCTCGCAATAATTATCACTGACGATAATTTTAGTTTTCAAATTAATCATCTTAAATTTCTTGACTTGAATATTAAAAATATTTCAGGATTGCCTTCTACAATCAGATTTTATAAGTTCGTGAACCCTGAGTAAAATCTTAGTTGAGGGCTCCACGGGAGTCTTTTTTTTTTTTTTTTTTTTTCCGCAGCCCTCTTATATATCTACATCAGATAAAACCATGTCACCTTTCCTGCAACTTTAGTGACATGTCTTTCAAACTACATTCAACTTCACTTCAGATAAAATCATTTACATACCTTGCTTCAATTTTTTAGAAATCGTAGATTCTCATCAATAACTTCTTTTTTACAATAAAACTTTTATTTAAATATATTTGACGTAATTCGTCACACACAATTCAGTATTACAAATCAAGATTGCAAAGATACTTCCTCTCAACACGGAATACAAAAAACGACTAACTACTTTTCAAAATGAAAAAATGAAATGTATGTATAGCTTATGGGACAAACTACTTACGAACTAGCTTACACTAAGGACGGCACAAATAGCCATGCCCGAGGGGGGATTCGAACCCCCGGCAGTAGTGGCCGTGCAGACCGTGACTGGCGCGCCTCAGTCCCCTCGGCCACCGCGGCCGGCAACTACTTTTCATTTACATTTTTCTTCATATTCATTGTTAATAATAACAAAATCTATCACAGTCCGCAACTGTAGGCATTGTCTCCTAGTTCAGCGCGCCGACCTTCAGCTAATCAACGATAGCGACCGGCGTTTTGTCGCTGACGTCGGCGGAGAACTCGTCACTGCGTACTTCTGCAGCACCGCCATAACACAAGAAACAAACAAAAGCAAATAAAATTCACACAAGTATGTGTTGTCAAACACTAATAACATTCAAAACAATATATTCCGTAAGTACTGAACAACTGCGAAATTGAGCTTTATGAGGAAAATCGTGGACGGTTAAACACATGTCCCACTACAGCAGTTATTATAAAATTTTGGTTAAAGGTGGGGAAGGAAATCGTCCGTGCCCTTTGAAAGGAACCATGCTCGCATTTGCCTGGAGTAATTTAGGGAAACACGAAAAACCTAAATCTGGATGACCGGAGTTGGATTAGAACTAGCATCCTCCCGAATGCGAGTCCAGTGCTTTAGTGTATGTGTTCTCTCTCTCTCTCTCTCTCTCTCTGTGTGTGTGTGTGTGTGTGTGTGTGTATGTGTGTGTGTGTGCGCGCGCGCCCCGTACGTGTCTATTTAGTGTGTGTTGGTCTTTGTCGTGTCAGTGGCTTCCTGATGATGGTGTCTGCTTGTTTTTGTGTTTTAGGTGTCCGCTTCATTTTTGTTTCTATTCGGTCCATTAAAGTCAGCACCGTGCACAGGACAACCTCGGCCCGGTGTATCAACGTTTGCTAATGAGGCGGATAAATGTTTCTGCTGTGCTCGGCTGTCATTTCAATGCTCCAAATTCTGCGCGCTCTCGTTACTGCCGCATGGAATTCGGCAGCCTTCGCACAGCTTAGCCCAGCCAGTTTTTCCATTTAATTTATCGCGCCCCCCGCTGTCGCAGCCCTCGGGATTAAGCGCGACCTCCCCCTCCCCCCCCCCCCTCCTGAGCAAACTGCGCGGCATTAGCAGGCGACTCGCGTCCCCCCATTATGCGCTAATTAATGGCCTTTAAAGGAATTTATCGGCGCTCTGCCGCCGCGGGCACAAGTACTTTGTCCTTTCGACCCCTCTCTCGCAATCGTAAGGATACCATCAGCTTTGAAAATGAACGCCATAAGTCACCGGAATATACGCAGTGATACTGTGACACTGGTGGATGACGTAATCAAGCAGAGTCGCCGGTCCGGTCTCATAACTACTCTCACCCCTCGTCGGACGGTCATTAATTCGGAGTGTGTGCATCCGTAGCCTTTATTACGGCTTTCGGTTCGCTGGTGTAGTTTCCAATACTACTTGAACTAAAGCTTTACTAGTAATCTTACTTTCTGCTTTACATTATTCTGAATGGGTCCTTTTCAGAAGGTGTCCAGTAAGGGCAAATTTGAATTTTGCGACATTTTGTCACATGGTGGTTGGCAATCGTGGTTTTTTTTTAATGTATGCTATCAGAGATTCTTCCCATTAGTAGTCTCATAGCTTTCGCGTGGTGGGAATTTTGATTTGATGGTTGTTTTCATCAGGCCGCAGATAACTCAGTAACGTATCCAAATCTAAAAAGTGCGTGATTTCTCTTAATTAGTAGATTTTGACAGGACTTTAAACTCGAGTCTGGGTGATATTTTTTAGCCGGCAAGCAACTTTCGTAAATCGTAAATACTGTAGTTGATAAACTCTTCCCGCCCGTTCCCGTAATATTACGTCACCCAGCATTGTACGTTATTTCTGAGTTTCCAGTGTTTAGGTTTACTGCATTTATTATGTCAGTTTAGCGCTAGAGCACAGAATCCAACAACGTAAAATGATTTATCGATGTATACCAGGCGAATACAGTAGTAAGCATTCCTACTTGATTGTTATTATTTTTAAAACGAAGACAGCACAATTAAATTAAAAACTTTATTTGCAACAGTTACAGCACTGTTTGAGCTTTCTTCGACTAGTATCAAAACAACTGAGACACTTGTCATACAATTGAATCAGACTGACCGCGGCGGAGAGGCCGAGCGTATTGAGGCGCTATGCTACGATGCGCGAGGCCGTTCCCGTCAGGGGTTCGAATCCCCCCTCGGGCATAGATGTTTGTGCCGTCTTTAGTATAGCTAGTTCGTAAGTAGTTTGGAAGTTTAGGGACTGATGACCTCGTAGTTAAGTCCCATAAGCTTTACAAACGTTTGATTTGATTTTGAATCAGACTAGACTTTCATCTAGTGATGTATTAACTGAATATAAACCTTTTTAATTTTACGAAGTTAGCATTATGTTCACGATACCTTATAACACAGTTCATGTAATCTGAGTTACACTTACCTTCCTATGAAGACATTCTTAGTATTGTCGAAATCCATGTCAAGAATTAAAAAAGTACTTGCAACTGATTGGCTACAAGCTTAGTAATGTGATAATTTCTATAGTTGCTGACAACAGCCATTTTCAAGATTTTAAAATATCTTAATAGGTACATTGAAACATTGGAATTAAAAACTTCTAATCTCTTACTTGAAAATCGAATCGTTTAGCGTTCCGATCAAGCCTTTTGGGGCACTGAACAAAGAGTGAAAAATTTCGAAATTTTGTGTAGGTGGTGCTGGACAGCTTTTCGATACGTTAAAAAATTGCATATTGAAATGAGAGAGCCGTTCGTAAATTTTTTTATGGGCGATCGATTTCGGCTCAAATCGGGCCATCAGAATGGTCAAATGTTTGTGAAGCTAATGGTAGTTAACTGCGGGGACTTCAGTCCGTAAACGTACAAACTACTTATGAACTACCTTATACTAAAGACGGCACAAATATCCATGCCCGAGGGGGATTAGAACCCTCGACGGGGAACGGCCTCGCGCATCGCAGCATAGGGCCTCAATGCGCTCGGTCACTCCACCGCGGCAATCAGTCCATCTTAGGGTCTCCTGTACATGAGAAGGACAAATACCTAAAGTATGAGCAATGAAACACACGGCTTAAACATTAGTAGATGATACTCTGTATACATTTGCCATACATATTTAGGAAACAATGCTTACAATATGGTGAATCAGTTGTACATCTCAATAGTTGCGATCATAATAATAGTTTATAAGCAATTCATGAGCTGCTTGCAAAACTAGATGACAGGTTGTGTCACAATGATCTAGTTTTGCTAACAACTCATGTAACTTCTTATAAACTGTCATTATTATCACCATTATTGAAGTGTACAACTAATACCGCTATTGTAAGTACTGTTTTCGAAATATGTATGGCACCTACTAACGTTAAGAACCGTATGTTGCATTGTACACAGGTTATGTATTTTTTGTTCCCGAGTACACGAGACGCGGAAGTGGCCTAATCGATCATATCTAATAAAACGCATCCAGTCTGGCCACAGAAATGGCGAGGTGCTGGCGACTTTGGAAAAACAACATTAGTTCAAAATACACTGACGGCATAACTGGCAATGTGAGTATGAGGAAAAACACATGAAGAGAGCTACATAGGAAGCGTGGCCTCTGAAACGTCTTTAAAATAAAGCGAAACCCGTCTGTTCTACTTTTAAGCGACTCCAAAATAGGAGGTGGTTCTCAATTCGATTATATTTTTTTCTTTTCATTTTGTTACCTCAGAACCTTGAACTCTGTGAACCGATTTTGATGATTCTCTTTTTATTTGAAAGCTGGTCCTTCCCGTGTTGTCCCATTTCAATTTGGTCCCGTTCTGACAATGACATTCATATGAAAACCGTATTTTTAAATTTGCATTAAGTATGTGCGCGACAAATGGACGAATAACTCAATATCACGCCAATCAATTTCGATTATTCTTTTTTTTTTATTAGAAAGGATGTACTTCAGGGGTAGTTTAATGAGAGTTTGGTTAGTGTCTGATTTTGGGATCCATGACTAAGTAACGGAACTATTCATTTCTTAGGAGCAAAATAACAATACTCGGCCGAGTCTTTTACAGGCTATCCGGATATTGGAGTCTTCTACTGTAACGTCGTTATGGTCAAGTAATTCCCTGTTTTTCATGTAAAGTCGCATTTTTGAAAGTCTATTTTTGCGATCTGCCTAAGTCTCCTTTGAAATTGTCCTGGAGGAAGGTTTCCTCTGTTGAGATAGGCGTTTTCCCATGACTTCATTTGATAAACGGCGCAGTTTTATTGAGCAGTGTGATGTCGCACAAGTCTAAAGCGCGCCCACCTACTTTCGCCGCGCGCCGCCATGCAGGCACGGCGCGGCGTTCTTACGACGTCAGCCACGAGCGCCCTCTGCTGCTATCCGGATCGTGGCCACCACTGAACGACATCGTTCACTTGGGACTGAGATAGGGACCAGTTAACACTTCGGAATCAGATAGGCACCAGTGAAGACTTGGCTATCGGACAGGCACTAGGCAGGCCTCTAGCTCAACTATGTATCAGCATTCTGCAGTACTGAGCTATGTAAAAGTTAAGTATTACTAAGTCTATAAGAAATATATATCTCGTTCTAATTTGCTCTAGTGTTTCTAGTTTGTGCTGTCCCACTGGCTGCTCACCTTCGTACCTGCACAAGCGTGCATCCTTTATTCCTGTGTCGGTCTCATTCGGCCACCGACACCTACGACGGAAACGAGACACAAAAGCGGCGACAAGGCTGGGACACAAAAAGCAGCACGTTTAGTAGGTCTACATATATTCACAAAAATTAGTTAGTGTACTTCAGATTCACTAAAGATAAAAAATAAACAAAAATTTTAACAAAAAAACTACCTAAAAATATCCAAGACAAATTAATATGCACTAAAAAAATAAAAAAAGGAGAGAGAGAGAGAGATGCGTATTCTTCTACAACTTGTTAAAAACTCACTTCTTCTACTCATCAATACCTAAAATGTTCAAATGTTTGTAGAACTTATGGGACTTAACTACGGGGTCATCAGTCCCTAAGCTTACAAACTACTTATGAACTACCTAAGACTAAGGACGGCACAAATATCCATGCCCGAGGGGGGATACGAACCCCCGACCGTAGTGGCCGTGCAGACCGTGACTGGAGCGCCTCAGTCCCCTCGGTCACCGCGGCCGACCATCAATACTACGATTTATGAATTTACCACGCAAGAAGATACATACGTACCTACCCACTTTAAATCTAATTCAACACATATCTATGAATAACAAACAATGATCAAAATATGTTTTAGAGTTCTCTTAAGTAAAACGAAATAAAAAATATTAGACTGCTTAAAAGACAATCAAGTTATTACAATAATATACTGTAGTTATTGTCATTTTGGAGTCGGTGTCAGCCAAGGAAACATCTGATCCGACTTCGGTCTCAATATACTCGTATTATTTTTGCTAGGTATATTTTAGTGTTTCCTTCGCTGACACCTACTACGAAAATAACAATAATTGTGACTACAATATACAGGGTGGTCAATGCTCAGCGCAACCGCCTTTGCGGCGTGCGACTCGCCGGTGACGGCAGCTGAGGTGCCCGCTTAGCAGACCGTCCGTCTTCCGCACTACATTTAATACGGATTGACGTGCAAGCTTTTCCTCAGACACATCATAGAAACACTTAGAAAGAAAGGTTTATTACTCACCTGTATTACGCAATGAGGTGCTGGAGCTTCCTCCCTTCTTTGTGTTAGCATTTCTGACACCTGCTGAGGAAGTTGCTCATTACACTCGTTGATTCTGAAAAAGGTGCATGACGGAGAAACTGACCCGAACTTAACTTTCTTTTCGGACGAATCATGGATCCACCTAAATGGGCATGTTAATTCGCAAAATAATTGTTACTAGAGTTAGAAAAAGCCTAACTTAATTCATAAACAGCCCATGCATGATCAAAAACGGAATGTGGTGCACTGTTAGCGGCGAGAGAATAATAGGCCCCATATTTTTTCAGGAACCAATTAATATTGACAGGTATGTTGAAAACATATTGCGGCCTTCATTTGTCTAATTAACTGAAAGAGAACATGCCTTCGTGACATTTCAGAAAGACTCTGCGACAACACATACAGACAACTTATCGTTACGGTAATGTTTCGGTGAAAGAATATTCACTAAGAACATTTGGCACCCTTGTTCTCCCCATTTAACCACGTGCGACTTTTATCTGTGGGAAGCAGTAAAAGGGAAAGTGTTCAAATCAAATCCCCACACTTCAGATGACATTCGTCATGAAATCACTGCAATTTCTGAAAGGGAACTTCAGAGTGTAATGAGCAACTTCCTCGGCAGGTGTCAGAAGGGAGGCAGTTCCAGCACCTCCTTGCGTAACACAGGTGAGCAATAAACTTGTATTTCTAATGCCCGGTTTGTGGAAAACTATAGTTACCGTGCCGTTAGCTACCGTCACGTTATAATTTAACATGCCAGATAACTTTCTTGGGTTTCCCGTAGCTGATTTCAACGACCGTTAGTTAACTATGAGGTAACTACGACTTCTGCCGAAGCAAATAGCACGTCTCAACGGATAACAGATGGCATTACTAACGAAAATCTCAATTACTCGAATTTTATCGATTATTAAGTGAAAACGAAGACGCGCCTTGGTTTGTATAGCTGTTACGAGTTTTCTGTTTTCAAAGGCAATGGGCGACAAGCGAGGAAAAAAAATTGACTCTATGTGAGAAAAATCTTTTGACCGACCTGATTTTAGAAAGGAAAGTAGTTATAGTAAATGAAAAGGCAGGTGGTTTGACTATTTTGGAAAAACAACACGCCTTTGAAGATGTCACAAAACTGTACAATTCCTTAAACAAACAGGTGAGAAAACGGCAAGGCAACTTAAAGAGCTGTATTCTTTTTAAAAAAGAAAAGACAGGACAAACAACAACGAAGACAGGGTTAACAATAACATCATACTTATTATTTCTGTTGTCAATGTATATTTTTATGAATTTAAGTTCTTCCCATTGTTTTGTGAATGTGAAATTACTTTTCACAACACAGACTGGACAATTTACGTCCACCCATCCACGTACCCGATCCCCACGTTGTAATAATAATAAAGAAACACTAATCACTTGAAACACTGATTGATCGTAATGATAATTGCATGGCTGAACACTATAACAAAGGAAAGTATTTAATTGAAAGTTTTACTATGAGAGCATGGCTTTGTGATTTAGATTTTACATCCAGATCGGCGATCGCGAGAGATAACGTTGGCCACTGTTGCTTAGTGTCGAGATGTTGCTTGACCAATCGCGAGGGAGATGCAGCTAATGCATTCGTCAGCCGTTGCCAACATTATCTCTCGCGACCGCCGAATGCGATGTAAAATTTAACCCACAATGTCCGTTTTCCGCGTTTTTCCTCGTTTGACCCCGGCTATGTCATTGGTCAGGTATTTTTTTAAACTCTGAAACTCATATTAAATTCGCTCTCATTACACAGATCAAATGGTTGTCATCTAACACGAAAAACGCGTCGTGGTCTCAACAGCGCCGAGTACAGTTGAGGTTTCTTCTCCTGGACGACTGTCCGAAGCATCAGAAGAAGAAGAAGACGGCGGTGACGACGATGACGAAAGAATTTCTATTCTTCAGCTTCAAAAAATTTTAAAACTGTATGAAAATTATATGGAACACAGTCACAAAAACAATTAAAAAAAACTACTGTTAAATAACTTCTGGACTTGCGTTTGGATGCCCACTAGCGCTTCGTAGCGGATATAGTTAAAATTAACGTTAACGTGTAGGTAACCCCAGGCGAACGCGCATTTATCTTTAACGGACAGGTAACTACGGCTGTGAAGGTAACTGTTGTCTCGGAAACCCATTTTGTACTTAACGTTCAGGTATCCCACAGATAACTATAACGGGTCAGGTAACTACTGTTTCAGAAACCGGCCATAAGTGTTTGTGTGATGTATTTCAGAAATAGCTTGCGCGCCAATCCGTATTATCGCCGGCAAGTCGCGCGCCGCAAAGGCGGTTGCGCTGAGGACTGATCACCCTGTACTATCGTAATAACCTGATTTAAGTAGTCTAATATTTTTAATTTCATTTTACTCAGGGGAACCCAAAAAAATATTTTGATCATTGTTTGTTCTTCATAGTTATGTGTTCAGTTAGATTAAAAGTGTGTAGGTACCTACCCATATTCTTGCGTGGTAAACACATAGATCGTACCTACATATTGATGACTAGAAAAAAGTAATATCAATTAATAGAAATATACAATCCCAGAGACGGATTTACGTCTCAAATATGTCAAAGACATTTTTGATAAATATGAAGTAATGAATTAAATTTTGTTGTGCGGCCGGGAATCGAACCCGGACCTCCATGCTTACTAGACAGACATCTTAACCGTTAGACTACCACACCACTAACGATTAAGGCGCCTTGGAATAGTCTATGTACGATTTCCCTCCACAACACAAACATTAATTCAGCTTCTTTGTTCCAAAGATAATTGCCACTACTGCCAAGGCTCTCCATGCAGCGGAATAGCACCTCAGCAATGGACATGGTTGAACAATCCTATTATGGTGATATAAATAAATAGAAAAATACAATCCCAGAGACGGATTTACGTCTCAAATATGTCAAAGACATTATTGATAAATATGAAGCAATGAATTAAAATTTGTGGTGTGGCCGGGAATCGAACCCGGACCTCCATTAAAGTTTGTGTTGTGGAGGGAAATCGTACATAGACTATTCCAAGGCGCTTTAATCGTTAGTGGTGTGGTAGTCTAACGGTTAAGACGTCTGCCTAGTACGCATGGAGGTCCGGGTTCGATTCCTGACCGCACCACAAATTTTAATTCATTGCTTCATATTTATCAATAATGTCTTAGAAAAAAAGTAAGTTGATTATTAAGTTGTAGAAGAATACAATTATTTTTATTTTTAATGCATATTATTTGTTTTTGACTTTTATGTCTATTTTTTTTTTTTTAATTTCTGTTTATAGAAAATAGAGACATTCTCATTAGCCGGGAAGCACGGTAGCGGCAATAGTGGAGCAAAGTTGTGTGCCGCTGCAACACAGTATCGCCTTGATGGCGCCGTTCCGCTGCCTGGCCGTCCACAGAGCAGAGCAGAGGGCGGATGCGATCCACGCGGTCGTTAGACGGCGCTACAAGGCCCGGCCCAGTTTAACTGGCCGCTCTGCTCGTGACGTCACGGCGTAACGGCGGGTCGCGGCGGCGAGATTGCAGCGCCAAAGTGTCCGTAATTGGCGGCCGGGACGAGGAATGGCTGTGGTGGCGTAAAGGGGGGAGGGGTGGCAGGACAGGAGGGGAGGAGGGCTGCTGTCTGACCACTGGGGAGGTTGCCAGCTGACCAGAGAGTGCGTTCCCAGCAGTCGCGCTGCTGTGGAAGTCACGAGCGAGGGCGCGAAACGTCTTGTGTGGATACATTGGTAAAAGGGCGTGCACCATATGCAGAAGAACGGCATTATACTACTGCTACAGGTTACATAATATTGTTCCAGACTTCGAAGAGTTGTTGAATGTGAGCACGTATAAAACGGCATATTTTGCTCTAACGTGGTAATAATAGAAAAAATAAATAAATAAATAAAAATACAGCGTGGTCCACTGATAGTCACCGTGCAAAATATCTCACGAAATAAGCATCAAACGAAAAAAACGAGAAAGAACAACACTTTTCTTCGCATATTTTCGGAAACATGTTTGTTTCACTTATGGGGAACCGCACTCTTATTTAAATCTATATCTATAAATGTGAATGTCTGTTCGATGTACGTCTATCACGTCTGAATCACAAGACATAAAGAGCTAACAATTTGTACAGTTACTAATGTCTCCCCAGGGAAGGCTTTAGGCGCGGTTTTATGGCGATCGGATAGCTATATATATATATATATATATATATTAATGTGAATGTCTGTTCGGTGTAGGCTTATCACGTCCGAACGACAAGACGCAGAGACTTAAATATTTGTACAGTTACTAATTTATACCTGAGCAAGGTTTTTAGGCACGGTTTTATACCGATCTGATAGATATTTAGTAATTTGAAGAATATAACGCGAAATGCGGAACAATAATGATTCTTTGAAAATTATATTTACTCTTTGAAAATGGTTTTATTCGTTTCATTGTTGCTTGAGGGTTGATAATGATAAAAGGGTGAAGTATATTGGGATGGAAAGTTATCGGTGATTATAAAATTCTACGTATATGTGTGTGTGTGTTAATATTTCGCTCTGCAGCGAAAACTATAAATCGCAAACGAATGGTGTGTGTGTAACTGTTGTCCGAAGTCTCTCCTCCCGATGTACACCTTACCAGTTCCATGCCGACAACTATAAGGGGGCGGAAGATATGGTGATTGAAAAACGTCAAATTATTAAAAAAAAAAAGTTCGGACTGAAGGCCAGCGATGACGTTTGTGAGTCTATAGCAAGGAGGTTGCGTAGAGCGAAACGTGATGCCACAGACCATATCTTTGGTCTATGTATGCTACAATGTCTTCAGCTCTTTCTCTTTAAGGATAAGCATACGAATAAGGTAATATAAGAATAAATAAATAAAGCAGTGAAAAAGAAATTCCTTTTAAAACATATCTTTAAAACAAATCGATTTGACTTTTCGCGCATTACATCAAGTAATCCATCTGTGATATAATTACAATCATTATTGTTGAATTTCGTGATTGGATTCTTCGAAACGAGTGCTTTTTTACCTGTGATTTCTTATATATTCTTTGATAAATGTAACAGGTTTCTAGAAAGAAGGAGATGGACAGAGAGAGAGTGGATAGGAAAAGTACTAACAGAAGGTTCGGGATTTCAGCTAGTTTATATATGAAGAAGAGTCTAGAGGGGAAAAAAAGTTTTTTTTATTTTTTTAGACTAATTTTCGGTCTTATTTTAGACCATCTCCAGGAAATTAAGCTCCATTGATGTGGAGCTGGCAGGAAACTCGGAGCTTTTTAGTGCGTCACTGCAATCTACAGAAACCATAAAAAAATTATATATAAAGAGAAGTGACGCACTAGAAGGCTCCAACTTTCCTGCCAGCTCCACAACATCAATGGAGCTTAATTTCCTGAAGATAGTCTAAAATAAGACCGAAACTAGTCGAAAAAAAATTGTTCTTTATATAAAAAATAAGACGGAAACTAGTCGAAAAAATAATTAAAAAAATTGTTCTTTATATAAAAAACTTTTCAAGCGGGAAAACAGATGGCGCTGTGGTTGCCCCGCTAGATGGCACTACAATAGGTAAACCGGGTATCAACTGCATTTGTTTTAAATAGGTAGCCCCATTTTTATTATATATTCGTTTAGTACGTAAATAAATATAAATGTTTTATTTGGAACAGTTTTGTCGCTTTGTGATAGATGGCGCTGTAATATTCACAAACATATTGCTCACAGTTTTAGTCGAACAGGTAGGTTTTATAAATTAAAACACAGCACGTAGGTACGGTTGAACTTTATTTCGCCGACCGCAGTGGCCGAGCGGTTTGCGGCGTACCAGTCACGGTCTGCACGGTCGCTGCGGTCGGGAGTTCGAATCTCCCCTCGGGCAGGGATATTTGTGCCGTCTTTAAAATAAACTAGTTCATAAGTAGTTTGTAAGTTTAGGGACTGATGACCTCGTAGTTGAGTCCCATAAGCTCAACAAACATTTGAACTTTATTTCGGTTGTTCCAATGTGACACATGTACTTTTGTGAAATTGTTATACATTATGAGAATGCATGCTGTTAATGCGTGATTACCTGTAATTACCTCATAACTTGAAAAATGCTCAAAATGATGTCCTGATGTCCAACTTCAATGCATTTGGCAATACGCGTAATGAAATTCCTCTCAATAGCGAGTAGTTCGCCTTCATTAATGTTGTCACATGCATGTTTTCAGGCGTTGCCGGTGAATCACGATAGCAAATATCCTCAATTTTCCCCACAGAAAGAAATCCTCGGATGTAAGATCCGGTAAACGAGCAGGCCATGGAATGATGCTTCTACGACCACTCAACCTGTCATTAAATATATCATTTAAGACCGCTTCAACTGCACGGGAGGCATGAGTTGGACATTCATCATGTCGAAAGTACATCGCCATCCTGTCATTCAGTGAAACATCCTGTAGTAAAATCGGTAGAACATTACGTAAGAAATCAGCATGTATTGCACCGTTTAGATTTCCATCGATAAAATAGGGACCAATAATCCTTCCTCCCATAATGCCGCACCATACATTAACCCCCCAAGGTCGCTGATGTCCCTCTTGTCGCAGCCATCATGGATTTTCCGTTGCCCGGTTTACGTGACCTCTGTTTGTGAATGACGCTGCGTCACTAAACAGAACGCGTAAAAAAAAATCTGTTATCATCCCGTAATTTATTTTGTTCAAAAAAATTTTCAAATGTTTGTAGAGCTTATGGGACTTAACTACGACGTCATCAGTCCCTAAACTTACAAACTACTTATGAACTACTTACGAACTAGGACGGCACAAATATCCATGCGCCGGCCGCTGTGGCCGAGGGGACTGAGGCGCTCCAGCCACGATCTGCACGGCCACTGCGGTCGGGGGTTCGAATCCCCCCTCGGGCATGGATATTTGTGCCGTCTTTAGTATAAGGCAGTTTATAAGTAGTTTGTAAGTTTAGGGACTGATGACCCCGTAGTTAAGTCCCATAAGCTATACGAACATTCGATCCATTCGAAATATCCATGCCCGAGGGGGGATTCGAAGCCCCGACCGTAGTGGCCGTGCAGACCGTGACTGGAGCGCCTCAGTCCCCTCGGCCACCGCGGCCGGCATTTATTTTGTGACCGGTGGCAAAACTGTGCACGACGTTCAAAGTCTTCGCCATGCAAATCTTAGTTCATGTATATTAAAAACTTCACGACCTTTTTTACTTCCTTTGATCGGTGTCATTGCTAATTGGAGCTAGACGCATGGGAGACTCCATGCCTGAAATCTTCACGGAATCCAATAATGTAAGGTGCGTACTGTCAAGAGTGTGCCAGAATACCAAATCTTACAAATGGAGCACTCAGGAACAACACAAGATTTGAAAATAAATTTGGAAACATGAAATTATTAATGATCAGTTAATTATCATTTTAGCAGGTGTGGCGTAACAGAAGGTTGTGTCACACGTTATCCACATTACAACACATTCAACGACATTAATGAACTGCATTTTTTGAATTAAAAAAAAATTAAATTGAAAATAATTTAGGAAATGAACTTCTTCAGTGAGAACATTTTGAATGATCGCAGGTAGGAAAGGAACACAACAATTGACGTCATTTCAGATTAACGCCTACTCACCCCACGGTATAACTACGTTCGGTAACACTCGTGCATTGGTCGAAACTACCAGTTACAAACCTGATCCCTCGCCTCTGAACTTCCTATATGACCTCCTTTAAAAACGATCTGGTTGGGATCCCGAACACTTGAGCGATATTCAAGACGCGGTCGTACAAGCGTTTCACATGCAGTCTCCTTTACGGACGAATAACACCTTCCCAAAATTGCCCCAGTAAAGCGAAGTCGACCATTCGCCTTCCCCACGACTGACCTTATATGCTAGTTCCATTTCATATCGCTGTGCAGCGTTGCACTTAGGTATTTAATGAACGGTACTTACGCTGTATTCGAACATTACGGGACAGTTTCTCCTACTAGTTTGCATCACCTTACACTTTTCTACATTTAGAGCTAGCTACTATTCTTCACACCGCCTAGAAATTTGGTACAAGTCATCCTGCACCCTACTACAGTCATTCAATGATGAACCCTCTTGTACACCACTGCATCCAGCAAACAGCCGCAGATTTCAACTCACTCTGTGCATTGTAGCGAATGGCGATTACTTTGAAGGCCAGTAAAAGTATTTTGTTTTATAACTCTTGTTAACTATATTTCCTGTGGCCATTCACCGAATTTTTCGGACGTACCTTGTACATCGAGAAAGTACGGTGGAAGAATAACAGCTGTAAAATATACAGGTATATTAAATCTGTAACGGCACACCAAATATTATGTGTACCGGATACTCCGTCCCCAACTTTAACCATGAACGATTCGACTGTGATATCAAATTCTGACAAGGAGACCACATGGGTACTGGATTTATAGAATTGCTTTATATTTATGGTTCGTGAAGTTCAGAACTCAAATAACAAACGTACAAAGCCATTCGACGCAATTCTCAAAAATTTTCGAGAAAATCGACTTTGAAATTTTGCGAAGTACATGTAAGTACCCAATAATTATAAAAGTTGCGGCATCTGTCGCTGTAGCTCAGGTGGCAGTGTTCTGCCTTCACAACCGTAGAGTCGGTGGTTCGAATCACGCTTTGAGTATAATTTTTTTCGTTGTTTTCGAATTGAGTTATATAAAACATTTTGAGATCTCTAATTACAAGTGTTGCTTACTTTTTGTTTATGTGTATGTAGACGAGCTGAGTACTTTATCGTCACATAAAACGATGGTTGAGTCATTAGTAGCTATGGAGATAACTTTTCAAAAACAGTGTCGTAGCTCTTCACAAACTAAACAAAGACTAACGTTTTCAACTTATAGTTAAGCCAACACTTGAAAAATTTAACTTAAGTTCTTTGATTGTTAGCATCAGTATTAACAACCTTTTATAAAATATAGAAAATTACGAATTAACAACATTTTTCGTAAAAACTACCATTAGATATTAAAACTATGTAAGTATTTTAATACAAAGGAAAAAAAATAAAAAAGCCTGTTACGACAGGGTTCGAACCACCAGGGCTATGGATGACACACTAGAATGCTACACCGACACATGGTGCAACTGTTGTAATTATTGGTACTTGAGGAGTACGTACAGAATTTCAAAAGCGGTTTTCAAAAAATGTTCAAATGTTTGTAAATCTTATGGGACTTAACTACGGAGTCATCAGTCCCTAAACTTACAAACTACTTATGAACTACTTACGAACTAGGACGGCACAAAATCCATGCCCGAGGGGAGATTCGAACCCCCGACCGTAGTGGCCGTGCAGACCGTGACTGAAGCACGTCAGTCTCCTCGGCCACCGCGGCCGGCCAAAGTCGGTTTTCTCGAGAATTTTTGAGAGTTGGGTCGAATGGCTTTGGCTGATTGTTATTTGTGTTCTGAACCTCAGAAACCTTAAATATCAAAAAACGCTAAAATCCGATACCCATGTAAATCTTCTTGTCAGTTCTGAACTTCATGTACAATAAATGAGGCTGCCTGTAACCTTAAAAACACTCTTCTGTTTTCACCTTGAAAGTAGCCTGTTATTAAAATAAGAAAAATCTCGGCCGGTTGAGATCTGCGAATGTAAGTTAAAACGCTCACTGCTGCTCTAAATTACTTTATGAGTGGCCACAGAACATGCGCAGTGGAAATTTATCTAACTGCTCTCTCCTCAAGGGAACAGCCAATGTTTTAACAAACACAAAATCAATGTTAAAGAAATAAATGAATAGATAATTAAACATAGGATGGGGAGCATGAAATGATAAAGCAGGGGTTTGATACTTCAAAATCATAATCTATTCAGCAACATAACAAGCAAATAAATGTGGGGAGACCAAATTAAGCACACACCTTGTACAAAAGTGAATTAAAACATATAATAACCGCCCATATTAAAATTGTTTCTGCCCTTTATGATTATGGAGGTAATGTGGGAGGAAATATTCAAATACACAATGGACAGCTGAAAGCAAATTCATTCGCAGACACACACATAAAGCTTGGCAGTACATTACAATCCTGGAACAGTTGAAAGTAGTGGCGAAACGAAGTGTTGGCGGCATCTTGACGAGATGGCAGGCATCTTCATCACAAAATTTTAAATTATACTGTGCCCTAATGAACTCATGTGTGAGAAGGCAGTGACATACCATGTGGTGTGTGACTACAGGTAATTATATGGAATTTACAAAGGAAATTAATTCAGAATAAGCTAATAGAGCACATGCAAGAATTTGTATAGAAAGAAGTTAGTATTAATAAAACCATGGCTGAAGTAATGACAATTACGAAAGCACGTGGTGCAATCAGTCCTACAAGACAGAAAAGACGGAATCAAATCAGAAAATCTGAGAACAGAAATGGCGTGAAAACATTTGTTAAAAACAAGAAGGAAATTCAAACATACTAGGTATACACAAAGGCTGAAGGCCACACACGTGTATACTAACTTGAGAAAAACTGGACACACAATTATCACTGGAATGAAAATGCAAAAAATAAATCTACACTGAATTTACTCGAGTTCTGTAAATTAAGAAACACTTCGCCTCTCATAGCGAAAGAATTGCTTAAAAGAACTATCAGTGAAAAACCAAGACTGCCTGATCAGAAATAAATCAAAGTCCTAACAGCCTGCCTTCCCCTCAGCATGATTCTACGGGGTACTTACTTACTTCCTCAGTTGTCAGAACCAGAATTAAAAGTGAGGACTAAAGTTCGAAGGCCTCCGAAAAACCACTCCCACCATACACCAGATGTAGAGCGCGCTAAAAGCAACGCAGAGCGCATTCAGAGATTATACCAACCCTTGCGACCTGGCTAAGACAATTCCTTCTTCAACCGCTTCCAGAGAGTTCTGCAGTCACCTCTTCCGTCCAAGATTAGGTTGGTACGACACTAAAGACATGGCCACCTCGGCACCTTGCCAAGTAAGCTTGCCTCTGGCTAGCCAGCAGACGCCAGCGCAGATGACAAACGAAGCTATGCATTCTTCAATACAGCCAAACGAGGCCTAACGTGAGAGGTGGCGACTGTAAGCCATTGCGTAGCAGTCAGTAAAAATAGCACACATTCACATTCACATGAATACACAAGTTCGATCACACGGGCGGAAACATTTATAAATATGGGGCAAACACACATAAACATGGGGCGTTGATCATCAGTAAAAAGAATAAAATAATTAATACACAGATAGATGTAAGATGTTTGTAAATCTATCGAACCAAACTGCGTGGTCATCAGTCTATAGCTTACAAACTACTTAAAGTAAGGTAAACTCACCTAAGGACAAACAAACATACCCATGCCCCAGGGAGGACTCGAACCTCCGACGGCGAGAAACCGTGCGCTCCGCAGCGAGGTGCCTTAGACCGCTTGGCTACTCCACCGCCGCACATAGATAGATAAAATTAATGGTGCAGAAACACTTTAGGTTAATGAATAAATCAAAATGGAACACGACCACACATTGAGTAGACGTGTTTCAACCTGACAGATGCTTTGACATGACAATGTTGAATCTGTGTATCCAAGCCCCCAGGGGGCTCACGGTTCTTTCGTCAGTACGTGCGTGGCGAGCACGGGGCCCCGAGCTAATGCAGTGTTCTTTCCTTTCTTCTTTACTTCCCGGACTGCATTTCCTTTCCCCTTCCCCTCATTTCCTATCCTCACTCTTTCCCGTCCCCACCGGGGGACTGATAATGTATCGCCAACATACAATTCAATCCAACCCTGTGTACCCAAGTGTCAGATGAAGAATAAGTGTGTTTAGGTATTGCATTTTCTGTGTGAAGGTGTCAGATGGTGTGACGCTGGTTTTGTGTGTTGGCAGGAGGTGCGGCCATGGCGGCTGTCGACTGGACGCTGAGCGGCGGCGAGGGGCGGCGCCGCGACGCCCGCCTCCCGGGGGAGAGCACTGCCCCTCACCCTAACTCTGCAGCGTCGACTGCACCGGCAACACAGCGCCCGCCCTGCCTTGGGACCCGCTGAGCGCCTGCCTGTGGCTGTACATGGGCAAAGGCGCCACCGCCACTTGCTGGCCACGGGATGTCCGCCCAGGATGCTGGTCCACGCCCTCACCTTCCAGCCCGCGCGCCACGTCAGGAAACGCAGACGCTTTCGCAGTGTAAACAGCCCGACACGGCACTGATTCAGACAGACATTGTGTCGAGTAACCTTACTACGTAAACACGGCACCAGGTACAATGAACAACTCTGATGTCGGGTGATTGACTATATCGTGTCGAGGCTACACAGTTCAGGTCTACACGTAAATAAAGAAATACTACTCAAAACCAAAGAAGATTATGTCAGTTCAGTTGTGATTTTACTCTTTGTGAAATGGTAAAACAATATAAATTATACTAAAGTCTCTCTATCTGTAGCTGGTCTGCAGTAGTAAAATATAGTTTCATTTCAGGATTGGTGTTATCAAAGTACTTTTTTTCTGCAGAATCTTAGTTCATATATGAGGAAGAAAGAAATGTTGCTGGGACACTTTTAGTCTGACCCCAGAAACGTAAGTTTCAAAAAGGTTCCAATTTTTCTTTACAGAAGTGATAGGGTAGTAGGGAGAAGTTGAACAGGAGCCGCAGGAGTTAGGTGGCGGGCTAGGGAGAGTGTAGTGTCGCCGCCGGACTCCACGGTGGCAGCCGAGGGCCGCTCGCCGGAAGAGCGGTCGCCGCCGGCCGCGGACATGGCGGCGGTGGCGGCAGCGGGGGCGGCGCCGGGGGCGGCGTCGGAGGCGGCTGGCTCCGCCGCGACGGCCGCGCCCTCCGCCTCCGCCCCCGACGGCGACGAGGCGCTGTGGGCGCTGCTGGACCGCAACCCGGCGGCCGTGGAGCGGTGGCTGCGCGCGCGCGCCGACCCCGCGCTGCTGCGCCGCCTCGCCGCCCCCGATGCCGCCCCCGGGTCGCCGCCCCCCGCCTGCCTGCCCGACTCGCTGCCGCCCATGCTGGCGGCCGCGGTGGCGGAGGCGGCGGCGGCGGCCGAGCTGTCCGTGGCCACCCGCAGCCCCTCCACGGCGTCGCTGGAGGCGGCGCCGCTCGCGGGCTCCGGGGGCGGCAGCGGGCGCGGCGGCGGGGGCGGCGACGGCGTCATCCCGCGCAGCAAGCGCAACTCGGTCACCTCGGAGCTGTTCCAGATGTGGCTCGCCTCCTCACCCGTCAAGAAGGCCAAGTCGCCCAGCAGGTAAGGGAAATTCAGTAAAATCCACACGAGTACAAGGTAACACCCGACAAATCGATAAAACATTTATTGAAGCCTTTAAAACACCTCATTCAGAAGGCTCGGTCAATATAGGATTAAGGTTGCGCTGAGAAATTCGTGGAAAGGGAAGAGGAAATGGAATCAAAGAATAGATTTTTCCAATTTTAATATCACCAAATGAGAAACTTTATTTCATTTAAAAGAACATTCGTACCAAGTATATACATGTAGCGTCTATTCCGAAAGAACAGGCGTCACTTCTGATCCTGCAGTTGTTAATTCTTTCATATTCACAGAATATATGACATCAACTGCGAATGGATGAAGCTGAAAATGTGTACCCAGCCTGATTTTTAGGCAGTTGCGCTTACCACTACACCACCGGGTACACAGTTATCACCGCACCTGCAAAGTCTACCTAAGCACGCTTCCCGTCACGTACAACTTTACAGCTTCACCCTGCCCACAGTACTCAAACTCGTTGCTTTGAAACTAATTCCCATAAGAGTAAGGCCCACAAACTTACCCACCCCTCCCCACTAACCAAAGGATCATTGCTCATCCCCAGAATATTATATATATATATATATATATATATATATATGTGTGTGTGTGTGTGTGTGTGTGTGTGTGTGTGTGTGTGTGTCTAGACGCTAGAAGGAAACTTTCCTGGTGGGACAAATTTACATAAAAAATAGAAATCTGATAACTTACCCAAAGCACAGGCTCGTCGACAGATACAAATAAAAACTCACACACAAGCTTTCGCCACCGCTGGTAGCTTCTTCAGGAAAAGAGGAAAGAAGGAGGGAAGGAAGGGAAAGATACGGGTTTTAAGGAAGTGGAAAAGGAGTATTCCAATCCCTGGAGTGGAAGGACTTACCTTAAGGGGATTGTCCGTAGCTCCCACTAATGGGACGATTACAGTCTTAGTAAGTACCCTGCAAGTCATACACAAGATAGCCTACTGACAAGGGCAGCGCAAACTCCAGCGTGCCAGAATTTTAACAGATAGCCGGAAAGACAGACGACATGGATGATAAAAGATTGCACAGTTTACTCTACAGAAACTTAACAACAACAACCAGCACATTCAAAAGCAGTGCTAAATGGTGAAATGCACCAAAAGGAAATACCGCGTGATCAAAAAGTCAGTATAACTCTGAAAACTTAATAAATCACGGAATAATGTAGATAGAGAGGTAAAAATTGACACACATGCTTGGAATGACATGGGGTTTTATAGGAACAAAACAAAAAGGTTCAAAATAGTCCGACCAATAGAAATAAACAATGCAAACACCAACGAAGTACCTCTATTTCCTTCGAGCACAGGCTATAATGTAAACGCCAAGAAAGAACGCCTAAATACTTCGATAACAGCTTCTCCCACTATTGTATAAGTATCAGCAATCCCTGTCATTCTGCAGTAAGCCAAACACCTTGACAAAGGCCACTTCCAACAGTGGCCTAAAAGTCGCAATTTTATATATTGACAATGTGGCCAAAAACTCACGAAGAATTTTATTGACAGTGACAACGGCCGCGGAAGACATCGTTTGCAAAATCAAATGTTCAAATGATTGTAAAGATTATGGGACTTAACTGCGGGGTCATCAGTCCCTAACCTTACAAATTACTTAAGAACTAACTTATAGTAAAGACAACACAAACATCCATGCCCGAGGGAGGATTCGAACGTCCGACGCGGGAGGCGGCGCGATCCGCAACGTGGCGCTCCAGACCACTCGGCTACTCCCGCGCAGCTTTCGTTTGTATCCAAATAAATTTTATTTTTAAAAAAAGTTGGTAAAGGGTTAGTTTGTTATTCGGAGTTTCCTGTGTTCAAGCCCTCCTAATGCCACTTTTTCTTTACTCCAGTACGCTGGCAATTGTTATATGGGGCGACGTGTTATTGACATGTAAAAGGACTGTTCGGATTTTATAGAAGTGCGTTACCGGCTGTTTGATTTGCTTCCTTTATCTGAAAGTAGCATGTTTGTATGATATATTCATAGTGTCAGTGAATAAACAGACGCAACCGGAAATCAAGAATAAAAAACAATTGCGCCTCACATGTGGATGCATTATTAGTAATAATACTGATGATAATAGTAATAATATTAATACTGCTGCATGTGTGATGTAGTTTCTTTACTGCTACCTTTCGATCGTATTAGTTTATTCTGTGAAACTAGGAATAACCATACAGGTTTGCCACTTTCAAATAAACGAAGCAAAAGCAATCTGCTGGTAATATACTGCTATAAAATCCGAACAGACATTTTACATGTCAGGAACAAGCTGCTCCATATAGTAATTGACAGCAGTATTAGAACAACAGCAGTAGTAGAACAACTGCAGTAGTAGAACAAGTGCCATGATCAGGGCTTGCACCCGGGATCCCCTGTATAACAAACTAACGCTCTACCACAATAACTGGACACTATCACACTTATGATTTAACTGTACTACACAGGTCAGGCGTTACTTATTATTGGGGTCCAACTGAAACATTACTTGTGGCTGTAACTGTAATGGAAACTTGCGTAATCAAGTTAAAATTTCTGTATATTTACGGTACACCACAAATCACTATGGTTTTTTTTTTTTTTTTATTTTTATTTCACACTTTTCAAGATCCCTTCCCCGTACTAAGGCTTCTTCAGTGTGTATAAGCCTAATCAGGAGTCCCTAGAGGATGACGTGGGAGGCGAACAGGTTTAGACAAATCGATGGTAGTTTTATTAAAGTATTTCCAAATTGGATTCTTTTCTCCTCGTTGTGACATTTTCTACCCCTCCTCCTGCCCCCTCCCCGACCCCCCCCCCCAAAAAAAAAATTAAAGGGCGTTAGAGAATAAGTAACCTGAACTCGATACAGTGGTGGAGTCTTGATATTTCTAATCTCGGAAGTACGAGTTTTCTGTAAATAGGAGACTCGTAAAACAAAACAACAACTGTGGGTACATTCTATCATCACTCCACCATTATAACTCGAAGTATATAGTGAAAAGTTTTTAAAACCTTTATGCTGCAAATGTAAATTACTATTTAAAAACTTATTTTTAAATAGGTCATATTTTTTACACATTGAAAGTACACCCTTAATTGTAAAATTAACTCTAGCTGAAGGGAGCCAGTTAAAAGCTTACTTTAAACATAAATCTAGCTGTAAAACCAGCTAAATGATTCGTGTGAACTACAGACTACTTCCTGCAACAGAATCTTGTTCCGTGGCCAAAAATTTAGAACTGACTCAAATTTTACTTTAGCAGCAAGAAGACAAAGAGATGGTACATGCATACACCGTAGATCAAAAGAATCACGTACTTTCGAAAACCAGTAGAAATACAAAATTCAATTTCCGAAAAATAAAGAAAAATAGCTACGGCATGCAACCCTTAGAAATGCGTAGAATATCAGACGCAAGCTAAAAAATATACAGTTAGACGCGATCGGGATGGTTTTGCACAGATGGACGAAGTCCAGTCTTCAAAAGTCAGGAAAGTGGAATAAATTCAGAGAGGGAGTAAATCGACTAAGAAATACGGCATGCAGCCTGTAGAAATACATGGTATTTCATAAGCAAGCTAATAAAGGGGGTTGTACAAGGCTAGAAGAGAATTTACTTGGGGGGAGTCTGACTGCAGGTTCAAGTTTGGAAACGAAACAGCAATTTAAAAATAGACGGAGAGGAGATAGCGAAGTACTAATGGAAACCAGAAAGATACATGCATAATTTCTTGCCTGAAGGGCATAGAAACAGACACAGGGGTAGCTGAAGGCTTTGTTCTAAGAACACACCACATGGAGTACATATCACTCGCAGAAGGAGAAAATGGAAAAGAATATTTCACTACACAGAATAAAAATATTTCCGTATATTAGTTGTGTTCCACAAAGTTAGAAAGAAATGAAACAGAGTTTGTCCACCACCAGCTAGTCTCACACAGATTACCGATTCCCAGCCGTTATCAAATCGAATTAGTTGCATAATCACCGTGTTTACCTATGAAAAATCACTGAAATGAAACTGAATACATTTCAGTACATGATTGGAGAAACTTATCCCGAAAAATGAACCTAAGATCTGAAGTCTAACAAACCAGACAATGAATCGCTACTATCTCAAGGGAGGAAAGAAAGTCAGAACGTCTTACCAGCTCGAAGCGCAGCCACAGAATGTCCAGGCAACCCATGAGCCCGCCACCAGCGGCCGGAAATCGGCAAAACCCACGAAAAGCGAGGTGGGGGGAAGAGCTTAAACTCATGCGTCCAACCAAGGCTCACTAACTGGGAATTGCCAACCCAACTTGAAACCAAAGGGTGGATGAACCTCTTTGGTAGCACCAAAAGCAGAGGTTGGTAATGACTACCTATCGATACGAAGCCAGAGAGACACTAGTAGTGAGCAGCCAGGAACCGAAGACGAAAATTCTCATACATACACACAAACTCCCATGCTAGAAGATTCTCATACATGCACATACATAATAAAGAAAGTACACATTCTCACAGGGATAGTGGCGTCACGGAGAAACCGTTCATATTTCCACATTCATTGACACAATGATAAATTATTAGCATAATAAAATCCCAGTAATATTACAGAAACTAACATTTAAAAACATAAATTGAAATGCTATTCCTCATGCCTCCGAACGAAAGAGGTTCTCGTTTAGCAAAACAGCCCATCTAATGAGCTTAGGTAAATTTCACAGTTAAAAACCTAGGGAATACGGCAGACAGCCGTCTTTCAACGTGTATTCTATTCAAGATAGAATGTCTCCTCTTCCCCACGCAAACTTCGATAGCGAGGTGACCCCGGTCCCATTCACCTCTAACTAACGAGACTACTGTATAGCTACCACAAATTCCACAGTCCTGCATACCTTCTTGTACGAAAATAGTCTTCAAGTACACAACAAAGATAGCAAATATATACTACGAAATGCCAGAGCCTCAACATGACTACCACGATACAAAATACGTAGAAAGTAATAATTTCTTTGCTTCCATAAGTAGGCTTTACGATTTTGTTCTTGAGAGCGCTAGTTTTATATTGCTATGTTCACTCCCGTTTTTGTAATCGACAAACAACTTTATATATCTCCTTTTTGATATTGCTGAATACATAACAGTTTCAATCAGTACTTCAGAAAGTATTTCGAAATATAAAGTCACAGTTCCAGCTAATAGTACAGTCAATCAGGGTAAGTTTTTACCAGTCGGGGTATCTTTGTAGCACTTAATATTTGGCTCTCATGTGGCTGATGTTCCACCTACTGGGGAATTATTTATAACAGAGGTATTAAAATTACCTTTATAAAAAAAATATTGCCAATAGGTGAAACATGAGCCACGTGAAACCCAAATATTAAGTGGTACAAAGATACCCTGACTGGTATAAAGTTACCCCAATGGACTGTATGACTGTTCTCAGTGTAGTTTTACGCAACCTGAACGGTGAAAGGTGTATAACACATGATCAATTTTTTTTTTTTTTTCATAAAATCTCTGGCGAACTGCCGGATGTCTGTAACTTCTTGCCACGATATTTTGGCGCAGAGTCTTCAGGCAATCTTCAGGTGAGTACCGCCGAAGTACTGGCGAAGACGCACTGAGCTGTGCTATTTATGACCAATTTAGCCGACACTGCGCATGTTAGTACTTAGCGTGCGCGTTCACTACAACTATGTAAGCTGCTCCGAGCTCAAATTATTAGTGCTTTTGAACAGGTTGCAGCTCGACTTCAGCCTGAATTAGCTGAGGAAATACGTCGTGAAACGTCGTGCGTTGACGAAATCCAAGCCCATTAAGTCGAACATCACTAGTAAAGAGAGGGCGGCCATTCGTGACCTGAGGGAGCGCCCTGAAATTGTTGTCTTACCGGCTGACAAAGGCAATGCTTCGGTTGTTGTCTCCCATAAGGACTACACTGAAAAGATGCAGAGCCTGCTAAATGACGATTCCTACCGGAAGAGCAGCTTTGACCCCACAAAGAAGGTAGAGAACAAGACGAGGGCGCTTCTCAAGGATGCGGATTTATCGGAGGGTGTCGCCAAGAAACTGCTATCTCAAGGGCCGGTACCGCCAAGACTTTATGGACTCCCTAAGGTTCACAAAGATGGGGTGCTGTTACGTCCCATTGTCAGTAACATCAGAGCACATACATATTTGTTGGCCAAATACTTGACGGGAATATTAAGTCCTTAAGTGGGTAAATGCCCTCATCACATCCGTAATTCCGTGGATTTTGTTAAACGCCTTAACAGCTTCAGGCTGGATGAGTCAGATTTCATGGAGAGTTTTGACGTCGTTTCGTTGTTTACGAGGGTGCCCATTCGAGAGTCACTAGATTTGATTGCTCAGAAGTTTGAAGAGAAGACCACCGAACTTTTCAGGCATTTCTTGATCTACATGTATTTTCTTTTCAATTGAGAATACTACGAACAAACGGAGGGAGTCGCCATAGGTAGCCCACTCACCCCTGTAGTCGCAAATTTGTACATGGAGAATTTCGAGGAGGAAGCCCTGGCATCATCTGAATGGAAACCTACTTGCTTTTTCCGTTACGTGGACGACACTTTCGTCATATGGCCACATGGTATGGATAAACTCCTTGATTTCCTTACACATCTGAACTCCATACATCCCAACATCAAATTCACTATGAAGAGTGAAACGTAGTGTAAATTGCCGTTCCTTGACGTCTTGGTCAAGAGAAGAGCTGATGGCACCCTGGGTCATGGTGCGTATAGGAAGACAACGCACACTGATCTGTATTTAGACGTCGACAGCTGTCACCTCCCTTCACAGAGGAATGGGGTACTTAAAACTCTAGTACATAGGGCGCGCACTATCTCCGACGCAGAGAGTCTACCCCAGTAATTGTAACATCTGAGAACTGTATTCCGAATAAATGGGTACTCAGAGTGGCAGATTCAGCGGGCTCTCCGCCTAACCACTACATCCGATCTGTGGAAACGGGTGAAGACACGAGGGAGGATGTAGGCGCTACGTTCATTCCATATACCGGCGCACACTTGGGGAAGGTCGCCCGCATTTTGAAAAAACACCAGGTTGGAACTGTCTTTTGTCCGCCGAATAAAATTCTTGCACTGGTGGGGAACGCCAAAGATTTCGGTTTGAGGAAGGCCAGCGTGTACCAGATTCCGTGTCAGTGTGGAAAGTCATATATTGGACAGACGATCCGTACCGTCGAGGATCGATGTGTTGAACACCAGAAGCACAGACGATTGATGTATCCGAGAAAGTCGGTGGTCGCTGAACATTGTTTGTCGGAGAATCACGCAATGGAGTATGAACGCACTAGGATTCTGGTACAGACGTCGAGATACTGGTACAGCGTCATTAGAAAGGCCATTGAAATTCGCACAAGTGACGACCTCATAAACCGTGACTGCGGCTATAATCTTAGCAAAGCTTGGGAACCAGTGATTTGGTTAATTAAGAGTAAATCTAGCAAACGTAACGAAGTGACGACCACAGCGGACAGAGCCCTCACATCGACGTTATCTCAGACGCCGTCGCAATCGGTTTCACTACGCGACCGCGGCGTGGGGCGCCGACCACGGAGGCGTCGCTCCACGGGCCGAGGGTATTTAAATGGCCCGCTACCGGGCTAAAACCCAGTTCCCTTCGAGCCGCCGTAGCGTGCGGATGTCCGTGCCGGCGCGTTTCCAGGAGCTGAGTCCGTCAGTTCACCTGATGATGGCGACATGTATAATCACCGAAATATTGTGCCCGTTGGACACTATAGACCGGCAGTACACCCGTGGATATTTTGATTACTATTATTATAGTTTGTTCACGTTTTCCTGAACTTCCGCACTAATTGTATGGCGGGTTTTGGTTGACACTCAATGATATACAACACTTGCACCGATCCGAATGTCTGGCATATGGAGTTTCGGTTGCGAACGTCGGCCGCGCAATAGCATAGCAGCCACCTCAATAACACGCCCGCATGTGGACCGTCGCCACTGCATGCGTGTTTACCGACACATGCTGGCTACTGACCTGATGAGTGGAGGCAACGGCACTCAACAACAAGAGGTGTTGATGGACCTATATTCATCCTTGGCTGCCGCGGTGGAGTATCCGAGCGGTCTAAGGCGCCTCTCTGCGGACAGCGCGGTCGGAGGTTGGAGTCCTCACTGGAGCATGTGTGTGTGTGTGTGTGTGTGTGTGTGTGTGTGTGTGTGTGTGTTGTCCTTAGGTTAGTTTACCTTAGTTTAAATATTTTGTAAGCAACGGACAGATGACCACGCAGTTCGGTCCGATAGATTTACAAACATTTGAACATCCGTGTCTGTGAACTTAGCTTGGATATACCAACACCTACTAGTGGTGTTGGTTGGTTGAAATTAGACGTTTTACAGTTGATGAAAGGAGAAACTACAAAAATGCATCAAGTGAAGTAGGCAAAAGGGAGTACAGACGCCTGAAAAATGAGGATGACGGGAATTGCAGACTGGCTAAGCAGGAGTGGCTTGAAGCGAAATGCAAGACCGTAGGCGAACGTATAAATAAGGTAAAGATAGATACGGCCTACAGCAAAATAAAAGAGACATTTCGAGACAAGAAAAGAAGCGGTATGAATACCAAGAACTACATCTAGATTGAATACTCTGCAAATCACATTTAAGTTCCTGGCAGAGGGTTCATCGAACCACCGTTATACTATTTACCTCCCTTTCCATTCCCGAATAGCACGCGGGACGAAAGAACACCTGAATCTCTCCGTTCGAGCTCTGATTTCTCGTATTTTACTCTGATGATCATTTCTACCTATGTAAGTAGGAGTCAACAATATATTTTTACATTCGGAGGAAACTGTTGGCGATTGGAGTTTCTTAAGTAGCCCACGCCGCAGCGATAAGCGCCGTTATTGTAATGATTCCCATCCCAGATCCTGTATCATTTCCGTAACGCTGTCTCCCCTGTATCCTGACAATAGATACGAGCTGCCCTTCTTTGGACTCTTTCGATGTCCTCCGTCAAATCCACCTGATAAGAATCCCACACTGGGCTGCAATACTCCAAAAATGGACAGACAAGCGTAGTGTATGCAGTTTCTTTTGGAGTTCTGTTGCATGTTTTAAGGATTCTGCCAATAAAACGCAGTCTCTGGTTCGCCTTTCCCACGATCTTATCTACGTGTTCTTTCCAATTTAAGTCTGAAGTAATAGTAATTCCTAGGTATTTTGAGGAGTTTACGGCCTTCACATTTGATTGATTTATCTTGTAAACAAAGTTTAACGGATTTCTTTTCGTACTCATGTGGATGAGATCACACTCTTCTTCATTTAGAGTCAATTTCCAATTTTTACACTATACTGATATCTTATTCAGATCGTTCTGCAGTTGGTTTTGATCTTCAGATGATTTTACTAGACGGTAAATGACGGCGTCATCTGCAAACAACCTAAGAGAGCTACTTAGATATTCCCCTAAATCGTTTATGTAAATAAGGAACAGCAGAGGACCAATAGAACTACCCTGTGGAACGCCCTACCATCGATTACTACGAACTGTGTCCCCTCTGACAAGAAATCCCCTATCCAATCGCAAATTTGGGGCGATATACCATAACCACGCAATTAGATTAAAAGCCGTCTGTGAGGTACGGTGTCAAAAGCTTTCTGGAGATCAAGAAATACGGAATTGATTTGCGAACCTTTGTTGATAGCACCCATCACTTCGTGTGAATAAAGAGCTAGTTGTGTTTCGCATGTACGAAATTTTTAAATCCGTGTTGACCTTGGGTCAATAGATCGTTCTGTTCGAGATAATTCATAATATTTGAATACAGGATATGTTCCAAAACCTTGCTGCAAACTGACGTCAGTCAAATAGACCTGTAGTTTAACGGGATACTCCTACTGCCTTTTTTGAATATCGGTGCGATAATCTTTTGGTACAGATCCTTCTATGAGAGAGCGGTTGTATATGACTGTTAAGTAAGGAGCTATCGCTTCAGCATAATCAGATAGAAATCTAATGGGTATACAATCCGGACCAGAAGACTTGTTTTTGTTAAGTGATTTTAGTTGCTGCACTCCTCCGATGATATCTACTTCTATGTTACCCATTACGGCATCTGTTCGTAATTCGAAATCTGGAATTTTGGTTTCGTCTTCTTTGGTGAATGAGTTTCTAAAAGCTATGTTTAGTAACTCTGCTTTAGTAGCGCTGTCATCGGCAGGATCCCCATTACTATCACGTAGTGAAGGTATTGTTTGTGATTTGCCCCGAGTATATTTAACATATGACCAAAATCTCTTTGGGTTTTCAGTCAAATTTCGAGAAAGAGTTTCGTTGTGATAAATATTGTAGGCATCTCACATTGAAATCCTCGCTAAATTTCGAGCTTCTGAGTACGATTACCAATCCTGGGGATTTTGTGTTCGTTTAAATTTAGTATGCCTTTTCCTTTACTTTTGCAACAGTGTCCTGACCTGTTTTGTGTACCAAGGGGGATCGCCTCCTTCTTTTATTAATTTATTTGGTATACAACTGTCAATTGCTGTCGATACCACTTCTTTGAATTTGAGCCACATCTGGTCTACACCTACGTTTAGTGTTAGTAACGAGTGGAAGCTGTCTTTCAAGAAGCAATGTATTTTACTTCTACCTGCTTTCCTGAACAAGTATACTTTGCGTTTATTTTTGGTAACTTTGTGACTTTCGATATTCAATTTCGTTACGACAGCTCTGTGTTCACTAATACCTGTATCCGTTTTGATGCTCGTTATGAGCTCAGGATTATTTGTTGCTAAGATATCAAGTGTGTTTTCACATCTATTTACAATTCTAGTTGGCTCATGAACTAATTGTTCGAAGTAATTCTCAGAGAATGCGTTGAGTACAATTTCGGGCGATGTTTTATGCCTACCTGCTGATCTGAAAATATAATTTCGCCAACAGATCGAGGGTAAATTGAAATCACCACCTACTATTATCGTGTGAATCGGGTACGTTTTTGTAATTTGACTCAGGTTTTCTTTGAACCTTTCTGTTATTGTATCGTCAGAGTCGGAAGGCCGGTAAAAGGAATCGATTATTAACTTCTTACGATTTTCGGGTACAACCTCTACCTATAATAGCTCACAGGAACTATCAACTTCAACTTCGCTGCATGAAATACTACTTTTGACGGCGACAAACACGCCCCCACCTATTTTGTTTAATCTATCCTTTCTGAATACCGTTAGATCTTTTGCAAATACTTCTTCTGAACTTATTTCCGGCTTGAGCCAACTTTCGCTGCCTATAATGATTTGTGTTTCGGCGCTTTCTATTAACGCTTGGAGTTCTGGTACTTTCCCGACACAGCTACGACAATTTACAGCTGTTATACCGATAGTTTCCGGATCTACATTTCTCCTGTGATCCACCTGCACCCTTTGAAATTGCCCATTTTGTTTTTCCCCGAAGCTCTTTATCCTAAAAAACCGCCCAGTCCACGCCACACAGCCCCCGCTATCCGTGTAGCCGCTTCCTGCGTGTAGTGGACTCCTGACCTATTCAGGGGAACCCGCAAACCCAACACTCGATAGCGCAAGTCAAGGAATCTGCAGCCTACACGGTCGCAGAACCGCCTAAGCCTTTGATTCAGACCCTCCACTCGGCTCTGTACCAGAGGTCCACAGTCGGTCCTGTCAACTATGCTGCAGATGGTGAGCTCTGCTTTCATCTTGCAAGCAAGACTGGCAGTCTTCACCACTTCAGTTAGCCGCTGGAAACCTGAGAGGATCTCTTCAGATCCGAAACGACACACATCATTGGTACCGACGTGAGCCACCACCTGCAGTTGGCTGCACCCCGTACCCTTCATGGCATCCAGGAGGACCCGTTCCACATCTGGAATGACTCCACCCGGTAATTCAAGAAGAATATAGTGATTCCAATACCTAATGAAGCAAGAGAGGACAAATGTGAAAATTACACTACTATCAGTTTACTAAGTCATGGTTGGAAAATACTAACACGAATAATTTACAGATGAATGGAAAAACTGGTGTGGAAGAACAATTTGGACTTAGGAGAAATGTAGGAACACGCGAGGCAATACTCACATTATAACTTATCCTAGAGGATAGATTAAGGAAAGGGAAACCTACGTTTAAGCATTTGAGGATCTGGAGAAGGCTTTTGACAATGTTGGCTGGACTACACTTTTCGGATTCTGCAGGTAGCAGGAGTAAAACACAGGAAGCGATGAGCTATATTCAACTTGTACAAAAGCCAGAATGCAATTATTAGAGTCGAAAGGGCATGGAAGGGTCGCAGTGGTTGGGAAGGGAGTAAGACATGGTTGTAGCCTTTTCCAATATTGTTGAATCTGTACAATGAGCAAGTAGTGAAGGAATGCAGATTCGAAATCATGTAGGTTGCCTTCGTATTCTGAGATGAAAACGCTTCCATAAGTCAGGGTAGCGTGGAGAGCTGCATCAAACCAGTCTGCGGACTGAAGACCACAATAACAACAACAACAACTTTGGGAGAACGCCTACCTTGGTGGATTGGAGTCATCTGCCGACAGAGACGTTATAGCTTTTAAAACATGGCACTATGGTGACGATGGATGTAAGTAAACTAAACCTAGAATACGTGTCACTGTTTTCTTATGATGTGTTAGCATTATATATTGTGAACGATGTAAAATGGTTCGCGTGTGTCACTTTAATGTCTTTTCATGATAGACTGTGCAGAACTCTTGTGCTCAAGATTGTGTATTTCAACAGGTTATCCGATGATGGGCCAGTAGTAATGAAGAGGTTCCACTGATTAAACACTCTGCGACCTATTAGTAATTTTTTTCTTATACTCAATGAGGAATTAATTTTTAACAATAATAATAATATGGTTAGCTGTTCCGCAGGACCTAACTGAGGAGTAAGACTCCATGGTCATTGAACAAGTTTAACACAAGAATGGTAACAGAAAATTTTTAAGTGGTCATATGAACACGACAGTCTTAAGATTAAGTGAAAATGAATTAGCTTAATTGCTTAACTTTTCTAGGAGAATAAAACGACTGAGCCATGAGGTAACTCTTCAATTTAGATTTGAAAAAAAAATGTTCAAATGTTTGTATAGCTTATGGGACTTAACTACGGGGTCATCAGTCCCTAAAGTTACAAACTAATTATGAACTAACTAATACTAATGACGGCACAAATATCCATACCCGAGGGGGATTCGAACCCCCGACCGTAGTGGCCGTGCAGACCGTGACTGGAGCGCCTCAGTCCCCGCGGCCACCGCGGCCTGCAATTAAGATTTGAAAGCGTGCGAGTTAGTGCTAAGATTCTTGAGTTTTTATGGCAGCTTATTAAAAGCGGTTGCTGCAGAATCTGCACACGTTTCTGCGCAAGTGTCAACGTGGTGTGATGGAAATTTATATTCGACTTCTGTCCAGTATTCACCGAGTGAAAGGTACTAACTTGTGGGAATAAGCTGATATTATTAACAACAAACGACATTAAAGAAAAAAAAACGTATTGTGACGCTAGTGTCAAAATTACCAGACTACTGAAGAGAGGTCGACATGACGTTCGTGAACTTACACCACATATTGCTCTAACCGCCCGTTTTTGAGCCAGAAATAACCTTTTTGCATCAGGCGAGTTACCCCAAAAAACAATGCCATACGTCATAAGTGAGTGAAAGTAAACGTAATAGACTACTTTTCGTGTTGAAAAATCACTTATCTCAGATATTTTTCTAATGGTAAATAAACCAGAATTTAGTTTTGGAACAAAATCCTGAACATAGGCTTTCCATGACAGCTAACTGTCTATATGAACACCTAGAAATTTGAACTGTTCAGTCTCACTTATCATATGCCCATTATGTGTAATCAAAATGTCAGCTTTCGTCACATTATGCGTTATAAATTGTAAAAACTGAATTTTACTGTGATTTAACATCAGCTTGTTTTCTACAAGCCATGAACTTATCTCTTGAACTGCATTATTTGATACTGTGATAATATTACGAACAACATCCTTCACTATCAAGCTGGTATCATCAGAAACCAAAATATTTTACAATCACCTGTTACACTCGTCCGTTTTCTTAGTTGGGCGTTTTGAAAATACTACGGTATTTTTCATTTTTAAAATAGGAATGTAAGATTTTTGGCCCACTTTATGTTACGGTAGTAACACTAAAGGTGAGCCTTTGCGATCGTATTTTGACAGCTCGAAATTTAAATGAAAATAACGGCTTAACCATTCATCTGACACGAAAATTGAATAACCTAATTTGTAGAGGAGAAAATTCTCTACAACTTTGCTCTCTTATGTTTTTTTCATATCTCGAATCGTTTCAGAGATATTTGCAAAAATAACGGCGATTTTGGGATGTATGTATGTCCGTCCGTCTGTCTGTGCGTAACGTGTTCCCTGTTTTTAAGATGAACCATTTAACCGATCAGCACCAAATTTTACAGACGTAATTGTAAGCCGTCAGAGACAAGAACCTCCCTTTTTCAAATTTTTCGGACAAAAAATACAGTAGTAATACCAAAAAAAAAAAAAAAAAAAAAAAAAAAAAAAAAAAAAAAAAAAAAAACCGTTTGTAATATAATCGTAATTTCAAACGAACCGTTCATCTGGCACTAAAATTGAATAACCTAATTGGTAGAGAGGAAAATTCTCTACAACTTCGCTGTATTACGTTTTCTTTCTTTTTTTTTATTTTTTCATATCTTGCATCGTTGGAGAGATATTTGCAAAAATAACGGCGATTTGACGATATCTGTCTGCCTGTAACATGTTCCCAGTTTTTAGGTCGAACCGTTCAACCGATCGGCACCAAATTTTACAGACATATTTGTTGGCTACCAGAGACCAGAACCTCGCTTTTTGAAATATTTCGAACAAGAAATACGTTAGTAATCCCAAAAATGGCCGTTTTTTATGTAAATTTAATTGCAAATAAACCGTTCATCTGACACGAAAATTGAATAAACGAATTTATAGAGGAGAAAATTCTCTACAACTTTGTTACCTTATGTTTTTTTCATATCTCGTATCGTTTGAAAGATATTTGCAAAAATAACGGAGTTTTGACACCCTCCATTTAATTAATCAAAACCAGCCTTTCGCAAATGTGACGTGACATTCCTCGCCCAGAACTCTCTCTGGCATACGCCATCTTGCGTTGCGTATTTGATTATTTTCTTATTGTAACTTAGACGTTACTACGGTCGGGGGTTCGAATCCACCCTCGGGCGTGAATATTTGTGCCGTCCTTAGGGTTATCTAGTTCATAAGTCGTTTGTAAGTTTAGGGACTGATGACACCGTAGTTAAGTCCCATAAGCTTAACAAACATTTGAACATTTACATGAAACTTAGACGTTGTCATTTCAAAGCAATGCCGCACTGAAGAATTAACAAAGAAACGTCGTTCTCCGTACGATAAATGATAATCTAGTGTCTAAAAATGCCATATTAGCATCAGTTAACAACAGCCATCAATAGCATTAAATTAAAGAATGCGGCTTATAACTTTTATCTGTAGCGTAATAGGTAATGCGTTGGACTGTGATGGTGAAGGTCAGTTGTTCTAAACCCGCCATTTCCTAAATTTTGTTTTTCTAAAAGGATTTCAGACACTCTTATTAATTAATATTTTTATGTAGATTATTATTTTGGTCCAAAATGTTTGCAAAACAAATCTAAAGTGGGCCGTAAAACACGTCAGTGCGATTTTTTTCACTGTAAACTGCATCAATATACCGTACTATCATGTGGCTGTAGGTTCCCATTTCCATTTCATTTCGTTCAGAGGCGATGGTGTCGTAAAATTTTTGAACCCCTGATGTTGGAACCAGACCCCAGCATCACGCGCCGCAGCCACCCTCAGTGAGGTACGGCCCCGCAGGCAGACAGACTATTCGCTGCCAGCTCTCCCCGCCCGCACCCGCGTCAGTTTTAGTTAGCCAGCACGCCGCCAGGGCTCGCGGACGCGCTGCATTAATCTCGGTGACAGCGACAGCGCATCGCTGCTGCCCTCTATTTGCAGCCGCCGTGCGTCTCAATTACGCCCATATCAGCCGGCACAGCCAAGTCTGCACCAGCGCTCCAAGCGTACAGCCCTGAAACTGGCGACTTTATCGTTGAACCCATTTCACAATACGCCAAAAGTGTACACGTCTACACCAGCGTGATAGGGACATATTCAACGATTCGGGCTTTCCTTTTTATATCGAGTCGGAATGTTGGTCATTAGTAAAGCTGCTATTTACTCATATTAAAACTTCAGAAAAGTTAGCATTTAGTAGATAGTTATTGTTATCTTGTGAAGCTATCTTGAAATTACGATGTGGTTACACATAATAGACTATGTCATTCCGATTCAAAAAAAAATGTTCAAATGTTTGTATAGTCTATGGGACTTAACTACGGGGTCATCAGTCCCTAAACTTACAAACTACTTATGAACTACTTACGAACTAGGACAACACCCCCGACCGTAGTGGCCGTGCAGACCTTGACTGGGGCGCCTCAGTCTCGTCGGCCACCGCGGCCGGCATTCCGGTTCACCTTAATGATTTTAAAACACTGTATGGCTCGCCGATCAATAGTACGTCAGATAACGTCTCGTTTAGGCGTTCCTCTCAAAATAAACAGTGCCTTGTGGAATTCACTTTCCTCGTGCGTCCTAACAAGTTGCAAGTAAACATGCTTTGTGAGAAAAAAAAACTATTGTCTCTTCATTTTAAATGGCTTACAAAGAGTTTTCGAAAGCATCTGTGGCGTGTCGTGTTTCCGCAGAATGGAAGGAGGATTTTTAAGTTGCTTTTATGCATAGGACCACCCATGGTTGTCTATTGTAGGGACTTCTGCCCACTTGCGCTTTTCTGACCAGCCCTCGCCATGGCCAGATAGAATCAACACCCTCGTCTAGGCTCCATTTGGACTTCGCAGGCCCCTTTCTGGGTTCCTCGTGGTTTATTGCGGTTGATGCTGGCCACGAGTTTCCTTACTTTTCTCGGATGTCCTCCACATCATCGACCCACGTCATCCAGGCACTCACTCGCCTTCGCCTTACAAAAACTCTGGGTGTTTGTTCACTAGTACACACCAGCCTTGATTATACCCCATCGAGTTTATATTCAAAAGATTTGTCTTGGCGAGTAGAATGTGATTGTGAGGTCGGAATATGCAGGAAATGATAGTGGGGAAAACTTGATTCCTTACAAGTCCTGATCTCGTACCAAGTGACTTCCATCTGTTTCCAGCTTTGAAGAAGAGACACCCAGCTGAAGGCGGTGTGGAAGCAGTGCTGACGCCGAAGGCATTCAACACTTTTTCCGTATGCAACAACCAGAATTTTTTCTGGGTGGCTTTTTGAAGCTTATAAAGTGGTATGACTAATGTCTCAATATACTTGGAAATTATTTAGAAAAATGAAGATATGTATTATCTTTAATGTCTCATTCTATTTCTTCCCTTCATAAGCAAAGGGAAAACTTATTTTGCAACTCCCCCTCGTACATGTCGTAAATTCGACTAAATATCTATGAATAACAATGAAGAAGAACTTAAATTGAAATGAACACATAGAAAATATTGTAGGGAAGGCCAACCAAAGGCTACATTTCATTCGGAGAACAGTTAGAAGATGCAACAGTACTACTAAAGAAACTGTTGCGGTAGATTTGTGCGTCCTATTTTGAAGTATTGCTTCGCATTGTGGGATCCACAGCAGGTGCGACTAACTGATGATGTAGTGTTAGTTCAGAGAAGGGCAGCTCGTTTTGTATTATCGTTATATTATGGAGAGAGTGTCAAGGAAATGATGCACGAGTTGGGGGTGGAAATCATTATTCGTTGCAGTGAGATCTATTTGCGAAAGTTCTTTCACCAACAGTCTATTCCGAATACGAACAAATTTTCTTGATACCCATCAACAAACAGACATGTGATCATCACAATGATATATATATAAAAGAAAAAAAAGAAATTAGATGGAAAACGGAAAGATTTATATGTTCCTTTTTCCCGTGCTATTAGAGAAAGATCATAAAGAATGTAGGATATTCTTTGGGCTATTATATTAAAAAATTCGATGTAAATGTAAGTATATGCTCATCCAACAATGATACCACAATTATGCATACAGTTGCATTGTTTTAAAACCGAAAAGTACATACAATATCGTTTCTTGTTTCTTGTGTATTTGCTGGCACTCCTATCTACGCAGTAACAAATTTTAAGAACAGGACATGATGTTTATAGGCGATATCATTCATTAAAAAGTGGACGAACTAAACATTGCATTTGATAGAATTGTAGATTGGAAACAGTAAGTATGCGAACACAGGTTTCTAATCAACATAGTGTGTACCAGTGGTGGCTGGTGCTTCAGATTAATAGGGGTTCACTTCCTTCAGTGCCGGATCTTTATAGTGGCGCCACCAACGCCCCCCCCCCCCCTCCGTTTGGCTTGTTTGTGCTTGCTTCAACTAGAGCTGTGGCGTCGGCCTACCAAGCTTCAATGAATCTGTTACGATGAAGAGATAAGCTGCATATGGGTCACGTGACACTGTAAGTAGCACCCTGTACTAACCTTATGCATGCACAAGGGCTGCTTTCTGCCAGTTCTTCTCAAATAATTAAATATTTCTTACAACGAAGAGTATAAATGTCATTTACCCTCAAAATCGCGACACTTACATTTGCTAAAACGTCCAAAGATATATGGCAAGTAGCAATACAAAAGTTATTGTTTTTCCCGTACCTGTAAAACGAAGATTGGGTTTAAAAAACGTTGCTTGCAGTCGGTCTCCAACCCACTACATCTGACACCACAGTGCAATGCCATTAACCACACTGTTATTTTTGCTAAATGGAGAGTAGTGATTTTCTTTGTTATTCATGATCAGATCTTCTGAATACATTTACAGTTAACGCGTTTTAATTTGCGCCTCGGTTGCACAGTGATAAGAGTGCCAAACTACAAATGCAAAGTTCGCAGGTTCGATCCCCGCAGGTCCTGGGCTTTTTAACTGTCACTTTCCACTTCTTTTGCCTCTGGCAGTATTTCTCATGTGAAAAATACCGAATAGTACCGTAGTTCGGAACCCACGTTAAACTGTAGGTCCCCCTATAACTGGCTTGGGAAGTCAGTTCGGAGGACCGGCCGAGGTGGCCGAGGGGACTAAGGCGCTCCAGTCACGGTCTGCACGGCCACTACGGTCGGGGGTTCGAATCCCCCCTCGGGTATGGATATTTGTGCCGTCCTTAGTAGTAGTTAGTTCATAAGTAGTTTGTAAGTTTAGGGAGTGATGACCCCGTAGTTAAGTCCCATAAGCTGTACAAACATTTGAACATTTTTCAGTTCGGAGGTGGGAGGAAGGCTATGGCATACCACTTCCAAACAGGACCATGTCTAGTAATGCACTCTGATGTTCAAACCAATCTTCAGATTGTTGACAGCTTTACCTTTTAACGTATTCTACCAATTATGACTTGTTTTTTATGAATGTTCAATGCGCCGGAAACAAATACAAAGGGTGGGTTTTACCTACATGGAGAATTTGCGCATGTGCTACGTGAGGTGCATAGTAGCTCCATTGTCTTGCTTCGGGACTATTCCCCAGAACTCGAGTAGCCAGGAGCTGGTGCCCCCACCAGCACCAACGCCAATGTTAAAAGCGGCGTTTCCCTTCTCCCCTTCCTGCCGCAGGAGCGCCCATATGCTGCCTCCATGGGATTCAGAAGAAAATTTGAACCTCAGCCATGCATGCACATTACAACGCTGTGGCCACTGCCGCTTGTGTTAAGCGGCCACGCTACTACTCGTATGCATGCTGTCCGCACAACGTAAAACGTATCTCATGTCATAAAAATACTTTGACTGTGAATATAAAATGATCTGATAGAAGAACGACACGAAGAATGATGGTTTAAAACACTTTATATTTAATTAATTTATTCATATACTGTTTTTTTAACGACGAGCTTTTTTTCCAGGGGTTCACTGAACCAGTGGACACATAGGACGCGCCGCCACTGGTGTGTACCCACTCCACTCTACAACTGCTAGGAATTTCTGAACAGACTGTATTATTGGGTCAACTGTCGTGAGATGTATTGGACAATAGTGAACTAGGTAGACTCGTGTAGACAGTGTTCGGCAGTAGGACGCAGGTGCCGGTTGTGGATTGCCTGAGGATCTGCAGCCCACCCTACCCCACCCCTCGGCTCGGCGTGGCGCCCCCTTCGGCAGTCGTTTGTCACGGCCAGTGCCCCCCTCGTTTGTCTCGCAGCGGCCACTTGGCCCCCCTCCCCCCTCCGCCCCTGCCGCCTCCTCCACCGCCCTCGTGTGTCACGGCTGACCGCTGAGCGCCGGCATGCGCCGCTGCCTCTCCAGTTGACCAGAAACCACTCGGAACCTTCCAGAAGACAAGCGCTGGCAGCGTCAGAAGAAAACCCCAGTCCAGGCTCGCTGAACAACAAATCTATGGTGCAGTATCTACAGGTGCACGTTGACAGCTTGTAAAGATCTTAAAAATAGTATCCGAACACGCCAAGTGAAGACAGATTTTTAATATTAACTATACCCTGCAACGTCTATAATTCGAAAGGTACTTCACCAGAGACCTGGACTCGAAATACACTCCTGGAAGATGAATAAAGAACACCATTAATTATTCGACTCAGCAGAGGAAAATTCTATTGACACATTTATGAAGATGTATAGAACGATCACACAGACAGAGTCATAAACTCGTGAGTACAGTCATCAAAACGTACGCAATATCGGCGTTAGTATTAAGTATACCCACGTTTTGCAGCAATGCCAGCTCCAATTGTTCCATGGAGACGATCGTAGAGGTGCCGAATGAAGTAGAGCTGGCCAGAAAGATACCCAGATCTCTCCCCCATTTGGCATGTTTGGGACCAGGCAGGTAGTTTTGAGAAGTCTACAAGCCCGGCACGAAATGTGGCCCAACTGAAGTAGCAGGAGGAAACGGCATGACAGGCCATTCCACAAGATTACATTTGACACCTCTACATTCATCTCCAGAGGAGAATTTCACATTGCAATGCTACAAACGAAGGGTATACACGGCACTAGCTGCTACATTGAGCACGCTCTGGTGACTCTACCCAAATGCGTGTGGCTCCGTCTGTGTGGTCATGTGTTATATACATCCTAACGAATATGTCAATAAAAATTCGCTCTGCTGGGTCGACGAATTCATGGTGTACTTTTTTTCATTTTCCAGGAGTGCATGACAATGTCCAGCTAGTATCCTCACTCCTGGCCATTAAAATTGCTACACCACGAAGATGACGTGCTACAGAAGCGAAATTTAACTGACAGGGAAAAGATGCTGTGGTATGCAAATAATTAGCTTTTCACAGTATTCACAAAAGGTTGCCGCCGGTGGCGACACCTACAACGTACTGACATGAGGAAACTTTCCAACCGATTTCTCATACTCAAACAGCAGTTGACTGGCGTTACTCCGTGAAACGTTTTTGTGATGCCTCGTGTAAGGAGGAGAAATGCGTACCACCACGTTTCCGACTTTGATAAATGTCGGATTGTAGCCTATCGTGATTGCGGTTTATCGTATCACGACATTGCTGCTCACGTTGGTCACGATCCAATGACTGTTAGCAGAATATGGAATCGGTAGGTTCAGGAGGGCAATACAGAACGCTGTGTTGGATCCGAACGGCCTCGTATCACTAGCAGGCATCTTATCCGCATGGCTGTAACGGATCGTGCAGCCACGTCTCGATCCCTGACTCAACAGATTGGAACGTTTGCAAGACAACAACCATCTGCACGAACAGTTCGATGACGATTGCAGCAGCATGGACTATCAGCTCGGAGACCATGGCTGCAGTTACCCTCGACACTGCATCACAAACGACGAACCTGGGTGCATAAATGGCAAAACGTCATTTTTTCGGAAGAATCGAAATTGTGTTTACAGCATCATGATGGTCCATCCTCGTTTGGTGACATTGCGGTGAACACACATTGGAAGTGTGTATTCATCATCGCCATACTGGCGTATCACCTGGCGTAATGGTATGGGGTGCAATTGGTTACACGTCTCGGTCACCTCTAGTTCGCATCGGCGGCACTTTGAATAGTGGTCGTTATATTTCAAATGTGTTACGACCCGTGGCTCTACCCTTCACTCGATCCCTGCGAAAACCTACATTTCAGCAGGATAATGTCCGACCGCATGTTGCAGGTCCTGTACGAGTCTTTCTGGATACGGAAAATGTTCGACTGCTGCCCTGGCCAGCACGTTCTTCAAATCTCTCATCAACTGGAAACGTCTGGTCAATGGTGGCCGAGCAACTGGCTCGTCACAATACGTCAGTCACTATTCTTGATGAACTGTAGTATCGTGTTGATTTCGCATGGGCATTTGTACCTGTACACGCCATCCAAGCTCTGTCTACTCAATGCGCAGGCGTATCAAGGCCGTTATTACGGCCAGAGGTGGTTGTTCTGGGTACTGATTTCTCAGTATCTATGCACCCAAACTGCGTGAAAATGTAATCAGATATCAGTTGTAGTATACTTTATTTGTCCAATTAATACCAGTTTATCTGCATTTCTTCTTGGTGTAGCATTTTTAATGGCCGGTAGTACGTTAGCAGAGAGGAGTTCGGACATGACCTGCGCCTGAAATACCTGCAGTGATTGGGAGAGTGGCAGTCGTATGGGACCGCGCTCTGCTCGGCCCGTCATTGAGCGACGGTCCACACACAGAGCCCCCCCCCCCCCTCATCAATTAGGCAGACAGGACCGCAGAGAGGCGACGCCCTCTGACACCTGCTGCGCCTGACACCGCCCGGCGCTCAACTCGGCCTTAGCGAGCTATTTTTGGTAACACCCCAGACCCTAAGAGCATGTAAAAATATGCAGCATATCAAAATTACTAAAAATTTCCGGGCTATTATTCCGTGGTTTTGTGGATTTATTACGGAAACCCAGCAGGAATTTATAGGATTCCGTGTAGCTCTGGAGACGTATACTTAGGCACCATAAAAAGAACAGTCAAAAAACGACTAGATGAGCACAAGGGTAACTGTAGAAGGGGAGAGATTGACAGATCAGCTGTTATGAACGTGTTTTTCAACCAGAGGACCACCTTATTCGATTTGATAAGACAAATGGATACCACGAAAGACTGTACAGAGAGGCTATAGAAATTGTAAAACACCCCAATAATTTCAATAGAATGGAGGAGGGCGTGAAACTAAATGAAGTCTGAATTTCGGTTTTAAAGAAGAAATGTAACAGTCTTCCACCATCGGACGATATTGACGGACGGTGGCAATCGGCAACGACGAATTGCGCGCGCATGTCAAACATCTGACGTCACACCTCTGCGCGCGAGCCCTCGTAAACGGAGTTTGGCTTCTGTCAGTAGCGAGCCAGGGTGTGCATCGGACATTCAAAAGTGCCACGATCCCCCTTGAAAATGTCCTCCGCAGCCAGGGATGAAACGTTGTGTTTCCATAACAAATCCACAAGACCACGGCATAATAGCCCGGAAATTTTTAGTAATTTTGACCATTCCGGCCATGAAAGTTTACATTTTTATGCAACATTTGTTAATTGTTGAGTTATCGTAATGACGTACGCGTAAGATCAGAAAACAGAACAATCTGAAAGACCAGACGTAGGAAGATCAAATTCACGAGACATGTTCGTTAAAAAACTTGTATTACTGCCAACATCGCTTATTCAAACTTTCACTTGATTTCAGCGTTTCGGCGGATCTTACTGACATGATCAGAAATCAAAAACATAAAAAGAGGACCATTAATGCACTTTGTTACGTTTCTTATATGTTGCACATCCCTTCAATTACCACATAATTTTATTGCCATCAATACAGACCCAACCTTTTAGGAATCTTAAATAAAAGTTTACCACCAGACGTGTAATTTGTAATATTCTCACCCTCTGTTTAAACTACTATAAAAAAGCAACACGGCTATGTCAACGTTCAATGTACGTTCATTTTTCCACATAGTCTCCAAGAGACTGTAAACATTTCTCCAAACGGTCAACCAAATTTTCGTTTCCGAATGCATAGAAATCTCCTCCAGAACTTTCTGACCAAACGGAAAAAGCCGCTTTCATCTCATCATCGTTTCGGAATCGTTGTCCACCAAGGTCTGGTTTGAGCTTATCGAAAAGATGAAAGTTGGACCTCACAATGCCCGCCAAACGCTACAAACGTGCGAAATTGTACTCAACGCAGTCTCTGAGAATTACTCCGAACAATTACTTCATGAGCCAACTAGAATTGTAAATAGATGTAAAAACACACTTGATCTGTTAGCAACTAATAATCCTGAGCTCATAACGAGCATCAAAACTGATACGGGTATTAATGAACACATAGCTGTCGAAGCGAAATTGAATATCGAAAGTCCCAAAGTTACCAAAAATAAACGAAAAGTATACTTGTTCAGGAAAGCAGATAGAAATAAAATACATTGCTTCTTGAAAGACAGCTTCCACTAGCTTCTAACACTAAACGTAGGTGTAGACCAGATGTGGCTCAAATTCAAAGAAGTGGTATCGACAGCAATTGACAGATTTATAACAAATAAATTAATAAAAGAAGGAGGCGATCCCCGTTGGTACACAAAACAGGTCAGTGTTGCAAAAACAAAGGAAAAGGCATACTAAATTTAAACGAACACAAAATCCCCAGGATTGGCGATCGTACTCAGAATCTCGAAATTTAGCGAGGATTTCAATGCGACATGCCTACAATACTTATCACAACGAAACTCTTTCTCGAAATTTGACTGAAAACCCAAAGAGATTTTGGTCATATGTTAAATATACTAGGGGCAAAACACAAACAATACCCTCACTACGTGACAGCAATGGTGATCCTGCCGATGACAGCGCTACTAAAGTAGAGTTACTAAACATAGCTTTTAGAAACTAATTCACCAAAGAAGACGAAACCAATATTCCAGATTTGGAATTACGAACAGATGCCGTAATGAGTAACGTAGAAGTAGATATCATCGGAGTAGTGCAACAACTAAAATCACTTAACAAGAACAAGTCTTCTGGTCTGGATTGTATACCCATTAGATTTCTATCTATGCTGAAGCGATAGCCCCTTACTTAACAGCCATATACAACCGCTCTCTCAAAGAAGGATCTGTACCAAAAGATTGGAAAGTTGCCCAGGTCACACCTATATTCAAAAAAGGCAGTAGGAGTAACCCGCTAAACTACAGGCCTATTTCACTGACGTCAATTTGCAGCAGGGTTTTGGAACATATCCTGTATTCAAATATTATGAATTATCTCGAACAGAACTATCTATTGACCCAAGGTCAACACGGATTTAGAAAATAACGTTCATGCGAAACACAACTAGCTCTTTATTCACACAAAGTGACGGGTGCTATCGACAAGGATTAGCAAATCGATTCCGTATTCCTTGATTTCCAGAAGGCTTTTGACACCGTACCTCACAAACAGCTTTTAATCAAATTGCGTGGTCTTGGTATGTCGCCACAAATTTGCGATTGGATAGGGGATTTCTTGTCAGAGAGGACACATTTGTAGTAATCGATGGTATGGCATCGACTAAAACAGAGGTGATATCGGGCGTTCCACAGGGTAGTGTTATCGGTCCTCTGCTCTTCCTTATTTACATAAACGATTTAGGGGACAATCTAAGTAGCTCTCTTAGGTTGTTTGCAGATGACGCCATCATTTACCGTCTAGTAAAGTCATGTGAAGATCAAAACCAACAGCAGAATGATTTGAATAAGATATCTGTATGGTGTAAAAATTGACAGTTGACTCTAAATAATAACAACTGTGAAGTCGTCCACATGAGTACGAAAAGAAATCCGTTAAACTTTGTTTACAAGATAAATCAATCAAAAGTGAAGGCCGTAAACTCCACAAAATACCTAGGAATTACTATTACTTCAGAGTTAAATTGGAAAGGACACGTAGATAATGTCGTGGGAAAGGCGAACCAGAGACTGCATTTTCTTGGCAGAACCCTTAAAAGATGCAACAGAACTACTAAAAAAACTGCATGCACTACGCTTTTCCGTCCATTTTTGGACTATTGCTGCCCAGTGTGGAATCCTTACCAGGTGGTTTTGACGGTGGACATCGAAAGAGTTCAAAGAAGTGCAGCTCGTTTCGTATTGTCACGATACAGGGGAGACAGCGTTACGGAAATGATACACGATCTGTGATGGGAATCATTACAACAACGCCGCTTATCGCTGCGGCGTGGGCTACTTACGAAACTCCAATCGCCAACATTCACCTCCGAATGCGAAAATATATTGTTGACTCCCACTTACATAGGTAGAAATGATCATCAGAATAAAATACGAGAAATCAGAGCTCGAACAGAGAGATTCAGGTGTTCTTTCTTCCCACGCTCTATTCGAGAATGTAATGGGAGATAAATAGTATAAAGGTGGTTCGATGAACCCTCTGGCAGGCACTTAAATGTGATCTGCAGAGTATCCCATGTAGATGGAGATGTAGACGTAGATGTAGAACTGCTGCAGCGCTTCAAGTTGGAGGTGTGGCAACATCCTCCATACAGTCCTGACTTGCGGTTTGCATCTTTTCAGTACGAAGAAAACGGATCTCGGTGGACAACGATTTCGAAACGACGAGGAGATGAAAGCAGCTTTCTCTGGGTGGTTACAAAACCCCGGGAGAGATTTCTGTGCATCCGGAATCGAAAAGTTGATTGACCGCTCCGAGAAATGTTTACACTTTACAGTCTCTTGGAGACTATGTGGAAAAGTGAACTTACGTTAATGCTTTATGCATGGCTGTTAATCAGCGACTGTAGTATATTAGACTTTTATAAACAACTATAGCTCTCAGTCGCAAGTTACAATTGAATGTTGCCCAGGTTTCAGTGTCAAAGGACACCTTATTGAGACAGAAGCAGGTAAAATGGTTAAAAATTACATGTCAAAGAAATTAAAAACACAATAACATATCTGCCGTAGGGAGATGGTCATTCCAAAAACTAGGAACAGCAGCAAACAGTCGTTAGGGGCTGCGCTGTCGCTTCTCAATTTTTAATTTCTTTGACTTGGCATATAATTTTTAACCATTTTACCTGCTATTGTCTGAAGAAGGTGTCGTTAGTGACACTGAAACCTGGGTTACATTCTATTGTAACTTGCGACTGAGGGCTGTAGTCGTTTATAAAAGTCTGAGCTTACGTTATATGTAGTCATAGGCGTGTTGCTCTTGTATAGGTGATTTAATAAATGTCCATAACGTGCAAGTGCAACTTACGTTTTGACCTGCCCTCGTAAAAAGACCTGTTTTTAATTGGATTGGTCTGCCTTCAGTGAAATACTATATTTCTTGTTCTTATTGCCCACGACAGTTTCACCTCAGTACAGAAACTAAAAACATGGTTGTAGTTCAGCGAGGGTAGAATAGGATCAATTTTTACATGATTACAGCCTATCAGTTGCGTTAAATTGGTTTTTATGGAAACCTTGACAAGATTACGTCAAAACGAGTCCGCCCTCTGTGTGGCATAACTTCACACTATATAGATCTTGAGATGTTAATTTTAACATTTTACACATCAGCTGGTGACATGGAGTGAAAGTTGAGCTTGACTAGACCAGTAGGCTCTATGTTTTATTGTATAACAATTTTATGTAATTAACGTGTACTACTTCCGGAGAACACAAATCAGTTTTGCCGAAACGTGGTCAAAGTTTTAATAAAAAATAAATAAATAAACAATTTGACGCAACACTCCACTAACGTTAGAACATAAACATCCTTCGTCGGAACACAAACATCTACATTTACATCTAAACGGACTGGAGAGTGAAATGCGTCATTTCTTTATTGCAAAAATATGCCGTATTGATATTTTGGCCCACTTTAGGTTACGGTAGTAACACTAAAAGTGGGCTTTTGCGATCGACTTTTGACAGCTCGAAATTTAAATGAAAATAACGGCTTAACGATTCATCTGACACGAAAATTGAATAACCGAATTTGTAGAGGAGAAAATTCTCTACAACTTTGCTCTGTTATGTTTTTTTCATATCTCGTAGCGTTTCAAAGATATTTGCAAAAATAACGGCGATTTTGAGATGTCTGTCTGTCTGTCCGTCTGTCTGTCTGCCAGTCCGTAACGTGTTAACGTGTTCCCTGTTTTTAAGACGAACCATTCAACCGATCGGCACCAAATTTTACAGACATAATTGTATGCCTACAGAGACCAGAACCTCCCTTTTTTCAAATTTTTCGGACAAAAAATACGGTAGTAAAACAAAAAAAGCCGTTTATAATATAATTGTAATTGCAAACGAACCGTTCATTTGACACGAAAATTGAATAACCTAATTGGTAGAGGAGAAAATTCTCTGCAATTTAGCTCCCTTACGTTTTTTCATATCTCGTATCGTTTGAGACATGTTTGCAACAATCACGGAGATTTGACACCCTTCATTGAATTAACGAAAACCAGCCGTTCGGAGATGTCACGTGACATTCCTCGCCCAGAACTCTCTCTGGGATACGCCAACCATCTTGCGTTGCGTATTTGATTATTTTCTTATTGTAACTTACACGTTGTCATTTCAAAGCAATGGCGCACTGAGGAATTAACAAAAACACATCGTTCTTCGTACGATAAATGATAATCTAGTGTATCTAGTATGAGATTATAGGACTCATCATCTGATTGATAGCTGTAGCACTGGACTATGACGCTAAAAGTCGGTGGTTCGGAACGCGCCACTACCTACTTTTTCTTTTCTTTTTTTCCCCTAAAAGGGTTTCGGGCACTCTTGTTAATTATTTTTTTATTATTTAGATTATTATTTTGCTCCATGATGTTTGCAAAAACTTATAAATCTATAAATCTAAAGTGGGCAGTAAAACACGTCAGTGCGGTTTTTTCAAACATAGGCGATCAGTATACCACAGACAGTGTCTCCTTTAGTTATAACAACTTTACATCTAGCACAATTTATTTTCGTACGCTGAATTGTTACCGAGCTGATTGACTGTCTCATTTCGTAAAGCCTGTAATGGTAGGTTGACGTGGACTTGACACTTCAAAGCCTTCAACATAAACTCAGGAAACTACTGCTGGCCATAATAAACTGTAGCGCTAAAAAATAGGGCAACTCGTCCGCCATTTTGCGCCGCAGCCAGACGGCTTATCGCTTGTTTTATGGCGGGCTGCGGGCCGCGGATTTTCATATTTCATGGCAGCCAGGTCAGCGCAGAGGCGGCGTAAAATGTGCCGCCTAGCGCATCACATCAGCGAGGGTGGTCTGCGGTGAGCTGAAGCTCAAACGTGCCACGGATAGTTATACGTGACGAGTAATAAGCAATCAGCGACCGAAAAGGTCAGTCAATGAAATTATGTGGGTGTGATACAGCATTGTCCTGGGTATGATTTGCGATCGAAAATGATATCTGACTTGTGTTCCTCACTGGACGTTAGGATCCCTCTGATGTGTCACATTAAACGCTCGCTGCCCGAGATTTCTCAATATCTCTGCTCACAAAGAGCAATAAAAAACGGATTGTTTTATGACTGTGTACGATTTGTCAGGCACGTTTTGCTGTCACAAAAATACGCTGTTGTGTGTTCTCACGTTGGTAATTTGGGTTTGTATTGTTTTAGCTAATGAAAACCGATATTATTCAAGGAATAGAGCTCTTTTTATTTATATAGCGTGACTGGAAGTTTTTAGTACTGGCAGTGTGTCCAGGGCATTTTGTGTAATTTATTTATGTTGTCTTTTTGTTGCTAGATGTCACTAACAAATTGTTGTAGTTTTGTTTTCTTTTGTTTATGAATTTCTGAATATTAATACGGTTCAGGGATAACTACAGTTGGCTTTTGTTGCCCCGTTTAGATCAACATCTAAATGGCATTTCAGTATAAATATTTTGGTATCTGTTTGTTGCTGGTTAATCTTTATGTTAACAGTGATAAGCACTGCATAATGTCTCTCAATTGTATTACATCCTCTTGGACTTTGAAGCCAATTTTTTTATTTAATATTTTTTTGCGTAAAGTAAGGAAAACAAAAATGTGTGAATACACTAATGTGCTTTTATTTACTTTGGTAGCAAAATAACCAAATATGAAGTCATGTGCTCGAATATTTGATAGTTTGGGCAGGAAAGGGTTAAGTTGACCAGTGGAATGAAACTATTCGGGCGTATCGCTAAAGTTTAACCACTGTCAGGTATGGAGACGATACCTGGGGCCTCATACAGGGTTGTTGCAAAGTGCTTAGACTTTGTGTTAATATACGGTAATTCCCGACCTCATAGATAACAAGTAGTTTCTTGTTTTCCGTTCCCATGTATAATGTGCCCTGTTTGGACTCCATATTTCACTTTCACAAAGCATGACTGGGATGGTCTTGCGAGACGTCAGAACCTACCAACTACTCTCTGAGACATATGAGTTAACTCCACATCTACATCCACATGGTATACTCTGCAAATCACGTTTAAGTGCCTGGCAGAGAGTTCATATAACCACCTTTATCCTATTTATCCCCATTCCATTCTCGAATAGCGAGTGGGAAGAAAGAACACCTGAATCTCTCCGTTCGACCTCATTCTCATGATCATTTCTACCTATGTGAGTGGGAGTCAACAATATATTTTCGCATTCGGATGAGAATGTTGGCGATTGGAGTTTCGTAAGTAGCCCACGCCGCAGCGATAAGCGCCGTTGTTGTAATGATTCCTATCCCAGATCCTGTATCATTTCCGCGACGCTGTCTCTCCTGTATCGTGACAATACGAAACGAGCTGCCCTTCTTTGGACTCTTTCGATGTGCACCGTCAAACCCACCTGATAAAGATCCCACACTGAGCAGCAATACTCCAAAGTAGGATGAACAAGCATAATGTATGTAGCCTCTTTACTAGTTCTGTTGCATCTTTTAAGGGTTCTGCCAATAAAATGCAGTCTCTGGTTCGCCTTTCCCACGATATTGTCTACGTGTTCTTTCCAGTTTAAGTCTGAAGTAAGAGTAATTCCTAGGTATTTAGTGGAGTTTACGGCCTTCACCTTTCGTCTTGTTAAAAATTTTTAACGGATTTCGTTTCGTACTCATGTGCACGACTTCACACTTTTCTTTATTTAGAGTCAATTGCCAATTTTTACATCAGACTGATAGCTTATTTATATCGTTCTGCAGTTGGTTTTGATCTTCAAATGATTTTACAAGACGGTAAATGACGGCGTCATCTGCAAAAAAACTTAGAGAGCTGCTTAGATCTTCTCCCAGATCCTTTATGTTTATAAGGAGCAATAAAGGGCCAATAAAACTACCCTGTGGAACCCCGGATAGCACATCTGTTTCAGTCGATGCTTTACCATCGATTACTACAAATTGCGTACATGAGACGCAATTTGATTAAAAGCCGTTTGTGAGGTACGGTGTCAAAAGCCTCTTGGAAACTTAGAAATGCGGAATCAATCTGAGATCATTTGTCAATAACACTTATGACTTCGTATGAGTAATAAGCTAGTTGTGTTCCACATGAACAATATTTTCTAAATCCGTGTTGACCTTGGGTCAAAAGATCATTCTGTTCGAGATAATTCATAATAATTGAATACAGGATATGTTGCAAAACCCTGGTGCAAATTTACGTCAATGAAATAGGCCTGTAGTTTAATGGTTTACTCCTACTGCTTATCTTGAACATAGGTGTGAACTATACGCTGAAGGACGAACGGACGTTATTACCTCAATATGTGATTGATGACATGATTCGCAGCATGGACCATCGTTTTCAGGCTTCTAGTGCTGCCAGAGGCTGTCACACGCCATAATAAGGGCATTACGCAGTTGTCGGAATGTCTGTGCAACTATATTAAGTAAAGGGAAAAAAAAAAAAAAAAAAAAAAAAAGGAAAAGATAACCGAAAAGAGAATATCGTTGACTGTGATGCATGTTATGGTCGTTCTGCGTACTACACATTGTTTCTACTTTCCTATCAGCCGTTTACACTGTTTTCTGGCGAAATAAACGCAACATCGCTAAACGCAACATCGCTAAACTTCCCGCACGTTGCTTTAATTTCGTAAGCGCGTGTACGCCAAACACGCCGGCGTAATTGGAGGGCAATTCGGGAGAGGGCGGAAGCGAAAGAAGCGCGCGTTGGGGCTAATGAGAACACGGCGGGCCATTCATACGCGAAATTAAGGCCGTTAATTGTGGCCGCGCTCAATGGCCAATCCCGCGATAACAACATGGCGGCCGCCGCAACAAAACAACATGGCACCCCGTCTGGCCAGCGCAGCTCCACAGCCAACACACACGCTCGATTAATGCAACTGCTGCTCACTTCTATATCCGTGTCTATTGTCTGCTGTGAATTTGCTGTCAACACATGCTAATTACATAATCATAATTGCTGCAAAATTTCCTAAAAGCAAATATTTGATAATAGTCAGCTAACTACGCACACACAGCAAATTTTTTTCAGGACTGGATTAAATGCAGTAGCGGCGCGTCGTGTGTATTCACTGGTTCACTGATGCCGTTGAAAAAAATTTCGTCGTAAAAACAAGTAAATAAATAAAGTGTTTTTAAAATATCGCATATTTTAGAAACATTTTTGTTTCATTTATTGGGTAACGGCAATCTTATTTAAATTTATATATGAAGAACAGTCTAGAGTGCAAAAAATTTATTTTTTTCCGACTAGTTTCGGTCTTGTCTTAGACCATCTTCAGGAAATATAGCTCCACAACATCAATGGAGCTATATTTTCTGAAGATGGTCGAAAGACAAGACCGAAAGTAGTCGGGAAAAAAATTTTTTTGCACTCTAGACTGTTCTTCATATATAAATTTAAAATATCAATCTTCGTTTCATTCTTCTATCAGATCATTTCATATGTACCTTCAAAGTATTTTTATCGCGTGAGAAAAGTATAGGAGTCGTACCGCGGCCGCTTAACATAGGCGGCAGTGGCCGCAGCATTGCAATGCGCATGCGCGGCTGAGGTTCAAATTCTCTTCTGAACCCCCTGAAGGCAGCATTGTGTGCTCCTGCGGCAGGGAGGGGCGAGGGGAAACTCCGCTTTTAACATTGGCGTTGGAGCTGGTAGACAGCAGCCCCTGGCTACTCGAGCTCTGGCGGTTACGCACGAATCGTCCCGAAGCAAAGGCAATGGAGCTACTGCGCACCTCACCTAGCGCATAGGCAAATCCTCCATGAAGACAACATCCGCCGTTCATATTTGTATTTGGCGCATTCAAGCTTCATCAAACACATGTCATGTTAGGTAAAATATGTTATAACTATAAATTAAAGACGCATCAACAGTAAAAGCCTTCAGGAGATCCCATCATGAATAATAATGAAGCCACTGCCCTAAAGATAGCAAGAATAGCCGTATGGTTAGCGGCATCGCGCTGCGTTGTAGAAGGTAGTGGGTTCGAGACCGAGTGCAAGCAATTTTATTAACCCAATCTTCTTTTTAACAGATACGGGAACAATACTGACTTTTGTCATACTCAACGAATATATGACATCAAATGCGAAGGTGCAAAGCTGAAAATGTTTACCCAGCCGGGATTCGAATCCGAGTCTCCCGCTTTCTAGGCAGTTGCGCTGACCTCTACACCATTGGGGACACAGTGATCACCCCACCTGCAAGGAATACCTAAGCACGCTTCCCGTCAGACACAAACTTTCAACTTTACCCTGCTCACAGAACTCAAACTCGTAGTCACTATGTACTAATTCCCGAAAGAGTAAGGGCTCCAATCTTGCCCACCCCTCCCCACTGACGAAAGGAACATTGCCCGTCACTGGCATATTATATATCTACATGTAGCGTCTATTCCGAAAGAACAGACGTCACTTCTGATCCTGCAGAATAACAACTGCAGTACCATAAGTGACGTTTCTTCTTTCGGAATAGACGCCACATGCAGATATAAAATGACTTTTGCATTGTTACTTGCCACATATCTTAGGACGTTTTCGCAAATGTACCGCGATTTTGAGGTTAAATGTCATTTATACTTTTCCTTCTAACAAATATTTATCTGTTTGAGCCACGGCGCATTAGCCGTGCGCATTGGGGCGCCGTGCTGTGGTGCGCGCGGCCTTTGCCGTCGGGAATTCGAGTCCTCGAGTTCAAATCCTCCCTCGGCATGGATGTTTGTGTTGTACTTAGGTGAATTTCCCTTAGTTTAAGTAGTTTGTAAGCTACGGACTGAAGACCACGCAGTTTGGTCCGATAGATTTACAAACATTTGAACATATTTTACTGTTTGAAAAGAAGGGGGTGAGAGCAGCCATTGCGCATGCGTAAGGTTACGCGGGGATGCTGCTTACAGTACCACTTGACCCAAAGGTAGCTTGTCTCTTCATCGCAACAGATTCATTTTGTTAGTCACTTAACACTGTAATCAGTTATTTACTGTGTTTTAGGGTTCATTTGCATATTCATACGTTCTTGGTGTTTATTACGGAAGAAAAATAAAAAAAATGTTCAGTATCTTTTAGAAAAAATATTACGGCTCACTTTAGATTTGTAGTTTTATAAGTTTTTGCAAACATTTTGGACAAAAAAAATGTAAACAATAAAAATTAATTAATTAGAGTGTCTGAAACTCTTTTAGGAAAAAAAATTAGGTGGTGACGGAGTTTGAACCACTGACCTTCAGCGTCACGGTTCAACGCATTGCCCACTACGCTACAGCCAACACTTACAAATTGCGTTCTTTAATTTCATACTATTCATGGCCGTTGTTAACTGATACTAATATGACATTTGTAGACACTAAATGATAATTTATCGTATGAAGCACGATGTGTTTGTGTTAATTCTTCAGTTCGCTATTGCTTTGAAATGACAACTTGTAAGTTAAAATAAGAAAATCATCAAATACGCAACGTAAGATGGCTTATGCCAGAGAGAGTTCTGGGCGAGGAATGTCACGTGACATCTGCTAACGGCTGATTTTCGTTTATTCTGTGAAGGGTGTCAAAACTCTGTTATTTTTGCAAATATCTCTCAAACGATACGAGATATGAAAAAGACATAAGGAAACAAAGCTGTAGAGCCTTCTCCTCTACAAATTCGGTTATTCAATTTTAGCGTCAGATGAACGGTTTATAGACAATTAAAATTACATTACAAACGGCCTTGTTTTGGTATTACTAACGTATTTCTTGTCCGAACAATTTGAAAAAGGGAGGTTCTGGTCTCTGTCGGCCTACAATTATGTCTGTAAAATTTGGTGTTGATCGGTTGAATGGTTCGTCTTAAAAATGGGGAACACGTTACGGACAGACAGACAGACGGACAGACAGACATACATCCCAAAATCGCCGTTATTTTTGCAAATATCTCACAAACGATACGAGATATGAAAAAAACATAAGAGTGCAAAGTTGTAGGGAATGTTCTCGTCTACAAATTAGGTTATTCAATTTTCGTGTCAGGTGAATGGTTAATCCGTTATTTTTATTTAAATTTCGAGCTGTCAAAAAACGATCGCAAAGGCCCACTTTTAGTGTTACTACCGGAACCTAAAGTGGGCCAAAATTTCTCAGTTTAAAGCTTGGAAGAAAAGGGTGAAAAAAAGAAGCTTGATAGGCCGACGCCTCAGCTCTTGTTGAAGCAAGAGCAAAGAAGCCGAGGTAACGCATTCTGCAGATCTTTTAACGTAAATGTATCTAGAGGGAGGGGGTAGCAAACTGGGGCTCTTTCCTCCAGCGTCACTCGCAATGTTGCGCCAAATTGTCGCCTTGGAAGTCGAGCGGATGGGAGGGGGTGGAGCAAAATATTGACGAAACCGAGCGGGGTGAGGGAGGGGAGGGGTGACATTGAAAGAAGTGAACCCGCAGTCGTATGAAGCAGCAGACGCCACTGATTAAATGTAAAACACGGACACGTTGAGACGACTGTTTCAGTGCTTCAGGTGTTGCACAAAGTCTGCATGCCTGCCCCTACCTACTCTCCATCCATTTAATCAACTCAGCCTGTTGTGGCGGAAACCCAAAAAAGCACAGAACATCGACACGTAACAAGTGCGAGCTCCGAATTACGACACAGAAACAGAAAACGACAACAGCGCTCCAAGTGGCGAGAGGTGAACTTCGAATGCGAGAAAATCAGTATTTAAAAGTCGAAATAGGCGATATAGGCGCTAATATTTTTTATTAATACTTTATGGATAGGACTATGGTTTAGTCATCCTGTGTATCTGGGAACTGAAAGATTTGTGAGACTTTTCAGAGCTGTATATTCGAGATATTTCAATCAATAACGTACCATTAACTCGTCGTAGGTTTTCACTCAAAAATTATTTATTTTTAAAATATAAGGAGCACATTGTTGGGGCGATCTAGAATTGTTTAATAAGAGGTTTTCAGCCAACATCGCTTTCTTCTTTTAATTACATGACCGGTTTCGGTGTGCTGGATGTCATCTTCAGACCTGTCGTAATTTTTTACATCACTGCTATTGCAACAATTTTTAACATACCAAATTGCTATGTTAAAAATTGTTGCAATAGCAGTGACATAAAAAATTACGACAGGCCTGAAGATGGCGTCTAGCACGCCGAAACAAGTCATTTAATTAAAATAAGGAAGTGATGTTGGCTGAAAACCTCTTATTAAATTATTATTAAAAGCCATTTGTGCAATTTTGACTGTGCTGCCTTTAGCCACCTGGAGAGAAGCCGAGCGGTCTGGAGCGCCACGCTGCGGTCCCGCGGCCTCCCGCGTCGTTGGTTCGAATCCTCTCTCAGGCATGGATGTGTATGTTCTCCTTAGGTTAGTTTAACTTTGTTTTAGTAGTTTGTAATTCTAGCGACTGATGACCAAACTAGTTTGGTGCCATAGAATCACAAACTTTTTGAGCTGCCTTTAGCACGTGCATGTATTTGTTACCTCAGCCCACGTTAAAATCTCAAATCAAGTGGTACGGCAACAAAAAGAAGCTGGTCTCATAATATTGTAACACACATTACGGCTTATCCTGTGTATTGCGCTAATTGAACTGCTGTGTCAGTATATTGCTCATACATATTCGCATTCGGAGGAGAATGTTGGCGATTGGAGTTTCGTAAGTAGCCCACGCCGCAGCGATAAGCGGCGTTGTTGTAATAATTTCCATCCCAGATCCTGTATCATTTCGGTAACGATGTGTCCTGTTTATTGTGACAATACGAAACGAGCTGCCCTTCTTTGGACTCTTTCGATGTCCTCCGTCAAACCCACCTGGTAAGGATCCCACACTGGGCAGCAATACTCCAAAAATGGACGGACAAGCGTAGTGCATGCAGTTTCTTTAGTAGTTCTGTTGCAGCTTTTAAAGGTTTTACCAAGAAAACGCAGTCTCTGGTTCGCCTTTCCCACGACATTATCTACGTGTTCTTTCCAATTTAAGTCTGAAGTAATAGTAATTACTAGATATTTTGTGGAGTTTACGGCCTTCAATTTTGATTGCTTTATCTTGTAAACAAAGTTTAACAGATTTGTTTTCGTACTCATGTTGACGACTTCACACTTGTCATTATTTAGAGTCAACTGCCAATTTTTACAACATACAGATATCTTATTCAAATAGTTCTGCAGTTGGTTTTGATCTTCGCATGATTTTACTAGACGGTAAATGACGGCGTCATCTGCAAACAACCTAATAGAGCTACTTAGATTTTCGCCTAAATCGTTTATGCAAATAAGGAACAGCAGAGGAGCAATAACACTACCCAGTGGAACGCTCGATATCACTTCTGTTTTAGTCGATGCCTTACCATCGATTACTACGAACTGTGTCCTCTCTGAGAGGAAGTTCCCTATCTAGTCACAAATTTGGGGCGATATACCGTAACCACGCAATTTGATTAAAAGTCGTTTGTGAGGTACGGTGTCAAAAGCCTTCTGGAAATCAAGGAATACGGAATGAATTTGCGAACGCTTGTCACACTTCGTGTGAGTAATGAGCTAGTTGTGTTTCGCATGTGTGTCCTTTATGATAGGAGATCGTGAATCCAGTCGCACAATTAGGGCATTATTTCATAAGCACGCAATTTCATTAGAAGCCGCTTGTGGGGTACAGTGTCAAAAGCCTTCCGGAAATCCAGAAATACAGAAGTTTTGGCTGATACTCTATGGATATACATCGTTTGGTAGCGATCTGAGTGTCTGACACCTGAAGGTTTGTATGTCAGAACATGGTGAGTTAAATTTCAAAATACAGAAAGAAACAGACGGCTATTAAGGGAGCCGTGAGGATAAAAAAAAAAGCGATGCGTGACTGCAGAGTTTTTCCGTCCCCCTCGTGTACAGTCTTTGGCGCCCCCTGGTGGCTGCAACTCCACACAGACACAGTGTCCCCAGCGCCTGCCCGTCCCTCGGCCCTTTTAACGGCCCTCCGCCTCCACAGCGCCCTGATCCTCCCCCGCACCCCGGGTGATTAGGGCCGCCGCCCCTTTACTGCGCCATAAAACAGGTGGACGGCTGCCACCGCCACCCCTGCCCCGCTAGTTAACCGCTCTGCTACTTCTGCCGCCGCCCGAAAGTCGCCACAGTTTGTCACCACAGCAGACACGTTATCTCCACCCCTCCCCTCCTCTCTCTCTCTCTCTCTCTCTCTCTCTCTCTCTCTACGTCACTATCACGCAGGTCCCCCACGTTTAACGTCAGAGCAATTGGCTGCGTCTCAATTTCTTTCTCTGCCAATCACAGTATCAATCGGCGCATCCACTTTCTATCGACCACTCGGAAGAACACTTCTACAAGTCGTGTGCCACTCGCAGCGGTCTTCCATTAACTTGTCCACGCTGTTCCCGCCACTCAGTAAGACAAAGCGGCAAAACGCCACTGTGCTGGCGTTCTCTTTGCCTGCTGCGTTTACCTTGATTTCCTCCAGGATTTTGACACCGTACCTCACAAACGGCGTTTAATCAAATTGCGTGGTTATGGTATATCGCCCCAAATTTGCGACTGGATAGGAGATTTCCTGTCAGAGAGGACACAAGAGTCTGCATACAGTACCCTTCTCCGTTCCTTTTTTGAGTATTGCTGCTCAGTGTGGAATCCTTATCAGGTGGGTTTGACGGAGGACATCGAAAGAGACCAAAGAAGGGCAGCTCGTTTCGTATTGTCACAATAAACAGGACACATCGTTATGGAAATGATACAGGATCTGGGATGGAAATAATTACAACAACACCGCTTATCGCTGCGGCGTGGGCTAATTACGAAACTCCAATCGCCAACATTCTCAGACTTACATAGGTAGAAATGGTCATCAGTATAAAATACGAGAAATCAGAGCTCGAACGGAGAGATTCAGATGTTCTTTCTTTACGCGCGCTATTCGAGAATGGAATGGGAGATAAATAGTATAACGGTGATTCGATGAACCCTCTGCCAGGCACTTAAATGTGATTTGCAGAGTATCCAATGTATATGTAGAGCTCCTATCTTTGTTCTGCAAATGGTTGTGCTGTAGTCCGCAGAGTGGTTTGATGCAGCTCTTCACGCTATACTATCCTGTGCAAGCCTCTTCATCTGAAAATACGAACGGCTACCTAGATCGTTTCTAATCTGCTTACGGTATCCGTCCCTCGGTCTCTCTCTACGATTTTTACCCCACACACGTTATTGTAATGCTAAATTGACGATTCATTTACGTCGTAGGATATGTCCTATCAATATATCCCATCTCTTACTCAGGATATACCAGAAACTTCTTTTCTCCCCAATTCGGTTAAGCACGTCCTCATTAGTTACATGATCTACCCATTTAATCTGTAGCTTCTACCAACGTTATGTCCGAACTCCTTATCGTCCACGTTTCATTCCTATAAAGTGCTACACTCAAATGCTTTCAAAAATGATTTCCTAACATTTAACATAATACTGGATGTCAACAAATTTCACTTCTTCAGAAACGCTTTTCTTTCCATAGCGATTCTGCATTTTATATCTTCTTTACTTCGGCCATCAGAAGTTATCTTGCTACCCAAACAACAAAACTCATTTACTACTTCTATTGTTTCATTAACTAATGTAATTCCTTCAGCATCGCCTGATTTTCTGACATTCCATTCTATTACCCTTGTTTTACTCTTGTTAATGTTCATCTCATACCTTCTTTTCAAGACACTGCCCATTTCGTTTAATCGCTATTCCATGTCCTTTGCTGTCTCTGACAGAATCACTACGTCATCGGCAAACCGCAAAGCTTTTATTCCCTCTCTTTCAATTTCAATTCCCTCTCCAAATTTCTCCTTGCATTCCTTCACTGCCTGCTCAATGCACAGATTGAACAACATTGGGGAAAGGCTACAATCCTGTCTTACTCCCTTCCCAACCACTGCTACCCTTTCATGCCCTTCGACTCTAATAATTGCTGTCTGGTTTTTACACAAGATGAATATACATACATTTTACTCCTGCTATCTTCAGAAATTGAAAGCGTTTATTTCACTAAACATTGTCAAAAGCTTATTCCAGATCCGCAAATGCTAAAACCTTAGATTTCCCATACCTTAACCTATTTTCTAAGATAAATTGTTCCTAAATTTCTTTTAAATCAAAACATCTTCCCCAAGGTCGGATTCCACTAGTTTTTCCATTCATTTGTAAATAATTCATGTTAATATTTCGCAACCATGACTTATTAAACTGATAGTTCTGTAATTACCACATTTGTCTGCACTTGCTTTCTTTGGAATTGGAATCTCTATATTATTCTTGAAGTCTGAGTACTTCCCCTGTATCATATATCGTGCATACCAAATGGACTGACTGGTTCTTGTAACGATAACAGCAGTTCAGACGGAACATCATCGACTCCAGGAGCCTTGTTTCTACTCTGTTGTTTTAATGCTCTGTCAAATTCTTCTCGCATTATAGTATCTCCTATTTCATATACCTTTACTTCGTCTTCCATTTCTAGAATACTGCCTTCAAGTGGTTTTTTTTTAGTACTGGCCCTTTATATATTCATTCTTCCTTTTAGCTTTCCATTCTTTGCTTAGTACTGGTTTTCCATCTGAGTTCTTGATATTCATACTTCTGCTTTTCTTGTCCCCAAAAGTCTCTTTTATTTTCCTGTAGGCGGTATCCATCTTTCCCCTAGTTACGGTCTTGCATTTCTCCTCAAGCCACTCCTGGGTAGCCAGCATGCACTCGCTGTCAACCTCATTTTTCATACACCTGTACTCCCTTTTGCCTACTTCATTTGATGCATTTTTATATTCTTTCCTTTAATCAATTACGTTTATTATCTTTTGTGTTATCCATCGATTTCTATTATGCATTGTCCTTCTGCATATATGATGCTCTGCGGCCTTCATTACTCTGTCTCTCAGAGCTATCCATTCTTCTTCTACTTTATTACTTTCTCTCGTATCAGATAATCCTTGCTTCCTCTAAAACTCAGGTTCCTTCAGTTTGTCCAAATTCTATCTCCTTAATTATAAATACGCAGGGTAAATATGAGAGGTTACACTGCACATTTTCATAATCGGATTTTGTAAAGTCCCATGCTGTATTATTATCAATGAAGATCTGGGTAAACAGACGAACGAAGATCGTTTACCTGAAGTAGAGGGTGTTATAATTAAAGCTAATTTTCTAAAATGCTGCAAAAATAACACCACTGGTCGAAATGACGAGAAATGCCGCGGCGGAGTGGCCGAGCGCATTGAGTCGCTATGCTGCGATGCGCGAGGCTGTTCCCCGTTTGCACTGTCCGCCGCATGGTGCCTTAGACCTCACGGCCCTACCGGCTGAGCAACCCGGATCGCGTCACGCTCGGGTTCCAAGACTTGTCCAGCGACATGTTTAATCGGCTAAGGAAGTTTCAGATCAGTGCATACTCCGCTCCAAGGTGAAAAATACCGTGGCAGCTTTCTTGTTGGTTGCTACAAGTGATGTATTTTGGGCATCCGCAGCTGTAGACTTGAATCATAATGATGGAAACCGCTTCAGCTGTATGGTGTTCTTTATTAACCAACTAGTTTCGTGGCATTAGAGCCACATCATAGGGGTTATAAGTTATTTTATATTTTTCTCTCTCAGTGGACTAGACGAGTTGCCGATTGTCGGCCCAGAGCAACATCTACATCTACACAGGATACTCTGCAAATCACATTTAACTGCCTGCCATAGGGTTCATCGAACCACCGTTATACTATTCATCTCCCATTCCATTCTCGAATAGCGCGCGGGAAGAAAGAACACCTGAATCTCTTCGTTTCTCGTATTTTATTCTCATGGTCATTTCTACCTATATATTTTCGAAATCTGATAAGAATGTTGGCGATTGGAGTTTCGTAAGTAGTCCACGCCGCAGCGATAAGCGCCATTGTTGTAATGATTCCTATCCCAGATCCTGTATCATTTCCGTAACGCTGTCTCCATGTATCGTGACAATACGAAACGAGCTGCCCTTCTCTAGACTCTTTTGATGTTCTCCGTCAAACCCACCCGATAAAGATCCATCACGGGGCAGCAATACTCCAAAAAAGGACGGACCATCGTAGTGTATGCAGTTACTATTGTAGTTCTGTTGCATGTTTTAAGGGTTCTGCCAATAAAACGCAGTCTCTGGTTCGCTTTCCCCACGACATTATCTATGTGTTCTTTCCAGTTTAAGTCTGAAGTAATAGTAATACCTAGGTATTTTGTGGAATTCACGGCCTTCACTTTTGATTGATTTATCTTGTAAACAAAGTTTAACGGATTTCTTTTCGTACTCATGTGGATGACTTCACACTTCTCATTATTTAGACTCAATTGCCAATTTTTACATCATAGTGATATCTTATTCAGATCGTTCTGCAGTTGGTTTTTATCTTCAGATATTTTTACTAGACGGTATATGACGGCATCATCTGAATACAGTCTAAGAGAGCTACTTAGATTTTCCCCTAAATTGTTTGTGTAAATAAGGAACAGCAGAGGACCAATAACACTACCCTGTGGGACGCCCGATATCATCTCTGTTTTAGTCGACGCCTTACCATCGATTACTACGAACTGTGTCCTCTCTGACCGAAAATCCCCTATCACATCGCAAATTTGGAACGATATACCATAACCATGCAATTTGCTTAAGAGCCGTTTGTGAGGTACGGTGACAAAAGCCTTCTAGAAATCAAGAAATACGGAATCGATTTTCCAACCCTTGTCGATAGCACCCATCACTTCGTGTGAATAAAGAGCTAGTTTGGTTTCGTATGAACGATATTTTCTAAATCCGTGTTGATCTTGGGTCAATAGATCATTGGCGCGGTGGAGTAGCTGAGCGGTGTAAAGCGACTCTCTGCGGAGCGCGCGGTTGCTCGCCGTGGAGGTTCGAGTCCTCCATGGGGCATGAGTGTGTGTGTTTGTCCTTAGGTTAGTTTACCTAGGATTAAGTAGTTTGTAAGTTACGGGCTGATAACCACGCAGTTTGGTCCGATAGATTTACAAACATTTGAACATTTTTTGCATAGATCATTATGTTCGAGATAATTCATAATATTTGAATACAGGATATGTTCCAAAACCCTGCTGCAAATTGACGTCAATGAAATGTAGTTTAGTGGGTTACTCCTACTGTCTTTCTTAGGTGTGACCAGTGCAACTTTCCAATCTTTTGGTACAGATCCTTCTTTGAGAGTGCGGTTGTATATGGCTTTTAAGTAAGGAGCTATCGCTTCAGCATAATCAGGTAGAAATCTAATGGGTATACAGTCAGGACCAGAAGATTTGTTCTTGTTACGTGATTTTAGTTGCTACACTACTCCGATGATATATACTTCTACATTACTCAGCGCCACCGGATCAGAGAAAGTTGGGTCGTCTAGTCCACTGAGAGAGAAAATTATGAAATAACTTATAACCCTGATGATGTGGCTCTTTTTTGTTGGTATTTGAAAACATTGAAACTAAGACACATAAGACAAGTACTAGACAACTCCGCCAGCTGCACACAGCGATCACCCCAACTGCACGTCCTAGCCCATCACGCATCCAGCAGACGCAAACTTCAACCTAGCCACACTCAGACCGTTTCACTCGTTCCCCACGGCGAGTCTCTGACTGCCCTGTCGTGCGTCCACTCTGAAGAAATGATCTCTGTCTCTCTTCGCCTTAATTATTCAGGGTGTTTCCGGTAAAGTGTTTGACTCTGTACCTTACAAACTAATGGATAACGGGAAGAGTGTTATAGTATCTCTACTTACACTGTCCGCGCAGCTGTGAACACAGTTTAATCTTCTTATGTATTAAAATAATCTACGAAAACTAAAGTCAGTCGGCCAGACCAAACTACCCGGCCGATTTCCTTCGTTTTAGTTTTAAACGAAAGGTATTCATTCGCAGATTGTCATCAAGTATAAGAATTAACGTAAGTCTCTCCAGCCTTTATTCAAACGCGGTACCCTTCTGTCCTTACATTGAATATTTTAATCGGTTTGTTTCACGATATCTTCGGTTATAATTAAGAGACGCAGTTCTTTTTGACCTAACAACACTCAGCGGATCAAGCTATTTCATTTGCGCTTTTAAACACTTGAACTGATTGATTCTCAAGAATGCTGTGCGTGAACATTCGACTTTACTTTCATTTTTCCCAACTTTTTTGTTATTCCACTAATATTGTATAGCTAACACATTTTTTCTCTCATTTCTACACTTTTTGGAAGTGTTTAGCAGGAATGATTTATTTACTTTTTGTATGAAAATGAAACACGAAAATACAGAAAGTAAATAAATCATTGCTGCTAACACCTCCAAAAAGTGTAGAAATGAGCGAAAAAAAGTGTTAGTTATACAATGTCAAACATGTGTCCTTGACCAGATGGAGGAAACAGCAGAAGATACCGGCACCTGGAAGTTGAAAAGACAACGGAAATGTAAGGAAAAGCTTCTTTCTTTATGTAAAAATTTACGTGAACTGTTTATAATCTCGAAACAATACACCTCACAAAAAAATTGTGCTCATAGATCCCACTGAAGATGCCTTTAAAATAAAAGGCGAAACGCGTCTAGGAGTAATAAAATCATTGCAGCAAACAAAAGGCGTTTCTTCCACCTTCAAAAACGAAGAATTTCGACTCGTGCTGCGGAAGATGACTACCCAAACAAACTTGTCACTTCATTTACTTTTGCTACCCTTTGTTATAAAGCAGGACGTACATTTGTAGTTTTATATGTATTTTAAGTATTTGAAACAGATGATGATAAGATAGAAATTGAAAAAATGGGAAAACATATACACAATTGTTTATATTTGTTGTTACAATTATAGTAATAACAAATTACAAAAATGCATATTACGGTACATTAGTTGTTGTGGAGAACGTGAAAACATGATTAGTTAAAAGGTTGTTATGCACATGTTGAAATTCAATGGATTCTGAAATTGCAGTTAATTGTAATTATGGTATAAAACAATGTATCAGTAATAAAAGGAAATATATCTAGAAATAAAAAGGGTTTTCTGCCCTGGTGGATAGTTGTTTTGTGCCACGCGTTGAGTACGTTGGAACGTTTCCTTCAAATCACCGATCGCCTAGCACACTTTCCATGGTTTTGATGATATTAGTGTCTATTCGTTATATTGACTGTGTCTGAAATTACACACCAGTGAATTTGAGAAAGTACGCCCATTGAAATGGTTCCCATGCTGCTGTTGGGTCAGTGATGGGTGGTACGGGTGACACTTTTGAACCTGAACTGTACACCACTACTTGTAAGAACTAGGCCCACCAAAAAACTTCGGTTATCGCCGTTGTTGGCTAATTACATACATACACCAACAAGCGTAAAACTTTCCGTTTTCTCCTATCAGAACCACCGATGCAAACACCAATAAGCGCATCTTCCTCCCATATTACCACCTATTAGAAACACCAACGCAAGCACCAATATAGTTATCCCTTCCCTTCCTGCTGGCTGTATAACACAAATATAGGAGCAAACATGTCAGTATTCCCTGAGAAAGGGTCCTGTAACGGATCCGATGTTGGAGAAAATATCATAATGACGCGGCAAACAGGTAAACTTCAACTGTAACAATACTGACCGCGAAATCCTACGTTCTTAACGTGTACTCAAAGGCTTAAAATCACGCTGTTTGGAGTTCATATTCACCAGCGTTCTTTTCGTGTTGTTGTGTGAGAGCCTATCCCCAACGTTTCTCGGTGTTTCTTGCGACACGTTGCATTTCAGAAGACTCTACATCACACATATTTGAAACACTTGATCCTTTTACAATAATACAGCCCATAATCCCACTGACACTATCGTTTAGTTAAATCCTTCAGCATCCCAGACAACCTTCCCCCCTCCCCCTTTCTAGTTCCCAACCCCTCAACTACGACATCTACGAACCTCTCTCCTGGTGATATCCTCAGGCCTGTGGTGATGAACCCCCAATGGCAGCAGCTGACCTGCTGAGATCCTGTGTATTTGGGTACTTCCGCCAGTTTTCCACCTCTCAATTACGATAAGTTCTCCACCTCTGCTGTGGTGATGTCCTCAGGCCTTTGGAGATAGACCCCGAATGGCAGCAGCTGGGCCTCTTGACCCTACTGTTTAGTTGTATCTTCCAGCCTCCCAGACTGCATCTCACGCCTCAACAACACCACGTTTCTACCTCTCTTGTGGTGATGTCCTCAGGCCTGTAGCGATGGTTGCCCAACAGTACCAGTTGGCCTGTTGATCCTACACTGTATCTTCCAGCATCCCAGACTGTTCCCCACCCCTCTATTACGACCCATTCTCATGTCTCTCCTGGTGATGGCCTCAGGCGTGTGGTGATGGACCCCCAATGGCAGCAGCTGGGCCTGTTGACCCTACTGTGTAGTTGTATCTTCCAGCCTTCCGGACTTTTCCTCACCACTCCACTACAACACTTTCTACCTCTGCTCTGGTGATGTCCTCAGGCCTGTGGCGATGGGCCCCCGACGGCAGCAGCTGGGCCTGCTCGACGAGAGCGAGCTCTTCATGGAGCTGATCCGCGACGTGGCCAACGAGCTGGACATCGACGTGCTGTGCCACAAGATCCTGGTGAACGTGGGGCTGCTGACGCACGCCGACCGCGGCAGCCTTTTCCTGGCCAGGGGCCCGCGCGACGCGCGCTACCTGGTCGCCAAGCTGTTCGACGTCACCGTCGACACAGGTGGGCCGCTCTGACGCCTCACTGTCACTGGTGCACTTGTCAGTCATTGGCCAAGTAATGGGGTCTAGAAGTGATCGGCATGAGAGGGGGATTGCGAAATTGACAGGGACAATTGAGAGGGACAATAGGAAATGACCAGAGAGATGGGGAGGAGGAAACATATAGACTGGTATCAAGAGGGGAGAGTGGAAAGGAGTAGGGGAACAGAGGCGGATGGAACAGATGAACTAACTGAGGGTGTATTAGAAGACGTGGTGGAGATTTACAGTGAAGTAAGATGATTTGGATGGGTAGAGAACGCGACAAGAGCTGGACTAACGGAAGATTTATTTAAATACAAGGTTCCAAGAACAAATAATTTACATCAGCAGTAAGAGTTGTGATCTACTCATTAGAAACAATAGCTTAATATCAGAAAATTCTGATTTGATTTCAATAAATTCGTTTTGAATTTAATTCACTTCACATATGTTCTAGGGAAGATTCGGTGGGATCAGCCCCATGTCGACGAACTGACTTACTGACAAAGCGCAATGTAAATCACTGGGCTTAAAAACACCTTGTAAAATAAGGTTCAAAGACATATACGTATTTAATTTTTGTAATAATATTCAATATCATCAACAACTTTTATATTATAAAATTTACCGGATCCTTTGATGCACAGTCAAACAGCCTCTTGAACATTTACTATGCGATGATCCTCGTCCTCAATACAAAACAAAAGTCATGTTGCACGTATAATAAGAGGTCCCAATGTCACGGTTGTTACCTCAGCTACTTGAAATGTACGGAAACCAAACTCTCCAATCCAGCGACTCCTTTAACAGTACCACCGTTGTATCATACAATAGCAACATTTATCCATCCGTTGTCATGACCTGCTTGTTGCTGAGTAGTTCCTGTTTTGCAACCAGTGTCTAATGATTTTGGGTTTAGTGGTTACATTCCTGGACATAAAAAAGTAATACGTTTTTATTGAGTTCCTAATGACATCCCATTACAGGTTGGAATATGGAACTTTGGTAATGTGGATAATCTGAAGTAGCTTGGTGCATGGTTCAAGAGGCAAAATAATTTAAAACAGGAAATTAACCAATGCATTGTAAATGAGTCTAAAACTTATTTTAGTACGTATCAGATGACGTCATCAAAGGACCTGTCGATATAGACGAAACTTACAGCATACAATACAGTGATAGATAGTACCAATACCGTTGTATGGCCCGGACACCATAAGCATACGAAAGATGAAAAGAAATTGTTGGTCTTTGATAGATAATTCATGAGAAAGATCTCTGGGCCAGTAAAGAGAATCCATGGAGACGAAGAATGAACAAAGTGCTGTACGACCTGTTGAGGAACTGGACATGCCACAAAAACTGAAATCGCGGATCGCGGAAAAGGCCGGTAGGTACCCCAATAACTGGCAGACCCAGAAAGCGGTGGTAGAATGAGCTAGAGTCTATGACAACTGAATCCGAAGATCGCTATGTATGATGGAGCATGTGAGGTCAGCGCATAATCTACAGGCTCCTAAAAAGCCAGTTTGATGATGAAGGTGATGATGACGACTCAATTCTCATTTTCTTCATAAGTAACTTGCTACTGTGAGAACCACGGTAGGGTCGCTAGTTACGAACAAAAGGTTCGCCACCAACCCAAGCCCTCATTTATGTGCTAAAGATAAGGGCTAACTGAAAAAAATAAAGCGTTAAATTAATTATATCAATTTATATCTAACATACTACGCAGCCATACAATAAACATAAGTAGCAGATGAAGTTATAGGAGTAAAGAAAAACTTCAACATTCGAACTGTTGTTTTAAAGGGAATAAAACGCTACACTCAGGCTAATTTATTTTTAGATAAACTATTATTTCAAGCAAACATAAAACATAAGAAGAGGCTGGGGGCATCCCATTACGCAACTAGTTGCTTTCTGATCGTAGAGTGGCACGTTAGCTCATCAAGCTGGCACCATTATTGATTCACACACGATTCAGAGAAAAAGATAAAGTCGAAGAAGCATTAACCATCATCCCACGCATGGCAAAGACATTTAAACCTGCTGAACAACTTTACCGATGTGAATTTATGGAACGAAAAACTGCATAACAGTAACGAGACAAACACGTTGAAATCATGAGCCAAAAATTGATGTTCTTTATACAGGATTTTTATTAAATCCATTAAACACAAAAATACTAGGTTGTAATATTTCCAACGTTTTTAATAATTATGTATGTGACATACGGCAGAGATCTATTTTTTGTGAACCCTTGTTGTTCTTCTTGAATAGTTATTATAGCGTTTACTTTACTATTCAATATCACAGTAAAAATTTTGTACGCACTGTTGAGTAATGTTATTCAGCCATTATTTTCCGGCCTTAATTCTTCTATTTTCTTGAATATATGTATGGTTCTGCATCGTTGGCAATCCAGTTGAATGAAACGTTTATTAATTTCATTTTGAAACATCTGTTGAAGTGCCATCATGAAAATTTTCCGCTCAATTCCAGTGTTTTGTTATGGTTTCGGTACCTAATAATTTCCATTATTTAAGTTTCTTACTGTTTCACTTACTTTTCTACCGTTAAAACGACAGCTTTTTTATCTGTTTTTTTTTCATTAACATCCATTATTTTCATCTTATAACATTTATATACTATATAAGTAATTACTGTTCATTCTACCACTTTCACACATTATACTCATCTTTTCAACATTGCGATGTATAGGGGTTCTGCTCGCTGCAACGTTATTCTCCTGGGGCGTCGTGGTAGAAATAAATACTCGTAGGTACAATTTTTCACTTCTTCTTAAATTTTCATTCAAACTTATTCTCCACCAAAACATAACAAATTCAAAACAATGCAAGAGAACTTAGCCGACAGTACTTCCATTTAAAAACAATAGACTGACATAGCTTCCAGAGCACTTCAGAACTGCCGAAACTCGAACTCCCCCATGCAAGGCGGTGAGGGAAATATATAACATCAGCCATAATGACCTTACATCACACATTGTTCATAACAATTGAATATACTAATTTACAATTATCAAACACATAAAGAAAACATTTCATGTACACAAAAATAATCACAATATAAAATGAAAACTATACATATAATAGTTTTAGATCGCACCTATCTTTTTAAGTTTTAATCACGCTACTTTTTGTTTGACAACAAACAAAAATGTTAAATGTCAATTAATATGTTAATGAGTACATCATACATGTTCCTAACATATACTGAACTATCGAATATCTTCACAATCTGAAAATAGGTTCAAAATCTCATGTCAGTCAATATATACAAAGAATAATAATATTTAAATCTCGACTATTAAATTAATTAATACGATTAGCTGGTCTACACGACTTGTTTATGAGCCTAACATACATACAATGCTATTAATTTTCATTTCTTTTTGTTTTTTTACAAGAGATTTTACAATTCGTCTGTTTAAGTCTTTAAATAACATACAATGACGAAACTATTGTTTATAGAACTGTCTGGAAAGTATCTAAACAAATCTCTTAATTAATGAAATCTATCACTTGTTTTAATCACAGTATCACCAAGACACTGTCCTACATTGATTTCTAGGCTGGCTATTTCGTTTGTAACTTCACACGTAAAATATATCACTATTACACCACACGATTCCGGGTCTGACGCAGACGGTATCGTACAATAACATTGAGATGAGGGGGCCAGCAGTATCGTCAAAATCTTCATCTTGGTTTTTCAGCCATGGAAGTAGTCCTACAATTGTTGTAGAATGATGATATTTGTCTTATTGTAATATTCGGAGCCTTCAATTTACAGCATGCCCATTTAAATCACTCTCTTGATGTACCTGCAAAATTAAATCGTTGTAAAACCCGGTGGTTTGGCGGTAGGGGGGATTACTGATAAGAATGCTGCTGAAGAACAATCAACACCAGAGAAACGTCGCTTACAAGGTTCTCGTTGCATCAGTTCCGTCTAGTTGAACGAAAGCGTACAAGAGATTCAAAGCGGAGCTGCAAGTATCGTCACTAATTTGCTCAGTGAAAGTTGCAAGAACTGAAGGAGAGTGGCAGAAGAGAGACACGCTTAACATTGCGGGTAGGCCTACTCGCAAATTGCCGACAGCCCAGCTTCCCAGATGACACATGCAGTACCTGCAAGACTCTACTCTCCCAATGCTGATAATACACAATGGAGTTTTTGTTGCGAAATCCTGGCCAAACATTTCTGAAATTAAAGTTTGCCCCGCGATTGTAGAAAGTACATTTTTTATAGTAACTGATGAAGTAGTGGGTGCATAAATCAGTTATTAGAGGCCTGAGACACAGCAACACGAAGAAGAGTTTTTTCTTACATGGACGCTTTCCTCAGGTTTTTTTAGGACACAGCAACACGAAGAAGAGTTTTTTCTGACATGGACGCTTTCCTCAGGTTTTTTTTATGTTTTTGAGGCTTTTTTAAACGATTGTATCATACTGAATCGGATATAAAATATTAAAGGACTGTAGCAATTTTTATTTAAAATATGGGCTAATATAAGTACTTAATTTTATAAAATAGTAACTGCAATGCAAATACTTTATTTCGTCTGTCCTTATCGTTAATAGTTATAAGTGTGTGATTGGCCTCGTCCAGCTAATTGTAAAGATAATCCCGAATTGATACAGTACTGAATGGTAATTATAACGGTAAAAATTTCCCGTGCGTAAATAGAAGATTTTTTAAAATAGTAAACTGTTTCATGTGTTTTATCCAAAATTTCATTTGCTTTTCAATTACAAACAACTTTAGTAAAGTACGTAAGTAAACTGTATCACGTGAACAATAAAAATTTATTTGTTCAAATATAGTAGAACCTATTTAATTTTTAAAAAATCTACACTTTTTAAAAATATATTTTACCTCCTCCAATTAAGTGGGCTTGCGGTATTTTCTAAACGATCACTTTGAATGTAAGTAAGCTTATCTGTAAACAATCGTCAACCGTAATCTCGCTCATTACGGAGACGAAGATAACGAGCTTAGGCATGCTATACAAACTACTGGAAGATGAATCGACATCTACGTCCGTATTCTGCAAGACGGCTGGCGGTGTGTGGCGGAGGGTACATTGCGCACCACTGTCACCTCCTCCTATTCACGATGCAGTCGCGCAAGCGCCGTGAGAATGAACAAAAAAAAACTACTCCAAAACAAATTAATATGCACTAAAACGCAAGAAAAATAATTGCGTATTCTTCTACAACTTAATAATCAACCTATTTTTCTACTCATCAATAAGTAGGTACGATCTATGTGTTTACCATACCAACTTTAAATCTAACTCAACGCATACCTATAATAACAAACAATGAGCAAAATATTTTTTTAGAGTTTTCCTAAGTAAGATGAAATGGAAAATATTATACTACTTAAAAGTCAATCAAGTTATTACGATAATATAATTTAATTACAATTATTGTTATTTTTGGAGTCGGTGGTACCCAAGGAAACACTTCAATATACTCAGCAAAAATAATACGAGAATACTGAGACCGAAGTCGGATCGGATGTTTCCTCGGCTGATGCCTACTCCAAAAATAACAATAATTGTAACTACATTATATTATCGTAACAACTTCATTAACTGTGTATTCAACCATGTGGTAACATGCTCGTCATCATCGTCATCATCGTTGAAGTGTTATCCACCAAGGACAAATTTTAGGTGTAAGAAGAGGATTACTGTCAAAAGATTTTTTTTTTTTCACGATAATGCCTGACCTCACACACCGAATGTGACCAAACAATTCTTACGGAAATTTCTATGGGACCTGTTTTATCATCCTCCATACAGCTCGGACCTATCGCCTAGCGACTTTCATCTCTTCTTACACCTAAAATCTGTCCTTGGTGGTCAACACTTCAACGATGATAAAGATCTGTTACCACATGGTTGAATAAACAGGCGGCAACCTTCTGTGAACGATGCATGCAAAACCTTGTGGCACGCTATGACAAGTGCCTACAAAATGTCGGCAGTAGAGCTGTAGAATTTTGTGCAATAAAAATTTCTTCTGTATCTGTGTACAATTTCATTTTATTACCAAACGGAACTTACTTTCTGGACGCGCTTCGTACCTTACATCTTACGTAGGAGAACTCTAAAAAATATTTTGGTTATTGTTTGTTATTCACAGGTATGTGTTGAGTTAGAATGAAAGTGGGTAGGTACCTACCTATCTTCTTGCGTGGTAAACACACAGATCGTACCAACATATTGATGAGTAGAAAAAGTAAGTTGATTATGAAATTGTACAAGAATAAACATTTTTTTCCTTTTTAATGCATATTAATTTGTTTAGGAATAGTTTTTTAAGTCAGCTTTTTGTTAAAAATTTTGTTTATTTTTTATTTCTAGTGAATCTCAACAAATTACTTGAGTGGTAGGGCTGGGGGGAGGAGCTGGGAGTAACACATCACTTACAAACATAGTCTTTATTGTACCTTTTAGAAAAATGGAATGTTTTGAAAGATCTTTATAACCAAAACCTGGAATCATCGTTGTAATTGCATTACTTGATCAAACAATATTTACAGCAAGGTTAAGGATGTCAGATTTAACATAATAATTTTCTGAAGTAAAATTCTATAAACAGGAAATCGATCAACTGCCCTCAAGAAAATAACACCGGAGACTGATGATTTAGCTGTTTAGTCCCCTAAAAATCAACAACAACAAAATAACACATTGCGGCAATAGAAATGATAAACAATTAAACTAGATGAAACTCCAACATGTTTGATGGTTTCGGGACAGTAACTTACTATTTTTATTAATAATTTCAAAAATAGATAAAGTTGTATATAGCCGTTTCTTTTTAATGACGACCAGTTTCGGACTTACCTGAGCCCAGTATAAGATCAAACCAACTCAGTGTCATCACCTATATACAAACGATACATCACATGTACAAAAAATTGGAAAGACTCCACATCAGAAGCAGATGACGCGTTCAATTTGAGATCAGGAGGTGACAGCGACATCAGCCTCCACAACAGTGATGAGGAAGATACAGGACACTTGTCTATGACTTTTTGTACAAACCAAAGCCAAATCAACACCATCACCGGTGCCTGTAACGAAAGATGACCTGGAAATAGGCGAGTTTGTTCTGATAAAATAGAACGAGAAGGAATACCCAGCTATAGTCGACTGCATTTATTCTACGCTAAAAGCCTGGAGGTGGGCCAAATATAAGATGTCTTGAATAAATTTGAAGATGTGTTAATGACAACAGAACCCCCAAAATTAATAAACAGAGGATTGTTTTCTTTAATTGGACTCCAAACATTGTTATAGCCCTATATTCTATTGTTTGTACAATATGTAAAAAGTATTTGTCCTTAAAATAAACGTTTGGAAGAAAATTGATGCCAAAGATCGCTTTTTTTTTTTTTTTTTTTTTTTTTTTTTTTGCGCAATCAGTTTCAGCAGTCTAGCTGCCATCATCAGGTGCTTTAGAAATATACAACGAAGAACGTAACGACTACATAAAATTTTTTACAAAACATCTTATTTGCCTAATGTTATATGCATACAAATATATAAGGAAGAATGTAACAACTGTATAGAAACTTTTACAAAAAACTCTTATTTGCCTAATCTTATATACATACAATTTACATCAAATAACACAAGCTTGTTGAAATTTATGGAGAGTGCTTAGTTTAGTGACTAAACTGCCATGTAGTTACTAATCTAGTAACTATCACACAGCGTCTCTGGAGTATGTTCGTTAATTTGAAAATGTCTCCCTACATACTGGACGTATTGTTGACGTGAATTTTACAATATAACATGAAACAAGCAAGTTTTTTTAAACTAAGCACTCTCCATATACGCCACGGTTGGGGGTTCGAATTCTTCCTCGGGCATGGGTGTTTGTGTTGTCCTTAGCGTAACTTAGTTTAAGTTAGTCAATTAATTAGTTTGTAAGTCTACCGACTGATAACCACGCAGTTTGGTCGTGTAACACCTCACACACATTTGAACATTTGAAATCTCCATAAACATCAACAAGCTTGTGTTATTTGATATAAATTGTATGTATGTAATATTAGGCAGATAACATATTTTGTAAATTTTTGTATGCAGATGTTACATTCTTTCTTGTATCCTGTATCATTTAGCTACACTATAGCAGGTCAGCAACTGGAAGCAGTTAATTCCATAAATTATCTGGGAGTTGGCATTAGGAATTATTTAAAGTGGAACGACCATATAAAATCAATCGTCGGTAAAGCAGATACCAGACTTAAATTCATTGGAAGAATCATAAGGAAATGCAGCCCGAAAACAAAGGAAGTAGGTGACAGTACAATTGTTCGGCCTCAGCGTGACTATTGCTCACCGGTGTGGGATCCGTACCAGGTGGGGTTGTTAGAGGAAGTAGAAAAGATCCAACGGAGAGCAGCGCGCTTCGTTACAGGATCAAATAAAAATATTTATTACGTCACTAACAATGCGTACTGCCCGTTAAAGTATCCATAACAAACTATAGTTTAATAACATAAGGTGAGCATGTCGGTGAAAACAATCTGTTGCGCTCATTTTTAAACATAACTAGCTGAAAAACCCGGCGTTGCCCGGATATTTATTTATTTATTCCTGCCATTTTTCAGGTATATATTTATTGTACGTCTGTAAAATCTCTTGGGAATACAATTAGTAGTAAAGAATTAATCGATTAAAACTTGGTGCGTGATGGAGCGCTTTTCCTTAAACGTTACTATTTATGTGGTCATATCTCATGAACTACGTGTGTTACTGTGATACAATTTAGAAAGTACACTCAACTATATGCATATATACTACCTGTAAAACTTCTCGCGGCTACTATTTGTAGTGTAGAAATTATAAATTGTAACGTCATATGGAAATACGTAGTTTTAGTCCATGAACAGCGGAACATTACTGTTTATGTGCTCATATATCATGAACTACGTGCCATATTGTGATACAATTTAGAGTGTACATTCAACTATATGTGTATATACTGTCTGTAAAATTTCCGGAGACAACAATTTCTAGTTTACAAATTATAAATTGTAAAGTCTTACCGAAATGCCGTAGTTTTACTCCATAAACAGAGGAAAAGTAGTAAGCGAGAAACTTTTTTCCTTTCATCATTTTGCTATGGATGTCAGCGAGAAAAAGTTTAATAAAGGTTTGAAATTATGTTTAAACTTTGTTGCAAGTCACTAAGTGCTCTCATTTTCATATAGCGTATTTATAAAGTCTCGCCACATTATATGGCATTTTTTGCGATTTCTATTGGTTATGACGTAATATCTTTTGAACCATGTGCCGTATGTGATTCTTAACCATGCAGCAATTGTTACCTCACTGTAAGGAATGTGTGTACCAAATTTGATTGAAATCGGTCCAATGGTGTAGGAGAAAATGAACAGCATTGTCGAAAAATGCAGAAGTTTTTCGCGCATCTCATTGTTTGTGACGTCATATCTCGTGAACTATATATCGTATGTGATTTTTACACTTACGGCGACCGTCCTCATGGATTGAAGCTTACGTGTGCAAAATTTCATTAAGATTGGAACAAAACTGTAGATTTGTATGCAACACGTACAAACATACGAACACTCTGCTTTATATATTAGATTAGGCAAATAAGATTTTTTGTAATTAAGTATGCAGTTGTTACTTTCTTCCTTGTATATTTGTAGAGCACCTGATGATGGCAGCTAGACTGCTGAAACTGATTGTACAAATATATATATATATATATATATATATATATATATATATATATATATATATATATATATATATATATATATATATTTTTTTTTTTTTTTTTTTTTTTTTGAAAAAACGATATGTTTGGCATCAATTTTCTATCAAAGCAGATCGCGCCCTAAAGAGGTGCAAACTATACAAACGTTTAGAAGGTCAATGGATGTTTAGAAATTGTTATTCAAATAACCATCAACCTACTTGGACCCAAACTGCTTCAAATGGTTGTAGTTATGGGTCTGGGTTCAAGTAAACAAGGAGTAAGGTTAACTTGAGCCCAAATAAAATAGAAAAATAAAAATATTTACTAACAAGGAAATTACTTAGGCTCGAACAAACAGAAACACACCAAAATCGTATGATAGATAATGTAAAGGTCCCTTATTGCACTAGCGATACTCCCGCATCTGCAAAACTCTGCAGTCGCCCATTAGAGGCCTCTGCGTGTGCCATGCCGCATTGCACTTTGACCTGCCGGTACGCCAGTAGGGACGGTGCAGTGTGCCTCCGAAGTTGCGCTTTGTTACGTTACTTGTGTAGTGAAGCGTCAGATGGGTCGGCGATTGGTAACCAATCCTGCTAATGTATTGCAATTGGTTGAGATGAAATTCCGAAGAGCCTTTCTTGGTCTAGGTGTAGAAGAAGAATCATTCACATGTTTTCTGGTATGTATTACAGTGCAGAAATATGAGCATAATAGATAATAGGTAACATGCGAATGATTCATCTTCTACACCAATACCACCTACACGAAGAAGGATTCTTCGTAACTTCACCTCAACCAGTCACACTATATTAGCACGATTGATTACCAATCGCCGAACCATCCGACACTTCACTACACAAATAACTTCACAAAACGCAACTTCAGAGGAACTACTGGCGTACCGACAGGTCAAAGTGCAATGCGGCAAGGCACACTCAGAGGTCTCCAATGGGCGACTGCAGAGTTTTGCAGATGCGGAAGTATCACTAGCGCAATAAGAGACCTTTACATTATCTATCATACGATTTTGGTGTATTTCTGTTTGTTCGAGCCTAAGCACTTTCCTTGTAAGTCACAGACAATGCGTACTGCACGTTTAAGTATCCATAATAAACTATAGTTTAATAATATAAGGTGAGCATGTCGGTGAATAAAAAAATCGGGCGCGCCCATTTTTAAACATAATGTTAGAAGTTTCCAAATCTGGGCTCACGTAGTTCGCGTTTGCGGTACCTACAGCGAATGCAACGGGAACGCGCCAGATGGGATCGGTGCGCTAATGTGCCCTCTGCCACACAGCCGAGATACGCAGTACAGTACAGTGTATGCAAATGCAGAGCAGCGCACACAATTCGCCGATGTCCTCCGAGCTAATGAACCCTGCTCGCGCTGATCATGAGAGCGCTGGATTCGGCCGCTAACTGTGTAAACGCGCACAGATAACCGCTCCGCCACCGGGCACAGCGGCCCCGCACGCCCGTCATCGCCAGCCGCGCCGCTGTTGACGATGATTCCTCGCTCACCCCCCGGCATCCCAATATTCATCAGCGAGCTGCGCGCTTCGAACCGCTAAGCCATCGGGGCGCACCGTCCGGCGCTGCGCCCGTGTTTCGGACAAATATCGGGACGCGGGCACGCTCCGCGAATAATTCAATTCCTCCCTTAAACGCGCGCAAAGTTATTTAATACCGCTCATCGCTGTAATCGAAAATTACATTGTCGCCTAGTTATGTATCTCACTTTGTGCGAAAAAAATATGTCGGTCCCCCGGTGGAGGCAGATGGGATTAACGCAGTTGCACGTCGAATTAAGCCGTGCGGCAGTCTAACTGAATAACAGCCGCGACGTGACGAGGAATTTTAACGGCGCGGAGCCGAGGGACTTTAACTTTCAATTCCCCACGCTAATAACCAGACCGGCAATGACATTTCCCTTTACAGTTATATTCCTAATCTTGTCATTCTTTCTACTGCACCGTAATGAAAAAAAAAAAATTACTGGCTCATAAATGTGTTGTCAAAGAAGGACTAATACAGCAAGCGCAGTTGTAGGCTGCCGCCAAGGAAATGTTACTGGACTACTGTCCGTTGTCGAACAAGGAGATCACATAGGTATCGGATTTTAGAATTTTTTTATATCGAGTGATCAAAAAGTCAGTATAAATTTGAAAACTTTCAAAAATTCTCGTGCCTTTTCAAAGGGCTCACCGTCCTTTGTCATAAAAAAGCTGACCCAAGAACACTTCGAACAACAACGAACAAAGGCGATCAGCGATCGCAAGATGCAAGGAGAAGAACTACCATAGAACAAAAACATTAATATCTTTCTTAACTTACAAAGCTGTGGTCCGTGGTTCGAATCCCGCCGTAACAGATTTTTTAAAAATCTTTATTCGTTGTGTTCGAATACTTACACAAATTTAATATCTAATGGTATTTTTTACAAAAAAGTGTACAAATTTTTGTGTATTCGTAATGTTCTATATTTTATAATAGGTTGTTCCACTCAAAAAAAACATAACAAGTTACATTTTTCACAGTATTAGCTTCACTATCACTTGACGACGGTTTGTCTTTGATTGTTTAGTATGTGAAGAGCTTTGACGCTGTTTTTGGAAAGTCATTTCCGTAGCTACAAATGACTTTCCAAGCAGCAACCATCTCAACCATCATTTGAGGTGAAGACAAGGTATCAGCTCTCGTATACATACACAAAACAAAAAAGTGATTCAACACGTGGAATTAGAGATCCCAAAATATTGTATATAACTGTATTTGAAATAGTGTTTATTCGTTTACACCCTTCATGAAGTTACTCACCACACTCGATGGCATGAATATTTAAATATAAATTCAGAAACCCTGAGACGGTTTTTCATGTCCAACATGTCCAAGACATTAAAGATAAAGTTGAAGCAATGATGCGGTCGGGAATCAAACCCACATCTCCATGCTTACCAGGCTCACGTCTTACCGTTAGACCACCGCATCACTAGCAATTGTGGCGCCTCGGAATAGTCTAAGTACGACGTCCCTCCACGTCACAAACTGCAATTCATCTTCTGTGTTCCGTACATAATCTGCCTAGTAAGCATGGAGGTCTGGGTTCGATTTCCGGCCACATCACAAATTTTAATTCATTGCTTCATCTTTATCTTTAATGCTGTGAAAATTGTTATTTTCCTGTTTTACGATACTTAACATCCTGGCATGTGTGAGACCATATCGAAATAAGAGATATTTTATTTTTCAGTATCAGCACAAAAACAGAAGGCTAATTTCATATTAGTGACATCTTTTTAATTTAAATCATCGTTATTGACAACCTTTTATAAAATATAGAAAATAAAGAATAAACAAAATTACATGTATTTAAAAAAAAATACTATTAGGTATGAAAATGATGTAAGTATTTGAAAACAACGAAAAAATGAACCTCCCACAGTGGGATTCGAACCACCGACCTCATGGTTACGAAGCCAGATCGCTACCACATGAGTTACATGGACAAACGCCATAATTACTGTAATTCCTGGTTATTCAATGTACTTACAAAATTTCAAATTACATTTACTTAAGAAATTTTGAGAGTTACGTCGAGCAGCTTTGTCTGATTGTTAATTAAGTTCTTAACATGAGGATAAAACAAAATTCTAAATCCGATACCCATGTAATCTCCTTGTAATATTTGTTGAAACGTTTGTAATTCTAAGGGATAAAACTAGTATGGTCATCGGTCCATAGACTTACAACCTACTGAAAGTAACCTATACTAAGAACAACACAGACGGACATAAGTACGAGAGAGGACTCGAACCTCCGACGGGAGTGGCCGCGTGATCAGTAACGTGACGCTCCAGACGGCTGCCGCGGCACAATAGCCGTGCGCACTGGGGCGCCCTGCTACGGTGCGCTAGCCGTCGAGGGTTCGAGTCCCCCTCGAGCATCGGTGTACGGGTTGTCCTTAGGTTATTTTATCTTACATTAAGTAGTTTGTAAGCTAGGGACTAATAACCAAGGAGTTAAGTCCCATAGATTTACAAACATTTGAACATTTTGAATCCAGACCGCACTGCCATTCTCGTGCTGCATATTTGTTACATTAATGAAATTGTTGTATAATGAATTTGACTTACATAATTCATTTTTCAGAACGGAAAGACATTTTGTAAATTAGAGAAAGTGTTCTACAAAATAAAAGGTCCATTTTGCGTTGACTCCCACGTACAGTGAGAAATTTTTTTCTATTCCTACGTCTTTATATTAATCAGTCCACCAAACCTGCTCCACAACCTGCAGACATTTACATCTGCTAACAGCAGGAAAATAGTACCCTACATGCACATGAAATCTACTAAATGTAAACAATGTAAACGAAACCGGAAACACAAACTTGTTCTCATACGTGTTGTAGGGTGAAACAGGCATAATAAGGATGAAAATGTCTCGCTTCTTGTATATATTTATTAGATTAACAGAATAAACAAAATTGAGTTTGTTTTTGGTTGGATGTATTTGTGTAATGTATAATGAACTATTTTTACACTTGAGATGAATTCAGTCAACCAACAATATGCATCCTGGAAAAAGTAATCTGTATAACGCAACTCATTTTTTATCGAAACACACATGATTACGGAAACTAGCCTTCAAGAACCTTAATTTTGTTGGCAAAGTAGTATAATGTTCATCTCTTGGTTCTGACGTGCAAGGGATCTCCATTTTTAGAGATGTTTTAGATTACTACACAAAACGTATGTTATATCTTCAGTCGGTGTAGCTCCATTTTGTAAAGGAAACTAGGACTGCGGCAGATCTAGTTATGATTCAAAGTATTTTTACATCCACCAACAGCCGGAAATTGTAGTTTATCTTTATGGTTATATTTACGCAACCAATTTCAATATCACAGTAATATCATCTTCAGGCCCTGTCAATATCATCCATCCATTCACGTGAATAGTCACACTGATCGTATTTTCCAGTTTGTCCCCCAGCTGCTCAACCAACATGCTGATCCAGCACAATTCACTAATGTTTCATGGGACTTCCCAGGAGTTGCTGCGATCGCCTCATATCGAGTTCTGCACTTCGGAGATGTATTTCTCTTACTTTGGCCAATAAATACCATAGGCAGGATGTAAATCAACATGCAAGCTAAAGTTTACTCTAGTCCAACTGCATGTGACACCGATTTTTATTTTATTTATTTATTTGTACACATTCTACAAACTTTTCCAAAAGTCAGCTCAAAAATTAGGCATACTACTACCGTTCCTCACGTTATTTATCACTTAGGAAAATTTGTCGCTAGGAATAAAATTGTCTTTCGAACGAGCAGCTAAATTTAGTGGACAAAAATGAAGATAATTCAATAGCCGCGGTGGAGTAGCCGAGCGGTCTAAAGCACCTTGCTGTGGAGCGCGCGGTTGCTCGCCGTGGAGGTCCGAGTCCTCCCTCGGGCATGGGTGTGTGTGTTTGTCCGTAGATTAGTTTACCTAGGTTTAAGTAGTTTGTAAACTACGGACTGATGACCACGCAGTTTGGTCCGATAGATTTACAGACATTTGAACATTTGATAATTCAATAGTTTGTCAGCAGTTATACATTCTCTAATAATTAACAAAGTACATTCAAATACGAGCTTACAGAATTTAGTGCTGGCCAATTACTTCTATTTCCTTGTCGACTTTTGTCGCAGTACTGCCGCCTCATGTATTTAGCACTCGATCAGTTTGCTCCCATTCGATAAGAAATAACCCACAGAGTGCTTGAGTCGTCATTTCCGCTTCCTCATCAAAAACTTTGGCTTTCGAATATATTCGCGCTGTTTTAACACTCAAAAGGTTAGATCCTTTTACCCAAATTATCTATGGATGAAGTCTTCCTACACATCAGGTTCCTCTTACTGCCGCCACTGTCAGCATACATCTGTTTCCAAATGTCTCCCCTACATGAACTTCTTCCTGCTTTTCTACCTGTCCATTTCTCTTGTTATTTCTTATCACTGCCTTCTCTCTGCCTATGTATCTCTGCCATTGCCTTTGTGACATTCTCTTTCTCTACTCTTGACATGAGACTAGGTTAGATTAGATGTACTTTTCGTTCCATTTGATCCGAATTGAGGAAATCCTCTTGGATGTAGAACATGCCAGAATGCACAATACACAGAATGCACAATGCACAGAACACACCAATATACTTACAGAAAGAGAACATATGTGTTAATGTACACAGATCACAAATGTAATTGCTCTTGTGTGGAACTGACCAGGAAAAACAATTATCTTAAAAATAATTACATTTTAAAGGTTATAAAACTTATTTACAAAATACGAATATATATCCACCACTGGTTTACAATGATCACATGACTGCACAAAATTTGTACTGAAGTCAGAGTGAACACATTATTCACATTAGTGAGTATTATACACAATAACATACGTCACTCACTTCTGGTAAGAAATTCATCAATGGGGTAGAAGGATTTGGCACAAAAACTCATTAGACTGTTTTCAAACTGAACGTTACTGTGAGTTAAATTTTTTATGGCTGCTGGCATGTTATTGAAAATGTGTATTGCTGAATATTGGACGCCTTTCTGTTCCAATGTAAGTGACTTTAAATCTTTATGCAATCATTCATGTTCCTAATATTGATCCCATGGACTGAGCTATTGGTTTATATATATATATATATTTTAATGACAAATTTCATTAGAGAATAAATGTATTGGGAAGCAGTAGTAAGTATCCCCAGATCCTTAAACAGCCATCTACAGGATGTTCTTGAGTTGACACCGGAAATGATTCCTAAGGCACGTTTTTGTGATCTGAAAACTTTAGCTTAGCCTGATGAGTTGCCCCAAAAAATAATGCCATATGACATTATGGAGTGAAAGTATTCATAATATGCAAACTTTTTTTACTTTTATATCTCCTATATCTGACAACATTCGGATAGCAAACAGGGACTTGTTCAGGCGCTTCAGCAGTTCTGTGATATGCCCCTCCCAGTTACATTTATTATCCAGCTGTAATCCTAAGAATTTCATACTTTCAACTTCTTCTACTTCTTTGTTGTTATACTCTAGGCATATACTGGCAAGAAACCTAAACTGCATATAGTTTATTTTGTCAAGGTTTAGCGACAGAGAATTGTCTAAGAAGAGAATTGTCCCTGAAAATTTCATTCGACGATCTTTCTAAGGCTACATTTGATTTACTATTTATTGCAATATTTGTGTCATCTGAAAATGAAACAAACTTGGCAATCTATAATGTTGTTGATGAAAGGAAGAGCAGGGGCCCTAAGAGAGAATCTTGGGGGAGCCCACTTGTTATCAGTTCTCAATTTGATGAAGCCTGATAATTCAGTATACATCTCTTTCCTATTGATACCCTCTGTTTCCTACTAGAGATAGACGAATTGAACCATTCTGCAGTATTTCCTGTTGCGCCGTAATATTCTAATTTGTTCAATAGGATCGTGTCCCTTCACACAATGTACTGTCTATTTCATCAGTCTCCTCTCTACACATATAATGTCGGTAGGGCATGAAACCCCTAGAGTGGGAAACTATAACATGTGGGTAAGGGGAGGGAGGGAAGTGGGTATTTGTGTCCTTGTTACAGTTGGTCAGTGTAGCAGAGGGTGAAGATAGGTTGGGGATGGGCTCAATACTTTTGAAGCTTCCGTATTTGCTCCGATTGCTACAATATCCGTCCATTTATGTTTTCTTCTCACCATTGCGCCTCTCTCATCATGACTACTCGTGTTTCCTCTCGCGATATTAAGCGCACTAGACTCGTGTTGAGAAGGACGGCGGATCAAATCGATATTTGGTGTTTTTCTTTTTTTTTTTTTTCTTTTCTTTTTCGAATTTTACTAAATGTAAATGACGGGGTGTGCACCTGACGAAATATCGGAGACGTCGTAACTAATTTGATGAGAACGGCAGTGATTTTAATACGTCATCTGAGAAATCTTCTATGTTTCAGTTTTAATTGGATTCCGATTTCGGCAGAGGCTCTCTCTCGAGAAGTAGGACAGCTGGTGTTGTTGTGTTGGCAGAACTGGAGGACGCGGTGCGGCGCGCCAGCGCAGAGGAGATCCGCATACCGTTCGGCGTCGGCATCGCCGGCGTCGTGGCGCAGAGCAAGCAGGTCATCAACATCAAGGACGCCTACCAGGTGAGCGGTGCCTACCAGGTCACTGTGTAGAGTAGACGTAACACCAACATCAAGGTTGTACAGTAGACTTACCAGCAAGACTTACCTACCAAGTGAGGGCATATACATATACATCTACATGGGATACTCTGCAAATCACATTTAAGTGCATGGCAGAGGGTTCATCGAACCACAATAATACTATTTATCTCCCATTCCATCTCGAACAGCGCGCGGGAAGAAAGAACACCTGAATCTCTCCGTTCGAGCTCTGATTTCTCGTATTTTATTCTGAAGTCGCCATAACTGTTGTTTTCACCCTCAGGTTGCCGTAAATATGGCAACACATCAATGCACAGCGATAAGGTAAGTCATCGAGTAAAACAGAAGTGCTATCTGGCGTTCCACAGGGGAGCCTTATAGGTCCCCTACTCTTCCTCGTGTTTATAAATAATTTAGGAGACAATCTGAATAGCTCCTTTAGACTGTTCGCGGATGATGCTGTCGTTTATCGGTTAGTGAAGTCGACAGAGGATCAAAAGCAACTGCAAAGTGATTTAGAAAAAATTTCTGTTTGGTGCGAAAATTGGCACTTGACACTAAATAAAGAAAAGTGTGAAGTTATACACATGACCACTAAAAGAAATCCGCTGAACTTAAATTACGCGATAAATCAGTCAAACTTTAAGGTCGTAGATTCTACCAAATACCTAGGAGTTACAATTACGAACAACTTTGACTGGAGAGAACACATAGAAAATATTGTGGGGAAGGCGAACCAAAGGTCACGTTTCATCGGCAGAACGCTTCGAAGATGCACCAGCTCCACCAAAGAGACTGCCTACATCACACTTGTGCGTCCTCTCCTGGAGTACTGTTGCCCATTGTGGGACCCTCACCAGGTGGGACTGACGGAAGACTGAGAAGGTTCAGAGAAGGGCAGCTCGTTTTTTTTTTTTTTTTTTTTTTTTTTTTTTATCTCGTTACGAGGGGGGGGGAAGCGCCGCGGAAATGTTGCACGAATTGGGGTGGAAATCATTAAAAGAAAGACGTTATTCATTGCGGCGTGATCTGTTTGCGAAGTTTCAATCACCGACTTTTAGTTCTGAATGTGAAAATATTTTGCTAGCACCCACCTACTTAGGGAGACATGACCATCCCAATAAAATAAGAGAAATCAGATCGACAACGGAACGATTTAGGTGCTCTTTCTTCCCGCGCGCTATTAGAGAATGGAACGGTAGAGAAAAGTTATGAAAGTTGTTAATGAACCCTCTGTCGGGCACTGGAATGTGATTTGCAGAGTATCTATGTAGATGTAGATTTTCCGCCACATCCATGTTCAAAAACTTTTCACAATAACTCAAGAATCTCAGTAGAAATCCACGCACTTGCAGGTCTAAACTGTAGAGCTTCCGCGTGGCTCACTCTTTTTATTCAGTCACGGAATTCCTGTAAGACATAAAAATAATTAAGCTAATGTCTGTGTTAGGTTGTTGGTTCTTTTTACTTATTTTTAGATCTGTCGAGAGCATAGGATTGCAATACGTTTCCCGTCATCTGTTACTAATCTTTCGTTACACTTTGATGTACTGACTCATTACACGTCCATGGATACTTGCCACTGAATTTTGTCCTGAGGAAAATGACAAATCCGAGAGGAAGTTGGAAAATAAGTTTCCCTTGTCAACTGTGTGCAGAGTTGTCTATGAAAGGAAGAAAAAAGAATGAGATACTAAAGATAAGACATATGTTAACGCGCATGAGCAAGCCACCGACACACCATTGAGTTAGAGGTCGACTATGAATACGGCAGTTACTTTCTGTTTCGGATTGTGACGGAGGATGAAACGTGGGTGAGCAGTTCTTGGATAGAGTCAGTTCACAGTTCGCTGTCGTAGAAAGGACAACAAATGGACTAGCATCAAGGGAATAGCTCCACAGCAGTGCCAGGGTAAAATTAATTTTCTGTCATTGTATTAGTCTGATAGTTACGTCGAATCATTATGGGATCTTAAAGTGTCAAGAAAGGAAGCAGTTTTTTATACCCGTTAAACTGTGTCGTACGGAGTTTGTTGTTCAACCGCGCCGCGACGGTTTCGGTTTAATTATGGAGCCTTAAGACGACTGAGTTGTGCAACTAATCTGAACAGCTGATATATCAATTCGTGATTTTCATCGTTATACGTACCGAATTCATCGGGCAACCGCGTCGCGAACGAACTGTGGAAAACTACTTTCGGACAGTGACTTCGTTGTTGGATTGGAACCTTGTGATCTACAACTGCATCTATTGGCAAAAAACATTAGTTGTGGAGTATTTATGTTAATTAGTGGATCCTATGAACATTTTTAGAAGTGGAGCAATAATTTTGCGACACCAATTTAGACACATTTGGATGGACTTCTCATCATAATCGTCAATAGAATTGCTAGAACAGTGCAACCACGTATTTGTGTGTTGTGGAATAACTATGTTCCTACTAAACTGTCTTTCAATAATTTTAGCCCATCATTCAACTAACAAAAATATTAATGGACATTTTTTTAAGTGTCTCTAGTACAGAGTGGAAACAGTAACGGTTCAGGGGAATATTTGGTGTGACTGGTACACGGTCATCTCTAACAGCTTACCTCCCATCAAATTAAAAAAAAAACAGTATTAATTAATTTTTCCCCGGGCACGTTACACGCCTACCACGTAAGGAGGTGGAGGAACTACAAAATCAATCTTAAGGACGCGTACATGTTACCAGGTGAGGGTGTAGAAGTCGATTTTCAAGGAAACGACGTCGTAAAACGTATAGCCAAAAGAGATACGACGTTCTTCCTCAGTTAAAGATCTCTGACGCGCCTCTAAGAGTGGTCGGCGTCATTCAGTAGCTGCACAAAATCAGCTGCCAGTCGTTCTGGACGTCTCAGGCTTCTAACATACTCTACATTTGTCAGGCACTGCCAGAGGACCACAGTGGCGATTAAATCTCTTCGCCGAATTATTTATCGTATGACATAAACTCTTGAACACGTAAAATACTTTAGACAATGACACTTATCAGGTGGGAAGTCGAGGCAACAAACAGCTTCTATCAAAATTTAAGTGCATTAATTACAAAAGAAGTTTACACATATTCAGTAAAAAGTGATCAGAACGTGTGATGCAGTGGAATTTTAAAAAGGCTTGGTAACACAATACTATATGAAGAGCCAGTGAAAGATATAGTATATCATACAGTAAGATGAACAGTTGAATGACCACTAAAACACTAATAAAGGAACATTAAGGTAGAAAATGAAATAAGTGATATAAAACAACAATGAAATGAGAAGTACATTTACATAGTTTCTGTTAACTGAATTAGGACAGATGTGCAGCGAACATGCTCCTTATATATTGATGTCTAAACCACCCAGACACGAGACTTCAGCATCTGTCACTTTGTATAGGTCTGTTTTTGGTCCTGGGTACGATATGATGTTGCAGTCAAACACGATATGTTCTATTGTCTGAAGCAAAGCACCACAGTCGCATTGAGGACTTGGCGATATGCCCCACTTGTACAGAGAATCCTGACAGACTCCGTGAGATGTTCGGATCCTGTTAAGCGCTTTCCATTGTCGGCGGGGGAGTTCGAAACCAGACAGCTGTTAAGTTGATAGTGCTTCAGTCCGTCCGCCATTGGTCAGTGATGTCGAAATCCGCGTCTTGTAGTTTTTGCGCTGAGAGTGGTGGAGGCTTCCTGGACTTCATCCTTCTCAATGATAGATGAGGAAATGCCCCTATGAACTGGTAGGTCTGGGTCACTTTTGATCCTCTTCAACTGTCGAACCAAGCAGTCCTTTCTTCGTAGCGGAGGTGGAGCAATGTGACTCAGCACGGGCATTGAACAGGTGTGCATTTGGTACACCCGCTCATGATAAGCATGGTCTCGTATAGTCTGGCATATAGTTTGCTTAGGTGGCAGAGTACACAAGTGCTAGGGCAGAACCTCTCAGAGTGGAAGCATGTGCTCCCCAATCTGCTGCCACACAGTGTGAGCAAGATTTTATTGCGACTGTTGACTTTGGCTGCCGTTGCTTCGAGGTGTCTCCTGAAAGATAAAGCTCTTATCGGAAAGGGCACAGGACACTATTCTACGTGTTTTGCATTATCAAATGTTCAAATGTTTGTAGAGCTTATGGGACTTAACTACGGGGTCAAACTTACAAACTACCTTTGAACTAGCTAATACTAAGGACGACACAAATATCCATGCCCGAGGGGGGATTCGAACCCCCGACCGTAGTGCAGACCGTGACTGGAGCGCCTCAGTCCCCTCGGCCACCGCGGCCGGCTTTGCATTATCCTTTAAATAATTGGTATTTTGCAGCCACGCCGTAATAAAATGATAGTTCCTTTTAGGGATGTTACGCAGGTTAGATTTCGATTCGAAAGGTTCGAAACTTCCGATTCATTTTGCTATTTCGATTTCGACTTCTGTTCCGATACATGTTAAACGGAAGTTATATCGGAAGTCGATGCACAGTGGCAGCGGCGGCGGCCGCAGTCCGCGTGTACAACCATTTTCTTGTCCGAGACAGTCTGAAGTATATATACATCTACATGGGATACTCTGCAAATCACATTTAAGTGCCTGGCAGAGGGTTCAGCGAACCACCGTTATACTATTTATCTCCCACACGTTTCTCGAATAGCGCGCGGGAAGAAGGAACACCTGAATCTCTCCGTTCGAGCTCTGGTTTCTCGTATTTTATTCTGATGATCATTTCTACCTATGTAAGTGGGAGTCAACAATATATTTTCGCATTCGGAGGAGAATGTTCGCAATTGGACTTTCGTAAGTAGCCCACGCCGCAGCGGTAAGCGCCGTTCTTGTAAGGAATCCCATACCAGATCCTGTATCATTTCCGTAACGCTGTCCCCCTGTATCGTGACAATACGAAATGAGCTGTCCTCCTTTAGACCCTTTCGATGTCCTCCGTCAAACCCACCTGATAAGGACCCAACACTGGGCAGCAATACTCGAAAACTGGACGGACAAGCATAGTGTATGCAGTTTCTTTAGTTGCATCTTTTAAAGGTTCTGCCAATAAAACGCAGTCTCTTGTTCGCCTATCCCACGACATTAGCTACGTATCCTTTCCAATTTAAGTCTGAAGTAATAGTAATTCCTAGGTATTTTGTGGAGTGTACGGCCTTCACGTTTGATTGATTTATCTTGTAAACAAAGTTTAACGGCTTTCTTCTCCTACTCATGTGGACGACTTCACACTTCTCATTATTTAGAGTCAATTGCCAATTTTTACACCATATTGATATCTTATTCAGATTGTTCTGCAGTTGGTTTTGATCTTCAGATGATTTTACTAGACGGTAAATGAAGGCGTCATCTGCAAACAATCTAAAAGAGCTACTTAGATTTTCCCCTAAATCGTTTATGTAAATAAGGAACATCAGAGGACCAATAACGCTACCCTGTGGAACGCCCGATATCACCTCTGTTTTAGTCGATGCCTTACCATCGATTACTACGAACTGTGTCCTCTCTGACAGGAAATCCCCTATCCAATCGCAAATTTGGGGACTAATGTTTCATCAGTAATGGAACCTAGGACTTACGCTGGAATTCCATTATTTGTCACTCAGAATGCACTAGTTTATAGCAGGGCCGGCAAGAAATTCTGCAGACGTGCAGTGCTGCTGCACATGTGCAACTTCCGGGTCCAAGAGTCAACCCGAAACCGTCGCTACTCACGTAGTGTGTCTGCACAGACGTCACTGCTCTCCCTTTACCCAGTGTACTGACTACAGCGTTCTAGTGTGTATTTGGTACACGTCTCTAATCACATCCGACAAACATGCTGTATTGGACAGTTTTTCCTTCTGACTAATTTAATTAATGGTGAGTACAATAGAGAAAGTGAATACAAGAACACAAGATTTCAAACCCTGTACTCGATTGTCCGACAATGTTTGTCGTCTCAACCAAGCTCAGTAGCCAGCGAACAACTTTGTAGTGGCAATGGCCTAATCTATGACCCGTTGAGGAGTAGATTGGAAGGTGAAAAAGCTGCGAATATACTTTAATTCTTTTGGAGTCACTTCATTTGGGTTGATTTATTATTAGTGTTTAATACTTTTGTTTTTATTTTCAACTCCTAAGTATACAGTATAAACCTACTTTATTACCTTCTGAACTAGTAATAAGTCTATAACTGATTAATAATGTGTGTAATTTTACTTTATTAATCTTACCCTAGACAGTTTAACATAGCTCTCTTCTGCCTCCAGTTCCGATTTCGGTTCCTGTTTCGATAATGCAAATTTAAAAACACCGTTCCGAATTCGGTTCTGATATAACCACTTCCGCTCCGTTCCGTTGGAACACGTATTATGTTCGAGTATAATGACATTTCTCGAGACTAGGGATTTGCTCTGTAGGAATCAGCATGGGTTTCGAAAAAGGCGTTCGTGTGAAACCCAGCTCGTGCTATTCGTCCACGAGACTCACAGGGCCATAGATACGGGTTCTCAGGTAGATGCTGTGTTTCTTGACTTCCGCAAGGCGTTTGATACAGTTCCCCACAGACGTTTAATGAACAAAGTAATAGCATATGGTCTATCAGACCAATTGTGTGATTGGATTGAGGAGTTCCTAGATAACAGAATGCAGCATGTCATTCTCAATGGAGAGAAGTCTTCCGAAGTAAGAGTGATGTCAGGTGTGCCGCAGGGGAGTGTCGTGGGTCCGTTGCTGTTCACGGTATATATAAATGACCTTGCGGAAACATCGGAAATTCACTGAGGCTTTTTGCAGACGACGCTCTAGTATATAGAGAGGTTGTAACAGTGGAAAATTGTATTGAGATGCAGGAGGATCTGTCTTGAATTAACGCATGCTTCTGGGGATGGCAATTGAATCTCAATGTAGACAAGTGTAATGTGCTGCAAATACATAGAAAGAAAGATCCTCTATCATTTAGCTACACTACAGCGGGTCAGTAACTGGAAGAAGTTGATTCCACAAATTATCTGGGAGTAGGCATTAGGAGGGATTTAAAATGTAACGGCCATATAAAATCAATCGTCGGTAAAGCAGATGCCAGACTTAGATTCATTGGAAGAATGCTAAGGAAATGCAGTCCGAAAACAAAGGAAGTAGGTTACAGTACACAGCCCACAGCTTGAATACCGCTCACTGGTGTGGGATTCGTACCAGGAGGGGTTGATAGAGGAAGTAGAGAAGATCCAACGGAGAGCAGCGCGCTTCGTTACAGGATCATTTGGTAATCGTGAAAGTGCTACGGAGATAATCGATAAACTCCAGTGGAAGACTCTGCAGGAGAGACGCTCTGTCGCTCGGTACGGGATTTTGTCGAAGTTTCGAGAACATACCTTTACCGTGGAGTGTAGCAGTATATTGCTCCCTCCTACGTATATCTCGCGTAGAGATCATGAAGATAAAATCAAAGAGGTTAGAGCCCACACAGAGGCATACCGACAATCTTTCTTTCCGCGAACAATACGTGACTGGAATAGGACGGAGAACCGATAGTGGTACTTAGGGTACCCTCCGCCACACACCTATCGCGTGGCTTGCGCAGTATAAATGTAGATGTAGATCCCTAGTTTTTTGTTGGGGAGTAGAGATGCCCCGCCCGCCTGCAGCAGGGGCAGCGCGGCCGCCCGCGACGCGCCCGCGCGCCGGTTTGCCTGCCGGCCAGGGGCGGTGTTTGGGGTGACACAATTAGCCGCGCAAACAGACGCGGCTCAAACCCTGCCCTGCCCGCGTTCCCAATTACCAAACACCAACACTTGTTGAGGCCACCCGGTAATTGCAACACTGCGTGTCCGCTTTCTTAGCACACGATAGGGAAACCGCGCAAATGCAGGATACATTTTCATTAACAGTGTCATGGTGCTTTGAATTAATTATGAATTTCTCATTTAGTAAGAATACAAAGAGTTGAATAGCTTAGATAAGAAGAGAATAGAAGATTTTTAAATATCGTACTATAGAGGAATATTGAATGACGTGTAGGTCGAATAACTAGTAAGAAGTGTATACTATATTCGACATAATCGTCTTATAAGAGTCAGCAACTGTAATCTCATGTATTAATAGAATTCCTTTAATATATATATATATGTAATTCCTTTAATATGAAAAGATCTACGGAAATTAAAGTCAGTCGGCCAGACCAAACTACTCTTCATTTTTCTTTTGAACGAAAGCTATTCATCCACAGAGTCCTTCCTTTTTGCTTTAAACGAAAGGTATTCATTCGCAGATTTGTCATCAGGTAACCGAATTAACTTCAGTCTCTCCATCCTTTATTTTTATTCAAAAGCGGTATCCTTCTGAACTTACACTGAATATTTTACTCGTTTTGTTTTACGATTTCTTCGATTCTAATTAAGGTACGCGGTTCTTTTTGAACTAACAATACTCAGCAGACCAAGCTTTTTCTTTTGCGCTTCTAAAAACTTACATTCAAATGTTTGTAAATCTATGGGACCAAACTGCGTCGTCATCAGTCTGTAGCTTACAAAAGACTTAAACCTAGGTAAACTAACCTGAGGACAACACACACACCCATGCTCCAGGGAGGATTCGAACCTCCGACGGCGAGCAACCACGCGCTCCGCTTCGAGGTGCTTTGGAGCGCTCGGCTATTCCACCGCGACCAACACATGGATTGATTGATTGATTCTGAAGAGAGCTATGCGTGAACATTCAACTTTACTTCCATTTTTTTCCAACATTTTTGTCGTTCCACTAATGGTACGACGCAACTATGAGATACTGAAAATTCTCCAAAAGGATTGAAACTTGTTAATAAGAAATAAAAACAGCATTCGCAACTATTTGCTGACAATGAAATATAATAAATTGCTATAACCCATTACTTGCCAAAACTTCGTTCGTTTATTTTTCAATCATTTTCGCATTAATTTGATGTCTTGGGCGACAAATGAAAGGAAAATCTGTTTAATACATTTCAGTATATTACAACAAAAATTACAGATCGTCACATTTTTTGGACACAGACAAAATGAGCTATAAAAAGGCACAACATTTTTGTAAATGCATAAAACTGCAAGTAATGTGAACAAAATGAAAACACTTATTGTATTGTTATTGAGTATCTACTCAGCACGAAATGAAACGAAAGTCATGCCACGTACATCAGCATAGCATCTATCTCGCATTTTTGTCTTTTTTTCTTGTGGTATCCTTTTTACTTCAGTCTTTTCTTCAGCATAAAGAAGTGACTTCCTGAGTTTGGTCGTACATCTGTGCTCACCTGTCCGCTCATCAGTCTACTTCCTTGTCGGGCGCTGCATTTTGGATTTGATCCTTTGTTTTTTGATACGTACAACATCAGTTGTCTGTCGAACACCCAAAAGTGAGCGCTTATTGTTAGGATTAGCAATTTCGTATATCTGTACACGCCATGAGTTTAGCATGCAGATATCAATCATCTGAGCGAATAATGGTCACCACCACAGCTTTGATCATATCCTCGTTCTATAAAGTTATATCTGCTTCTCCAGTAAATCAACAGCACCAATACTGGCACTGTAACATACATTGTTCACGATTATCTTTTAGCAGATCGGAAAGGAGCAACAATACCGGTACTGTAATTTGTGGCTACACATACTGTTGTCCCACCATTTCATTAGGAGAACTCCATTCTTTTTATCAAATATGTAGTCATAGACTCCTCATTCACTTCCTTTCACTATTTTATTCGTATGAACCACGATACATGCAATAGTTCGTATCTTTCTTCGTGTCCCAGTATCTTTCCCAATGTGCATCAACACTGGTTACAAAGTTTTGAAGGTAAAGCTTAGATTTAGATACTCCGATTCTGGAATTACACAGACCAGTTCATTTATTATCGTTGCACTCAAAGTTCCTCTGTGTGGTTAATTTTGTCACAGTCTGGTGAAAATTCCAGTTGGAATTGAAATTGTGAAGAGAGAAAATCTCGTACACTATAAAAAAAAAAAAAAAAACGTTCTCAAGAACGTAAGCAGCAATTTTTGTATACGAGATGTGCTTACATAATAGGGCACACCAACGAAAGATTCATAATGTAACATGCCATTGTTCCATTATTGGGACGCTTAATATAAATTGATATTGCACTTACTTCGGGATATCTGAAACATACTGAATCTTACATGGACGTCTATAGGTTCATAACAAACACACTCAACATACAGTGTACCCAAGACTGAATATAGAAAATAGGAAAATTAATTCCTTTCCTGAAATAAGCTAATTAGAAAATAAATTATTTTGAATTTGAAGGCATTATAGCAGTCAGTTCTGCCTTCAGGTACAAAACTAAAAGCTAATGGTAGAAATAAATAAAATATTTTCGTCCCAAGAAAGGGGCAATGGTCACTAATGGGTTAATAAGGACTTTCTGGATCAATTTTGGGAATGAAGAGATTTGTGGCACAACTTGCCAAAAAGAAAACTGTCAGACGCTTGGTTCCATTAGTGTAACACTTATCTTTCTGTGTTCTCTCCAGAAATGTTTCTATATATTGATGAAGGGCAACATGCAGACCGCCTATTCTTTGTCCAAAATGTCCAAATGTTTGTATAGCGTATGGGACTTAACTATGGGGTCATCAGTCCCTAAAATTAGAAACTACTTATGAACTAGCTAATTCTAAGGACGGCACAAATATCCATGGCCGAAGGGGGATTCGAACCCCCGACAGTAGTGGCCGTGCGGACCGTAGCTGGCACGCCGCAGACCGCTCGGCCACCGCGGCCGTCCTATTCTTTGATTTCCGAAATCGGCCCTAGCTGAACATGTTTACCAAGAGGGTGACCATGAAATTAAATTTAACGAGACCAGTGTTCTACCAAAAACTTTTCACTACTATGCTCGCACGTATAGAGAAGCTATAGAAATTTACAAACACCACAATAATTTTAATAGAAAAGAGGAAGGTGTTAAATTAGACAAAATTTGGTCTTCATCGTTATACCAACACGCTGACAATCGATTTTCTACTATCAATAAGGTTGGCAACACCAGAGACAGTCGGTCAGCCGACGTCACATGATGGTCTGTGGCGTCCCCTACACCGTCTACATATGCGGCGCTCCCTCGAGCCATCATTGCAGTTGCCACTTCGCCTCCGATGATGTCTCCCGCAGCCGAAGACGAAACGCTAGGTGAAACGCTAAGTGAAGTTGACGCCGTTGAAGCCTATATTGTATGATCAAATAACATCCGTGCCTCATCCATTGCCACAATCGATAGTGCATCAAGACTGCCTGCCAACATCCGTTTTGAGCAGCCTTGAGGTCACAGCACCGACCTGGAGGATACTCGTCGCATTTTTAAGGCGTCATGCATGACTGAGTGCACGGAAATGCCAACATTGGAGGCGATGGTCCAAAACAATCTTCTGCACTCGCTTGTTTCAAGTCGTTCACTGTGTTATTCTGCCTTCTCTGAAGTGTCGCTCACGCCAACGCACATTGCAAGACACCCATGACACCGTCACTACCCGTTTCACGTAATTAGTGACGAATTTCAATCAGTATCACACCATGAGAGTGAAGAAAACGAATGATTACGCGCTGTTGTTCTGAGAACGTCTCCTAACTCTCTCGACTGCCACTAGACTTCCATGTGCCAAATAGTGCTACCATCTCTATCCACGCATTTACAGTGAGTGCGCACGTGTTTTAAAACAAACTACACGTTTCTATCAGAAGCAAGTCCTGAGAAAAAAAAGTCTGAGTTTTTGTAACTGGATTTCGCACTATGGAATATCTTACATATTTTGTAGTTATGCCTTTGGGATGACATATAACACCAGATATGTATAAATTCGATTGTGCATGTTTCACTAATGATGACTATTCCATAATAGAAATCGATTTGCAATAAGTAAATGGTAACTTACGACCAATGCTGAAATTTCTTTTGATATTTGTCATTTTATGGTCATGGTGCACACGGCTCCTAATGGAGTCTCCATTTCATAATTCAAAATTGTTTTTAAGATAGTTCGGGACTGATGACCTAGATGTTTAGTCCCATCAAAACGACAACAACAAATAGGACAGTTCATAAAAAAATATTATGTATACTTAGTTCTAAGTGATATGATTCATTTTACAGTGAAAAATAAAGACAGAAAAATTGTTTATTGTTGTTTTGTTTGCAATTCATTTATGTGTCCGTGGCTACGCGACCTTCCCCTACTGTGAATGGCGAAGAACAGTTAATAGTTGTACGTGAAGTTTAAAGCCTGAATCTATCTTTTAATCAGACAACAAAAGTAGTTTATTTTAAAGTTACTCATTCAAAACCTGATCTAATATTAGTTGCAGTCTAAATAGTTGTCATATATTTATGTTTAATAGTCAAGATCACTAAGTCGTCAAATTACATAATCAAAATTTAACTTAACATGTACATTGTTCATTAACATAGTAATTTGGTTAAATTATGGCCCTAATATTGATGCATATACTGTTAAATGAGAAACAGTGCATTAAACTGATTATGAGCGCAACGAATCTTTTAACAAAGCAACTGTGACATGTAACCTGCTTGAAACACAAACTGACTATACTCAAAAATTTTGACTGCGAGAAAGATATTAAAAATACAAACCACTTTCTTAATGTTCGACTACGAGAATTTTATGCAGATCAGTATCTGATTATCAAAATTCAGTATCATACTCAATTAACTGCAGTGCTGCATAACAATCATTTGCTACGTTACCAATAAAGAAATCTGTTCAACAAGATTGCCAAAATCAATAAGGACTTTAAATCCACAAATGACTAATTATCAAATAAAGGAAGTAGGTTAATCTTCTAATTACGTAAATGAAACAGGAAAGAAAGGTCAACTTCGTTAATAATCACCATTATATTACCTAAATGATACAACCTTTTCATCATTACATGAAATGCTATTACATTCATTCCAGAGGTGTTACAACCTTTTTTCACAATTATATGAAATGCAATATATTCCAAATACAATCAAACCAACTTGCTGGCACTGCAGCCTCTGCTCTACTTCGGAGCCACATACACAACACAATTGCCCCCTAAGCGAGCTGAACCACAAGTCTGACTCTCTGTCTCTCCGCACGAGCTGCAATGTTATGCTACACATAACTTTTGCCAAAGATGAAACTTCACAGATTTATGTACATCTATCGATACACACAGTAGATGCAATTTTATACACTTTCTGCTAGCAAGTTACTCGACACAAACACGAGGCACAATATTAGACGTTTTATTACGAATTCAGGAACATACATTTTCTATGGACACGTTTCACTGTGACAGGCATAGACCATTCGCTTTCAGAAATCTGCGAGCTGTTTGTGGAGAGGCGACATTATGGAGTCGGCGTCTTGGGCTCGCGTTTGTGAGCCGTAAGGCCCTCAGAGCAGCAGAGAGTGACGTGGCGGCGCTAACAAGGCCCACAGAGACTCGCCGCGGGCTGGCCGGCGAGCCTCTGCCAGAGGCCTAATTGCCGGGACACTGCGGGGGGCTGTCACGTCACACAGAGAGGGGAGGCACAGAGGTCTGGAGCGTGACAGAGAAGGGACGTCAGCGAGAGACACAGGGGCGCTGTCACCGAAGGCGAGGCGGGCACAACTACTGTGCCACGCGACTGCCATGACGTCACTGTAACAGTCGTACCACAAATGGACAACAGTCGCGATACCCGAGTGAAAAATGCTCCTATCACGCCATAACAGGCAAACATCTATGCCGAGAGACAAAGATATGAATCAGGACATCTACACTACTGACCATTAAAATTGCCATACCAAGAAGACATGCAGACGATAAAAGGGTATTCATTGGACAAATATATTATACTAGAACTGACATGTGATCACATTTTCACGCAATTTGGGTGCATAGATCCTGAGAAATCAGTACCTAGAACAACCACCTCTGGCCGTAATAATGGGTTTGATACGGCTGGGCATTGAGTCAAACACAGCTTGTATGACGTGTATAGGTACAGATGCCCATGCAGCTTCAACACGATACCACAGTTCATCAAGAATAATGACTGGCGTATTGTGACGAGCCACTTGCTCGGCCACCATTGCCCAGACATTTTCAACGGGTAAGATATCTGGAGAATGTACTGTCCAGAGCAGCAGTCGAACATTTTCCGTATCCAGAAAGGCCCGTACAGGACATGCAACATACGATCGTGCATTATCCCACTGAAATGTAGGGTTTCGCAGGGATCGACTTGAGGGTAGAGCCACGGGTCGTAACACATCTGAAATGTAACGGCCACTGTTTAAAGTGCGGTCGATGCGAACAAGAGGTGACCGAGACGTGTAACCAATGGCGCCCCATACCATCACGCCGGGTAATACGCCAGTATGGCGACGACGAATACACGCTTCCAATGTGCGTTCACCGCGATGTCGCCAAACACGGATGCGACCATCATGATGCTTTAAACAGAACCTGGATTCATCCGAAAAAAATGACCTTTTGCCATTCGTGCACCCAGGTCCGTCGTTACGTACACCATCGCAGGCGCTCCTGTCTGTGATGTAGCGGCAAGGGTAACCGCAGCCATGGTGTCCGAGCTGATAGTCCATGTTGCTGCAGACGTCGTCGAACTCTTCGTGCAGATAGCTCTTGTCTTGAAAACGTCCCCATCTGTTGACTCAGGGATCGAGACGTGGCTGCACGATCCGTTACAGCCATACGGATAAGATACCTGTCATCTCGACTACTAGTGATACGAGGCCGTTGGGATCCAGCACGGCGTTCCGTAATGCCCTTCTGAACCCACCGATTACATATTCTGCTAACAGTCATTCCAATGTGACCAACGTGAGCCGCAATGTCGCGATACGATAAACGACAATCGGGATAGGCTACCACAATCCGACCTTTATCAAAGTCGGAAACGTGGTGGTACGCATTTCTCCTCCTTAAACGAAGCATCACAACAACGTTTCACCAGGTAACGCCGGTCAACTGCGTATAAGAAATCGGTATGAGAAATCGGTTCGAAACTTTCCTCATGTCAGCATGTTGTATGTGTCGCCACCTGCGCCAACCTTGTGTTAATACTCTGAAAAGGTAATCATTTGCATATCACAGCATCTTCTTCCTGTCGGTTAAATTTCGCGTCTGTAGCACGTCATCTTCGTGGTGTAGCAATTTTAATGGCCAGGAGTGTACATTCCCGATTTATCTGTCAGCTGCAAAAACATTGAAATAAAAAAAGTTTATATTGTAGCCATAATGTCTACATCTGCATTTACATAAATACTATACAAGTCACAATGCAGTGCATGACAGAGGGTTCACCAAACCGCTTTTATGATATTTCGCTTAACTTCCAGTCTCTAATAGCTCGGGTGGAAAAGGAACACCTAAACATTTTTCTTCGATCTGATTACTCTTATTCTATCATGATGATCGTGTCTCCCTATGTAGGTGGGTGCTTACACGTACTGAACTTCGACACAAACTGCCATTGAAGTTGAGTCTGTATGTATGTCCAACCAGTGATGCTTGCTACACTGCAGGAAAAAATAGTACATCTGGAGAGACAAACTTGAATCTGATGCGATAATGGCAGATTCCATTTGGCGGATAGCAAAAATACTGGTAATGGTTTCAACGTGGTCCTTTAACCGATAGTGTACTGAAGATGTACTGATTTATATTTCTGATAGTGTGTATACAGAGTGTATCTAAAAGGGTGGCCAAACTTACGCGGTTGAAAGTACACAATAACAGAAGCAAAAGTGTCCCAGTAAAGATGGACCCGGAAACTAGACGTTTTAAAATGTTCAAATGTTTGTGAAGCTTATGGGACTTAACTGCTGGGTCATCAGCCCGTAAACTTACAAACTACCTATGAACTACCTTACACTAAAGACAGCACAAACATCCATGCCCAAGGGGGGATTGGAACCCCCGACGGGGAAGGGGCCCTGCGCATCGAAGCATAACATCTCAATGCGCTCGGCCGCTCCGCTGCGACACGAGGCGTTTGCGAGATAATTACGAATGTATGGTTCCAAGCCGCCTCAGACGTCATTGTAAACATCGTCCTAGATAATATACATTAATTTGAATTTTATACTTTACTAGTATGTTTTACATCACATTTCACTGGCTTTATTGTAAACACGGTCATAATTAGAACAAATTAATTTGAAATTTAGATTTTACCAGTATGTTTTACACCGCAGTTAGTTCACATTTCACGAACGGGTTACCTGTTAAAGGAGGTGTTCGAAGTGTCTTCCTTTCATCTGGATGCGATACTGGGCTCGTCTCTGCAATGATTTTCGAATTATTTCGAAAAACGTTGGATCATTCATGGATTCTTGACAAACGATTACAGCTCTCCGCTCCAGTTCTTCAAACATGTTAACGGCTACACTTCGCTTCTTAGGTGACCACAGTGACAAAAATGCAAAGGATTTAGACCAGTTGCAAGTTCGCCTGGACCTATCAATTTTTGGCCGTATCTGCGCGTTAGATGACGTCTCAGAGCGGCAGCAAAATATGCCGGAGCTCCATCTAAGTAGGAAGATGTTTACAATGCCGTCAGTGGTGACCACACATTCGTAATTATGTTGCAACTACTCGGTTGTGGGCCCACGTTTACTGGGACGCTTTTGCTTCTATTATCGTGTACTTGCAACCGTGTAAGTTTCCGCCATCCTTTTTGATGCACCCTGTATATTCCAATCGAGAGACGTTCTGAGGAATTAGGCTTAGCTGATAGTGACCATCAGCTGTTAAAAAACATCCAGCTGCCCAGATGTCATACTACAATCATTTCAGAATTACTGTACTGACATATTATTATATTATAAGACGCATTTGTTGTCTGTCTGTCTGTTCTCTTATAACTCAAGGTCCAGACAACCAAATAATGTAAAATTTGGTACAGGTACAGGGGGAAGGTTCTTAAACAGGTTTCGTTCCAAGTTTTGGAAAACCAACCGGAAAATTTGAGAAAAAGTGAAAGTGCGTTTATAATGTGTCGTTGTAAATCTATATCTTCGCACTGATCTTGATGAAATTTTGCACAATTGACCTGCAAAACAAGAGAAAGGCCACTGTCTAGACAAAATTTCGTTCAGTGCATGGTGGAAGGTCTTATGGATTTCGCAAAAATCCTCAGCTTTGCTCCGATCTTGATGACATTTTGTCCACTTGTCTTGAAAACAAGATGAAGGTTACTGTCTATATAAAATTTCGTTCGGTGCATGGGGGAGAGTATTTTACTTACATACTTCGATTGCAATCTCTATACAAATAAGACGCATTTGTTGTCTGTTCCCTTATAACTCAACATCCAGACAACCAAATAACGTGAAATTTGGAACAGGTACTCAAAATTACATGGGGAATGTTATTAAATAGGTTTCGTTCGATCCCAATCTTACTCTGTCCATGTGCCTGTTTTAAGCCGTGTGAAAAACCTGATGCAACATGTAATTCAAGCCACAGTACTCACAGGTAGTGCTATGGGTGAGGATGTCTACATTCCAAGAATACCTATCATTTCATCAGACAACACCATACAATTCAATAATACAGTTACATTCCTTCTATCTGACAGACTCTCCCAATCTTCGAGTAAACGAATATGTACGAAGACGGTAACACGTTCCTCAAATACTACGACTCCGATGGTGAGACAAAAGACTTGAGATCGGCAACTTCACTACTCGCGATCCCACCTGTGACATCACATTTAAATCCACATTCTTCAAGCCCGCTCACGGTCTGTGGTGGAGGGTATTTTGCGTACCACTGTGACTTGCTGCTCCTATTCCATTCGCTTGTGGTTCGCAGGACAAATGACTGCCGGTGTGCCTCCGTGTGGGCTGCAATTTTACCCTCGCCGTCTTTTCGTCACGTATACTTAGAAGGAAGCAGTGGATTGGATGACCGTTCCAGAAACGCACGTCTTCTCACTTTCGGCACCGCCGTACACCGTAATATAGAACGCCTCACCAGCCGCGTCTGCCAGTGGCGTTCGCCGATCGTCTCTACGATCCTGAAGCCCTTTGTAAACGATAAACGAACTTGTAAGAGACTGATAATCAGTTGCGTTAATGGCGGTCGTCTGTCGTTTTAACGGGGTTACTAGTACGGTCTTGCTAGAATCGACGCAAAATAATTGTAGCGATAACCCTTTCAGACACAAAGTTGTAGGTGATGTGACATCAATATAGAGAGATATGTTTAAAATACATACAGTAATTAATTGCACACAAAAAAATTGAAAAATTTTGCGCCATCACAATTGCCTGTTTTGTGCCTTCACTACGAATTTTTACGACCTGCACCATCTTAGAGTAACATGTCTTTGAAAGAGATGACACAATAACATCACAGGATCATATAAAATCAACTGTCTGTCAGATATGATACCTTCACATGTCAAAACAAGGATATTAACACCTTGTCAACAAGTATTTCTTGCTGCCATTGTAAGTGTACTGGACGTTTGCCGACTGCTGGTAAAACACAGTGTAGAAACAGGGAACTAAAACACGTTGCGCATGTTACCACAGACCATCCACGACTGTGTGATGCAGGCCGAACTTCCTAGCGTGAATCTCAAAGAAATAAAGCGATCAAAACCAGAAACACACAATTTTGTGCGCAGGGCCTTAAAGGGATAAGGAAATACGGCCAGTTTTAAATTCGGAACTAGTGGGTTCACTGCGCATGAGCGAGATAGTAGCAGTATTCTGCAGTCACGGCTCCCATCAGTCCGCCATTTTGCTTCCTTGTTACGTGTATTTTGAATTTTGTCAAAGTTTGTGTTCGTTTCATCGTCGCAATTGCATTGTATTTTTCGTAAATATTTTCATGAAAGACTGTAAACTTTTGTAATTTTCATAGTTATTTAATAATGAGCTAATTTTGAAATAATGACTACTGCCGTTCTGGTAATGGAATGTAACAAAGCTACTATTACACTTTTAGTACAGGCGTTTAGTGGAGTGCCCGTCCTGTCTGATGTTGCGAATAGCCTGTACCGTAACATAGTACTTATTTTTTTCGCTCGTAGTCATTGAAACTCGTAAATATTCGTAAATAAAGCTTGAAATTTTAGCAGCATCAGGTTTCTTTACGTTGTTACAGATTGCCAGAAAAAAAAAAATTAGATGCAATTCCGAAATTCATTTGGATCCTACGGCATTAATCTTCTCATTATCAAGCTGAATAAGTCGCAATTTTCTTCTTCTCTTCTGTGAAGACACGGTCGCATCCAGCACCTACTTTTTCTTCGGCTTTTCCGAATTTTTTTCAGAATACTGGAATTTTTCATATACGAGGCGCGTCCAGAAAGTAAGTTGCGTTTCAATTTATGGCCGCTGCAGCGCAGCGATTGCAGTTCCGCACATGCGCTGTAGACGATGTGTATCAAGGAGAAGAACGTGCGCCATTTGGAGATCGCTGTCAGTTACGTACGATTTGTTGTGTTTGTTTGAAATGTCGGTGTTGATTGAAAATCCCGCCGCCTGTGAAATCAGGTCGGTGATTCGGTTTCTGAATGCGAGGAAAGTGAAACCAAGTGAAATTTATCGGCAAATTTACGATGTTTACGGACCAAATGCAATGAGTGATTCGATGGTGAAAAGATGGGTCCGACAGTTCAAAGGCGGGCGTAGTGGTGTGCACGATGAAGAACGAAGTGGCCGTCCACCTTTGGTTACAGAAGAACTGGTTCGCGTGATTTATAACAAAATCCAGGACATCTCAAGTCTTTCCTTGGCGGTCATCACTTCACCAATGACGACGAGCTGAAAGAAATGTTTCCAACTGGTTGAAGACACAGGCAGCAAATTTCTATGAAGAAAGATGCCACGCTATGACAAATGCCTGCAAAATTTCGGCAGTTATGTGAAAAAGTAGTTTAAGAGTTGTAGAATTTTGTGCGATAAAATTTCTTCTGTATCTGTGTACAATTACATTTTATTACCAAACGGAACTTACTTTCTGGACGCGCCTCGTACTTCTTTGTGTATTTAGTGATAGAGGCTAAGAACTAGATTTTTGCGTTAACAGTTTCAGACGCAGAGTTACTTTCGGAGTCGGTGCGAGACTGTTTGGTGAGCTTTGCTACTCGAGCGGCAGGGAAAGTTGGCAGAGCAAGTTGTGGTCGCGTCGACCCGCCGGTTGGAGGCAGAGTTGTGGGCGCTAAACACACAGCGGCGGTGTGTGGTCAGGCTATGCGGCCAGCGGGCTGTGTTTGGGGTGGAGGGCCACTGCTGTTTGTGGACGCTGTGCGGGCGAGGCGAACAGCGCGGCGGCAACCGCGAAAAGCCAGAGGCGCGGCCAGCGCGTACAACCCCTGCTGTACAGGGGTGGCGGGCAGGGGGTCAGTCACCGAGGGGTGGGGCGGCAACAGGTGCGTGTGTCAATGCTGACTCACTCCACCAGCACACAGGTGTAGGCGTTAGGTTAGGTTAGGTGTACTTTTCCTTACAGACGATCCGAATTGATGTAGAACATGTCAGAACAGAATACACAATATATACTTACAAAAAGGGCGCATATGCGTTAATGTGCCTCCCACAGATCCCAAACTTAATTGCCCTTGTTTAAGTAATTGGTCAGGAAAAAGAATTATTTTAAAAATATTTACATTTTAAAGGACAGAAAACTTATTACCACATAGGGTGTTTCACTAACTGTGTTTGCCTCTGTAACTTATAAAGTAATAGGTGACGGGAAATTTTAATGTGGTAGGTCAACACAAGAAATGTTACACTTTCTGCGGAGCTATGAACATAGTTTATTGTATCATTTTCCAAAGAGTTACAGCACAAAGATATATTTTTTTAAATGGAACAAAAGTTTTTATTCTATCGTTCATTGGATTCGTTGAAACCAGCTGCGTCCAAATCAATTTAAACTACATTCGAATCACTGTTAGTTTGGGAGCTACAACCCTTCAAAGTTTCAGGGGCAGATACCACAAACGCTGCGCATAATGCAATGCGCCTTCTAAATGTGGTGTGGCCGAGTTGTAACGTCGCCGGTGTCACGGAACGAGAAGCTTCCTCGATGCGCTGTTAGACTGTCGACTGTCGCCACACACGGCCGTATACCTGACAGTTGGAGCCACACAAACAACCGGGGCTCAATATACGATAGTTACTGACATCGGATGACGATGGCATACACGAACAACGAGTGCGTTGACATGTTTCTGATGCTCGGCGAGTGCCGACACGATGCCACTGAAGCAGCCACGGCGTATGCCGTGAGATATGGTAGGCGAAGAGCCCTGGCAGCCATTACGTTCTTACGCGCCGAACAACGACTTCGGGAAGCAGGCAGCTCGGTAATGCGTCTCAGTAACAGACGAAGACCTGCAAGAAGTGAGGAGACGGAGGTGTTTTAGCTGCACTACACCACGATCCTCATGTCAGCTTACGAGCCGTTGCTGCAGTCGCTGGTGTCAGTCTCACATCTGTGTGGCGTATAGTACAAGGCCACAGGTTTCACCCGTACCGCCTGTCACTGACCCAGGAGCCGTATGCGAACGATTTCCGTGTAAGAGTGACATTCTGTGAGTGGGCCATGCGTGATTTCACGCTGTAGTCTGTACAAAGTGTTATGTTCTCTGATGAGTCCACGTTCACAAATTATGGTGCAGTGAATCGCCATAACATGCACTACTGGGCCGCAGACAATCCTCGGTGGGTACGTCCTGTCGACCGTCAACGTAGGTGGTCTATTAATGTGTGATGTGGAATCCTTGGGGATGAAATCATCGGTCCACACTACTTCCCAGGTACACTGACAGGTGAGTTATATCGCGCTTTTATAGCCGACAGTTTGGGTGGTCTCCTTGAACATATGTGTCTACACACGCGAGTCCATATGTGGATGCATCACGATGGTCACCCAGCCCATTTTGCGCGTGCTGTTGTGGAAGAACTAAACAACAGGTTTGCAGGAAGATGGTTGGGGCGCCATGGTCCTCATTCATGGCCCGCAAGCTCGCCCAATTTAACACCAGTAGGTTTCTTTTTGTGGGGATATCTAAAGGATCATGTTTATGTCACTGAGCCCACATCCCCAGATGATCTAAAACGGCGCATCGAGGACGCATGTCGCTCCGTCACAGCGGCGATGTTACATTTCGTCCGCAGATCCTTTCGACGGCGCATTACATTATGCATTGAGGAACATTTGAACATCTCATATAAATCAACTTCCCACCGCCATAACATCCATCACCCACCACACAGCCTGCATTATGTACAGTGTGTGGTATCTGCCCCTGAAACTTTGAAGAGTTGTAGCCCCCAAACTAACAGTGATAGGAATGTAGTTTAAATTGATTTGGACGCAGCTGGTTTCAACGATTCCAATGCACGACAGAAAAAGCTATTGTTCCATTTAAAAAATTATATCTTTGTGGTGTAACTCTGTGGAAAATGATACAATAAACTATGTTCATAGCTCCGCAGAAAGTGTAACATTTCTTGCGTTGACCTACCGCATTAAAATTTCCCGTCACCTATTATTTTATAAGTTACAGAATCAAACACACTTAGTGAAACACCCTATATTTACGCCGCGTGGTAGTAGCCGAGTGGACTGGAGCGCCACGTTGCGGATCGCGCGGCCTCCCACGTCGGAGGTTCGAATCCTCCCTCGGGCTTGGATGTTTGTGTCATCTTTAGTATAAGGTAGTTCATAAGTAGTTTGTATATTTAGGGACTGATGACCCCGCAGTTAAGACCCATAAACGTTACAAACATATGAACGTTTGAATAAAGCGAGTAGGAGAATATACTTCAACCGAGTATGTTCTCAGCGTATTTAAAAGGGCGGGGGAAGTTTCTTACAACATACAACATTCTCCAATTTCGTATGAATAAAATAAAAGTAGAGAAGTTTCTGACGACCGGAGAACTCTCCATTTTCTAAAGTGTGTTCTCTAGCATATTTCGTGCTGAGTAACTTCTATGAAAGTTAGCTTTTACTGTGGTTCATAATAAAAATAACAAAATTTGTGTTGCTTAGAAGGCAAAAAGAGTTTCTTTATACATAGGCTAGTGTGAAGATATACGACAGGAACTAAAAGGTTTATGCAAATAAAAACATTCTTCTGACTAGTCGCTTTCTTCACAATCATAAGTGTCACAACACAAGCATTTTATACCGTGATGTCAGAGGGGCTTTTTCGTTACCTACCGACATAGTAATGAAACACAAGTGGATTTAGCTGCGTGTTTTAGCCGTTTGTTTTGAGCGCGTATTTACTGTTGTAAACAGCTAGATGACAATATAATATTATGTTTTTAAACGGTGTCTATTAATAAGGTCTTATGAAGTTAATTGCAAATAAAGTACATACCAGGACTTCACAGACTGTATCACAAAATAAATATTGCTGCAATACAAGATACCGAAGTGTTTTTGTACTTCTCTTGTTTATTCAACCCAAATCGGTTGGTCTATTTAAGATACGTTTTCTGCCTTCGTAATCATAACTTGTGTTATGTTATAAGCAAGTGTACACTACAGTAAAATTAATTACTGCTTAATTACATACCTAGCAGTCTGTTTCTTCTAACAAAATCGCATGGCATATAGTTACTGAGCAGACCATTGTGTGTCACATTTAACGACAAGTATGGTGTGTTAGAAAATTCTGACAGCGTTGCATGTTGAAACAGATGAAAATGTAGTGCATCCTTAAAATTTCGTTCGAAAAACGTGCTAACCCAACTTCAATAACAAAGTTTCTCGAACGACGAAAATTTTGTACGAGGGGATGCTGAAAAGTATTGCCTCCAAATTTTTTTCGTCTGTTCGCAGCATGGTTGAGGTTTCGCATGTCCTGCATATTACTCGGTTGTCCTTGCCGCTTAGCTGACGCAAAGTACAACCCTGTGCCGCTAGAAGGCTTCGAGTAGTAGCGAGTAACATGGCGGTCTGTAAAGTGACTATGTCGGTGCGTGAGAAACAGCGTGCTGTAATCGAGTTTCTAGACGCAGAAAACACGCCTCCAATTGAGATATACAGAAGAATGAGAACTGTGTGCGGTGACGGGTGCATCGACATCAGTAATGTGCGCCGGTGGGCTAACCTCAACGTCTGTGGACGACCGCGTACGGCAACAGACGAGACTCATCGGAATCGGGCTGATCAACTAATCAGAGAGAATCATCGGATGACACAGGCACAACTCTCACTGCGGTGTGGCACATCACGGAAGCGTGTACAGGTTCTGACTGCAGAACTTCGGTGCCCCGTATGCTCACCCCTGACATGAAACAAAGGAGACTGGACATCTGTCAACAATTGCTGTTGCGTTTCGAGCAGGAGGGTGATGGGTTCCTTAACAACACTGTGACTGGTGATGAAAGCTGGGAGCACCATTTTTACCCCCTAAGCAAGCGAACATCACAGGACTACCGCCACCACAGATCACCACCCCAAAAAAGAGCAAGACCATGACGTCGGCAGGCAAGATCATGCTCACTGTTGTCTGGGATGTTATAGGTGCCGTGCATATGGAGTTCATGCCTAAAGGCACCACCATAAACTCCGCACGGTACAGCGAGACTCTCCGCAAACTGAAAGCACGCATTCGAAGAAGTCGTCCCCACATGGAAGACCCCACATGCCAGACCGCACACGATCGCTGAGACATCTGCAACGATCCGCCGCCTTGGATTCACTGTCATCGATCATCCTCCATACAGTCCAGATTTGGCTCCATCCGATTTTCACCTCTTTCCAAAGCTTAAAGAACACCTTCGCGGTGTCCACTTTACAACTGATGAAGCAGTGTAAGCGGAGGTGAGGTTGGTTCAGACAACGAGATTCGAACTTCTATAGTGACGGGATCCGCAAACCGGTCTCTCGTTGGGTGAAATGTGTGCGTCGCCAGGGTGACTATGTTTAGAAATAAATATGTAGGAATGGTGAATAGAGATGTGGTATCGTAATGCAGTTTATTTAAAAAATCGTAAGGTATTTCTAGAAAAAAGTCGGAGGCATTACTTTTCAGAAGATGTAACACTTCATCACAGTCATCGCATTGGAATATCCATATCAGTACATTTCAATTTTTATTAATTTTTGTAAGAGGCACAATTTACGTTTTTTCCCAAATTTTAAAGAAATCTGTTATATCTTTGTAAAGTCAGAATAGTTAAAGTCATAGAGTAACCGGGTCAAAACATTGCAATCACAGTTATCATTTGTCGTAAATATAGTATAAATAGTAACCGCAGTAGCATTAGTCTCTCTCTCTCTCTCTCTCTCTCTCTCTCTCTCTGTCATTGTTTTAGGTTGTGTAAGGATCTCTCTGTAAGCGTCTCGCGTAATTGCCTTGCAAAATAGTCTGGAATCATGTACGGAAATATTTCGGAACTTTTTAATTCGCGTTTAAATTATTCCTACAGAAATTTGGCTTTGGGAGAATACTCTGAACTTTGATTGTACCAGAGATATAATTAACTATCAATGTGAAGAAATATATTTTGAGAATTGTGTCTGAAATAACATGTGACTTTGTTCAGTGTACGTTGTAACTGTGTGCTATTAAAGTGAAAAATATAACATGAACTGTGTTTTTAAAAACGTTTCTCGAAAACCTTCTTACGTAAATAGTACCCTTTCATCAAATCGATGATATTTGAAAATTAGTTTTAAATAACATCTTTGCCTGTGTTCGAGATAGGAATATGGTGGATAAATTTATTAAAAACATTATTCAGTAAAAGAAAAAAATCAAGGTTAAGGCCAATTAGCAAAGACTATTTTTTCACGAAAGAATTAGTAATTAACTGTTTATGTGACGTATTTAGCAAAGACTATTTTTTCACGAAAGAATTAGTAATTAACTGTTTATGTGACGTACTTCTATAAAATGAACTACCGAGACAAACAAGATAAAAGTTAAAAAAGACCTTGAAATTTAACTAAAAGCCCTGGGAGACAGAATTCTTATGCTCAAACATTCTAAAGGTTATCTAAAGACTTTATTTGAAGCCGTAATTGAATATACTAAGAATTGACACGCTTACCAACTTAATGTCCTGATGTACGACGCAACTAAAATTTTGAGAGCCTAGTAAACCAATACATCGACGACGGCGAAAGCCTTATACATCATATAACCGTCGCCTACGATAAAAATAAAATAAAAAAGGAAGTACCCACAGGACGTCACAAAGAATAAATTTTCGTAAAAAGTCCATATTTAGTCTGAATAATATGCTGCTCCACAACAAACCAATATGTAAATATGTACAGTCCTTCCTGAACATGTAGATGCCAACTCCAATTTCTGTACAGTGAATAATTTGTTGACTGTGGTAATTTAAAGAAATAGATGATTGAACAGCTGATCTGTGGCGGACATGACACATGGAGAACGATGAACATGGCGGTGACGTCCAAACGACATATATCGAAGCGCGTCATCTCGAAGTCGTTCCTATCGAACTAGCGTATGTCTTAGCGCGAAGTAGCAGTTGATTATAGTGCATTAGCGATTCGTAACTAGTGTGATAAACAGCTTAGTGAAATGGCGAGTGGAACTGCGTCAGAAACTGAATCGGTAATACTTTCATCGGTTGAATTTCTGCCTAGAGTTTCAACAACAGAAAAAGCCATTTAGTTTTGTAGGGAATATAAGTTATTGTCAGATTTAGAACCCAAAACTTGTGAATCATGTCACAAGGAAAGTAGTGTGAAAGTAATAAGCCGGCCGCGGTGGCCGAGGGGACTGAGGCGCTCCAGTCACGGTCTGCACGGCCACTACGGTCGGGGGTACGAATCCCCCCTCGGGCATGGATATTTGTGCCGTCCTTAGTATTAGTTAGTTCATAAGTAGTTTGTAAGTTTAGTGACTGATGATCCCGTAGTTAAGTCCCATAAGCTATACAAACATTTGAACATTTTTGAAAGTAATTAAGAATAGTAAAGATTCGAATTTTCCATTAGCGATGATTTGTTCCCTCTGTAAAAAGAATACAACTATTAGGAAAAATACGTGGTTTGCCAACTCCAGATTCTCAATGCAGCAGAATATCACAGTAATTGGGCGAGGGACTATACGTTGGAAGAAACGGCTTTAGAAACTAGATTATCGGCGCACACGGTTTGTGATTCTTATTCCTTTTGCAGGGAAGTATGTTATGTAATTGTAACTAATACTTCTACCTCCATAGGAGGATCGGGGAAGATTGTGGAAATAGACGAAACGCACATTGCGAGAAGAAAATATAACAGAGGGCGGCCGTTAAGGAATGAGATCCAACACCTTTGGGTGTTTGGAGGGATTGAAAGAGGCTCCAAAAAGTGCTTCATAGTGAGAGTGCACTCGAGAGCAAAAGAAACGCTTATACCGCTCATTAAACATTTCATATTGCCTGGCACCGAAGTTATCATTGATGGGTGGGGTTCCAATCAACATTTGAGCAGTGGAGGGTTTCAAGATGCATTCGTGAACCACTCTGGCGAATTTGTATCAGGAAACGATCCTTCCGTACACACACAAAACGTGGAGCGTTTGTGGAAAAATGTAAAGAATGGCATTAAGCGTGAGGGTCGCCCTGGTTGGCGAAACGAAATGTACCTCATTCAATATTTATACTTTCACAACTTAGGTCTCGTGGGAAAAAAAACTGGCTGGTGAGACACTGCCAATATTTCTCCAAGACATTTCTCGCGTGTATCCAGGATACGAACGACCAGAATTAAAACCAGTGACATACACCAGAAGAGGATTACAGGAATATAATGACCAGGAGGACGACGACACGGATTAAGGAGGAAAGGATTACAGGAAGATAATGAAGACGAGGACGACTGTACGGACTGAGCAAGGTACATGAGAAACATCGTATGTAAACACAGCTGTAAGTACCATGTGTAAACATTGTTCTAAGTACTCGTCTCGTTCGATAGGTACGACTTCGAGATGACGCGCTTCGATATACAGGATGTTACAAAAAGGTACGGCCAAACTTTCAGGAGACGTTCCTCACACACAAAGAAAGAAAATATGTTATGTGGACATGTGTCCTGAAACGCTTTATTTCCATGTTAGAGCTCGTTTTGGTATTTACGGATGAGGCTTCATTCCAACGTGATCAAATTGTAAACTTTCACAATCAACTTGTGTGGGCTGACGAAAATCCGCACGCAATTGTGCAATCGCGTCATCAACACAGATTTTCTTTGAACGTTTGGGCAGGAATTGTTGGTGATGTCTTGATTGGGCCTCATGTTCTTCCACCTACGCTCACTGGAGCACGTTATCACGATTTCATACGGGATACTCTACCTGTGCTGCTAGAACATGTGCCTTTACAAGTACGACACAACATGTGGTTAATGCACGATGGAGCTCCTGCACATTTCAGTCGACGTGTTCGTACGCTTCTCAACAACAGATTCGGTGACCGATGGATTGATAGAGGCGGACCAATTCCATGGCCTCCGCGCTCTCCTGACCTCAACACTCTTGACTTTCATTTATGGGGGCATTTGAAAGCTCTTGTCTACGCAACCCCGGTACAAAATGTAGAGACTCTTCGTGCTCGTATTGTGGACAGCTGTGATACAATACGCCATTCTCCAGAGCTGCATCAGCGCATCAGGGATTCCATGCAACGGAGGGTGGATGTATGTATCCTCGCTAACGGAGGATATTTTGAACATTTCCTGTAACAAAGTGAAGTCACTCTGGTACGTTCTGTTGCTGTGTGTTTCCATTCCATGATTAATGTGATTTGAAGAGAAGTAATAAAATGAACTCTAACACGGAAATTAAGCCTTTCCGAACACATTTCCACATATTATCTTTCTTTTAGTGTGAGGAATGTTTCCTGAAAGTTTGGACGTACCTATTTGTAACACCCTGTATGTCGTTTGAGCGCCGCCGCCATGTTCATCGTAAACCTCTTCAAAATTACCGATTTGGAACTACGTAGCGAGAATGAACTTGTTGCGCAGGGCATATGCTTTGAAGTTATTATTCATACGAAATTGAGAACTTAGAGAACGATCGTTTGCTGTGAGAATCTTCTCTGGGGCATGTGATCTTATTTATTCGTACGGTCCTGTGTCCCACCTAGCCCCAGCGACTCTGGAGCGTGCTATCCTGTTGTTTGGGTTCTCGTACCAGAAGCCAGTGGTAATGACTGAGCCACCCCGTCATGCTGTCCGTAGCGCGTCTGCAGGGCGTGACAGTGGCCGCCACCCTCGCCGGCTACTTTGCCGCCCTGTCCTGCCCTTCCCTTCCCCTCAGAGCGGCGGCAGCCTTAAGGGTCCAAGGGCCCCAGAGCCCCGCCGCCCCGGCGCTAACTCTATCTGCGACGCCCTCCTCCCCCCCTCCCCATGGCTGCTGCGCAGTGACGCGCCGCACCCTCCCTAGGGCCCGCTCGCCACCCCTTCACAAGGCCAGCACACCCCCTCACCGTTGTGTCCTCTCTGCACCCCCCCCCCCATCCCCATCTTCTGGCTTCCTACGGCACCCCTTGCTGGAGGTGATGCCAGCTGTCGATTTGTCGCCTTTTCCATCACGTGCGCAGAAAGTTATCTAAGACCTGTCGTCACACAGAGTCAAGACGGAACATTTTCTATAAGTAGACTGCTATTCATAGCCACGCTGACAGTTAACCGAACGCCTCTGTAGTCGGCGCGTTGGTTGAGCCCCAGCACCAGACAGGTACCGTAACAGTGCTAGATCCTAAGTTCAGCCTCTGGTAAGGCTCGTGGTGTTAGTAACTCATCATCATCATTAGAGACTGATTATACCTTTCAGCGTTCAGTCTGGAGCATAGTACCTCTAATAAAATTGCTCCATAATCCCAGTTCAATTGCTAACATAGATGCCTCGTCTAATGTTACGCCTTTTACTTCGAAATCATTCTTCACCGAATCTAAATATTTTCTTCTTGGTGTACCTCGACTCCTCTTACCCTCCGCTGCCGAGTTCATGTCTCTTAGAGATTCCCTCATTATGGACACCCTCCTGCCATTGTTCCCATCTATTGGTACCTGCAATCATTCTTGCCACTTTCATATCTGTAACCTCAACCTTATGAATAAAGTAACCTGTATTCACCCAACTTTCACTCCCATACAACAAAGTTGGTCGAAATATAGAGCGGTGCAGCGATAACTTAGTCTTCGTACTGACTTCCTTCTTGCAGAAGAGAGTAGATCTTAGCTGAGCACTCACTGCATAACTTTGCTGCACCTTTATTGAAGTTCTTTCACTATGTTGCCATCCTGTGAGAAAATAATCCTAGGTGCTTGAATCTGTCTACATGTTCTAACTTTGCTCCTCCTATTTGGCACTCAATCTGTTTGAATCTCTTTCCCACAGACATTACTTTCGTTTTGGAGATGCTGATCTTCATATCATAACCCTTACACCTCTGCTCTGAACTATTAGTTTGCAACCTTTCAATCGAATTGGCCATTACAACTAAGTCATCCGCATATGAGAGACTGCTTATTTTGTTTTCATCTATTTTAATCTCGCCCTGTCAGTCTACTGTTTTCAACATATCATCCATGAATAATATGAACAACAGTGGTGACAGGTTATAGCCTTGTCTTACCCCTGAAACTACCAAACCATGAACTTAATTTGCAGTCTACTCTGACTGCTGCCTGGCAGTCTACGTAAAGCCCTTTAATTGCCTGCAGAAGTTTGCCTCCTATTCCATAATCTTGTAGAACTGACAGTAGCTTCCTCATAGGAAGACGGTCATAAACCTTTTCTATATATATGAAACATAGATAGAATTATCTGTTCCACTCATAGCATTACCTTCCGTAAGCTTATGATCTGGTCCTAACAGCCTCTAAGAGGCCTAAACCCACACTGATTTTCATCTAACTTTTCCTTAATTAATACTCGCAGTCTCCTTTCAACAATACCTGAGAATACTTTGCCTACAACGCTAATTAAAGAGATACCTCAATCGTTGTTACAATCTTTTATGTTTCCATGTTTGAAAACTGGCGTGATTACCGCTTTCGTCCAGTCAGACGGAACCTGTCCAGATTCCCACGCCTTCTCAATTATCCTGTGTAACTATTTGAGACCTGATATCCCACTGTATTTGAGGTGTCTCATTGCATTTTAAAACCTCAGCAACAGTCGTTGCAGCAGAGCACAGTATTGGCATGTATTATAATCAGTGCTCCCGTGTCGGCCCTGTAACCTGGATTGACGTCAGTGTATTTCAGCCACCGTGGCAATTCTGTCTGAGAATATGTGAATGTCTCAGTCAGCTTTAATAGTTATTTTATTCACCGTTTGTTTTTAAAATCTTGTTCTATTTCCCCTTCACAATTTTGTCGTATTATCTATATATACATAAATTGATGTGTCTGTGCCTATATTTCACTCTGCAGCCGAAACTACACATCTGAAACGAATGTTTGTTAAGCTTAAGGGACTTAACTGCGATGCCTAAACTTACAAACTACTTATGAACTACCTTATACTAAGGACGACGCAAACATCCACGCCCGAGGGGGGATTCGAACCCCCGATCGTAGCGGCCATGCAGACTGTGACTGGCGCGCCGCAGACCGCTCGGCCACTGCGGCCGGCATCGCAAACGAATAATGTTTGTATGTGTTAGTAGACATCAGTCTCCCATTGAGACGATAAGGGGGTGGAATATATGAGAGTTGAAAGTTACCGACTTACATAAAATTCTACATGTAGGTGTCAATATTTTGCTTTTCACCAAACACTACACAATGGCGAAAACGATCTCTCTGTGTTGTTGAAGTACAAAGTCTCCCATTGTACACCATAGCAGTTCCGTGTCGATAGCTAAAAGAGGGTGGAAGATATAGTGGTTGAAAGTCGTCAGCTTGTATAAAATGCGCATTAAACAGCAGCGATACCTTATGACAATATAATAGCAGAGGTTATATACAGCTAAAACGTGATGCATATTCTTCAGTTGTTCTTGTGCAATAAAGAAAAAAAAAGTGCATATTGCAGTTCGAAAAGTAAAACTATCAAGAAAGATGCCAAAACGCAAGAAAGAAATTTCTCGTTCTAAAAGACTGAAAACGGCTCTGAAAAGTGAATCTACAGACTATAGAAACTTGAAATTTATAGACATTGTTTATCTTACACTGTAGGCTTCAGCGATTTTTCGATATTCCCATTCCTAAGAGGCTCAAATAGGGGATGAACGATTTTTTGAAAATACGTTGATATTCAGGCAATTTTGAAGCAATAAATAAATACAAACATTCGGATTTAGGTTTTTGATTGGAATTTTAGAAACAGGTGTTTCGATATTTTTGGAAATTCAACGATTTAGCCGGTAAAATAAGGGAAAAAGCTTTTAAGGGTGCTACGAAGATATTTTCTTGCCAGAAACGCAAAAATTTGGAATTGGAAACCTGGTTAGAATTTAAAAAAAAAAAATTGTTGCAAATTTTTTTAATTCTGCCATGACTGGTGCAATACGGGGTGGCAAGTTGTATCAAAATACTTTATTACGAAAGCTAAGACTATGACAATTTATATTTAGAAGTATAAACAACCAATGTAGACCATCCAGTCTACGCGTGCGAAGCAGCGGGAGTTAAGGTAGTTGTTTGACAACCTATTTTACTACTACCACCCATGATTGTAACATCCCTGAGTTGATGGTGATTAATTAATTAAAGGAAAAAAGGAAATTGCAAGATGTTTCTATCCTACACAGGTAACTTCAGTACCTTAAGATTTTTGTGGAAGTACTCACAACCATGATTTTCAGGTTTTTAATTTTCACTCATAGGCTCGCTCACTCGTGGAATGCCTGAAATACCTCTTCCTCGGCAGCGTCAGCTCCCTCATGACGTACAGGACCGACATCCATGGCCATAATCTGGTGCTCGCTTGGTTCAAAAGTCCCGGCTGCAATAAACTGTTGTAATACTTCTCTCACAATTTGTTATATGAGGGAAGCAAAGTCATGCTTGTCTTTCAAAACGGCCATAGGGACTACATTTGGGACTCTGTAGTACTTCTTTCGTCCAACTCTCCTCTGTTGCATCTCTTCAATTTTCTGACACTATTGGATAAACTCTCGTGTCGATGAAACGTCTTTTAACAGAAGAGTTCGATGCATTTCTTCTGCAACGCCCCCCATCAGGTGTGAAATGTCATCGGCCTCAGTCATATCTGGGTTAATTACGTGACATAGGGCCAAAACACTCTGTATATACAAGTGCATTGACTCACCACGTCATTGGACCATGCTCTTCAATTACTTTTATGATAAACGGACTTGTTACTCGTGGACTCCAAATGTCTTCTTCAGTTCTGTCTGGAATTTTTCCCTGGTGTCTAGCTTGTCCTTCAAACCACTGTTCGGCCAACCTGTTGTTGTTGTGGTCTTCAGTCCGCAGACTAGTTTGATGCAGCTCTCCACGCTACCCTGTCCTGTACAAGTCTCTTCATCTGAGAATACGTTCGGCAACCTACATCCTTTTAAATCTGCTTACTGTATTCGTCCCTCGGTCTCCCTATACGATTTTTACCCCACACACTTCCTTCTAATGCTAAGTTGACAATTTCGTGATGTCTCAGAATGTGTCCTACCGATATATCCCTTCTCTTAGTCAGGATATGACAGAAACTCCATTTCTCCCCAATTCGGTTAAGCACCTCATTAGTCACGTGATCTACCCATCTACTCTTCATCATTCGTCTGTAGCACCACATTTCAAAAGCATCTATAAGCTTTTTCTCTGAACTCCTTATCGTTAACGTTTCACTGCCATACAATGCTACACTCCAGACAAATGCTTTCAGAAAGGACTTCCTAACATTTAAATTAATATTGGATGTTAACAAGTTTCGATCCTTTAGAAACGCTTTTCTCCCCATAGCCGTTCTGCATTTCATATCTTCTTTACTTCGGCCATCAGAAGTTATCTTGCTACCGAAATAACAAATTTCATGTACTACTTTTATTGTCTCATTACCTAATCTAACTCCTTCAGCATCGCCTGATTTTTCTGAAATTGCATTCCATTACCTTCGTTTTACTCTTGTTAATGTTCATCTTATATCTTCCTTTCAAGACACTGTCCATCCCATTCAATTGCTCTTCGAGATCTTTTGCAGTCTCTGACAGAATTACTATGCATCGGCAAACCGCAATGTTTTTATTTCTTCTGCCTGCCCTCAATATCCTCTCCATATTTCTCCTTCCATTCCTTCACTGCCTGCTCAATGTACAGATTTAACAACCTCTGCGTCCCTTTCTTGCCTTTCGACTCTAATAGCCGCTGCGTGGTTTTCGTACAGTTTGAATATAACGTTTCGCTCCCTATATTTTACCCCTGATACCTTAAGAATTTGGAAGAGTGTATTCCAGTCGACATTGTGAAAAGGGTTCTCCAAATCTACAAACGCTAAAAACGTAGGTTTTCCTTTCCTTAGCCTATCTTCTAAGATAAGTCGTGATGTGAGTATTGCCTCCCGTGTTCCTACATTTCTCGTAAATCCAAACTGATCTTCCCCGAGGTCGGCTTCCACAAGTTTTTCCATTCGTCTGTAAATAATTAAGGTAGTTACCAATAAAGGAAACGCCGAGGCAGAATTTCGACAGCATCCGGCCCCTCTGAAGAAAATTGTTACAAGACGACATAAGCCGGAAAAATTTCAGAATTTACTTTACGGAATGGGTTTCTTTATTTGAATTCTGAACTTCACTCATCAAAAATACATAGATTTACAAAACTCCTAGAGTATATGGTCTCGTTGTGATGTATGAAACAAAGTCTCCTGCCTTACGCTATATGTGCGTGTGCCGCGTGTCTCGGCGATAACTCCGGAAGACTGTTGCCGCCGGAGATGAAACGCTGGCGTCTCCTAGCAACGCCGCTCTCTCGGCTCAAAACGCCGTGACGTCACACAGGCGCGGCCTCCCTACCCGCTATAACTGTCAGTTATTTACATGGCGCCACTCGGCGGCCTGCTGCCCCCCCCCCCCCCCCCTCACAGTGGACCAGAATCTTGAAAACGTTGCGAAAAAAGGAAAAGAAGTTTATAGATGGGAATTATGGACTGTCAGGTGGGCTGTAGCAATGCCGGCACAACTGAGTGCCGACTGTGGCGACAACCAGATGTTAATTTGTTCGGTTGTATCTACATCTACGTCTGCATACATACTCTGCAAATCACCACTCAAAACTTTTCTCTACCGTTCCATTCTGTAATAGCGCGCGGGAAGAAAGAACACCTACATCGTTCCGTTTTCGATCTGATTTCTCTTCTTTTATTGGGATGGTCATGTCTCCCTAAGTAGGTGGGTGCTAGCAAAAAATTTTCACATTCAGAAGTAAAAGGCGGTGCTTGAAACTTCGCAAGCAGATCACGCCGAAATGAATAACGTCTTTCTTTTAATGATTTCCACCCCAATTCGTGCAACATTTGTGTGACGCTCCCCCCCTCCCGGCAACGTGATAAAACAAAACGAGCTGCCCTTTTCTGAACCTTCTCAATGTCTTCCGTCAGTCCCACCTGGTGAGGGTCCCATAAGGGGCAACAGTACTCCAGGAGAGGACGCACAAGTGTGATGTAGGCAGTCTTTTTGGTGGAGCTGGTGCATCTTCGAAGCGTTCTGCCAATGAAACGTAACCTTTGGTTTGCCTTCCCCACAATATTTTCTGTGTTCTCTCCAGTCAAATTTGTTCGTAATTGTAACTCCTGGGTATTTGGTAGAATTTACTACCTTAAGGTTTGACTGATTTATCGCGTAATTGAAGTTCAGCGGATTTCTTTTAGTGGTCATGTGTATTACTTCTCACTTTTCTTTATTTAGTGTCAATTGCCAATTTTCGCACCATGTAGAAATTTTGTCTAAATCGCTTTGCAGTTGCTTTTGATCCTCTGTTGACTTCACTAACCGATAAACGACAGCATCATCTGCGAACAGTCTAAAGGAACTATTCAGATCGTCTCAGATTGACCTATAACGCTTCCCTGTGGAACGCCAGATATCACTTCTGTTTTACTTGATGACTTACCGTCAATTACAACGAATTGTGTCCTTTCTGATAGGAAATCGTGAATCCAATCGCACAATTTTGGAGATATTCCATAAGCACGCAATTTTATTAGAAGCCGCTTGTGGGGTACAGTATCAAAAGCCTTCCGGAAATCCAGAAATATGGAATCTCAGGTCAAATGGGGCTGTTACTGTTAGGGAGTTGTTGTTGAAGATAGTTATCTATGTTTTGTGCAACTCAAGCCAATACTTTCAATATGGAGCGTATTCCAGGAGGTATGTACTTAAAAAAATAACTTATATCAGTATTAAACCATCAATTATGCATGTTTATTTTTCAATTAAAGTACATCAGGAAAATGAACGAGAAAATTATAAAATGATCTTAAAAATAGAGAAAAGTTGCGAGTTCCACCATATTCCGCTTTCTTTTGTGCTGTGTCCGCAAGTATACATTATTACCTTTGTAAATTTAGCTTCAAATCCTGCTAGTAGTTGCTACTCTGGCTATGAGACACGTTTTAAGCGACACCTGCAGAATTAAGTAATTATGAGCTGCAGTTATAGAATTTAAATCATAATCGGTGCGTAGAAGCAGTGCAAAGACATAATTAGAAAAATGAATAGAAGTATGATATAGATGATTCTTTTTTTTTTTTTTTTTTTTTTTTTTAAATTTCAGTTTCATCTGATGCAGCGTATTCCAGAATTAGATTTTTTCTAATAACAAAAGAATATTTGTCAAACGATTTGGAGTTAGTCGTAGAACATTTGGGAAAGTTATTGACAGAAAAAAGTGGACATACTGTTACCATTCCTGATAATATGAGGCGTACCATATCATTTCTGTTGACAAAGTTAGGCAGGAATTATGAAAAAGCAAGTCGACGACAAGATTATTTTTTTCAAAAAGAACAAAACCTGGTTAAATAAAATATTATATATTCCGATTGATGACAAACCTTCAAGTGTCACTAAATCAACAGGCCGTCCTGCTGCAAAATTTGAACATTATCCGCAAGATCCAAAAGGAAGAGAACTGAGGACATTCGTACAGAGTTCAGTCCTGTAGAATTATCGTTCCCTGTGCAAATGAGTCTTCGAGCTTCGAGGCAGCCAGACGCTGCGAATATTGTAAAAGACGTCACTCAGTCAAACCCATCCAGGCGAAAAAATACAAGGCAGGCTTGCGATTGTCAGCATTATCGCCATCCTCGTATGATGCTAAGAGCGCAGTTTTCAGTATTCATAGCCCATTCTCGTATTTTATGTTTGTTTTGACTGCTAAGATAATCTAGTATGACATTTGTAATTTTATTGAAAGGGACTGCTGCTGTTTTCAGCCAGATATATTTTATTTAATGTTGTTGAATAACCTGTTTCAATACCTTTTTAAGAATTATGATGGTCCTGGGCCGAAACTAGTCGATTTTAAGGATTTAATAAAACAGCTGATGTTTAAAGATGCATTTTATTAAATACAGGACGGCTGTTGACACTCACCTTACCAAAACTTTGAAACAATTTTGTCCAGTTAGAATTTTAAATAAATTAATTGATAAGCTCCGTGTGTGAGATTGTTAAGTCTTGGTATTAATGATACTTTCCATGCCTTAATCGATGCTGGTTGGTTTTAACCGTAAATCAGTTTCTACGACATGTACGATCGCATAAGAAATTACTTGCGGATCCCATTAATTCCTTCAAAGACATATTTGTATGATTTCGAGACTCTTTTCCGATTCAAAATAAGCAAATCAAATGTTTGTGTATACTATGGAGCCAGACCAATCTGATTATCGGTCCTTAGAATTTCAAACTCCTTAAACTGACTTAAATCTATCTCAACACACACGTCGATGAACGTAACTCCAGCGCGAACGACAGCAGAATCACAGACATAGTGGCTAGAATGCCCTACCAGCTGTTATTATTATTATTATTATTATTATTATTAACTTTAGCGCAATGCTAAGCCTCTAAATGAAAAGATTATGATAGCATCTCAAAGATTTAAATAAGATAGCTAATGACATTAAGTAATGAAAATTGAATTCTTACTGCCCCTGAAAGCCATTACACATTCAATTAGACTGGGTACACTGGTGTAGCCACTTAGTAACGCAGTAATTTCATCTTAGAAACTTATCTACATCTACAATAATGGCGCTGTATTAGGAAATCGTGTCACTTTACAAGCTCCGTAATAGTAATGGGAAAGGGCGGAAGTGTAGACGACGGCCGGAGGCGTGGCGGCAGTTCCCGCGGTAATGAAATACGTGACTGCTAGGCGCCCTCTGCATTAATTGCGGAGGGAGCGCCTGCGGGCAGGCAGCCCATCTGGCAGTGGCGTGAGGCGGGTTGCATCCGGCGGCTCCGCAGGCGCGCGGTCTTCCGCGGAATAATAGCGGCTGCTGCTGCATAATGGAAAGAGGGGGTGGTTAGGGGGTGGAGTCTACTGCAGTTTCCTGCAGCCATCACGTCTCCGATGCGCTGCCTCTCCCCTGTCTCCCACCTGCCTGTGTCCGTGAACCACTAGGATAGGTCTTGTTTCTTGCAGAAAATCCAAAGAAATTCTAGTCATATGTAAAGTACACTAGCGGCAAAACACAAACAATACCTTCACTGCTCGATAGCAACGGTAATACTACCAATGACAGCACTGCTAAGGCAGAATTAATAAACATAGCTTTCCGAAATTCGTTCACCAAAGAAGACGAGTGAACACTCCAGAATTCAATCCAAGAACAGCTGCCAGCATGAGAAACATAGAAGTGGATGTTCCTGGAGTAGTAAAACAACTTAAGTCACTAAACAAAAACAAATCTTCCGGGCCAGATTGTATACTAACTAGATTCCTCTCAGAGTATGCTGACGCAATAGCTCCGTACTTAGCTATAATATACAACAGATCACTCAGCGAAAGATCCGTACCCAAAGACTGCAAAGTTGCCCAAGTTACTCCAATATTCAAGAAAGGCAATAGGAGTGATCCCCAAAATTACAGACCCATCTCATTGATGTCGATTTGCAGTAGGATTTTGGAACATATACTTTGTTCGAACATTATCATCTATCTCGAAAAGAACGACCTATTAACCAATAGTCAACAGAAAGTATCGCTCTTGCGAAACACAGCTTGCCCTTTATTCACATGAAGTGTTAAGTGCCATCGCAAGGGATCTCAAATCGATTCCGTATTTCTAGATTTCCAAAAGGCTTTTGACACTGTACCCCACAAGCGGCTTCTAATGAAAGTGCGTGCTTGTGGAATATCTCCCCCAATTGTGCGATTGGATTCACGATTTTCTATCAGAAAGGACACAGTTCCTTGTAACTGACGGTAAGTCATCGAGTAAAACAGAAGTGATATCTGGCGTTCCACAGGGAAGCGTTATAGGTCCCCTACTCTTCGTTTTGTTTATAAACGATTTAGGAGACAATCTAAATAGCTTCCTTAGACTGTTCGCGGATGATGCTGTCGTTTATCGGTTAGTGAAATCAACAGAGGATCAAAAGCAACTGAAAATCGGTTTAGACAAAATTCTACATGGTGCGAAAATTAGCAATTGACACTAAATAAAAAAAAGTGACTAAAAGAAATCCACTGAACTTCAATTACGCGATAAATCAGTCTAACCTTAAGGTCGTACATTCTACTAAATACCTAGGAGTTACAATTACGAACAACGTAGACTGGAGAGAACGCATAGTCGCGGTGCAGTAGCCGAGTGGTCTAAAGCGTCTCGCTGCAAAGGGCGCGGTTGCTCGCAGTGGAGGTTCGAGTCCTCCCTGGGGCATGGGTGTGTGTGTTTGTCCGTAGGTTAGTTTAACTTAGTTTAAGTAGTTTGTAAGCTACGGACTGATGACCACGCAGTTTCGTCTAATAGATTTACAAACATTTGAACATTTTTGAGAACGCATAGAAAACATTGTGGGGAAGGCGAACCAATGATTACGTTTCATTGGCAGAACGCTTCGAAGATGCACCAGCTCCACCAAAGAGACCGCCTACATCACACTTGGAGTACTGTTGCCCCTTGTGGGACCCTCACCAGGTGGGACTGACGGAAGACATTGAGAAGGTTCAGAAAAGGGCAGCTCTTTTGTATTATCACGTTACCGGGAGGGGGGGAGCGACAAACAAATGTTGCACGAATTAGGGTTGAAAACATTAAAAGAAAGACGATATTCATTGCGGCGTGATCTGTTTGCGAAGTTTCAATCACCGACTTTTAATTCTGAATGTGAACATATTTTGCTGGCACCCACCTACTTAGGGAGACATGACCAATAAAATAAGAGAAATCAGATCGAAAACGGAACGATTTAGGTGTTCTTTCTTCCCGTGCGCTATTAGAGAATGGAACGGTAAAGAAAAGTTATGAAAGTGGTCACTGAACCCTCTACAGGCACTTAAGTGTGATATGCGGAGTATCTATGTAGATGTAAATGTATCTGAGCCGGTTATAACCTTGAGGCGTGTGATTCGACAAGAGTGTGTTTCCAGCATCAACAGTGTGTAGCAGGTGTCTCACATTAAAGCTCATAGCTCCAGAACGGCCAGTCGTGGAGTACCCTGAGACGATAAAAGTGATGGGGCAGGACATGCACAGATGTGGCTGACCGTGGTATCGTGTGCACAAGGTAAAAGAGCACAGAGCATTCGCAGAGCGGTTGTTAGTGCTCGGTAGATTCATGCGAAAAGCTTTCCAACATAAAGCTACGCAGTGGGAAATAACACAAATAACGCAACTTTAGTTAAGAGAGTGCCGAAAATACCAAATTCGAGGCGTTACTTTACAGGCAACACGGTGCGTAGACTTCTCAGTGCAGACAGACAAGCGACACTGCTTGAAATAATCGTAGAAATCAATGTTTGGTCTACCACGAAAGTAAACAGGCGATATCGACGAATCTTGGCGTTAAAACACCGACTTTGCTGCTTTAGTAGCAGCTTGGCATGTGTGCAGCAATTGCGCTGGGCTCCTGACCAGAAGACGCGAAAACGTTGGCTTGCTCAGGAGAGTCCTGAGTCGAGCAGCATACTGGTTCCTCCTACGTATATCTCGCGAAGCAACCACGAGGATAAAATGAGAGTTTTGATCAGGAGAGATTTAGCAGCATTAAAATACCGGGTGATCAAAAAGTCAGTATAAATTTGAAAACTTAATCAGTTCTACAAGATTATAGTATAGGAGGAAAACTTCTGCAGGCAATTAAAGGGCTAGACGTAGACTGCCAGGCAGCAGTTAGAGTAGATGGCAAATTAAGCTCATGGTAGTTTTAGGGGTGCGACAATGCTGTAACCTGTCACCACTGTTGTTCATACTACTCATGGATCATATGCTGGAAACAGCAGACTGGCAGTGCGGGATTAGAATAGATGAAATCAAAATAAGCAGTATCGCATATGCGGTTGACATAGTTGTAATGGCATATTCGATTGAAAGGTTGCAAACTAATATTTCAGAGCTCGATCAGAGGTGTAAAAACTATGATATGAAGATCAGCATCTCCAAAACGAAAGTAATGTCTGCGGGAAAGAGATTTAAATAGATTGAGTGCCAAATTGGAGGAACAAAGTTAGAACAGGTAGACAGTTTCAAGTACCTGGGATGTATTTTCTCACAGGATAGCAACATAGTGAAAGAACTGGAATCGAGGTGCAGGAAAGCTAATGCAGTGGGTGCTCAGCTAAGATCTACTCTCTTCTGCAAGAAGGAATTAAATACCAAGATGAAGCTAGCAGTGCACCGCTCTATCTTACCACCAACTTTGTTGTATGGAAGTGGAAGTTGGGTGGATACAGGTTACCTTATTCACAAGGTAGAGGCTACAGATATGAAAGTATCAAGAATTATTGCAGGTACTAATAGATGGGAACAATGGCAGGAGGGTGTCCATGAACACCATAAATGAAGCAGTTAGAGCGAACAGACTGAGATGGTGCGGTCATGTTACACGCATGGGAGAAGCAAGGTTACCTAAGAGACTCATGAGCTCGGCAGCGGAGGGTAAGAGGAGTCGAGGTAGACCAAGAAGAAAGTACTTAGATTCGGCGCAGAATGATTTTGAAGTAAAAGGCATAACATCAGACGAGAATCAATGTTAGCATTGAATAGGAGATCATGGAGGAATTTTATTAGAGGTACTATGCTCCAGACTGAACGCTGAAAGGCATAATCAGTCTCTAATGATGATGATGATGAATAAATCACGAAATAATGTAGATAGAAAGGTAAAAATTGACACACCTGCTTGGAATGACATTGAGGTTTATGCAGAATGGCGCTCTACCCCATATTGCTAGACGCGTGGAACGTCTCTTGCTAATGTCGTTTGGTGATGATCGTGTGCTCAGCCGCCACTTTCGTCATGCTTGGCCTCCCAGGTCCCCAGATCTCAGTACGTGCTATTACTGGCTTTGGGGTTACCTGAAGTATCAAGTGTATCGCGATCGACCGACATCTCTAGAGATGCTGAAAGACAACATCCGACGCCAATGCCTCACCATAACTCCGGACATGCTTTACAGTGCTGTTCGCAACATTATTCCTCGACTACAGCTATTTTTGAGGAATGTTGGTGAACGTATTAAGCATTTCCTGTAAAGAACATCACCTTTGCTTTGTCTTATTTTGTTATGCTAATTATTGCTTTTCTGATGAGATGATGCGCCAACTGTCGGTCATTTTTAAACTTTTTTTGTTCTAATAAAACCCCATGTCATTCTAAGCATGCGTGTCAATTTTACCTCTCTATCTACATTATTCCGTAATTTATTAAATTTTCAAATTTATACTGACTTTTTGATCACCCAGGACTTTATAAGATGCATCTTAAAACCGTCAGCTGTTTTCTTAAAAATCAACTAGTTTCGGTAGTAGACCATCATCGTGGATAAAAGGGTATTAAAACATATTACATAAAACTAAATCTGGCTGATAATAGCAGAAGTCAGTTGCACTAAAAAACAAAATTTTAGCATATTTAACAATCATATCAGTAATGCATATTGTGTAGGGGAGCTTTCATGAACCAAAGTATGTTCCCGTTAGCGTACTATCATTTGCCGAAACCTTGTTTGGATATGTGGAACTGTTCATGAAATGAATTAGGTGCACGTTTTACGTGATCCACTCTGTATAACGTGGTGTTGGTTCGTTCGTAAATCTATCGGACTAAACTGCTTGGTCATCAGTCCGTTGCTTACAAACGACGTAAACTAAGATATACTAACATAAGGACAACACAGACACCCATGCCCCAGGGAGGACTCGAACCTCCGACGGCGAGCAAGCGTGCGCTCCGCAGCGAGGTGCCTTATATCGCTCGGCTACTCCACCGCGGAGCAGTGTTGGAATTAACGAGGGAGATGGCGTGGGAGGGGAGGAGGAGGTTACCCTGTGATTAAACAATCTCTGTAGCCCATCAAATAAGAATTACATTCCTTTAGCTAAGTATTTTCGTAGAAAATGAACAAAAATACGTGCACTTTTTAAAAAAATTACCATTAGATATTAAAATTGTGAATGTATTCGAACACAATGGAAAAATAATAAAATTTGTCCCCACAGCTTTCGAAACACCTACCGTAGGGCTAAAAGGCAAGAGCGCTACCACCTGATTTACACCTACAGATGCTGCAGTTATTTTAATGACTGGTACCTACGCTTGCTTGCAAAACGTCAAGTCGATTTTCTCGAGAATTTTTGATAGTTGCGTCGAACTGTTTTGACTGATTGTTATTTGAGTTCTGAACTTCACGTACCATAAACATCAAAAAAATTCTAAAATCCTACGACAATGTGGTTCTCCTTGTCAGTACTAAAAAATGTTCAAATGTTTGTAGAGCTTATGGGACTTAACTACGGGGTCATCAGTCCCTAAACTTAGAAATTACTTATGAACTAGCTAATACTAAGGACGGTACAAATATCTATGCCCGAGGGGGTTTCGAACCCCCGAACGTAGTAGCCGTGCAGACACTGGCGCGCCTCAGTCCCCTCGGCCACTGCGGCCGGCTTTGTCAGTACTACTTTGTTTTATGTAAACAGCACACCACTGGTCTTTAGCATAAAAAATAGATCATCTAGTTGTACACTGAAGTGTTGAACGTCATTGGACATGCCGAATATCGCGTCAGAGCCCCTCTTTCAAAAATGTTCAAATGTTTGTTAAGCTTATGGGACTTAACTACGGGGTCATCAGTCCCTAAACTTACAAACTACTTATCAGCTAGCTAACACTAAGGACGGCACAAATATCCATGCCCGAGGGGGGATTCGAACCCCCGACCGTATTGGTCGTGCAGACCGTGACTGTAGCGCCTCAGTTTCCTCGGCCACCGCGGCCGGCAGCCCCTCTATCCTGGCGAGGAGCAGAAACTCCACTCAGCTAGTCGTGGAGTCCCGCGCTGCAGCCGACGCAGAATGTTGTGCACGCACTGACTTCTTTGTGATGTCTCATGAATATTCCGGCCTGGGAGACCAAGTGCTTCGCTGGAAGTCTGCACAGTATTCTTCAAACCGACAGTGAACAACTGTGGCCCAGTAGTCGCAAAGTCGTCCACACAGATCCCATCATCGTTAGGGAACATGATATCCTCGAATGGCTGCAGCTCTCCAAGCAACCGAGTTCAACCACTTGCAGTCAGTGCTCGCTTCAGTTGCGGCAGAGCAGCCAGTTCTGTTGTAAGTCCAAAAATTGACAGGTGTTCGTAACTGTCTTTCAGAATTACACAGTCATACTGCTGTTTCCTATCACTATTCAATTGTTTAATTAGGCCGTTATTTATCTGCACATGTTATTGTACTGCTTCGCTATACGCATCTGACTCCTTCACTGAAAATACTACTATCCAACCCCACGTGATAAAAATATCCGGTGGATATTGTGGTGCACACAGGAACAGCTTAAATGTGTTGAAAAATCTGTGTGTCCGCGATATATAGTTCCTGTGTGCACCACAATATCCACCAGATATTTTTATCACGTGGGGTTGCATAGTAGTATTTTCAGTGAAGGAGTCAGATGCGTATAGCGAAGCAGTACAATAACATGTGCAGATAATTAACGGCCTAATTAAGCAAAATGAATAGTGACAGTAAACAGCAGTATGACTGTGTAATTACACATATATGTATATAATATTTTTTCTGAACGTAATTGTTCAACTTAGATTACTGTTTGGAATTAATTAATTTTGCCCATTTGTTGTACTATAGCAATTATGGTAGATATATATATATACTGTTGGCGTTAATTACTCTAATCAGTCTTGTTATTAATTAAGCTTATCTAGCACTGACTTATTATCTCAATGTGAGCTGTGTGACTGCTACTCTGAAAATGCCTCTGACTCTTTTACTGTGCGCATGACTCTAATTTTTCAGTCTATAATGTTAACTGCCATTAATATTTTAGGTCAAAAATAACGAGAAATACGTTGAAAAAACACTCATGTATCTTTCTTTACTTCAGTACATTCCTAGTCTATATAACACTAACAGACATCCAAACAATAATTCTAGTAAATGAATTCACTTGTTCTGCGTGGCAACACAGATTTACACCAAAGTTTTCAATACATTTCATCGAATGATCATGCTTTTGTGAGTGGGTCAATTCCGCGATCCACCTTCGTCTACGTCACAGACACGTTACGATTCCTTTTTTAACACGTGTGACGAGATTGCATACGTACAACGCGAACACCGAGTCTGACACGTGCAAACAAAAAAATGTTCCAATGTTTGTTAAGCTTATGGAACTTAACTACGGGGTCATCAGTCCCTAAACTTACAAACTACTTATGGAATACTTTCGAACTAGGATGGCACAAATATCCATACCCGAGGGGGGATTCGAACCCCCGACCGCAGTGGCCGTGCTGACCGTGACTGGAGCGCCTCAGTGACCTCGGCCACCGCGGCCGGCACGTGCAAACACTTTTCTGACATACGGCACTCCCGCACTTTCAAAATAAACATTCAGATCCAATGTCGCTTCTTCTTTCCTTATGCTAGTTAACAGTTCACACGCGCAATAGAGCGCGCTGTTGACATTGTTTTGTTTTCTCGTACACAAAACCTTTGCTTAACACTAGAATTGGGTCATTTTTGACGAGAGACCTACCATATTCTTCGTAGGAACAAACCCTTTGGTGACTTTTAATCATTTGTTGTTGCTGTTATGGCTTTCAGTCCGCAGACTGGTTTGATGCAGCTCTCCACCCTACTCTATCCTGAGCAAGCCTTTTCATCTCCTAATAAGAACGGCAACCCACATCTGTCTGAATCTGTTTAATATATGCGTCTCTTGATCTCCCTCTGCGATTTTTACCCCACACACTTCCCTCCAATGATAAATTTACGATTCCTCGATGTCTAAGAATGTGTCCTACCAAGCGATCCCTTCTTTTAGTCAACGTATGCCAAAATTTTCTTTTCTCTCCAATTCTATTCAGTGCCTCTTCATTAGTTAGGCGATCTACCCACCTAATTTTCAGCATTCTTCTGTAGCATCGCATTTCAAAAGCCTCTATTCTCTTCCAGTCCGCACTGTTTATCGTCCATGTTTCACTCCCGTATACGGCAATACTCCAGACACATGCTTTCAAAAAAGACTTCCTTACACTTAAATCAATATTCGATGTAAGCAAATTTCTCATTTTCAAAAGCGCTTTTCTTCCCATTGCCATTCTGCATTTTATATCCTCTGTACTGCGACAGTCATGTGTTATTTTACTACTCAAGTAACCAAGTCATCTATCACCTTCATTGTTTCGTTACCTAATCTAATTCCTTAAGCATCGCTTGATTTTCTGAGACCGCATTCCATTATCTTTGTTTTGCTCTTGTTAATGTTCATGTTATATGCTCTCTTCAACAAACTGTCCATTTCATTCAACTGCTCTGCCAGGTCCTTTCCTGTCTCTGATGGGATTACAATGTCATCAGCAAAACGCAATGTATTTATTTGTCCTTGCTTCCCTTCGCCGCCTGCTCAATGTACAAATTGAATGACATCGGAGAAAGGCTACAACCCTGTCTTACTCCCTTCCCAACTAATGCTTCCCTTTCATGCCCTTCATTTATAAAGTTGTATTACTCACCAAAATTTCATCCCTCTCGGCCACCTAGAAGTACGAGAAATTTATCTGCTATACCAGTAGTACCATATGGGTCACTTTTTACCCATACACAGTTTAACACAATCTGTTATCATCAACGCCAGTTTTTAGACAGGAAATAATTTCTGGACGTGTTTCGGCGTTTTTCACGAGATGTTTGAGTGTGTTATGACATTTTAGAGCAAAAATAACGAGAAATACGAATAATTTGGAGGTCGGGTTAAGCCTTATATCAATCAATGCGGCTCTCCATTTTCTGTGGTTTGGCGCCATGCAGTGAGAAGTCACAGTATAAACACATCTCTCTCTAAGCGACTGCTAATAATTCTATGACACGACAGCAGATGTCAGGCGTTTCAGCGACGAAACAAAGCGAGGATTGTGGTAGTGAAACGAATGCAGAGGTTGGGGACGATTTTGCTCTAGTGTAAACTGCCGACTCAAGTGATTTAGTTGCATCAAATGATCGGCAAACAGAATCTGAAACATCTGACAGTGATCTAACTCTTGCAAAATGTAAACATGTAGCTTTCTACCAAAGTTTTTGAACTAGTAAGCACGCAGTCCACTGTGCGTCTTTCGTTGTTCTACTCTTCAGGTGTTATATTTATGTGTGTCCTTATTCTGAGTAACTTGCATACTGGATGTCAGGTTAATGACAGTACTGAAAAGAACTTTCCAGAAACTGTATAGGTTTATAATGAAACCAAGGGTGGAACTCGTATAGTTGACCAAATGGCAAGACATTATAATGTCCAAGCTGGCACCCACCGATGGTCTGTGCATGTCTTTTACAACATTCTTGACCTTACATTGATCGGTGTTCACACAGTTTTTAAGTTACGTACATGTAAGGAAACCTCACAGCGAAAATTAATTCTCAGAGTAGCAGTTGAGCTTCCTCTCCTCGGGCAAACTGCAGAGAGGAGCCAATCTCCCTTCGAAAGCATTTGGAACCGGAAATGGCTAAAATGGAAATAGAAGACATTGTCAAACTCATGTTTCCTGTAAACAACAACAGGGGAAAGAAACATCAAACTTATGTTTCAACTCAAACTAGTATGTGTGCAAAGGCTGTAAAAACAACACTGTTGTCCAATGTCTGAACTACAAGTCCCTCCCAGCTCAAAACATACTGTCAACTATTTGTTCGTAAATATTCCCACACACAATTACATACTGACTTCGTTTCTTCTCATATTTTTTATCTCTTGATTGCAATAAACAAAAAAAATATGTTGCATTTTAGACTTTCTTGCAAATGCTAGGTACCTATATGTCAGTAAAGGTAAAAATATTATTACTAGTCGCATACATTGTATGTTTTGACTCTGTTTCAATTTATCTATAAAGATAATCATTGTAAAATTATTTATTTACTTGTTTCAATGAAGTTTGATAGAAGACTGTAGAGTTTCTCCTGTAAAACGTAAAATGAAAATAACATTTATTTCAGGAAATTTATTTTTGACTGTGTACTATTCATTTTAGAGAGCAAATAATATTTTTCTTGTGTATTAGTCTTCTTGAATCTAATGTCAACATGTGGAAACCTAAAACACCACCCAATTATCAATACAATTATAGTTTCCTAGTGTGGGTCAAAAATGACCCACATGGTACTACTTGGGGTACAGAAAAATCCGGTACTTCTAGTGTAAAATGTCTTTTCACATGTAGAAACATAGCAAATACACCGTTCACAAAACATGTTAAATAAATGACAGGTAATTATAAAAACAGCCAAATACACAATACACAAAAATAAAAGGTCACAAAAATACATAAAAATATAAATGTTTACATTTTAGACAGTAGTAAGCGGATGTAAGGTCATCAACAGAGACCTTACGCCGTGTTGACAACTGGGCTTCATCAGGTCTGCGTTGCACCGCCTCTTTATGCTCAACATTCGACATAGTCGAGTAGGGGGACCGATATGTAAATGTTATATACAGTTCACGTATAAGAACGCCTAGAGCGCATATTTTACTTCATAGTTTATTACGTGATTAGTTTCGAACGTAAAATTAAAATTGTAAATCTGTATAAAAACTTTCGAAGGCACATGCATCTGGTGTACAGAGAACATAAAATACTCAACCTGTGTGCTGGTTACTGGGGTACCACTGACATGCTTGGAACATTAACTTGCGGATAACATATAATGTAGGATAGTACGTTCCATCAGTTAAAAATAGACAACGACTGTAGAGTACATGGTGCCATATGGTTGAGGTTGCCTGGAAAACATATCACATATATAGGTAGCTGTAACAAAGTATAAGCAATACACATGGCATGGTGAAGGCGGTTAACTACCTGTAGTGATAGCAGACAAACAATGTTTGAAAATCGGCCTTTCATTTGGCAGATGCAATGTTAGCCAGCACACATACAAATTACAACTGTGTACTACGAGAGCATGAGCACAACTCTCATGTCTTACATTGGTCATGTTTACAAGTTAAATCGTCACAGCGCAGCCAGCTCTAGTCAACCACAAGATTTATTAGTTCCACAGATATCAAAATACGACTTTTAAAAAACTTGTACAAACTGAATACAGATAATTGCACATACATTTTCGTTACTACACCATGAATAAAATGAAAAGTGTTCTACAATTGTACAATAAGTTACATAGTTGTAAATACAAAGCGTGTTATACGATTAGCAATGACACTGCTTTACAATTATTTACATTTGCAGAAATTGAACATTTGAGTGTAACAATGGGGCATTAGGATGAGGGTGATACAACAAGGCCTTACACCAATTACTTATGTTAATAATATGGTTAATCATGTCTGTACAGTGTGAGTCTGAATGATGACTGATCAAGTGATCATAATCATAAACTGACAGACGGAATTAGAGTCATCCGTTTCATTTCCTTTCGTAACCTTTGGGTTTACGTATGCACGTTTCCTGGCAGAGCATAAAATTCAACGCAACATTGGTTATAAGGTATCCAACCGTTTAATCGGCATGTGGCTGTAGGTTACATTACGTAATGGCTGCAAGTATAGGTAATATAAGGTGATTGGTTATCTGACAGTGTTCAAGTCTAGGTTATTGGTGGGTCAATGACTGGGGTATAGGGTAGCTTCAGGTCTACTTTGAGAGGTGGCTACAGGCCGAAATTTTTGGCTATATAGTAGTCTTAGGTCTAGGTTGACAGGTAGCCTCAGGTCTGGGTTGTTGGTAGCTCAATCTCTGGGTGTAAGGTGCCTTCAAATCTACGTTGAGTGGTGGATATAGGTCTAGGTGGCTACATGTCTAAGTGGATATAGGTCTAGGTGACTACAGGTCTAGGTTATGTGACGTGGGCCGCGGTGGAGTAGCCGAGCGATCTAAAGCGTCTTGCTACGGAGCGCGTGGTTGTTCGCCGTGGAGGTTCTAGTCATCCCTGCGGCATGGGTGTGTGTCCTTAGGTTCGTTTACCTAGGTTTAAGTAGTTTGTAAGCTACGGACTGATGATCATGCAGTTTGGTCCGATAGATTTACAAACATTTAAACATTTTTTTATGTGACGTGTACGTTTGAGTAAAATATGCGATCTAGGCGTTCTTATATATGAAGTCTATATAGCCTCTTTATGCCTCTTGTAAGCGACGTTACCGCCGTATCTACCTGTGCCGATGTCTGTCACGAGACGTTTGCCACTCCAGTGTATGTTCCAGACTTGAGCGACGGAAACAGCGCGACCAGCTCTGAGCTCTTGCCGCAGAATGCCGTGACAGCCAGTGTTTCTGCCGCAGGACCCGCGCTTCAACAGCGAGATCGACCTGCGGACGGGCTACAAGACGAACCTCATCCTGTCGATGCCCATCTGCAACTACGAGGGCGACGTCATCGGCGTCGCGCAGATCATCAACAAGACCAACGGCACGCAGGAGTTCACGCCCCGAGACGTCGAGGTGAGCAGGCCTACTGCATAGTCATCCAGTCACCAGCACTGCGAGCTCACTGTGTACCACATGGCAGCGAACACAAAGGCAATGGATACGACACTAACATCAGACCTTGGTACAACTTCACTACATCGCCAACTTACCACCCTCACTCCCACACTAGCACACTACCCTTCTTTCTCCTTCTTTCTCACACTAGCACACTACCCTTCTTTCTCCTTCTTGTTCTCGACGGCGAGTGTTCATCAGAGACGAGTATATCGTCAGGCGTGCCCACGGGAGTGTGATAGGACCGCTATTATTTTCTATCTATACAAATGATCTGATGGACAGAGTAAGTTGTAATTTGCGGCTGTTTGCTGATGATGCTGTTGTCTATGGAAGGGCGTCGCCTTTAACTGACTGTAACAGCATACAGGACGACTTACACAAAATTTCTAGTTGGTGCGAAGAATGGCAGCTACTCTCAATGTAGAAAAAATGTAAGTTGTTGCGCATGGGTAGGAAAAACAATCCCATAATGTTCGAATACAGCATTAGTAGTGAGCTTCATGATACTGTCTTGATGCAGTCGCGTCGTTCAAATATCGAGGCGTAACATTGCAGCGCGATATGAAATGGAACGAACATGTAAGGACAGTTGTGAGTAAGGCAGACAGCCGACATTAGTTTATTGGGAGAATTTTGGGACAATGCACTTCATCTGTAAAGGAGACCGCGTATAAAACGCTTGTGCAAGCACGTCTCGAGTATTGCTCAAGTGTTTGGGACCCGCAGCAGATCAGTTTAAAGGAAGACACAGAGGCAGTTCAGAGGCGAGCAGCTAGGTTTGTTACTGGTAGATTCGACCAATGCGCGAGTCTCACGGAAATGCTCCGGCAACTCAATTGGGGATCGCTGGAAGAAATACGACGTTCTTTTCGTGAATTTCTGTTGAGTAAATTTAGAGGGCCGGAATTTGAAGCTGAGTGTAGTACGATCTTGCTGCTATCTACTTAAATTTCGCGTAGTGGTCACAAAGACAAGATAAAAGAAATTAGAGCTCTTACGGAGGCATATCGGAATTCTTCTTTTCCTCGTTCTATTTAGGAGTGGAATAGAAAAGGAAATGCCTGGTAGTGGTGTAGTGTACCCTCCGCCACGCACCTTACAGTGGATTGCGGAGTATGCATATAGATGTAGAAGTACGCAGTGTGTTGCCTAGTTTTAGCAAACAAACTATGCACGCTAGGGTACTGCTGGAAACTTCCGACGAGCGTCACACTTCGACTAAAACTATCCACCTAAGTGCCGACATAAAGTCTTAGACTGATCATACTTGTTGTCCCTTCTTCTTCAAATGACAGCTCAGGTTGTCACCGGTTCGATAACGCTGCACATACTTTCAGATATGGAACGTTGCAAGTAACTTCGTTGTTAAGTACCGGGTGATAAAAAAGTCAGTAAAAATTTGAAAACTTAATAAATCACGGAATAATGTAGATAGAGAGGTAGAAATTCATACACATGTTTGGAATGACATGGGGTTTTATAAGAACAAAGAAAACCGAAGTTCAAAAAAGTGTCTGACAGATGGCGCTGGACAGCAAAACGTCAGTGACTGTGAGTGAAAATCGCGTATAAAAGGAGCTGTAATGAGAGAGAGAATCAGATGTACCAGCACTCGCAGCATTGTGACGTTACCTGAAAAGGCGCTTTTAGTGAAGCTGTATTATCAGAATGCAGAAAGTGCTAGTTCAGCGTTACAATCATATCGCCATAGGAAAGGGGTTCGAACGGGTAAAGGTCTGTTGACAAATGCAGCTATGGCGAGAATGATTTCAAAGTTCGAAGCCACGGATTGTTCAGACGATAGACCTCGTAGTGGCCGACCGGGCACAAGGCGTAATGCTGCTGAGGCAGTTCAGGAAGAAATGGAGACTGCAGCGGGTTCGTCTATGCACGGGGAAGTCAGCGCTCGTGCTGTCGCACGTCGCACCGGCATTCCATACACTACTGTTTGGTTGGCACTTAGTCGTGCCGTCCGATGTTATCCTTACAAAATCCATCGGCATCATGAACTGTTACCTGACGATTTAGTGAAGCGGAGAGCATTTGTGGTGTGGACTTTTCAAAAGATGGCGGAAGATGACGATTGGTTGAGTAACATGTTGTGGACCGATAAAGCTCATTTCACGATCCGAGGGTCTGTCAACGCCAATAACTGCAGAATTTGGGCTACCGAAAATCCTAGAACTGTCGTGGAAACTCCATTGCACGACGAGAAAGTCACAGTGTGGGTTGGATTTACCACATCTACCGTTATCGGGCCTTTTTTTTAGAGGACCTGCATGATTCTGGTTTAGTAACTGCTATCGTTACGGGTGAGAGGTTAGCTGATATGTTACAGAATCGCGTCATCCCCAGCCTGGCTGATAAACACCTGCTGGAACGTACGATTTTTATTCAGGATGGCGCTCCACCCCATATTGCTAGACGCTTGAAAGATCTCTTGCACGCGTCGTTTGGTGATGATCGTGTGCTCAGCCGCCACTTTCGTCATGCTTGGCCTCCCAGGTCCGCAGACCTCAGTCCGTGCGATTATTGGCTTTGGGGTTACATGAAGTCGCGAGTGTATCGTGATCGACCGACATCTCAAGGGATGCTGAAAGACAACAACCGACGCCAATGCATCACCATAACCCCGGACATGCTTTACAGTGCTGTTCACAACATTATTCCTGGACTACAGCAATTGTTGAGGAATGATGGTGAACATAGGGCCTATTCAGCATTTTCTGTAAAGAACATCATCTTTGCTTTGTCTTAATTTGTTAAGCTAATTATTGTTTTTCTGATCATATGAAGAGACATCTGTTGGACATGTTTTGAACTTTCTTTTTGTTCTAATAAAACCCCATGTCATTCCAAACATGTATGTCAATTTTTACATCTCTATCTACATTATTCCGAGATTTATTAAGTTTTCAAATTTAAAAAATGTTCAAATGTTTGTAGAGCTTATGGGACTTAACTACGGGGTCATCAGTCCCTAAACTTACAAACTACTTATGAACAACTTAATACTAAGGACGGCACAAATAGCCATGCCCGAGGGGGTATTCGAACATCCGACCGTAGCGGCCGTGCAGACCGTGACTGGAGCGCCTTAGTCCCCTCGGCCACCGCGGCCGGCTTTTCAAATTTATACTGACTTTTTGATCACCCAGTAAAACATCGATGTCAGTCGATGCCACTTCTTCAGCTGTGCAGTAATCCACTCGTGCAACTCCTTCACTTCTTAGATTTCACAAATATGTCTCACTTTTCACTAATAATCACAGTTACTTTTCAGACAAATCCATTTGATTTTTATTGAACTTAATCTCATTCTTATTATTATCATAAGCGCACTAATGGTATATTTTTGTAAGAAAACTGCGCTTCCAGCTGTCGCTATGTAACGGTTTGCATTCCGTGATGAGTCTTCTTGCTTGTGAGCACCAGCCACGTGTTATATCTCTTTCGCCCAAACATAACTTCCTGACGATCCGTCCCACGGTTGTGAGCTTTAAATATTGACAGTTGTGCACAAGTTCAAATTCTCAAATGTTTGTAAAGGTTATGGCACTTAACTGCGGGGCCATCAGTCCCTAAACTTACAAACTACTTATGAACACCAGAGTGAAACTTTTCACTCTGCAGCGGAGTGTGCGCTGATATGAAACTTCCTTGCAGATTAAAATTGTGTGCCGTAACCGGGACTCGAACCTGGGACCTTTCCCTTTCGCGGACAAGCGATCTACTGACTGAGCTATCCCGACACGACTCACGATGCCGCCCTACAACTTTACTTCCGCCCGTACCTCGCAGAAAGTAGGAGGCGGAAGTAAAGTTGTGGGGCGGCTTCGTGAGGAAGTTTCTTACTTATGAACTAACTTATACTAAAGACATCAGAAACATCCATGCCCGAGGGGGGATTCGAACCGCCGACGGGAAACGGCCTCTCGAATCGTAGCGTAGCGCCTCAATGCGCTCGGCCGCTCCGCCGCGGCTGGGCACAAGTCCTATGACGGGTAAACCACCGCATTTTAACGATTACATCCACCTGATGATGTCGTTATACAACACGAAGTCGGTAGTTCCTGGATGGAAACGTAACCTTGACAGCTGAAAGTATTCTCTCAGATACGTCAGATTATGCAGATATTTTACTACATACTTAGACAGAAGAAACTAATATATGTATACTTAGTATTTATTGCCCATTAGTCGCAAGAAAGCTTTGTGATATGAAGAGCATGGTACGTACTTCTTTGCAAATGATATACGTAACATTTGAAGAAGGTATCAATGGATGTGTTGTTTCTGGTGGTGGAAATTGAGAGCTCCTTGTTCAGTAGGGCGTCCAATGATTCACGCTTGACGTCGATAAACTAAGTCCCATCACTTCTCCGCAAATCGGTATTTGTATGCAATTAGAAAACGACTCACAGTTCTAATTTCACAGGCATTTTAAATTAAGGCTGACGTTATAAACAAGCATTACAAAGTTCACGTCGGCAGCAGCGATCTGAAAATGACGTACACGTCTTCTCCTCGAGTCAGAGTAACTGCCGCGCATAACCGGAACTGCGATCGTAGCGCTGCCGCGGATAGAAATAGAAACGGAACTTACTTTGTGAACGGCCCTCGTATTTATAAAAGATCTAAAAGTAAAGTAAAGACAACATATTTTCTAGGGACAGGGTGGTGCCCTTAGACGAGCTTACAGAAGTCCACTGCAACACGGCGTCCGATATCAAAGTGCAGGACTGGGGAAAACAATTTTCTCCGGCGCCGAACGGCTGTGGATCAAATTACGGGCCGTCGCCTGCAGTCGCGGCTTGTTTACGTAAACCTCGCCCCTCGCGCGCTTCTCTTCACCTCTTCTGCGCCGCACTGGTTTCCCTTTCAGGTCCTCTTCCACTGCAGCGAAAACCTTAAAAGACACGTAGCTTTAAAGGTGCACGTCCTGCTGAAAAGAACTCGTGCACGTAAAAGGGTAACAGGAGAAGAAATAAAACTTACATGGTATAGACGGTATGTGACGTCATTTCAGTAATTACGAAATCTAGTCGAATTCATGCATGTCTTCACAACATAATGGCACAAATTATTGTAACAAAGCAGTCCTGCACCCTGTACACGTGTCCTGATTCAGTTGTGAGGGTTGCCAGAAATCCGTTGTATCGCCTCCTGTTTCATACATTGGACGAAGACTGAATTCACCCTTCAGTTGTGGATATATGCACTGCTGTTCATCTCCCCACATAGCGATTAGCGGGAGAATCTGTGACGGAAACTACTGCCCTGATAAACGCCTCGCTAGCTACAGTGTCGTCGCTAATGAGAGCGAAACACGGAAGAAGGTGACACGTCACTGACGAAGAGAAGTAGTGGGCGAAACCCGAAGATAAATGACAACCAGCGACTAGCATTACGAACGACTGTGACCAGACAGTGCAAAACTACCACGGCAAAAGTGACTCAAATAAACTGAACACTGTATTGGGTAATAGTGTATGGATAAAACTAGAAAGGCCGCAGTTTGACACTCATGGAAGGGTTGCAACTGCTAAACTCTTGGAAATGGAAGCCAACGCAAAGTTGCGAGTGGTTTGGTTCCGCGGCCATAAAACCGACACACTTGATGATGGAAGTATATGAATCACCGTTTACGTGGCTTCCTATAAACGACAATGTTTGCATATTGAAAACCCCAAAAGAGGCTTAAGATATGGCATGCCTGCTTGCTGCTGGCAACCATGGGGATTATCTACATCTACATACTTAGTCCGCCATCCACCCAAAGGTGCGTGACTGAGTACCACTACTAGTTACTTGCTTGCTTGTTCCACTCCCACATAGAGGGAGGGAAAAATGAATGCTTCCTTGCATCCGTACGAGCCCTGATCTCTCTAATCGTATCTTTGTGGTCTTTACGCGAAATGTAGGCTGGCAGCAACAGTGCTTCTCGAAAAGAACATCTCCCTTACAAGCGACTCCCAGTTGAGTTCCCGAAACATTTCGTAACACTCGCGCTATGATCGAATCTGCTAGTTACAAACCTAACTGCACGCCTCTGAACTGCTTCTATATCTTGCTTTAAACCGATCTGGTGGAGATCCCAAACACTTCAACAATATTCAAGACGCGTTCGTAAAAGCGTTTTATATGCTGTCTCCTTTACAGAGGAATCACAACTGTCGAAGTCAACAATTCGTCTTACCCCACGACTGTCCTTATATGCTCGTTCCATTTCATACCGCTGTCCAGCGTTACACCTAGATATGTAACTGACGCGACTTTATCACGCAACGATTGCTGTAATCGAACATTACGGAATTGTTTCTCCTACTCATCTGCATTACGTTACATTTTTCCTACATTCAGAGCTAGCTAACACTCTTCACACCACCTAGAAATTTGGTCATCCTGCATCCTACTACAGTCATTCAATGACGACACCCACTTGTAGGACACAGCATCATCGGCAAACAGCCCTAGATAGCAACTCTCTGTTCGTCAGATCATTTATATTGATAGAAAATAATAGCGGTCCTATCACACTTCTCTGGAGCACCCCTGACGATATCCTAGTTTCTGATGAGCAATCGCTATCGAGGACGACGTACTGGGTTACACTCGCATGTTTTGTTACCTATTCCATATACGCGTAGATTAGCAGTCTGTAGCGCGGTATCGTGTCAAACGCCTTTCCAAAATTAGGAAATATGCAGTCTTCCTGTTGTCCTTCATCCATAGCGCGAGATGCCATGAGAGAAAAGGGCAAGCTGAGTTTCGCACGATCGATGCTTCCTGTAGCCGTGCTGATGCATGTACAATAGCTTTCCCGTCTCAAGGAAGTTTACTGTACAAGAACTGAGAATATGTTCAAGAATTTTACAGCAAACCGATGTCAGTATTATAGCTCCGCAATTTCGTGAATCCGTTCTTTTGCCATTCTTATACACGGGAGTTACCTGTGGCATTCTCCAATCGCTTGGTACATTGCGCTGGATCAAAGATTCCCGACAAATGAAAGCTATGTAATGGTCCCATGCCGTCAAGTAGTTTTTGTAAAACCGGATTGGTACCCTGACGACTTGTTCGTTTTTAACTCTCTCAGCTGCTTAAACACCAGCTGTGCTAGCTATGTCCTCCATCCGTCATGGTTTGAAAATTTATATCGCTGTATACATTTCTATCATTGGCCTCACTGGTCGGGTAAGTGTCAAATCGTCCTCGACCATAAACTTCTTACCAAGACTAACATATTGCTAATATTATAATTATAAATTTATATGTCACGAGACTGTTTTGCTTCTCGAAAATGTCAAAGACATTAAAGGTGAAGCATTGAATTAAAGTTTGTGCTGCGCCCGGGAATCGTACCCGGACCTCCACGTTCAGTAGGCAGACGTCTTAACCACGTATTTTTCCCCCCTTGTTCTGCAGACGGATCTATGCTTTACGGTCGTTGATTCAGTACGTTCTTGATTGTTCGTTGAATGTTTGTGTCCACTTTTTTGATCACAGAGGGCGTTTAGCCCCCTGACCGGGCGCTAGACCACCGCAACAATAGCGATTAAAGCGCCTCGGAAAAGTCTAAGCACGACGTCCCTCCACGTGACAAACACTCACCCAGCTCCTGTGCTCCATGAAATATTGCCACAATTGCCAAGGTTCTCCATGCATCGCAATAGCACCTCGGCAGTGGACATATCGGAACATTCCTGCCTTTTACCGTAGGCTAAGGTGATATAAATGTCATTATAATTAGAAATTTATATACCCAGAGACTATTTTGCGTCTCGTAAATGTCAAAGACATTACAGTTGGAGGTAAAGCATTGAATTAAAAAACGTCACAGTAGCTGAATTAGAGTTTGTGACGTGGAGGGAAGTCTGACTATTCCGAATCACTTCCATCGCTAGTGTTGCGGGGGTCTAGTGGTTGAAGAGCTGCAGCAGTCTGCTTTAGGCAGCGGTGCGGTGAGGTTGACGTGTTTACGTCCCGCCGCGGAGTCTCGGGCGCGCGCGCGGCTGTTTACCGTTTGTGTTTCTCGCGAGTGACTACTTATTGACACGCAATGGAACACTCATACAGGAAGGCAACTATCAAGATCACTTTAACGCCTGGATACGCACGACCCAAAGCATTTGAAATCGAACGTTTTATAGAGGAAGAGCTAAAAATCGATCCCGAGTATGTGATTGGAATTCATTTCTCTATCACGAGCAGTGTGGTATATCTGAAATTGAGCAACGACACAGTATGTGACAAACTTGTACGTGACCATGCGGATGGACTAAAATTTAAACATGCCGATGGCAATGTTGGAGCAGTTTCGATCGACCACGCAGGAATCCGCACTATAAGAGTCTTTGAGCTGCCCTTCGAGGTTCCGGAACATGTAGTGGTCAATGCCTTACAACCGTATGGACGTGTTATCAGCCATGTTCACGAAAAATGGACCACATTTACGAAATACCCCGTGCTGAATGGGGTGCGACAAGTACGGATTGACCTTACAAAGCACGTTCCCTCTTACCTCACTATCGGAGGTTGCAGAGCCATAATTATATACGACGGTCAGCCCAAGACCTGTTCTGGCTGCGGCAAGGAGGGCCATCTACGTTCGAAATGCATCCAAAGGAGGATCACACAAGTTCCGGCGGGCGAAACTGCACCACCACCCACGACCGTTTCTATACCTCTTACCTACTCTGCCGTTACTCGACAAGATGTTCCATCGCACGATACTGAGTATCAAGTGGTGGATGATTCCACAGTAGAGGTGACACAAGATGATGACAACGCTGCCAAGATGACAGTCGTGGAACCCGCTCCGGACCAACCACAACAGACTAATGTGGCTACAACGGAGGCGTCTATGGACGTCGATCGGCTGGTGCCACCCACGGCCGCTTTTGTGCCCAATGCACCGGATGACCAAGCCTCTGCACAGGATGCGGATGCGGATGTACGACAACGCAAGCAGAGATCCCCCAAACGACGGAGGAAACGACGTCGCACACCATCAGATGATAGTTTCCTACGTACAGACCGGGCAGATGATGAGGACGCCACGATGGAGAGTACCGGAGCCTCTGACGACGAACAACATCACAAAGCTGAACTTGAGGACCCAGGACACACCAGTGAGACCATCTCGGACGTCCCGCAAGAAGTCCCACAACTTCGCACGATAAAGGAAAATACGGTGCCAGCGGCTGTGGCTGCAAAGTTCCGGACACAGGGCCCCTCTTGGACAAGTGAACTCGACGACGTCGATGAAATCCAGGCTCCGCTAACCACGGGCACCGCGGTTGCGTTGACACCGCCCACGGAGTCCCGTCATAACTAAAGTTTGCCGCTTCACTGGCACCACCGAAGGAGAACGCGCCAGCAATAACAATGCACGCTTACTATGCACGCCCAACAACGAGTAGGACAGCAACAAGCCTACCGCATAGCATCCATCAACACCAATAATATAAGGTCGCAAATCAAGACTACCCTCCTAAAGGATATGCTGCGCGCAGCAGACATAGACATCGCTCTATTACAAGAAGTATACGTCGACGACTTCCCATCTTTCTATGGCTACAACATCTTCATGTCACCAGCTTCAGACACTGGTAGCGGCGTAGCGATGCTCCTAAAGGAAGGTGTTGTAGCGGAGGATGTCATATACTTACCATCGGCACGAGGAATGGCTATTACAGTACTTGGAGTGCGCTTTATCAACATCTACGCACCGTCCGGCACGGACAAACGGAGAGAACGATCCCACTTCTTTGCCGAAGAAATAGCTCCGCTCTTTCTAGGGCGACACGCTGAATGCATCCTTGGCGGCGATTTCAACTGTGTGCTGTCGCCGAAGGACCAGTTCCCACACTATAATCCCTGTCCAGAATTGAGAACTTTAACACAGGAACTTCGGATGGTAGATACGTGGGAATATGTACATGGAGATCGAACCGGGTACACATACGTAACCAGCCATTCCGACAGCCGCATAGATCGCGTGTACGTTACGCGTTGCCTCCAACGTGACATCCATGACGCAGAGCTATGCCCAGCGGCCTTCACTGACCACTCGGTTTATATCGGCACGATCGGCCTCCAAAGGCAACAAGTGTGGCGAGGCCATGGAATATGGAAGATGAACGTGGCCCATCTTCAAGCTTCGGAGTGTCATCAAGTTATTGAAGAAGTTTGGAATAATTGCGTAAGGCGACGACGGACTTACCCTACGACATTAAGACGGTGGTTAGAATGCACAAAACCGGCGATACGGCGTGCATTCATTGCGTTGGGGCGCGAACAATCACGGTGGAAATGGCAAACTTTAAACTTTTATTTCACTATACTAAGAGAATGCACATATCAGGCCCCTTCACCGGAACGACAAATGATGGTTCAACGAGCTAAGGCTAAAATCGTCGCTCTTATGCGCTCTCATCTGGAAGGTGCAGCGGTCCGTGCGAGGACAATGGATCGTGTTGAGAGTGAACATCCATCGATGCACCATATTATTCAGGAACGTAAGCGACGTCGCAGGGGCCTAATACATACCGTTGACACTGATGATGGCTCCCATCTCACGTCACAAAATGACATAGCACGTGCCTTCGCCTTCGCCCGATTATACACCGCAGAAGAACTAGAGCGGGAGGCCCTCCACGAAGTCACTAACACGCTATTCGGGACTCTAGATCAAGCGATACTGCTGGAGGACATTACTGAGGACGAAGTGATCGATGCCATAGGCAAGGGCGCACTCAACAAGTCGCCAGGGCCTGACGGAATACCTTTGGAATTTTATCGGGATTTCCAACACTTGATTGCTCCCTATTGGACGGAAATTTGTCGCGAACTCATGTCTCCTGAAGAGCCACTTCCGCCAGCATTTGTAGAGGGCGTCATCATCCCAATACCTAAAACATCACGCAGCACAAGAATCGGAGAATATCGCCCCCTAACACTACTTAACTGTGATTTCAAGATTTTCACTCGACTGATGGCGACACGAATTAAAAAAGTTCTGCATCGCGTGGTGTCATCAGACCAGACATCCCTCGGCAGTGACAACAACATCCAGACGGCGCTTAGTGAATACCGCGATTCGATCGCACTGGCGAAAGCATGTCGTCTACGTGGAGCTCTGATTTCTATAGACTTCGATCGTGCTTTCGACAGAGTCAGCCACACCTACATTAAGGAACTGATGACGCAAATGAATTTCCCGCCGCCCTTCATAACTATAGTGATGCGACTACTACATGGGGCTCCTTCTAAAGTGCTTGTCAACGGACGATTGGTTGGACCCCTAACTATCCAGCGATCGATTCGACAAGGATGTCCTTTGTCCACGATCATATATGCCATGGCTCTTGAACCACTTCTCAGCGGCCTCCGCCAACGCCTGACAGGAATTACGATGCGTGGCTACACATTTCGTTGCAAATCATATGCCGACGACCTTATATTGGTGGTGAGAAACGGCAACGACGTTAACGCGGCTTTGGACTGGATCAATCGATACGGTGCCGCTACGGGTAGCCGTATGAATGTGGCCAAATCCGTCGCCTTGAATATAGGTACAGGACTACCTGCCGACTGCGTAGCCCCATTCCCGTTACGGGACAGGATCAAGTATTTGGGAATCGTCTTCACGAATGATGTACGACGATCGGTCGCGCTCAACTTCAAGAGGTTGCTCATAACCATACGAAATGGTGTCAAAGCGAACGCACTGCGGACATTAAATATGATTCAACGCGTCATTTATATAAATACATACTTGGCGTCGCGCATTCCACATTATGCACAGATTCTACTGATGCCAAAGATGATCGCCCGAAGCATACTGGCAGCGTTTGGATACTTTGTCAGCACGGGAGCCCTATTCAAGATCCGGTATGAGGCTCTGACATTACCAACTCTTAGAGGTGGCCTCGGACTTGTTCACGTTCACGATCGATCGGTGGCGCTATATATTAGCGCGACATTGAAAACATGGAGAAGACAGCACAAGAGTCTGTCAGGAATCTTGGTAGACGAACTGGCGCCAGCTTCTCGGCAAGCGCCGGTGATGGTGCAGAACATTTCTTCGCCGTTTCAACATATCAGAGAGTTTTTCCTTGAATATAGCTATATTATGACAGAACTCCCAATAAATAGATCTCCGACAGCGCGCGACATCTACCGGATACTTACGAGCAGGCGCCCCGCCAACCCTGTGGAAACACGGCACCCCACGATCCAGTGGCCGGTGGTATGGCGGACAGTTCATCATGCCACACTTGACACGGAAACAAGCACGACATGGTACATGTTGGTTAACGGTAAACAAGTTACTGGATCCCGCCTGCACGCCATCAATATGGTGAACTCTCCGTTATGCCAATTATGCCAGGTTCTAGACGACGATGCTCATCGTCTAATGTGCGGGCCCTCTGCGGAAGTATGGCGGCTGGTGACGCAGATGATTGGCTTTCTACTGCGCGTCGGACAGCAAAATATCGACCCAAAGATTGTCCTTTTTCCAGACAGAACGTATTACCCACGAACCAAAACGAACGCGGTGACGTGGATTCGAGCCCAGGCGGTGTATTATTTGCATCGGGACGGCGCGAAGCATGTGCCGGACTTCTGGAACCATTTACAAGAACAACATATGGCGCTGATACGGAACCCGAAGTATCAACAATATTTTTCTAATTTTCTGGGGAGTGCGTTACGAGATCCTCCAAGGAGCTGGAATGTCCCGGCTATGAGAAGCTGATATGATAACGATGAAGAGGCATATGATGAACATGATGAAACGGTTACCTCTTACAACAAAACGAGAAGACGTGCCTGGCGGCAGAAGCACTGGAGTCGACCGCCCGGAAACTCACTCCCCACAGAGAGTTTTCTTTACTTTACTGTTTTTAGTTTTTAGTTGTGCACGGACACGCTAAATCCGCTATATATATATATATATATATATATATATATATATATATATATATATATATATATAAACAAGAGAGAGATTACCCTAAAGGGGGTGACAGGCGCGTGGAAAATAATACAGAAGCTTTTATTTCCTTATTCAAATTTTCTATGTCTGCCAGGAAAAGGCTGTTTTATTTTGATGAAGTTTAAATAATAAAACAAAATAAAGAATGCATACATCCCAAAACCCACACCCCACTCCCTTAATAATAATAAGAAGAAGAAAAAAAAGGGGGGGGGACTAAGAAGGAAAAAAAAAGTGGTTAAGACGTCTGCCTACTGACCACGGGGATCCAGGTTCGATTCCCGGCCGTAGCACAAATTTTATTTCAATGTGTCACCTTGAACTTTAAATGTTGCGAACAATTACAGCCATATTAGAAAATGATAATGCTCGCTCCCCTCCCGCCTCCCCAACCACACACACACACACACACACACACACACACACACACACACACACAACGATAAAGGTTCAGTTGTGCTTTGTACAGCATTACAAAATGATCAGACCTCCCCTAGACAACACATTCACAACGTGTCAACATTACTGAATCGATATGGGCAATTTTAGAGCAGAGATATAGAACCAGGTTAACTGCTTCGACATCTTTCAAGTATTTGGTGAATGTGTTGCTGCCTGAATGGATGCCACTTCTTTGGTAACTATAAAGGCACCTTACGAGTCTCGCACTAAAGTTTCCGCTCCAGTTGTCACAATGTAAAAATGTCCGAACGACATGTTTCGAGCCTACATTAGCCCACTCCCAAGTTCTAAAAAGAAGAAAGCCAAGGAAAACGTAAATTAAAGCGAAAACACTAAAACCTTAAATGCGATCCACTGACAGTCGGCCGGCTGGGGCCGTGGCGAGCGGACGCGGCAGTGTTTACGTCCCTGCTGCTGTCGTCTGAGCGCTGTTTCCGGGTGAGTTTACGCTCTCGTAGCGGCCGCAATAACATGTTATTGTGTGAATCATGACTAGAACACGAACATGACTGAAGTACCAAGAAGAGATACTTTGAAGTTTGTATTTGATTGCAACTATGCACGACCGAAGTCATATGAAATTGAAGCATGGATTGAGGAATCACTGAAAAGTTCCTTTGGCGATATTATCGGTGCCCATCTCTCAATAGTTAGCAGTACTGTGTATATTAAGTTCAGAAGTCCGGAAATTTGTGACGAAATTGTGCAGTCCCGTGCTGGAAATCTTAAATTCAAGCACTGTGATGGGAACGTTGGTGAAGTTAAAGTGACGCACGCAGGGTTTGGTATTCGGACAGTCCGAATATTCGAACTACCATTTGAAGTTCCTGCAGAAGACATTAATGCCGCTTTGGCGAAATATGGAAAGGTCGTCAGCAATGTTGCTGAAAAATGGATGTCATTTAAAGTACCTGTTTTGAACGGTGTTCGGCAGGTGAAGATCGAATTAAAGACACATATTCCATCATATATTTCGATCTGTGGCTATAGGGCGATTATCATGTACGACGGTCAACCGCGTACTTGCTCTGGTTGCGGTTCAACTGGTCATGTTCGATCCCAATGTATTCAGAGAAGGGTGACACAGGTACCTACAGGCGAAACAGCGCCAGCTGACAGGATGACGACCCTCCCGATCTCTTATGTGGCTGCGGCCCGATTGCGCCCGAACACGCCGGAGCACCCTCATTTCAGTGAATCTTCCGGTACTACAGAAGGTGTTCAAGAGACGTCTATGGATATTCCCACCCAAGATAATTCTACCGAAGATGTGACAATGGAACACGATCAACCGGAGGGCACGAGATCGGCCGGCCTCCAGTACGGTGCTCCAGCCCAAGACGACGGAAAGCGTCCGAGTCCCAGTAGCGAACTGGAACCCGACCAAGTGGTAAACGAAGAACCAACTCCGGGAAAGGAAACCTGCTCCTCAGAAAATCAAACAGCAGTCTCTCTCAAGAAACACAAAAAACGAAGGATAGCCCATCAACACGCAGATAAGACAGTGCCAATATTGCCCGAGAAACTGACGGAAATAGGTCTCAATTTACCTGACACCCCATCAGCAAATTCCGATACGAAGCAGCAGAATGGTAGCAAACGGGTGTCGGAAATCTCCCCACCTAATATCAAGCCGAGGGACCATGAAGGTGTGGAAGACCCACCGTGATTACAACCCATCGGTAGGGAGAGGCCAAGTCAAACGGAAAACGGCACACAAAATAAGACTGCCTCAGTCCGTATACTGAACTGGGCAGATGACGGGGAAGATGTGACAATGGAGCAAGAAACGGGTAGAGCTGGGCCAACAACAGACGATATATCAGCCGCAACGGGAGAAGAATTATACGACCTGCCTCTCCAGTCCCGTCGGATGATACAGAGTACCGTTTCTAACAACCATTAATGCTTTTATCGACATCGTACCTCTGCGCCCTGGTTAGAGAGTGTAATTCTAACACTGAATGCCTGCGTTTCAGGATTACAAGGTAGCTACCGTAAATATAAACAAGATCATCTCACAACAGAAGATACACAGTCTTCGTGATTATTTATACAGCTGTGATGCTGATATCGCTCTGCTGCAAGAGGTAGACAGCGACTTTCACCCAGATATTCCGGGATACGAAGTACTCAGGAACACCACCCCAGGTAGTACTTCGGGAACTGCTCTCCTAACCGAAGAGGGTGTGATTGTATCGGATGTCGAGCGATTGGAAAATGGCAGAGGGACATCGTGTCTCATTAATGTAGTTAGATTCATAAATATATATGCCCCTTCCGGGAACCAAAATAGAACAAGTAGAGCCCAGTTCTTTGCCAGTGATTTACTGTATCTCCTCCGGCGAAATCGGGAGGACGTTGTAGTTGGAGGCGACTTTAATTGTGTCTTGAAGCACAAGGACCAATGGCCGAACTTTAATGGCTGTCCAACTCTTGCAGAAATGGTACACCAATTAGAACTAGAGGATACTTGGGAAATAATAAACGGCGACCAACGGTGTTTTACGTATCATACTGCGACAACTGCGAGTCGCCTGGATAGAATTTACGTCAGTAAAACCTTGCGGGGGACGGTATCTGCAACGGAAACGTGGCCACTGTACTTTTCAGATCATTCGGCATACCACTGCACCATTCGCATGACACGGCAGAAAACGTTCCGTGGCAGAACAGGATGGAAGTTAAACGTCGATATTCTCAAGGAGCAAGAGTTGAGAGAACGGATGCAAGAGGCCTGGCATTCCTGTTTACGTTGACAACGCACGTTCCCATCGGTACTGCTGTGGTGGTGCCACTGCGCAAAACCTAAATTAATCAGCGTTTTTAAGGCGTATAGTTATGAGAGGAACCGACTACAGAAAGAAACTTTTGAGTTTTACTTTCGATGTCTTCGTGAACTGTATTCTGATGTACCTATCACGCCGGAGAAGTTCATCCAAATTAAAAGGATTAAAGCAAAGTTATCCCTTCTGAAACGGAAACAAATGGAAGGAATTAAAATCCGTTCCAGAGATGATAATTGCACCTCCGACGAACATACGTCCCCCTTCCACCTCGGGAGAGAGAAGCGTCGCGCAAGACAAAAACTTATCACTCGTATAAAGAAAGAAGACGGTAATTTCGCAACGACTCAGGCTGAAATAAAAGAGTATATAACCGATTACTACCAGCGACTGTACTCAGCAGAGCTGGAGGATGAAGAAGCAATACGTACAATGAAAAGTTATCTTACAATGACACTTGCAGAGACCGACAGGGAATCATTAAGGTGTGACATCGCCGCGGAAGAGATTCAGGAGGCACTGAAAAAGGCTCAGCCTAATAAATCACCCGGAAATGATAGACTACCAATAGAATTTTACAAACAGTTTTGGTATCTCATGGAACGATGCTTTGTAAGCATGTGTAATGAAATCAAAGCGGGTCAGCAACCACCAGCAGGCTTCAATGACAGTGTAATAGTACTGATTCCGAAAGAACACCCACATGAAGATATCACTAAATTCCGTCCCATCTCTCTCCTGAACTCTGATTATAAGATTGTAGCCCGTGTCATAGCAGCTAGAATTAAAAATGTTCTAGCAAACATCATACATAACAGCCAGACAGCAGCAGTACCGGGACGCACTATTTTCAAGAGTCTAGCAGATTATAGGGAGATCATATCTTTCAGTGCCTTAACACGCCCTCAGGCAGCAATTTTAGCTTTAGACCAATCTAAGGCTTTTGACAGGGTTTCACATCGCTACCTGTTCGATGTCATGAATCATCTCGGATTTGGTGTACCTTTTATTACGATAATTCAAAATATGTACACTTCTGCCAGCTCTAAAATCATCGTCAATGGTCAGTTCACCCGTCAGATCCCTATCCAAAGGTCAGTCAGACAGGGGTGTCCTATGTCTATGCCCCTATACGTTATAGCAATTGAGCCTTTGATTAGAATGCTTAATTGCACGCTTCATGGTCTAACCCTCTATTCTACGACAATAAAATGCATGGCATTTGTGGACGATGTGGGTGTCATTGTACACTCAGAGCAGGACCTTCGAAACGTTACCTCTAATATGGCTGAATATGAACGAGCATCAGGTTCTACACTAAACTACAGGAAAACTCATCTCATGCCGATAGGGCGTGGATTTCGCACAGATGCCAACTGCCCATACAGAGTGTGCGATACCATGAAGGTGCTCGGGATAAAGATGAGCAGTTGTCCTCTGAAAACAACTGCAGGCAACTGGAAGGACCTTCTAGCCATGACGAGAGGCTACTTACAACACAACAAAGGACGTGAACAGGACTTGGTGCAGAAAGTACACTTCGTCAACACCAGAATCCTCTCGAAACTATGGTACATTGGACAGATAATACCTGTGGTAGACAGTGTTGCCAGGAAAATTATGTCGGCAATAGGTTGGTATATTTGGAGGGGAGATATATTCAAGGTGGGGATCAATGTAGTTACCCTTCCACCAGAAAAAGGAGGCCTTGGTCTCACCGATGTTTCATCTAAATGCAAGGCACTTCTGATAAGGCGCATTATTCAGCTGTGCCACAAATATCCGGATAGTGCGCTAAGTATGGGCATAAGGATATATAAGCCTCAGAGTATGCAAGTACCAATCCACCTTGGCGACACGCACTACAAGGTGAACCACATTAGGATGTTTCTGTTAGAAATTAGCTACCTCCGAATGAAATCGAGCGCCCCACTACATGAACTTACCACCGCCCAACTGTACCGCCTTATGAACGACAGTGAAAGGGCGAACCGAATGGAATTAAAATACCCCGATAAGGATTGGACTGTTTTATGGAAAAACATCAACAAAGTGCTCGATACGGATATAAGATCAACCTGGTATAAAATAGTGAATGAGACGATATCAACAAGAGAAAAACTTCACAAAATACATTTGTCCGTAACTGACGAATGCAGGGAGTGCCATCTCATCGACACCTTGCAACACAGATTTGTCTGTGGAGAAAATAAACTTATATGGGAATGGTGCAGGAAAATCCTGGCTTCAATATGCAGAACAGCACCGCAACACATTTCTCTCATGTCGTTACTGAAACCTGACAGCAATTACTACCCAATCAGCAAGAAAAACACGTGGACCTGGTTAGTAGGGCATACACTATACTACATAACCAGTGCACAAGACAAGGCCTTATACTCAGGCTACAGAGTGTACCTCGCTACAAGAGCCCAACTCTTGGAGAAGGGTGCTAACTACAGGAAAAGATTTGCGAATTACATCACGGCGCTACAAATATCGAGGATATGAAGGAAAAAAGAACAAACGGAAAAAAAGAAACGAGCAAAGGACGAAGAAAGACGAATGTGGAAATAAAGGGACGTGTGGCATCCATTATTCAAGGTTTGCCACCTTTTATCTATTACTGTTCATTTAGATCATTTTTCTTCAATTTCTTTAGAAGATGGTTTCGTTCACCTTCCCTAACCTCGACGTAGAGGGTTTGAGTTACCTTTCTTTTATATTTTCATTTTTATTTTCAAAAGACATTCTTCTCCATTACATAGAGAAAGACAAAGGAACTTGCTATCCCTGCACATGACCAGGACATGCGCGACCTTCGGTGACTGGCGCACTCAGGGCTAAGAGACGACAAGTTCAGAGAACGCACGATGACAAATGGGAAACCAGGAACACGAGACCAGGCGTACTGCTTGGGGAAACATAATACATCAAATATCGAGAAGACGAGCCTTGAGTGCTGTCGTTATGCTGAGGTTGAAGTATGGAGAAAATAAAAAGAACAGACATTAAACCCATGACTTAAGAAGTATTGCGGGGCAACGTTTCCAAGTTTCTTTCCCGAAGAAATCTTAAGTTTCCTTTGTAAATGTAAGTTTCTATGCAGTGACTTCACTGACGGAAAAAAGTTATGCACCTTCTTTTGTAGAGAGCTACGATATTATTTTATATAGAAAAAAAAATAAAAAAAAAGTGAAACAGTTTCGATTCTATGCACTTCCCAAATATTCTTATTTTTTTTTTTTTTACTTTTTTGTTTCCTTCGCGAGCTGCGGAGGAAAAGAGATGTAAATAACAGGTTTGCATCTACACTCTCTCAGATATTTTCAACAATTTGATTTAAAAAAATAAAATAAAAAGTGGTGTAGGGGTCAGCGCAGCTGCCTAGGAAGCAGGAGACGCGGGTTCGAATCCCGGCTGGAAAAAAAAAATAAAAAAATAATAAAAAAAAAGAAATGTGGTTAAGACGTCTGCCTACTGACCACGGGGATCCAGGTTCGATTCCCGGCCGTAGCACAAATTTTATTTCAATGTTTCACCTTGAACTTTAAATGTTGCGAACAATTACAGCCATATTAGAAAATGATAATGCTCGCTCCCCTCCCGCCTCCCCAACCACACACACACACACACACACACACACACACACACACACACAACGATAAAGGTTCAGTTGTGCTTTGTACAGCATTACAAAATGATCAGACCTCCCCTAGACAACACATTCACAACGTGTCAACATTACTGAATCGATATGGGCAATTTTAGAGCAGAGATATAGAACCAGGTTAACTGCTTCGACATCTTTCAAGTATTTGGTGAATGTGTTGCTGCCTGAATGGATGCCACTTCTTTGGTAACTATAAAGGCACCTTACGAGTCTCGCACTAAAGTTTCCGCTCCAGTTGTCACAATGTAAAAATGTCCGAACGACATGTTTCGAGCCTACATTAGCCCACTCCCAAGTTCTAAAAAGAAGAAAGCCAAGGAAAACGTAAATTAAAGCGAAAACACTAAAACCTTAAATGCGATCCACTGACAGTCGGCCGGCTGGGGCCGTGGCGAGCGGACGCGGCAGTGTTTACGTCCCTGCTGCTGTCGTCTGAGCGCTGTTTCCGGGTGAGTTTACGCTCTCGTAGCGGCCGCAATAACATGTTATTGTGTGAATCATGACTAGAACACGAACATGACTGAAGTACCAAGAAGAGATACTTTGAAGTTTGTATTTGATTGCAACTATGCACGACCGAAGTCATATGAAATTGAAGCATGGATTGAGGAATCACTGAAAAGTTCCTTTGGCGATATTATCGGTGCCCATCTCTCAATAGTTAGCAGTACTGTGTATATTAAGTTCAGAAGTCCGGAAATTTGTGACGAAATTGTGCAGTCCCGTGCTGGAAATCTTAAATTCAAGCACTGTGATGGGAACGTTGGTGAAGTTAAAGTGACGCACGCAGGGTTTGGTATTCGGACAGTCCGAATATTCGAACTACCATTTGAAGTTCCTGCAGAAGACATTAATGCCGCTTTGGCGAAATATGGAAAGGTCGTCAGCAATGTTGCTGAAAAATGGATGTCATTTAAAGTACCTGTTTTGAACGGTGTTCGGCAGGTGAAGATCGAATTAAAGACACATATTCCATCATATATTTCGATCTGTGGCTATAGGGCGATTATCATGTACGACGGTCAACCGCGTACTTGCTCTGGTTGCGGTTCAACTGGTCATGTTCGATCCCAATGTATTCAGAGAAGGGTGACACAGGTACCTACAGGCGAAACAGCGCCAGCTGACAGGATGACGACCCTCCCGATCTCTTATGTGGCTGCGGCCCGATTGCGCCCGAACACGCCGGAGCACCCTCATTTCAGTGAATCTTCCGGTACTACAGAAGGTGTTCAAGAGACGTCTATGGATATTCCCACCCAAGATAATTCTACCGAAGATGTGACAATGGAACACGATCAACCGGAGGGCACGAGCTCGGCCGGCCTCCAGTACGGTGCTCCAGCCCAAGACGACGGAAAGCGTCCGAGTCCCAGTAGCGAACTGGAACCCGACCAAGTGGTAAACGAAGAACCAACTCCGGGAAAGGAAACCTGCTCCTCAGAAAATCAAACAGCAGTCTCTCTCAAGAAACACAAAAAACGAAGGATAGCCCATCAACACGCAGATAAGACAGTGCCAATATTGCCCGAGAAACTGACGGAAATAGGTCTCAATTTACCTGACACCCCATCAGCAAATTCCGATACGAAGCAGCAGAATGGTAGCAAACGGGTGTCGGAAATCTCCCCACCTAATATCAAGCCGAGGGACCATGAAGGTGTGGAAGACCCACCGTGATTACAACCCATCGGTAGGGAGAGGCCAAGTCAAACGGAAAACGGCACACAAAATAAGACTGCCTCAGTCCGTATACTGAACTGGGCAGATGACGGGGAAGATGTGACAATGGAGCAAGAAACGGGTAGAGCTGGGCCAACAACAGACGATATATCAGCCGCAACGGGAGAAGAATTATACGACCTGCCTCTCCAGTCCCGTCGGATGATACAGAGTACCGTTTCTAACAACCATTAATGCTTTTATCGACATCGTACCTCTGCGCCCTGGTTAGAGAGTGTAATTCTAACACTGAATGCCTGCGTTTCAGGATTACAAGGTAGCTACCGTAAATATAAACAAGATCATCTCACAACAGAAGATACACAGTCTTCGTGATTATTTATACAGCTGTGATGCTGATATCGCTCTGCTGCAAGAGGTAGACAGCGACTTTCACCCAGATATTCCGGGATACGAAGTACTCAGGAACACCACCCCAGGTAGTACTTCGGGAACTGCTCTCCTAACCGAAGAGGGTGTGATTGTATCGGATGTCGAGCGATTGGAAAATGGCAGAGGGACATCGTGTCTCATTAATGTAGTTAGATTCATAAATATATATGCCCCTTCCGGGAACCAAAATAGAACAAGTAGAGCCCAGTTCTTTGCCAGTGATTTACTGTATCTCCTCCGGCGAAATCGGGAGGACGTTGTAGTTGGAGGCGACTTTAATTGTGTCTTGAAGCACAAGGACCAATGGCCGAACTTTAATGGCTGTCCAACTCTTGCAGAAATGGTACACCAATTAGAACTAGAGGATACTTGGGAAATAATAAACGGCGACCAACGGTGTTTTACGTATCATACTGCGACAACTGCGAGTCGCCTGGATAGAATTTACGTCAGTAAAACCTTGCGGGGGACGGTATCTGCAACGGAAACGTGGCCACTGTACTTTTCAGATCATTCGGCATACCACTGCACCATTCGCATGACACGGCAGAAAACGTTCCGTGGCAGAACAGGATGGAAGTTAAACGTCGATATTCTCAAGGAGCAAGAGTTGAGAGAACGGATGCAAGAGGCCTGGCATTCCTATTTACGTTGACAACGCACGTTCCCATCGGTACTGCTGTGGTGGTGCCACTGCGCAAAACCTAAATTAATCAGCGTTTTTAAGGCGTATAGTTATGAGAGGAACCGACTACAGAAAGAAACTTTTGAGTTTTACTTTCGATGTCTTCGTGAACTGTATTCTGATGTACCTATCACGCCGGAGAAGTTCATCCAAATTAAAAGGATTAAAGCAAAGTTATCCCTTCTGAAACGGAAACAAATGGAAGGAATTAAAATCCGTTCCAGAGATGATAATTGCACCTCCGACGAACATACGTCCCCCTTCCACCTCGGGAGAGAGAAGCGTCGCGCAAGACAAAAACTTATCACTCGTATAAAGAAAGAAGACGGTAATTTCGCAACGACTCAGGCTGAAATAAAAGAGTATATAACCGATTACTACCAGCGACTGTACTCAGCAGAGCTGGAGGATGAAGAAGCAATACGTACAATGAAAAGTTATCTTACAATGACACTTGCAGAGACCGACAGGGAATCATTAAGGTGTGACATCGCCGCGGAAGAGATTCAGGAGGCACTGAAAAAGGCTCAGCCTAATAAATCACCCGGAAATGATGGACTACCAATAGAATTTTACAAACAGTTTTGGTATCTCATGGAACGATGCTTTGTAAGCATGTGTAATGAAATCAAAGCGGGTCAGCAACCACCAGCAGGCTTCAATGACAGTGTAATAGTACTGATTCCGAAAGAACACCCACATGAAGATATCACTAAATTCCGTCCCATCTCTCTCCTGAACTCTGATTATAAGATTGTAGCCCGTGTCATAGCAGCTAGAATTAAAAATGTTCTAGCAAACATCATACATAACAGCCAGACAGCAGCAGTACCGGGACGCACTATTTTCAAGAGTCTAGCAGATTATAGGGAGATCATATCTTTCAGTGCCTTAACACGCCCTCAGGCAGCAATTTTAGCTTTAGACCAATCTAAGGCTTTTGACAGGGTTTCACATCGCTACCTGTTCGATGTCATGAATCATCTCGGATTTGGTGTACCTTTTATTACGATAATTCAAAATATGTACACTTCTGCCAGCTCTAAAATCATCGTCAATGGTCAGTTCACCCGTCAGATCCCTATCCAAAGGTCAGTCAGACAGGGGTGTCCTATGTCTATGCCCCTATACGTTATAGCAATTGAGCCTTTGATTAGAATGCTTAATTGCACGCTTCATGGTCTAACCCTCTATTCTACGACAATAAAATGCATGGCATTTGTGGACGATGTGGGTGTCATTGTACACTCAGAGCAGGACCTTCGAAACGTTACCTCTAATATGGCTGAATATGAACGAGCATCAGGTTCTACACTAAACTACAGGAAAACTCATCTCATGCCGATAGGGCGTGGATTTCGCACAGATGCCAACTGCCCATACAGAGTGTGCGATACCATGAAGGTGCTCGGGATAAAGATGAGCAGTTGTCCTCTGAAAACAACTGCAGGCAACTGGAAGGACCTTCTAGCCATGACGAGAGGCTACTTACAACACAACAAAGGACGTGAACAGGACTTGGTGCAGAAAGTACACTTCGTCAACACCAGAATCCTCTCGAAACTATGGTACATTGGACAGATAATACCTGTGGTAGACAGTGTTGCCAGGAAAATTATGTCGGCAATAGGTTGGTATATTTGGAGGGGAGATATATTCAAGGTGGGGATCAATGTAGTTACCCTTCCACCAGAAAAAGGAGGCCTTGGTCTCACCGATGTTTCATCTAAATGCAAGGCACTTCTGATAAGGCGCATTATTCAGCTGTGCCACAAATATCCGGATAGTGCGCTAAGTATGGGCATAAGGATATATAAGCCTCAGAGTATGCAAGTACCAATCCACCTTGGCGACACGCACTACAAGGTGAACCACATTAGGATGTTTCTGTTAGAAATTAGCTACCTCCGAATGAAATCGAGCGCCCCACTACATGAACTTACCACCGCCCAACTGTACCGCCTTATGAACGACAGTGAAAGGGCGAACCGAATGGAATTAAAATACCCCGATAAGGATTGGACTGTTTTATGGAAAAACATCAACAAAGTGCTCGATACGGATATAAGATCAACCTGGTATAAAATAGTGAATGAGACGATATCAACAAGAGAAAAACTTCACAAAATACATTTGTCCGTAACTGACGAATGCAGGGAGTGCCATCTCATCGACACCTTGCAACACAGATTTGTCTGTGGAGAAAATAAACTTATATGGGAATGGTGCAGGAAAATCCTGGCTTCAATATGCAGAACAGCACCGCAACACATTTCTCTCATGTCGTTACTGAAACCTGACAGCAATTACTACCCAATCAGCAAGAAAAACACGTGGACCTGGTTAGTAGGGCATACACTATACTACATAACCAGTGCACAAGACAAGGCCTTATACTCAGGCTACAGAGTGTACCTCGCTACAAGAGCCCAACTCTTGGAGAAGGGTGCTAACTACAGGAAAAGATTTGCGAATTACATCACGGCGCTACAAATATCGAGGATATGAAGGAAAAAAGAACAAACGGAAAAAAAGAAACGAGCAAAGGACGAAGAAAGACGAATGTGGAAATAAAGGGACGTGTGGCATCCATTATTCAAGGTTTGCCACCTTTTATCTATTACTGTTCATTTAGATCATTTTTCTTCAATTTCTTTAGAAGATGGTTTCGTTCACCTTCCCTAACCTCGACGTAGAGGGTTTGAGTTACCTTTCTTTTATATTTTCATTTTTATTTTCAAAAGACATTCTTCTCCATTACATAGAGAAAGACAAAGGAACTTGCTATCCCTGCACATGACCAGGACATGCGCGACCTTCGGTGACTGGCGCACTCAGGGCTAAGAGACGACAAGTTCAGAGAACGCACGATGACAAATGGGAAACCAGGAACACGAGACCAGGCGTACTGCTTGGGGAAACATAATACATCAAATATCGAGAAGACGAGCCTTGAGTGCTGTCGTTATGCTGAGGTTGAAGTATGGAGAAAATAAAAAGAACAGACATTAAACCCATGACTTAAGAAGTATTGCGGGGCAACGTTTCCAAGTTTCTTTCCCGAAGAAATCTTAAGTTTCCTTTGTAAATGTAAGTTTCTATGCAGTGACTTCACTGACGGAAAAAAGTTATGCACCTTCTTTTGTAGAGAGCTACGATATTATTTTATATAGAAAAAAAAATAAAAAAAAAGTGAAACAGTTTCGATTCTATGCACTTCCCAAATATTCTTATTTTTTTTTTTTTTTACTTTTTTGTTTCCTTCGCGAGCTGCGGAGGAAAAGAGATGTAAATAACAGGTTTGCATCTACACTCTCTCAGATATTTTCAACAATTTGATTTAAAAAAATAAAATAAAAAGTGGTGTAGGGGTCAGCGCAGCTGCCTAGGAAGCAGGAGACGCGGGTTCGAATCCCGGCTGGAAAAAAAAATAAAAAAATAATAAAATAAAAAGAAATGTGGTTAAGACGTCTGCCTACTGACCACGGGGATCCAGGTTCGATTCCCGGCCGTAGCACAAATTTTATTTCAATGTTTCACCTTGAACTTTAAATGTTGCGAACAATTACAGCCATATTAGAAAATGATAATGCTCGCTCCCCTCCCGCCTCCCCAACCACACACACACACACACACACACACACACACACACACACAACGATAAAGGTTCAGTTGTGCTTTGTACAGCATTACAAAATGATCAGACCTCCCCTAGACAACACATTCACAACGTGTCAACATTACTGAATCGATATGGGCAATTTTAGAGCAGAGATATAGAACCAGGTTAACTGCTTCGACATCTTTCAAGTATTTGGTGAATGTGTTGCTGCCTGAATGGATGCCACTTCTTTGGTAACTATAAAGGCACCTTACGAGTCTCGCACTAAAGTTTCCGCTCCAGTTGTCACAATGTAAAAATGTCCGAACGACATGTTTCGATCCTACATTAGCCCACTCCCAAGTTCTAAAAAGAAGAAAGCCAAGGAAAACGTAAATTAAAGCGAAAACACTAAAACCTTAAATGCGATCCATGTCAATATAACAAAGTATGTTCATCCTAGACTGGCTTACTTTGAATTCTAAAACATATCTGCCCTAAGGCAACGTCAAGCGTAAAATATTTGCGGCATATGCGCAATATCAACAGATAAACATTCCTCGCAGTACAACATGTAGCTAGTTGGAGGCACAGTTGTGGACTGCTAACTATCTGTTCTGCTATATCAGAGTAGTCCAAACGCTACCCACTACCAAAGATAAGCCTACCATATTGCTACTATCGAAAGTAAACCCGTTTAAAAACACAATTTAAAATGTATCCAAAAAACTTCTAACAGTAAATCAGCCAAGCCCAACCCAATGGAAGCAAATGCGAGATGAAGAATAGCATATTAAATGAACAGACGGAACTGTCTAAAGGATATTTGTGGTCTCATTTTTGTAATGTCCTTCTCGATAAACAGTGAAACTTCATCTCGCATTTGCTTCCATTGGGTTGGGGTTGGCTGATTTACTGTTAGAAGTTTTTTGGATACATTTTAAATTGTGTTTTTAGACGGGTTTACTTTCGATAGTAGCAATATGGTAGGCTTATCTTTGGTAGTGGGTAGCGTTTGGACTATCTCTGATATAGCAGAACAGATAGTTAGCAGTCCACAGCTGTGCCTCCAACTAGCTACATGTTGTACTGCGAGGAATGTTTATCTGTTGATATTGCGCATATGCTGCAAACATTTTACGCTTGGCGTTGCCTTAGGGCAGATATGTTTTAGAATTCAAGGTAAGCCAGTCTAGGATGAACATACTTTGTTATATTGACATGGATCGTATTTAAGGTTTTAGTGTTTTCGTTTTAATTTACGTTTTCCTTGGCTTTCTTCTTTTTAGAACTTGAGAATGGGCTAATGTAGGCCCGAAAGACGTCGTTCGGACATTTTTACATTGTGACAATTGGAGTGGAAACGTTAGTGCGATAGTTCATACAGTTGTGAGATGGCATCCAAACAAACGACCTTACGAGTCTGTTCTCTAATAGTTGCAGCTGTTGTCAAAACCCATGGTGGGCCAACTCCTTGCTAATCAGTATTGTGTCCACACTGTGTACCTCATGGCCTCGTTAGTTCTTAATTGTCCTCAATTTGCCCTGCACACACTACTTGACGTGCCCTCGTGCTGCCGGCAGGTGTTCCAGCGCTACCTGACCTTCTGCGGCATCGGCATCCAGAACGCGCAGCTGTTCGAGATGTCCGTCCTCGAGTTCCGCCGGAACCAGGTGAGTGCCGCCGCCGCCTCATCTCCAAGTAAAATCCCACCCCCACCCTTCTGCACGTCTCCTCCCTCTAATTGCAGCCTCATGCAAATTAGCCCCGTGCAGACCGCGCCTGCCAGCTCCCGCTTTAATGGTCGACGCCCTCAAAGTTCTGCCGCTTTTCCCGCCCCACAACTTCGTATCGCCCCAGCCGCGCGCCCTAGTTCTCTAACGCCAACTCACTGATCCTTTAAAGAATTCAACTCCCGCGTGTGAACAGCTTCAAAAAGTCTAATTACTTTACCAAAGAGTTAATGTCTCACGTATTCGGAGTTTTGCATGTAAAGCCTATAAAGTTTCCTGCTGTTCGTGTCTCTGGGGCGAATATACAAGTCTTGTGGCGGAGGAAAATTTAAAATTCCCAACGAGGTTTTTTTTAACGATCCTTTTTATTCTGCTTTTGGCGATCGCATTGAATTATTGAGAAACCTTACATGGCGTGTTTCTTATGCTTGACTAAATTGAAGTTTCTTAAACTTTGTTTACAAGATAAATCAGTCAAACGTGAAGTCCGTAAACTCCACGAAATATCTAGGAATTACTATTACTTCAGACTTAAACTGGAAAGAACACGTTGATAATGTCGTGGAAAAGGCGAATCAGAGACTGCGTTTTATTGACAGAACCCTTAAAAGATTCAACAGAACTACTAAACAGACTGCATACACTTCGCTTGTCCGTCTTTTTTTGGAGTATTGCTGCCCAGTGTGGGATCCCTATCACGTGTATTTGACGGAGGACATCGAAAGAGTTCAAAGAAGGGCAGCTCGTTTCGTATTGTCAAGATACAGGGGAGATAGTGTTACGGAAATGATACAGGATCTGGAATGGAAATCATTACAACAACGGTGCTTATCGCTGCGGCGTGGGCTACTTACGAAATTCCAATCGCCAAAATTCTCCTCCGAATGCGAAAATATATTGTTGACTCCCACTTACATAGGTAGAAACGATCTCAGAATAAAATACGAGAAATCAGAGCTCGAACTGAGAGATTCAGGTCTTCTTTCTTCCCGCGCGCTATTCGAGAATGGAATGGGAGCCAGGCACTTAAATGTGTTTTACAGATTATCCCAGGTAGATGTAGATGTACAGTTGAAAATGTTACTTTAAATGATTAGACAATGTTTCAATTTACTTGTATTTTATTGTTCCGTTTTTTAAATAACACACTTCGCTAACAATGTCTTATCTCAGTTACACTTGCATAAACAATTACTCTCACTTTGAACGCTTCATAGAGAAAACCACTACCGTGCATCGTGGTTTGACGTTACCTAAACTCGTAACCACTGTTCACTGTTACCTTTTTCCGAGCAAGATACTGTCTCCATAAATTTATCCATGTTATGTGGATTAATATGAGGTCTGCGACTGTATTATGAACTGTTTTGAAATAATGTATACTACAGCAGTCACGTTTTACTAATATTTTAATCATCACACATAACACAAAACATAACCAATCAGTAATGAATTTGTAACTGTGAAATGCACCCGATGATGGCTGAAACGCGTCGTGCTAATAAAAATATTAGTAAAAAGTGACTGCTGCAGTATAAATTATTTCAATAATAATAAGGTGAAGAGCATGAACATTGACAAGAGCAAAACTAGGGTAATGGAGTGCAGTGTAAGAAAATCAGGAGATGTTGAAGGAATTAGATTAGGTAACGAAACAATAAAGGAGGTAGATGAGTTTTGCCACTTGGTCAGTAAAATAACAAATGATGATCGCAGTACAGAGGATATAAAATGCAGAATGGCAATGGGTAGAAAAGCGTTCTTGAAAAAGAGAAATTTGTTAACGTCGAATATTGATTTAAGCCTAAGGAAGTCCTTTCTGAAGGCATTTGTGTGGAGTTTTGCCTTGTATGGGAGTCAATCATGGACGATGAACAATGCGGACAGGAATAGGATAGAGGCTTCTGAAATGTGGTGCTACAGAAGAATGCTGAAGATTAGGTGGTTGATCGCGTAACTAATTAGGAGGTACTGAACGGAATTGGGGAGAAAAGGAATTTCTGGCATACCTTGACTAAAAGAAGGGATCGATTGGTAGGACACATTCTTAGACATCAAGGAATGGTGAATTTAGCGTTGGAGGCAAGTGTGTGTGGTAAAAACCGCAGAGGAAGACCAAGAGATTGATACAGTAAGCAGATTCAGACAGATGTAGGTTGCCGTTCTCATGTGGAGTTGAAGAGTCTTGCTCAGGATAGGGTATTGTGGAGAGCTGCATCAAACCAGACTCCACAACAACAACAATAATATAGTTTTCTGTTCCGCAAGACGTAAATGAGGAGCAAGACTCCATGGTCATGGAACAAGTCAGTACATGAATTTCAACGCAAGAATGGTAACAGAAAAACAGTAAGTAGTCCTATGCATACGACAATCTTAAGACTAAATGAAAAGAATTAGTAACGAAAAAACCGAATTAGCTTAATTGTTTAAGTTTTCTAGGAGTTCCTCGACAGAATAAAAGGAGTGAGCTATGAGGTAACTCTTCAATTTAGGTTTGAAAGCGCGTGGGTTAGTGCTAAGATTCTTGAGTTCAGCTTATTGAGAATGAATGCTGCAGAATACTGCACACCTTTCTGCACAAGTCTCAAGGTGGTGTCATGCAAATGTAGAGTCGACTTCTGTCTAGTATTCACCGAGTGAAATCTAATAACTCGTGGGAATAATCTGATATTAATAACAAACTACATTATACTGTCTCCACCTTTTTAACGACGAAAGTTGATGAATAACAATCGTCATATAAAACCTCGTGAATAAAAACCCGACCTTCCCTCTCATAAACTTTTGCCGTAAGTTACGACGTCTCCTGAGTGAAGACTCAAACACTTACCTGAAGCTCTGAAATGGGGCATAGTTAAGGGGAAAAGAAGGGGGGAAGCCCCAAGGGTCTGCTCTGGGTCCGCTGTTATTTCTCATTTCTTTAAATGATAGGTCTTCTAGTATAACAGGTAATTCTAAAATATTTCTGTTTGATGGTGACACCAGCTTGCTAGTGAAGAATGGTGTTTGCAATACCGACTCTGCGTCAAATAATGCAGTTGAAGAAGTAAGTTAATAGCTTGTACAAAATAAATTGCCGTTATATCGTATTAAGGCTCAGTTTCTACAATTCCCAACACAGAATTCAACAAAAATCATTTTGATCACACACATTGATTATATGATAAGTGAGACTGAACAGTTCAAATTTCTAGCCGTTCAGATGGAAAGCCCGTGTTCAAAATAGTGTTAAAAAACTAAACGCTCCATTATGTAGCATTCGTATAGTGCCTGAAATTAGTAGTCTACTTTGCTTATTTTCATTCCCTTACGACGTTTAGTGTTATTTTTTAGGGTAACTCTTGTGATTTAAAATAGGTGTTTATTGCGCGGAAACAGGGAGTGCAATATACTCCGAATCTCTTGTTCGCCCGCGTTCAGTGATCTGTAAATTTCAGACATTTGCCTTCAATTCGAAGCGTTATGGGTTGGCCTGCCATTGGCTACAGCCATATATCACAGGTGGTGTGTGTACAGGCTAGTGTGAACATTTTGAGCTGCGCGAATGACATCCGCTGACGCGCAGTTATACCCGGACGCCATTTTTCAGCAAGACAATGCCCCACCACATGTCGCTGGACGGACAGGTGCCTCGTTGGTGTCACACGATGCCAGCCCTTTGCACCGGTCCGACAGATCAGCACGTCGCCAATCGAAAGTATGTGGTACAGTACGTCGTGAAATGACTTCTGCAGAATTGTGACCTAAAGCTGCGAATGCAGCACAGATAACAGTATTACAGGACGCCGTTCGCGCCTTATTCGCGACGAAGCCACCAAGCATGGAAAAAGTCATCTGGGTCCATCATGGCTCACCGTGTCACATAATTAAGCTTTCACTCTTCAGCGGAGTGTGCTGATATGAAACATGCTGGAAGAATGAAATCTTGTACCGGAACCGGGGTTCGAACCTGGGACCTTTGCCTTTCGCTGGCAAGCGCTCTACCGTATGAACGATCCCGGCATGCTCCCCCTTCCTTCCTGACGACTTCTGCGAATACCTCGAAGTTTGGAAAGTAGGAGGCGAAGTACTGGCAGAAATGCAGTTCTCAGGAGTGACCATGGAGCATGCCGGGATAGCTCAGACGGTAGAGCGCTTGAGTCAATTCGGATACTCGATACCACCCGTCGACTTTGACCAATGACGCCATATGTCACGTCATTATACCTGTAGACTGTGATGTTTTTGTTTATTACAAGGCGCAGATAGTATCATTACGGCGGCGTAATTTTGTGTTAAGTCGAATCGATGTGTACATTTTTGTATGTAATATGATTATGTTTTTAAATAAATTGTAATAATTTATTTTTGATAAACGTAATTGAAATTTATGAATGTTGAGAGATATCTTTGTACGTTATATTCGTACGCAGGAAATATGAACTGAGGATATCTGAGGATTTTGTATAGTTTGATTCGCAGTGTATTCTTCATTTAATATGGACTTTCGTATTTCTATCGATTCTGTATAGTTTAATTCGTAGTGTATTCTTCATGTATGTAATGTCAATATGTTTTAATTAGTTTTCACATGTCTGGGTTATTAGTTTTTTTTTAATTTTTTTTTTTTTAATTTTTATTTATTGCTGGAGATGGGTGATGTTGAGGAATTCAGCGCGAAGAAAGTGATGGATGTGATTGGTGATAAAATGAGCACCATCAGGCTTTTACAGTCACTCGTCTTACTGGGAGAATATTGTACTTGCCACATGTCTTTGATTCCTAAGAAAAGAAGTTCTGATGAATTTATGTTATGAGATCGCCAGCACTGAGTAGTCTTTGCCAATATTATCACGGATGCGAGGTAAAAGTAAACTTCAACCATTGATTAAATTATCTTTCGTAATCATCTGTTGTGGTGGGAACTAAAACTGACCTTTTCACGGGACGGTTTGGTATCGACAACCGGAGTTGATCTATATAGTTTAATTCTAATTGTCGATATCGACCAATCATTCCTGTATGGAATTGAGAAAAATGCATTCTTGAACTGGTATTAACCCAAGGTTTAATTTAGTTATCGGTACAGGAAAAAAATTCAGTGCGAGAGTAACTGGAATTAACCAATATAGAGTAATTCTAGTTGCCGATACCAATATATCTAAATATTTCGGTATGACAGATTTTAAAAAATCGGTATCAACAACTGGAATTTACCTATTTAGTTCAATTCCAGTCGTCGATATCAATTTCCTGTACATCCTAGAATTTCCTATTTTGTTTTAGTTCTGTTGGTTTCGTTGCATTTCCAATGATTTTCGATTGTTTTCCGTTTCGTATTCTTGATTTTAGTATGTCCCCGCCCACAACTCCCATTTTCCCGCTCTAGTCCCGTTGTATTTGACGAATATTTCGATGTTTTTCCTCGCCATTTTGTATGTAGCGTGTATCTGCCTTAGCTATGATGTCATTGGTCGAAGCTGACCGGTGGTATCGACTACTGGAATTTATCCAAGCGAAAGGCAAAGGCCCTAGGTTCAAATCTTGGTTCCGATACACCATTTTAATGTGCCAGGAAGTGTTAACAAGAAGCATACTGAACCGAGACAACTGAAAAAAAAGGTCATGTTAATTACACTATTTATAACTAAAGAACGACTGAACCGATTTGGCTCAAATTTGGTGGGGAAGTAGCATAGAAGCAGGAGACGGACAAAAGAAGGGGAAGGAAGGGATAGACATAGGGAGAAGATACTACGAAGCGTTGCCGGGTTTGCTAGTGTTAACTAGTGTATATTAATGATCGTAACCCCTGAATATGAACTTTCTATCTCTAGCCTTTCAATGTGTCCTTTTTGGCCCACTGTAGGTTATGGTAGTGACACTAAAACTGCGATCGTCTTTTGACAGCTCGAAATTTAAATAAAAATAACCTCTTAACATTCACCTGACACGAAAATTGAATAACTGAATTTGTAGAGGAGAAAATTCTCTACAACTTTGCTCTCTTACGTTTTATTTTTTTTTTTTTTTTTCATATCTCGTATCGTTTCAGAGATATTTGCAAAAATAACGGCGATTTGACGATGTCTGTCTGGCTGTAACGTTTTCCCACTTTTTAGGTCGAACCGTTCTACCGATCGGCACCAAATTTTACAGACATAATTGTGGGATACCAGAGACCACAACCTCGCTTTTTCAAATGTTTCGGATAAGAAATACGTTAAAAATACAAAAAAGCCGTTTGTAGAGTAATTTTAATTGCATATAAACCGTTCATCTGATGCTAAAATTGAATAACCGAATTTGTAGAGAAGATTCTCTACAGCTTTGTTGCCTTATGTGTGTTTTTTTTCATATCTCGTATCTTTTGAAAGATATTTGCAAAAATAACAGAATTTTGACACCCCCCACTGAATTAACGAAAACCAGCCGTTCGCAGATGTCACGTGACATTCCTCGCCCAGAACTCTGTCTGGCATAAGCCATCTTGCGTTGCGTATTTGATGAGTTTCTTACTTTAACTTACACATTGTTATTTCAAAGCAATGGCGCACTGAAGAATTAAAAAAAAAAAAAAACGCACGTCGTTCTTCGTACGATAAATGATAATCTAGTGTTTACAAATGCCATATTAGCGTCAGTTAACAACGGCTATCAATAGTACGAGATTAAAGAATGCAACTTCTAAATGTTGGCTGTAGCGTAGTGGGCAATGTGATGGACTGTGATGCTGAAGGTTAGTGGTTCAAAACCCGCCACTACCTAAATTTTTTCCCCTAAAAGGGTTTCAGACACTCTTAATACTTAATTTTTAATTGTTTACGTTATTATTTTGATCCAAAATGTTTGCAAAAACTTATAAAGCTACAAATCTAAAGTGAACCGTAAAACACGTCAGTGCGATTTTTTGCTAAACATCGGCGAATCATCCGACCAATATCGTTCCGTACGTTTGGTCAGACTCACCTGCTGTAGGTGTACACTGGGCCAGCCTGCTGCCCTCGGCTGTGGCCGTGTAGTGACCGCGCTGTGCCGCCTGCAGCAACAGGTGACTCGCCACCGGCCGCCTCGCTCGCCTTTGATCTGGCCGCACTTTGAAAACCAACCCTCGGCCGCCCAATCACCAGTCGCTACAGCGTAACGCTGTTTGCTAACCTCGCGCTCAGTTACAAATGGCTCTTCCTGCGACGCATCCCGTTTAATCGCCCTACTCTCACACTGCGACAATTCGACCCCTACCACAGCGCACGTCTCTAGAGCAATTACACCTTTAACTTTTTTATGCCAATACCTGTTTTTGTCCTCTTCACTCCTTATCAATTACAGTGAAACTTCCCTTAACGGACACTACCCAATAGCAGACTACTCTCAAAGGCGGACATTTTAAAATTTCCATGCTTAACAACACCTAGCCCTTATGCCAGTGCTTTCCAAACTTTCCCTCATGGCGACACCCTTTTATAGCTTACAGTTTTGCGCGACCTCCTTTCACTAATATACATATGTTAGAATTTAGATGGTTCTGGGGGGGGGAGGAACGGAAATGAAGCATCGCTTAAATGTAGTTTGTAAACAAAACTGAAATCCTCGTACGCATTGACATGTTTAATGTTGATCCTGACTGCAGCAATTACGTACACACATCGCAAGAAAAGGAAACATTAGGAACTACGGAGAGTAACACCGCAGACAACAATGCCTAACTCACACAGGAATACTTGTTTCTTCTACATGCGAAAAACTGAATTTCGGAAACCGTTTATCGTTGTCGCGTGTATATGTCAGGGCCAGATACGGTTTTGCGGGATTGATTGAAAACGGCATCTGGAAAATAAGCTGCTCAGATTCTGATCTAGACATCACAATGTCTGTTCCATTTTAGTTCAATATTATCACACTATTTTCAGAAATCAAGAGGATGTATTTATGACGAGTGATGAATTATTATTCAAGTTCTATTCTTAGGTTCTTGCACCACCACGACATCGTAAGTCCCAACATATTCCGAAAAAATGGATAAATATTTGTGGCAAGTAAGAATATGAATGGCATTTCTGATCCCAGAATCTGTTACATACCAGGGTTCGAACCAACGATCACTGCATTTAAAATACTACTCTCCGTTAATCATCCGGCCATACTCCATACTAAACATCGCTACTGAATAGCTTTAGTCAGTGGACAATTGCGACTGCTTTTACAATCTGTGACAGCTTTTACAGCCACTGTGTCATTGATCGACATTCAGTTGTAAGAAACGATACCGACGGTGTCGTGGCTTTGATACATCCATTAAAAACGCTCATGTGCAGCTTTTTGAGTAGGAAAGCAGACTACAGTGAAGGTTCGTTCAAGCAGCTGCCAGTTCCAGCAAACTGCGCATGGGAAGAGCTGTTATCGAGTATTCAACAGCATCTCTACGCATGCGCAGTTTGCTGGAATCTGGCAACTGGCAGCAGCTTGAACGAACCCTACTACGGCTGAAGCAGAGCTGCCGCCTACCGGCTGAGCATGCAATTAATGTGCACCGATCATTCCTGTAAAACGTGATCTGGGCTGCACTGAATGAAGAGAAGGACGATTAGCTGCAGACGAGTCTTCAGGGTAATACGAAGAGAATGATATTTTGTATTATTTTTTTGACAAGTTGTTTTTTTTTTTTTTTTTTAGAGTCTAAATTTGTTAGTCTCGGGACACCCTTGATACTACTAAGCGACACCCCAGGGTGTCGCGGAACCCAGTTTATGCCAAAATTATTCGGAATAGCGTTCTCAATAACGGACACGGACACTGTAATATGTCCCCCAACAACAATCAAAACTTCCAAATAACGGACAGCGTGAAAGAAACGGTGCACTCGTACGTATCAAAAGTCTGAATGTCGTCAATTCAAGCGTGTGTTGGTTGAAGTTTTAGCGTGTTTCTTGTTCGTATTGCGTGGTTTCATGGCATTGCCATCTGTTGGAACTTCTTGCAATTACAGTACGTACAGTATTGCTCCAGGCAGTGCAGACGTAGTAGCCCTTTCGAAACCGACAATGAGAGCGCGGCGCCAAACACTTTCCGCTTGTTGTCGGTACACCAGACGAAGCCAACCGTTTAGCAGTAAACGAAACGCACTGTTGTGTTGCCGCGTGGGCTTGGGTAGGACAGGGGAGAGGCGATAGGTATATCGAATATTTTCATTCGATGGCTGCCACAGCATGCTTTCAAAAGTCAAAAGCTTTGTCTAATGCGACTTGAGTGTTATCTTTCGTCTGTGTGTTTTCTATTTGAAGTTTTGTAGTCGCGCTTCATACTTTACAGAGATACATCGAAAAAACAAAGAATCATTCGAATGTCGTAAAAAAGAAAAAAATCGCTAACTACGGGCGCGAAACGAAAAAATAACGTGACCTCGTTGTAACAAAAGTTTCCCGCTTTGCAGAAAATTGATGCTGGTGAGCCACCCGCGGAAGTTGCTGCGGATATGAAAGTCGGTATGAGTGCGAGTACTGACTGCAAATTTTACATGTTGCGCATAAGGGGCGGAAGTTAAATTCTCGCTGATTGCTGTACCCCATGGACTGGAAATCATTTTATTATGTTATTATTTTTATACATTTAATTTATTAATGACCACGCTGTCGACATGACGACAAACTCCAAGCTTCCTTTTTCGACTCTACGGAGGAATTACAGTAGGTGAGCACTCTCCAGGCCGCCTGACTGATGGTGTCCTGTCCTGGGTAACGCCTTGCAGTTATGCGCACGTGAGCTGCTCCTCTGTTCGAAGGGTTGCCGACTAGTCAGGCGTCGTTTAGCCGATATATTGCACCGTATTAAAATGTTCGTGGAGTAGACTTTTCGTTAGTGGAATATAGCAAGTCAGGAGAGATTTTATGCGACGGAGGAGTGACGAAGCTCGTGAAGCTCTCGTCCTCTTCCGCAGCTGTGCTCTGGAGCGGCGCAGCCGGGAAGAAAAGCAGTCGCACTGCCTTCTTTAACGGCTCGCTTTAGGTTTACCTGTAGTTTTATGACCTTCCTTTTTTCAAACATTTCGGCCAAAAAAATTAAATAATCAAAATTATGGACGATACGATTATGACTGTACTCTTGTAATCATATCTCAGCACTCACACCTAATATTAACTCTCATCGTATTTTAACGAAGACCCAAAATTATTTGATATTTGAGTTTAGCATTGACAAACATTATTTTTGAACTTTTACCAGTTTAAAAATTATTTTAATATCTCTCATTTACATTATTTTTATCCATTATAATATTATCACCAGCATTGCCGTGATAGTTTGTCGTCTTTTCAAGTTTATTTTGTTTGTCTGTAATGGTTTACGTAAAATCAAGTGGCAGTGCCAATCCCAGTTATTTTTGTAAATATGTCTGAAAATGGAAATGGAAATAAAATAACAAAACAATGTTTTTAAGAATTCTCTCTTCTAAAAGAAAGGTTTGTTCAATTTTTGTCTCAGATGAACAGTTAAGCGGTTATTTGCAATTGAAATTCCTGCTGTCAAAAGGCCTGCTGTTAGTTTCACCGATCTATTTTTTTGAAACAGGGAGGTTCTTTCCGCGGCCAGCAATTACGTCTGTAAAATTTGGTGCCGATGGGTTGAACGGCGCGATGTAGAAATGGGAACACGTTACGGGCAGACAGACAGACAGACAGTGTCAAATGACCGCTACTTTTGACACATAAGAGACCAAAGTTGAGGAGAATTTTCTCCACTACAAAATAGCTTATTCAGTTTTAATGCCAGGTGATCAATTCAGCCGTTATTTTCATTTAAATTTCGAGCTGTCAAAAGGCGCTCTCAAACGCCCACTTTCAGTGTTACTACCGTTACCTAAAGTGCGCCGAGGAAAGAACATGTAACTGCACAGCGCCGCCAGCTCGCAAAACTACCTTTTGTACTGTCCAACACTATTCAACACTGTCAATACCAAAAAACTTATTCTTAGGAGAGGAAAGGTACTCCCTACCACAGGTGCTCAGAAAATTCCGGTCGCTATTCAATATCTAATAAACAATAACAAACAAATTTCATTACTCTACATGTTATCTTTTTTCCATGCCCATCATCTTTTCCTGGTTTACTGTTTTTTCAACAGACACCACACCTGCTTCGCAGCCATATTGAATTTGCAAATTATTGATCTAGTCGTCACGGTTTAATGTCAATGCCCTAATGGAACCACTTTCAATACTTTCCTTCTTAATCCTTCTTCTTCCACCTAATTCATCAATAATTTACAAGATAACATTGCTGCTGTGGTTGACAATTTGAGCGTAAGTCCCAAAAAATTAATTCGCCGATAACCTCAACAATTGAATTTATCACCAAGTTCACTGCATGAAACTTTTCGAAAGATCTGAAAATATACGTGTGCCAGGTTTAACTTAACACAAAAGTTGAAGTCTGCAGATAATGGGAAGAGTCATCGATTTGCTCAGCGGTTGCTCTTGATTTGAGAAGCGGAGTCTGACAATTTTACAAAATTTACAATTTTCTCAAAAGAGGAGAACTCACCTCAGTTGGTACGTCAATAAGCTGACCTGCAGAATTTGTGGTAGGGAAAATCCGCGAATAACTTTGGAAGACGAGGTTTATCCACAACGCACGACTGTCTGGTGGGGGCTCTGGATAACAGAAGAGATCGGGCCGCACTTTTTCGAAAGTGAAGAGAGAGCTGTCATTACTGTGATCGGCGACCGATACCGAAAAATGCTTTCCGATTTTTTCCCTCTTATTGATGACAATTATTATTTTCGGTTTAAACAAGACGGTGCGACATGTTACAAACGATTGCTACACCGAATGAAAAGATATCTCAAAAAATTATGTCTGTTTTGCAACCAGGAATGGCCTGCCATATCATGTGATCTTACGCCTTGTGACTTTTTTGTGGGGATTTGTGAAATCCAAATTTTATATGAACAAACCACAGAAAATATCCCAACCGGAGGAAGAATTTAAAAGGGTTACTAACGATATCAAATCAGATGTTTGTAAACACTTACTCGAGAATTTCAATCAAGAACAGTTCTTTTCCGCGCGGGCATGTGTGCTCATATGAATATATGTTTATGCATAAATGGGAGCAGTTACTTAATTCGTTTGTAAAATAAACCATTTACAAAAGAATTTTATGTTCTACAGTACTTTAATATACTCGTGGACACCCTCTCGAATTTGAAAGTGATGAGTAATTCTCTTCATTGATATTTTTTCAACGTGAACTTTTGACCATTTCTTTTATGCGCCATGTTTCTTGGTTAAGGGTTTAAAATCAAGGAGAAAGGCAGAATACGTCCTTCCAGATTTTCTACATTTCAGCGGCTCTCTGACTTGTAATTGTTTCTTTTCGTTTCTGATACATATTGTACTTATCTGTAGCCATAACTACTTCTTGAGGGGTTTCATACCTCTGATTCCAGTTGTCTTCGTTGAATTCTTTTTGTAGGTCGACAAAAGTTATGGCAGTCTTTGCACATTCCTTAATTCTTTGTTCCATTACCAAAAGGAGTCTCTAACATGTCTCTTGGAGGCTTTATCCTTCTTAAAGTCAAGGGGATCGTCATCTACCATAGCCTGTATTTTATTTTTCAATATCTTCTGCATTAGACCGGCTCCAATCTGTACCTAAGAGATACAACGCAATTAACACAAAAAAATATTTTTTGTGCGTCGGAGGCTCTACCGGTATTCAGAGAAACCTTCGCTTATGAAAATGATTGGCTCTGGGTAATTCTCTATACAATTAGCACCTTCCTTTGTAGAAGGACATTTTATCTAACAAACAATTTCTTGTGGATCATCAAAACTTCCGTATAAAAATTAAACGTTACTGGTAGTCTATTTCTCTGATCGAACAGAGCGGAGATGAGTCTTTTAAAGCCGAAAATTGCTGTTCGGGTAAAAATTATTTATAACGAGGGACTTTTAGCTTAATGCATTCAATATGCGAAAATAATTCGTGTCATTTTAAAAACAATAGATTCAAAATAAAACCCAAAAGTCAAACAGCGACGCGGTAAACGTAATCCATCAGCTAATGACATCGAAAGCAGCGAACAATATAATGTTAATGTGTATACGAGAATACAAATGAGGTAATCGAAATTCATCAGTTGACTGACAGCTATAACGTGAAATTTACTGCACAGAGTGATATATTAGCATCCTGCATGCATAACCATTTTAACTCGTTACTTTATCACATCATATATGTACATACTTTAGCAGATATCATTAATACGTAATGTGCAACACACATTTCGATAACAACAGCTACCCGTACTTTACCAAGTGACATGAACCCATAATATTTCAGATTGACGTTACAAGCTGTGCCTAAAACACCATTTTTGAAACGTTTATGGTCGTAATTCGTATTGCAAACGTCTGCTGTATCTGAAAACTCTGACTGTTCGATGCTAACTGGATTGAAACGACGCTGTTTTAGCGACCAATCCCGATTCTACGTACACCACCACAGTGGCCGGATTAGGGTCTGAAGACATAGTGGTAAGAGAATAGATTAATTCTTGTTCCATCGATCATCAATAATAGATATCATAATGATGCAGAGCGTGTCGATTTAGTAAAAAATAACATTACATGACAAACATTTTTTATTTCTCTGTTCATTTACTATTTTTTTTAAATTAGTGATTTCCATATAAAAATTCATCTACTGAGTGGAAGGAGTTGTCGTTCAGAAATTCTTTAAATTTGTTTAAGTGCTGGTTGTGTGTCTGCCAGACATTTGATGTTGTTTGGTAAGTGACCAAAGGGTTTTGTGGCAGCTATGCACATTGCTGTTACTTTTGAATTGGGTTCGGTTATTAATAACAAATTTGATAATGAACTCGTATTGAAGCTGCTTTGAAGATCCGTAGATGTTCGAATAGGATTTTGCAAGATGATCCTAGGTAGGCTCCGGAAATTATTGTAATTACGCGATTTTGTGTAATGAATACTTTTTTTTGGTCAATAATGATTTATTCCAAAATATTGTGCCATATGAAAGTACTGAATGAAAATAGGCATAGAAAATTAATTTACTGATAAGGAGACCACACGGGTGTCAGATCTCATAATTTCTTTATATTTATGGGACGTCAAGTTCAGAACTTAAATTACGATCAACCAAAGCCATTCGACGCAACTCTAAAATATTGTCGAGAAAATCGACTTTGAAGTTTTGCAAATTGCACGTAAGTACCGTTTATCAATACACCTGTGGCGTCTGCCGGTGTAGCTCAGGTGGTTGTGACCTCACAACTATAGAGTCGATGGTTCGAATCTCGCTGTTGACGATTTTTTTTTTATATTTTTCGTTGTGTTCGAATACTTACACAATTTTAATATCTAATGGTAATTTTTACAAAATATGCACGTGTTTTTGTACATTCGTAATTTTCTATACTTTGCCGGGAGTCTCAGTGCGCCCGGTCAGTGGACTAAACGCCCTCTGCAATAAAAAAAATAAAAATAAAAAAATAAAAAAATAAACCTGAGCCACATTTCTAACGAACAACCAAGAACGAACTGAACCACCGACCAAAATTACAGATCTACCTGAAAAAAGAAAAAAAAAGCGGTAGCGTTCTGGCCTCTTAACCATAGAGTCAATGGTTCGAATCTCGCTGTCACAGATTCTTTTTCCGTTTTCGAATTCAGTTATTAAAAACATTTTGGGATCGATAATCCCACTTGTGTCAGTTTCTGTTTATGTGTATGCACAAGAGCTGAACATCTTGTCACGTAAACAGATGGTGGAGTAAGTTAGCTGCTTCGAAAGTCATTAGTGGCTATGGAGATGACTTTACAAGAACAGCGTCGTAGCTCTTCACAAACTATGCATTCAAAGACTACCGTCGTCAAGTGTTGTTTTGATCGAAACCACCGTTATTAACAACCTATAAATTACGAATATACAAAAATCCTTACATTTTTCGTATAAATTACCATTAGATATTAAAATTCTGTAAGTATTCGAATACAACGAAAAAATTTAAAGAAAACTGTCAACAACGAGATTCGAACTATCGCCTCTATAAGCGTGAGGTGAGGACGTTACTACGTGAGCAACACCGACACGTGGTGCAAGTGTTTAAATTAGTGGTACTTACATGTACTTGCAAAACTTCAAAGTCGAAAATTTTTTAGAGTTGCGTCGAATGGCTTGGGCTGATTGTTATTTGAGTTCGGAACTTGACGTACCACAAATATAAAAAACTTCTAAAATCCGATACCCATGTGGTCTCCTTGTGAGACGTTTATCACTAAAATTTGCAGCGACGATGCAGCAGGGTACGTGCCACGCCCTGCTGAGGCCCTCTTGGTCAACATTCAGACTGCAGACAGCCCTCCTGATTCGCTCCCGTCTCCTCTCTCCTGTCTGCTCGATTATTTCGGAGCTACTGTACTACTGTCACTCGCACGATTCTTGTGCTACGATTCATCTACCAAAAAAATTTGCCTGCGATACCTCGGGTTCTTCTTGGTGCTACTTTTTCAGTAGCGAGCGGTGGAATTTCTTCCCTTCACAATGGAACACAGGGACACTCTTAGCACTGCTGGTCGCAGTTTTCATGTATTACATGTATTAAATACACCAATAACTTGTCTTAGAAGCGAGTGTTAGACTGCCTGAGTGTAATGGGGGCCTACCTTAAATTTTAATGTTGCTTTCTGCAACATGTGACATTACAGATAGAGGGGAAAGCTGATTGATTTCATGTGAAAGGCGGGTTTTGTCAGGCTGTTGGGTTCCCCAGCCGGCCGGCTAACAGTTTGGACCTAGTGAATGGATGACAGGTAGTTAGGATTTTCCTAGTCTGCTCGCTCTTGGCTGAGCGAGGGCGGCTCTCCCAGATTGCAACTGAAATACAATACAGCCACACACATTATTCTAAAAATTCATTTAAAATCAGGGAATGGTCATACGGCAAATATAATTATATGAATAGATTCAGGAGGCTTGTGATTGTAATTACAATTTCAATAGCACTTACAGATAAAAATCCGACAAATTTCAGTAGGATAGTAATAATAAGACTTATATATTTACAATTATTGATACGTAGTGTTTATCATTAACAATTTAAGAAGCAAATGGGCAGCATTGCACCACGCTACCTATCTAAAAAGATGTACCACATTATTTCCGTATTCTTTCAATAAACTTTACTCTCTTGTTCTGCTTTTCGTTGAGATAGTAATATTCTTGTGTCAGAACATAGATTCCACCACAGAAGCACAAAAACATGAAGCCAATAAAGCTCATTACATTTATATATGTATTTTACTATATGTAATATTATTTTTAGTAACGTTCGTTTTTTATATTGTAGGATGCCACTTAAATATTTCTTGGCCGACTAAAAATAGTAGATTTGCAGCAGATAATTTATATATAAACAATTATAAGTATTTGTGGACAATAACTGAATATATTTGTGTAAAAAGCCACGATAAATTAAATATTAATTGTGTAACTTTATGTCAACAGCGGCAGTATATTTGAACAGTGAGACGCTACCTGAGCAAAGAGCTTCAGTCTCAACCGTTTTTAGTATTGTTAAATATGTATTTGTATGTAAAATATAAACAACATTTGTAGGGAGGTGGTCAAAGCATTTAATTCTGTGATATTCAAATGTATAATATTTTGCAAGAGAAATTATATTTTTAAGATGAGGCGTTCGGATGCGCGGAAGGATACAATTTTGGGAGCAGAGAGAGCACGCTTTCGAACGCTCGGGAAGGGACTCGTATCTTGGACGTGGTGGTGAAAGGTTGTTAGGCTGGGCGGTCTGAAGCCGCGTTACGATGACTTCAAGAGATAGGCATATGTGGATTTAGAAAATTTACGGAACTGTCTCTGCAGAATTTAGTCTCTGGTGAAAAGTGGTAAACTATACACGGTAGTAGGGCTGTGGAATTGTGATAAATCTGCGATCGTGAACATGTGTCATGACAAATTGCCTTTTTTAACAAATACTGTAATCGCGGATTAATTTGGAACTGCAATGTTCGATGGACTTCACTAATTTACGAGTGATATTATGAAACTTTTAAGTGCGTGTGATACTTATAGTGTGTCTCATGAACAATAATAGGGGAAATATTCAGTTATTTACCGACGTATAAAGTAGAAACACCTCCGCATTTTCATGTCCAGAAAGAGAAATAAATTATGTTTATAAAGTATTACTTCGTTAATGAATCACTTCTTTATCTTAGAATCCATTTTGTTGGTTATTCAGAGGTTTAATTTATGTTTGTTTAGTTATATTTTCACATCATCATATGCAGATGTTAGACTGGCTAAACTACAGATTAATTATTGATTTTGTTTAAACAGATTGGGTGCCTGTTTAGGCCGTAGAAGTTGACATACATAACTCATCCCTATGAACTGAGACAACGAGCCATAAACTTTTTACTACCCTGAATTATGTATTGCCCAATTCTTATTGGTGAGTACCGATAGGAAGGTCGCAAACCGTAGCGCGTAATGTTTTGTACAATTTTTAATATTACGAGGGGCGTTCGAATGAAAAGTTACGAAACATCTTAACAACCAAACTGGTTGAAATCTGAAAATGCCGTGACATCTAGGAATGCGAAACATCCGTTCCACTCACCCTAAAAAAATTGAGGCTGTTCCCCCAACTACCAAGGTGATGCTCGGCGTCTTTTTTGATGTCCGAGCTCCAACGCTCATCGAATTCTACGAAAATGGAAAAGCCATGAACAGTGACATCTACTGTGAGACACTCCGTAGCCTACGCAACTCCATCAAGAGCAAACGGCCTGAGCTGCTCAGGCTGGGAGTCATTTTGGTGCACAATAAAACCCGCCTAGACGTCTCCAGGTTCACATAGAATGTACTGGCCAACTTCAAGTGGGACCAGCTTGAGCATCCGCCCTACAGCCGGGACATGTCGCCATAAAACTTCCATCTGTTTGGTCCGCTATGAAAAACATCTCAGAGAGCTTGAACTCTGACAACGAACTGAAGGACACAGCAGGGTACTGATTCTTCGCACAGCCGCAGGAATTCCGGGAACAGGAAATCCTTCGCCTCATTAAACAGTGGAATAGTTCTACTCAGACCTCTGCTGATTACTTTCGAATAAATACTTCAATTATACTCACAGTGTTGTTTCGTCTATTTTCATTTCAATGCCGCTCCTAATATTCCAGCTAGGCACTAGCATTTTTGATCATACGAGGAATGACCACATACGTAGGTTACAAAGCCTGTAGTGAAACAGTTACATTTTATTTCAGTACTAGCTTAATTCCCCCTGCTTCGCACGCGTTGGTTGTTACTACTTCTAAACATAAATTTTGGTAGATTTAGCTTTAAAAATGCTTTCCTAATCCAGTATTTTGATACATCTTGCCGCTCCCTATTTCACCATTGATGGCAGAATTCAAAACATCCCGAAACATATTTTTCTTTCTTTAATTATAATTACGATTCCAAATCCAAATTTCCGCATTTCTAGCATCAAAATAGTCGTAGTAGAACCCTTAAAATATTTTCCCTTATTTAACCCGCTTAATGGTTGAATTTCCAAATACATCTAAACTCGAGTTTTTAAAATCCCAATCAAAAATGTAAATCCGAACTTTTGTATTTCTTGCTTCAAAATTGCCGTAATAGCAATGTATTTTCAAAAAACCGTTCATTCCCTATTTCACCCCCATAGGGATGAGGATATCGAAAAATCGCTGATGCCTACAGCGTAAGGTAAATAACGTCTAAAAATTTCACAGTTTTCAGCGCCGTTTTCTGTCTTTTAGAAAGGGATCGAGAACGCGAAATTTCTTTCTTACGCCGTGGCATCTTTCTTATTAGTTTTACTTTTCAGACTGCAATATGCACTTATTTTTTCTTTATTCGTACGCTTGTTGCAGAAAAACAACTGAAGAATGTGTATCACGCATTGTCTCTATACTACCTGGCTGGTGAAATACATATTTCTGCGCGTGTCAGTCAAAGATGTTCATATTCTGTTTCTTGACTAATTACAATATGGCTGCTACGAAGTATTGCAAGAAAACGAAAAAGAAATATGTTTGGATACTGTACTCACGGAAGTCTGTTACGTCGCATATTGACATAAATTTCAAATTCAGAGGTAATCTAGATACTATTTGTCACGTACTAACTGATGAAATTCTTTTGACTAATTACAACATGGCGGACAACGCAAATTCGGGTGCAAAACATATGAATGTACAGGCACCAAGGAGGTTAACCTCCTTGGCAGGCACTCTACAGTTTTATGCTCAGACACCAGAGTTATACATCCAGGTTATATAGAGATCACTGGCATCACGTTTCGCTGTATATAACCTCAATGCTATTACATTGTCAGAAGTCATCGCTGGTATTCAGTCCGAATTTAATATTAGCTGACGGCTTTCAACCACTATATCTTCCACCCTCTTATAGCTATCGACATGGAACTGCTATGGTGTACAACGGGAGACTTGTTACTACAACAACACAGAGAGATCGTTCGTCTCCATTGTGTAGATTTCGCTTGTAGTTACTGTCAAGTAGATTACAAGTAGTCGACGCGTTACAAGAGGATCGCTGGTTGCGGCAAAGAACAATTATTATTGAACTGGTTTGCTTTCTTTATTATTCTGCTTTTACGCTGTTGATTTTTTTAGTGTTAGTTATGGCTACGTGAAGTCTTCTTGTTCATTTTCACTTCGTAGTTTGGTCATAAATCGCTAAAGTCGTGACCCCAACGAAGCTAATTAAGGAGAACATAAGATAACGTACTTTTTACCGATGTACGGCAAGAAATAAATCATTACAGAGGAAATAAACAGCGCAAATGAAGACATACCCACACCTTCAACGACAGTGCAGCAACGCACTACAGAGATGGTTCATTTTTGGCCGAATCGACCTTTAACATAGTTTAATCACGTCGAGTGTATTTTTGAACAGCACGGCGTAATAACTGATGAAAGTAGGTATATCGTCGCAGTGGCACATCCGGATGATGTAACTATAGAAGAAATCGAAGATTTTATCACAGCGATGTTACGCGATGTTAAAAGAGGCGCTGATACTTCGATATACCATGCCGCCGGAACTTCGCCAGCAGAAAGTTTTCGAGGAGGAACCTTTGGGCGACAGATCGCCGTCACAGCTGATTACCAGCAAACATTCGTCCGGTAGTTGCTGCTTCCCAAGACATGGCACTACGTGAGTTGTCGCAGAAGGCTGATAAAGTGGCAAATAGCATGGCAGGTACGTCATTTTGTGCGGCTTTGGATAATGTAGAGGCGACAAAGGTGACGCAGGATATATTTCATGATGATGAGCAGACGCATAATCAAGACCAAAGGATAGAACAATTGGAACAACAAATAGCAAGAATGAATACAGATTTGTCCTCGCCACGTAAAAGATACCAAAGAAGAGAGGAGTTCGTTCCAAGAGGAAGCAATTGGTCACGAGAAAGAAAAGAACAACGATGGTGTTGGTATCATCAAAGAATCGGAATAGACGCGCGAGATGCACGCAGCCACACCAGTACCCAAACTTCAACGACAGGCGTTAAAGAGCGCCGACGTCCGCCAATGTTTATCGGTGCGCTCAAAAGGGATAGAAAATGTACAGATCTATACTAATACTACACTGTCAGCGGTACACAAAGCATGTAGGCTTTTCGTGTACGAGCGTTACTCGGGTAAGAATGTCCTGATCGAATCTGGGTCGGAAGTTAGTGTCTGTTCTAGAAGTATGCACCGACTAAACATATTCTCAACGCAACAAATGAATCAAGAATTGTGACATTTGGTGAGCAGGAACGAACTGTAGACCTCGGTCTACCACTCAAACTCATGTGGAATTTCATAATTGGCAGTGTCACAGATCCGATTATTGGAGCAGATTTTTAGCGTATTTTCTGTTGGCACCAGACTTGGTGAATAGAAAATTGGTGGCAATAGTATGCAAGAAGTTGTAATAGTCCTTTACACATGGTACGTAAAAAGACGGGTCTTGGCGATTATGTGGCGATTACAGAACCCTTATTGCACGTACAATTCCTGATAGATATCCAGTACGTAATGTCACGGATTTTAATTAATCGCGTAAGCCAAAGTGTTCAGTGTCATAGATTGTGCGAAAGCATCCTACAGATACCCGTAGCCAAAGAGGATGTACAAAAAACCGCAGTAATTACACCCTTTGGTCGGTTTCAATATAATTTCATGCCATTTGGGTTACGAAATACTGCATAGACATGGCAACGACTCATGCATCAGGTATTGCGCGGTTTTCCGTTTGTCTTCTGTTATATGGTTGGTATATTAGTTTTCTCAACATCAAAGGATGAACATAGGTTATATCTAACTGAACTCTTTCAACGTTTACAGGAATATGGAGTAGTAGTTAATGTTGCTAAATGCATACTACGCATGAAAGAAGTGCAATGCTTAGGATACGTAGTTTCTGAAGAAAGGTTGGCACCACTTCCAAACAGAGTAGAAGCAATACATAATATGCCTCTACCAGCAACCTTTAAAGAATAACATTTCATAGTTTTCACTGACTATAAGCCACTTACATGTTTTTTCAACGTATCACGGACCATACTTCTCCGAGACAGTGCAAACAGGCAGAAAACATCGCTGAATTTACGACTGACATACGTCATATCTCAGGAGCACAGAATGTTGTGGCAGATTGTCTACTTTCAACACAATTCCGTGGGAGGAAATAGCGGATAAATAAAAAGTCTACAGGGAACTGGAATGTTTTAGAAAAAGTAAACACAATGCATTGCAGCTTAAGTGGATACCGGGACCTTACAGCAATAGCAAAATTTGGTGCGACACATCAAGAGGTCGACATCGACCATTTATACCGTCAGAGTTTAGGCGGCATGTTTTTGAAACCTTGCATGGATTAGTCTACCCTGGTATTGCTGCGAAGTTAGTGGCAAACAAAGTCGTATGGCCAGGGGTAAAAAGGTTCCAAAAATTGTGCACGAGCTTGATTAGAATGTCAACGTAATAAAATCAGTCGACACGCATTTCCACCAGTCGCACAGTTTCCGACACTACTAGAAGATGCGAGCACATTCATCTGGATTTAGTAGGGCCATTATCCCCTTCTAATGGACAACATTACATAGTGACAATTGTAGATCGTTTCACATTATGGCCAGAAGCAACACCAGTAGCAGACATCTCGTCAGAAACGGTGGCAAAAGTATTGGTGGGAGAATGGTTCGCACGTTTGGCGTTCCACATTCAGTCACAACAGATAGAGCCTGTCAATTTGAGGCGCAACTGTTCACAGTAGTAATGAATATCTGTGGGTGCAATCATCTACGTACGATTAGTTATCACCCATCAAGTAATGGGATGGTGGAAAGGTTCCACCGTACTCTAAAGACAGCGTTAATGTGTTACAAGATGACATGGATTGAGGCTTTCCTTTCGTGTTACAGGGTTTGCGCACAACAATAAAAGAAGATATATTAAGTTCACCGGTGCAATTGGTATGTGGAAAATGTTTGCGAGTTCCCGGAGGGTTAGTAACACCACCTTCTGTACAGGAGCCCACAAATGAATTTGTTAAACAACTTAGTAGTCACATGAGAGTTACAACCTGTGCCACCTATCACACATGGAGTCAGGATAGTTTTTTTACATAATGACTTACAAACTTGCCCTTTTGTATGGCTACGTGATGACACTGTGCGACCGCCACTAAAGCCACATTATGTGGGCCCCTATAAAGTTATGGCAAGAGGAGGCAATATTTTCGTCTTAGAAATAAACGGAAAACAAGAAACGGTAACAATTGAACGTTTGAAGTCGTGTTATCAGTACACAGAAGAAACAGCAGGACGTGAAGAGGCAGACACTCCAACCAATAATGATTCGTCATTAGAGGAAGAAACATCAGCTTAGAAGAAGAAACACCAGAGGTGGCAGATTACAGTCCGGTGCAGCAGCCACAGGCTTTCGTGACCAGAGCGGGCCGTCGCATCAAACATCAGTACCCCAACATACCTGGGGCACCGGGTTTCAGAAATAAAAGAGGGGGGGGGGGCTGATGTAGCTACTGCCGAGCAGATGACAAGGAGTTGACGCGTGACAAGAGGATCGCTGGTTGCGGCAAGGAACAATTATTATTGAACTGCTTTGCTTTCATTATTATTCTGTTTATACGCTGTTGATATTTTTAGTGTTATTTACGGCTAAATAATAAAAAGGTTACGTGAAGTCTTCTTGTTCGTTTTCACTTCGTAGTTCGGTCATAAATCGTTAAACACTGAAGAGCAAAATATTGACTCCCACTCGTAGAATTTTATATAAGTCGGTATCTTTCAACACCCATATCTTCCACCCCCTTATCCTTATCAACCCTCTACCACCATAGTGCACCATGGGAGACTGATACCTACTACCACCTACAAACACTATTCGTTTGCGATGTGTAGTTTTGGATGCAGAGTGAAATATAGGCACAAACACCTCTATTTATATATATATATATATTAACCCAGATAGCGCGGAATTACTTTTGGTTTAATTTTTTCTCAGAAGCTATTAATTACCTTCATATGACTGCACCAGATCTTTATAAGTGATTTTTTTCACAATCACGCCATTAGTTTTACAATACTGCCATTCCTCCTGAAATGACGTTAAAATGAATGTTTTGCAGTTCTAATATCATGAATCAGTATTATTAAATCAACATGTAAGATGAAATATATACACATAACTGTCTCAGGAATTGAAGAAAGTTCAAGAAACATAAACCGAACTACGAGGAAGTCTTCAGTATCTTCTGTGTGAACCTCATCTTTGCAGCTGTATCCAACCACTTTTCAATCGATAATACCAGCTAAAATTCATCTGTTGTGGGAGCAGATGTTTCAAAGAAATAAAATATAACACTGTACACGAATTATTACAGACAAGAATAAAAAAACTTTGCTGCCGTTATCGTCCTTCTTGAAGGATGATCTTGGTTAAGGTACTCAAGTAATCGTAGATACATTAGGTGTTCCGCAAAGTGCCTCACGCCCTCGAGTGAAGCAAACCGTCGCTCTCCTGCGTGATCTTTCTGGAAGTCGGTTGGGCCGGGACATGATCTGGTGGTGGATAATGTCCTGTGACCCCCCTAGGACGTCTTCTCCCCCGGCCACGAACTTTTCACATTATTCTGCGACGTGCTGACCAGCCATTACGGTCTCTCACAAAACTTCAGGCGCGGTAACATTTTCGTCCACAGAAATCCAATAACTCACCTGATATTTCGCGAAAGCATATTCCGAACGAGTTTCCATTTGTGTGTATCTACAACTAGCGCACGTTAACAACAGTAATCAGTGCCAATAATTTATTTACTCGTATTATTGCATATATATAGTTCAGTCGCTGTGCGACCATTCTCAGTGCTTTAAAAACGTAGTCTAAAACTTTTTCGATCTTCAAGTTGAAGATCACGAAAAGTTTTATATGTTTTAAACTACGTTTATAAAGCATTGACAATGTAGGCACAGCGACCGAAATTTAGATATACAATAACAAAGAAATTTTTGCGTCTGACTGCTGTCCGTCGTTAAGATATTACAACACAGTCGCTGAGCACAATATACAATCAAACTTTTCAATAACACACAAAATTCTAGGAATATCTGCCTTGTAGTCTTAGTCCCGTATCACCTCTCGCAGAATTATCTGAGAATTGTATTCTGTAATGAAAACTGTAGCCAACATTGTCAAAATAAAATACTGTTTGTACAAACCGAAATATACGCGCCGCGTGAGAATGGCCGTGGGCTCTAAGGCGCCTTGCTGCAGAACGCGCGGCTGCTTCCCGCCGGAGATTCGAGTCCTCCCTCGGGCATGGGTGTGTGTGTGTGTGTGTGTGTGTGTGTGTGTGTGTGTGTGTGTTGTCTTGAGCATAAGTTGGTCTCATACCCATACAAACATTTCAACATTTGATTTTTAATCATGCGGTAGTGTTTTTAAGACGTTGTCTTGATTTACAGAGGACACGTTTGACATTGAACTATCAGAATCGCAAGAAACAAAACTCAGAATAACACCCAGTTGTTGTAAAAATTACTGGGGTCTCAGTCATTTCCATTCATATCGTTGTTCTACAAGTGATACTTTAATATACAGACACAAAATAAAATAATATCAATAGTATAAGAAAGAAATTATTCATAATTCATTAATCAACCAAGAGGGCCTTTTACACTCCACTTAAAGTAAGTACAACAGCGAAAAACACACAAATTCACCACACCTGATAGTCCTTAAATCATCCGTCAATGTGAAGATGGGAAATGTCGATGAAGTGGTTCAAAGAAAGTAGTAGAGAACAGATGAGGAAGAGATACATGAGGAATGGACAGCGGCAATCATATGTCTAATACGGAAAAAAGGCGATAATGATCAAGAACTGCAGTGGAATATCACAAGGACCACTTCTATCAAGAATCATACTAAAAAGACTCAAGCCTTCCGTTAACACATAGATAAAAGATGTGCAAGTAGGTTTCAAGGCAGGCAGATCTATTACCGATGGCTTCTTCACACTGAGGCAAATTCTGGATAAGAACTCGGACTACAACAAAAATACATTCTGTCTGGTTGTAGATTTTAACAGGGAATACGACACCATCACAAGGGGAGGGATGTGGAAGGTGATGGAAGAGTACAGAATTTAAAAAAAAAAAAAGATAAAGATGGCCAGCTGTGTGTTAATCAATGAAAATGCGTAGGAAGAAGAAGATAAACGCATTCATAACAGTTTGAGGTTAAATCAGGAGTAAGACAGGAAGACGTTATATCCTCAACACTGTTTAATATAGAACTTCACTAGACTCTAACACGAATTAAAAATAAAAACAACGGAGTAGACACAAGCAGGAAGACGAATACACTGGTGTTTGCAGATACTATCGTTCTGATTGGTAAAAACTTGACAGGGGAAATGGGAAGGGAGATGATGGAGGAAGCTGGAAGAAGGGGACTAACGATAAATGAGGCTGAGACCAAGTTAGTAGTAGTAACAAGAGAAGGACAAAACGTACCGCCCAGTAAAAATATCAGCAATCTATAATTTGAAACAGTAGACAGTAGTACATACTTAGGAGTTACCATTAACAACACCAACAACCTTGAGACAGAAATGTTAACAATAATACAAGCATAAAATATGGCTATGCTTGCGTTACCTTCAATGTTCAAGTCAAAACTGTTCTCAAATAGAACGCAGCTGAGAATATATAAGACAATCATCAGACCAATAGTGACTTATGGGAGTGAAACATGGACGCTGAGGAGCTTGATCGCATTTGAGAACAAGGGACTGAGATCGATTTGTTATGTTATGGTCATGTAGTAAGAAAAATTGACAGCATTGTAAGCTATGCGATGATAAACAGACTGGAGGCAAAGAGAACTCTGGGAAGGCCAGAATGAGGTGGATGCATGACGTTAGGAAGGATCTGCTGAAGATGGGAAGAAATGAAGAAGAAGTTGAAGACAGGGAGGAGTGGCGCACTGTTGTACGTGAGGCTGAGGAGACGGCTGCGGTTCAAATGGCCCAGTCAGCCAGCGAGTAAAGAACGAGGGGCACACCCCGTCAAGGAGACCACGCCCTGGTTCAGGGCGAAAAAATCTATTTTCGGTCTTCATCATTATTTCGATAGATTAAGGTTTTATTTAAGTACTCTGAAAAGCATTTTGCTGAAAAAAAATTTTTTTTTCGATCATTTAAATACCATTTTCCTCGGTTGCACAGTGGTAGAGTGCCAGACTACAAATCCAAAGGTCGTGTGTTCGATACCCGCCAGGTCCTAGAATTTTTATCTGTCACTTTCCACTTCTTTCACCGCTAACAGTATTGCTCATGTGAAAAATACCGAGTAGAACCGTGGTTTGGTACCCACGTTAAACTGTAGGTCCCCCTATAACTGGCTGGGTAAGTCAGTTCGAAGGTCGGAGGAAGGCTACGGCATACCACATCCAAACAGGACCATGCCTAGTAAAGCACTGTGGTGTTCAAACCAATCTTCGGATTGTTGACTGCTTTACCTTACCTTTCCTACCAAGTGTGTTTTTGTGTCACGCCCACTTTTATGTCATCTACTTTCCCGCATATATTTTAGATATAATTTATTTCCCATACACTGCACGTTAGGGATTTCTTTTTACTCCCGAGTGTGTTGGCTATCCTTGAAATGCAACTGTCGGTATTCTTTTGCTTCCGCTGTTTGTAGCCGCGGCGGATTAGCCGTGCGTACTGGGGAACCGTGCTGCGGTTCGCGCAGCCGTTCGCCGTCGGGTATTCGAGTCCCCCCTTGGGCATGAGTGTTCGTGTTGTCCTTTCGTTTGTTTACCTTAGTTTAAGTAGTTTGTAAGCTACGGACTAATGACCAAGTAGTTGAGTCCGATAGATTTATAAACATTTGAATCATTTTTTTTTTTTTTTTTTTTTTTTTGCTGTTTGTAAACAATACGCTTTCAAACGTGCGGTTAGTTTTGTTTAATTTTGATTGCGAGTAGTTGTTACACTTACGTTTGCAGGTATACTATGGACAGGCAATTAGGAGTAATAAAAAAAATCTGGAGGCAATGAAGAGAGATGTTTGGGCCATATTCTTCCATAGGTCCTCTATTGATTATAAGCCATGTCATGCATTGTGTCCATCAGGAGAAAATTCGTGATGCAAATACAATAGGGCTCAGGCAACTGGAGAATCTCATTCTCACCCGTATTCTCTTCCCCAAAGAAGGGCCATCATATGCAGCAGATCAGTTTTAATTAACTGTAAATAACAAATTTCAAAAGTTTTCTCTTTAAGGTCAATTTTCCGCAAACTAAAATTTTCAGTACATATACCCCATTACAACTGAAACTATCACAAATAAATGAATAAAATTTTCAGGCACTCTGCATGACATAAAAAGCCACCTCTGGTACTACATTTATTAATTGTTCCACATTAGGAAGTCCACAAAAAATACTTTCTGCAGAAAAAAACGAATTATTTTTCACTAATAAATTTAAAGAAGTATTTCTCTAAAACTATAAAATGGATAAAGTATATTTTAGTACAGTTGACTCTATTAGCAACATGTAACATACAGTAAAAATATTAAAGTCCTGCATCAAATAGATTTTTTTCTTTCAGAAATGGGTCAAATGCTTGCCCAAATTAACATGGGTTAGATAGAGATAGGGAGTGGCCCCCGTAAGTCACTACTTCACGTTCAAGGTCACTTTCACATTCAAGCAGAGCAATTACCAAGATCACACTAATTACGTTTTCAGCTAACGATATGGGTACCGGTCTGTGAATATTTTGATCTACGTTTCGACAAGTATATGGCATCACAGCCTTATACTTTGGCGGAGAAAATTTTTTGTATAGCACAAAGCGAAGTTTGATTATGAAATCACGATCGTGTATCTCTTCCACTTTCATTTTACCATTTTGACTGATTCTTCCGACTTTGTAGAATTTTATCGTATTGAATTAAAAGAACAATTTGGTGTTGAGTTCTACAGTTTTATTTTAATTCTGTAATGCGGACTTCGGCTCAAATGACCATCTTCAGACTTCAGTCAGTCTAAAGATGACACCGTAAGACAAAAACCAGTTAAGAAAATGAAAATGAAATTTTAGAACATACTCAACATTTTTTATTAACCACCTCATCGAAATCCCGCATCTGAACATGTAAAGGTACTGTAAGCGCCGTCATGCGTATTGGGTACGTGTGTTTGCGCTATTATAATTAAGAAGAGGGTTTTTGCGACTCTTCATTGAAAATGTAATCATACGAAGCGGCCGGTGCTTCGGATGACTAGGGGTCCAATTCTTACAGTCGGCCTACCAAGCTTCTTTGTTTCACACTTTTGTCCCAAGCTTAAAGCTGAGTAATTTGTTTCTAAGAGATACTGAACGTTGTTCATTTTCTCTTGACACTAAACACCAAGTACATATGAATATGCGCATGCACACTACAACACAGTAAGTAGCTGTTTACACTGCAAGTGACTGTAACAAAATGAATCTGTTACGATGAAGAGACAAGCTACCTTAAGGTCACGTGACACTGTAAGCAACACTCCGTCCTAACATTACGCATGCGCAAAGGCTGATCTCCCCCACCTCTTTCCAAATAGTTAAATATTTGTTACAATGAAGAGTATGAATGTCATTTACCCTCAAAATCGCGACAAAATTGCTAAAAAGATGTGTTGCAAGTAGCATTACAAAAGTCATTCTTATTCCCGTAGCTGTTAAAAGGAAATATTGTTTACAAATAAATAAATAAGTAAAAATAAAAATAATTGATTTTAGTTGGTCTTGAACCCACCACCTTCAACAGCACAGCGTGATGGCGTTAACCACACGGCTTTTCTTGCTGGGTGGAGAGTAGTGACTTAAATATTGCTCATGATCGGATCTCTTGGATCCTCTACCCGCTCGGTTAGCCGTGTGGTCTAACGCACCGCTTTTCGAGACGGGTAGGCGTACCGGCCCCGGTTCGAATCCGCCCGGCGGCTTAACGAAAGGAGTCGGAGTGCCGGCCAGCCTGGATGTGGTTTTTAGGCGGTTTTCCACATACCCCTAGGTGCATGCCGGACTGGACCCTAAGTCCCGCCTCAGTTACACGATTCACAAACATTTCGTAACACTTTACACTTTCACACACATAATACTATACGCAGACAGGTGGGGGTACACATTTCGTCCTGGGGGGCATGGGGTGGCGGCAGGAAGGGCACCCGGCCGCCCTTTAACTATTAACACATGGCAAATCAGCGTTTAACACAGAGCCGACCACGCATGTGCGGGAAAAAGGTCTAAGAGAAAGAAAAAGAAGAAGAGGAGGAGGAGGATCTTTTGAAGCGTCTCACTGTAGATGTGTCTTTAATTTATAGTTATAAGATATTTTACTAAATACGGCATGTTTTTGATTAATCTTCAATGCGCCGAAAACGAATATAAAGGGCGGATGTTGCCTTCATGGAGGATTTACGCATGCGCATGGCGAGGTGCGCAGTAGCTCTATTGTCTTTGCTTCGGGACCATTTGAACGTAACCTCCAGAGCTCGAGTTAGCCAGGAGCTGTTGTCTCTACCAGCTCCAACGCCAGTGTTAAAAGGGGCGTTTCACCTCGCCCCTCCCTGCCGCTAGAGCGCTCATATACTGCCTCCAGGGGGTTCAAAAGAGAATTTGAGCCTCGGCCGCGCATGCGCATTACAGCGCTTTGCCCACTGCCATCTATATTAAGCGGCCGCGCTACGACTCGTATACGTGCTGTATCCGCGACGTAAAACGTTTCTCATGCCATGAAAGTACTTTGAATGTGCATCTAAAATTATCTCAAAGAAGAACGAAATAAATAATGTTAGTTTAAAAACACATTTCAATTCTATTTATTTACTTTCTTTTCACCACGAGCTTTTTTGCGGCGGTTAACTGAACCAGTGAACACGTGGACGCGCCGCCATCCTCATACAACGGCGTTACACCGAGGTACAGTTCTACGTTTTGTGAGGGAATGACAGGCAGCGGTTCTCTTTGTGAGCGAGAGCTATTGTAAGCTTGTTTCACGCAGTCCCGAGCGTTTGAAGTCAGCATACAAGCCACAGCCCTCGTTTGGCGCATATATTCTCCCCCCCCCCCCTCCCCCTCCTCCCTGTTTGTTGGTAGCGCAGAGCACTGTGTGTAGTGTGGCGAGACATTGATAGGGAGTAAAGGCAGCGATTCCACACGCAGTGGACACTAATGGCGTTGTTCAGGGTAACAAGAGTAACCTACCGCACAACTGAATGCTGCTACTGCAGTAGCGGAATAACAGATTCAGAACCCGGGCGAAACCTTTCCAATCTTGACGGCCGCGCGGCCAGTGTAGTCGTAACTGGAAGATCTCGTTGTGTCAGCGTGGCAACGCACGTAGACCCAGGCAGGGCCGAAAGTTCTGACTGCGGAGGCAGCCGGGTCCGGGTAAAAGCGCGCGCGTGTGCGAAGCCACTGTGCCACGGTGGCGTAGTGGTGAGTGCACATCCGCACATAGCTTCAGACCCGGCTACGAATGCTGGACGTAAATCAAACTTTAATACAATGCTTCGGTTGACACATATACATCGTTTTGCGGTATGTCGCATCTTGTAATTGTCAAATATTGAAGAAAGGATTTTTTAAAAATACATACCAAAGATGTACTTACATATTTGCATGAATTGTTTTGGGCTTCAGCTCTTATCACAGGCGACGTTTTACTGTAACTGTGATATAATTGTTCAAATGTCTCTAAACCTAAGTGACCACACTGCTAATGTCATCGGTACGTAACTTTGAAAGTACTTCCACTAACATACGCTAAGGAAACACAACACTCACGACTGAGGGGGTTGGAACCTCCGGCGGGAGCGGCTGCGCTCCATGATATGACGCCTTAGACTGCGAGGCCATGCCCAAATCAAATGTCCAAATGTCTGTAAACGTACTGGACAAAATTAAAGTGCTCATCAATCCCTATACTTACAAACTACTGTAACCTTTGCTAAGGATAACACACGCTCTCACACACCTATGCCTCAGTCAACGCGTCTTAGACTATTGTTCCATTTAAAAATTATATCTTTGTGCTGTAACTCTTTGGAAAATGATACAATAAACTATGTTCATAGCTCCGCAGAAAGTGTAACATTTCTTGTGTTGACCTACCGCATTAAAATTTCCCGTAACCTATTATTTTATAAGTTATAGAGGCAAACACACTTAGTGAAACACCCTTTATATATATATATATATATATATATATATATATATATATATATATATATATATATGTGTGTGTGTGTGTGTGTGTGTGTGTGTGTGTGTGTGTGTGTGTGTGCGTTCAAATCGAACTGTTGTTAAAATATATATATAATGTGTGTGTATGTTTAGTTCGGGTTAATAGGTGGCTGCTTAGAAAGCTAAATAGAAAGAAAACCAAAAAATGTAAAATCCGACGAATATTATGCCCTTGAATGGCAACCCACCGTACAGTTCTGGAGCTACAGCCATAGCAACAAAAAGAAGCACTCTGCTACTACATTAATGAATCATAATATTAGTACAGAAACACAAAAATGCACGTACCGATTTTAATCTTATCTTTCGTATATACGCGGTGTTTAGCAAAATGGTTGTCACAGACTTACACGGTTCAAATTACACGACAATAGAAGCAAAAATGTCCCAGTAAACATGGGTCCGGAAACGAGGCGTTTAGGAGATATTCACGAATGTATGGTTCCGACTCTCCTTTCGTATGTAATATTTTATTTACAGACGAAGCAGGATTTACACGCGATGTTTTAATGATATAATACATATTTGTGGTGTGAAATAAACCCAAAGGCTGTTCGCGAGTACCACACCATTAGAGTTTCTCACTGAATGTGTGGTTAGAGCTACTAGGTGATCAGCTCATTGGGTCACAGATTCTTCCACCAAACAGTAATGCACATATGTACCTCAGGTTTCTGCGCCGGCGTCTTCCAGCCATTGCTTGAGGATGTTCCCCCTTCAGCAATGTCAGAGTATGTGGCGCATGCACAATGGAGCTCCGGCACGTTTCGCTGCTGCTGTGAGACGGCATCTAACGTGCAGATACGGTCAAAGGTGGATAGTAAGAGGCGGACCTGTGGCTTGGCCTCCCAGATCACCTGATCTGAATCCTTTGATTTTTTTGTCTGGGGTCAACTCAAAAGCGAAGTGTGCAGCACACATGTTGAAGAACTGGAGCGAAGAGTTGTACACGCTTGTTCCGAAAGAACAGACGTCACTTCCGATCCTGCAGTCGTTATTGTTTCATATTCACAGAATAAATGACTTCAACTGCGAATGGGCAAAGCTGAAAATGTGTACCCAGCCGGGATTCTAACCAGGGTCTCCTGCTTTATAGGCAGTTGCATTGACCCCTGCAAGGACTACCTAAGCACGCCTCCCGCCAGACACAAATTTTCAGCTTCACCCTGCCCACAGTACTCAAACTCGTAGTTATGAAACTACTATGGGCAGGGTGAAGGTGGGAATTTGTGTCTGGCGGAAGGTGTACTTACGTAGTCCTTGCAGGTGCGATGATCACTGTGCCCCAGTGGTGTAGGGGTCAGCGCAACTGCCTAGAAATCAGGAGACCCGGGTTCGAATCCCGGCTGGGTACACTTTTCAGCTTTGCCCATTCGCAGTTGAAGTCATATATTCTGTGAATATGAAACTCTATAATTCATATTAAAAAAAACGCAGCAACCAATTCCAGAGATGGAATATTTTATTTCTATCGGCTCCGCGAACTTACTGCCCTTCTTCACAAGTGTGTAAGTGACGCTATGTATTCCGCCCAAGGATGGTTCGAGTTCCATTTCTTTTATTATCTCTGCATTTGATGTCCACAGCGCTTCCGCCAGGCTTGGACAGAACACACAACTTATAAACTCGTCAAGAACGCCTCTAAGTGCCTGCAACCGCCCGCAAAACAATATTTTGCGTGTGTAACTGGCTACAGTTTTTTCTCCAGCAACGCGTCGCCTACTTGCCCTTGGCTCTGTGCACCCTCACTACTGTTGGCTATGGGTCCCCCACCGCGAGAGCTGAAAGCTTTCCCCTTTGTTTGCAGATCCTGCTGAACCTGGCGCGCAGCATCTTCGAGGAGCAGAACAACCTGGCGTGCCTGGTAACCAAGATCATGACGCAGGCGCGTGACCTACTCAAGTGCGAACGCTGCGCCGTCTTCCTGCTGGACACCGACTGCTGCGAGGCGGTGAGTCGTCTCAGCCGGGCCCCACTCCTTACGGCATCCTAACCAAAACTCAGTCACCCACAATCAGGCCAGGCCTGTGTTTGGAACCAGTGTGTGACTATTGTCTTCAGCTCTTCGTTGTAGTCGACCTGCTGGTTGGAGGACAGGGGTTCCTTTACTTACGAGAAAAGATTCCTTTTAAATTTAAACACGTTCTATAATGCACTGACAGAAACACCAGCTGCTTTGTTAACGTGTTTTTAATTGTTTAGTATTGTTTCTCACTGATTGTTTAAGCTCTATCCAGATGACTGCAGTAAATTGAAGACTAATGAAAAATTTTGCAACTGGCAAATTAAACAGAAACACCATACTTCCTGCATGCACATGAGTGATACTAACAAATCAGTCCATATCCTTACGGCAAATGTTACATAACTAACGCTTTAAGTAACAGGTATTTCGAAGTAAGATAGGTAATGTTAATAAAATGATAAAAGTAATGAAATATTAATAACGTTGAGTTAAGTATTTAGAATAAGATACTTTTGATGGTACGGTTATGTACAGAAGAGAGAGTTCATAAAACTCCGGCAGGTAGTGGAGCGTAGGCTTCAGAGCGGCGCTTCACTTTCCTCCAGCGCCGGTCCCTCCCCCTCACTGCTCTTGCTGCTACCCCCACCAGTAGCACTCTCTGCACGCTCGCCCAGTGGTCTGCACATCTACCGGCCAATTTATCCTGCGTGCGCTCTACCATGTGATGCTTCAGGCAACAGCCTCATTCCACTGCTGTACCGTGCATTGTAGAGTCTACTTTGAACGTGTAGAACTGTTTTCTTCTCCAGTGTACGTGTGTTGCCAGTTACATTTTGTTCAAAGTATTTGTTCTGGTTGACAGAAAAGCGCCGAATGTTGCAGAACAAGTAATAATTATGTAGAGTTCTGAGTGTGTACCTTCTTCAGAATAGAAACATTTGACAGCAGCTAAGTGGAAACAAGTGAGGTGTCTGGTGTGGGGTTGGTATGTATACAGAGCATGATGAATGAAGCGAATATGTCTATTAAAGCCACTGAGTCAAATTTCCAGGGAAGTGACACAGTTGTAAGATAAATGTAGGCGATCTGGGTGATTTTTCTAAGATGAAATATGGATATAGGCTGAAATTTGCAACAGAGCCGAGCTTGTGTGCTTGAACATATTTTCATCATCACTGATAAATCTAGATTAGATCTGTCTCAGGAACACATAATTATTTTGATCTATTTATAAGAAGGCTTTCCATCATACAATAATCAAGATGTATATTAGGGACAAAATCTTGACTCCTCACAAATACATTTCACGAATGAAAGAGTCTAGTGGCAGTTGAGTGACAGTTCTAAGAATATCAAAGCAAGACTTATTGGTCTTCAGGGAGTTATTGCGATCGTTATATGAATAAAATTCTTGAATATCCGTCTCCAGATCGCTTATATTTTCTAAAACATTACCGGTTTCGGGACAGCTGCCCATCTTCAGATCAAAATTTTGAAGTTACAGAGTAACCTGTCCTGTAATGAACGAATGAACGACTGTGAACATTCGTTCATTACAGGACAGGTTACTCTGTAACTTCAAAATTTTGATCTGAAGATGGGCAGCTGTCCCGAAACCGGTAATGTTTTAGAAAATATAAGCGATCTGGAGACGGATATTCAAGAATTTTAGTTCTAAGAATGTTGAGTGAGATAAGTTTCCTTCTGCCACTGTCTGTTGTCTCTTTCTGCGTCACTTTCTGCTGTTCTCTTTCCGTACCAATAATTGCGAATACGTTGGCGTGCCAAAATTTTTGGTGAGGAAGGCGGGATTAGGACGGAAACAGCTGGTTCGCCACTTTTGTATTAAAGTCTTTTAACTAGAAACATATTTGCCTTTTTCTGTAAGGAAAGGATTGTGTTGAGTGAGTCAAATTGATAAATTAACTTTAAGAATCAATGAGAAAATGTGCTGAATACGTTGCGAAAGTTCTTAAACTCGTGGTAATGTTACGTTAAACTCGTAAAATCGACAAGTGAATGTAATTCTGATTAATTAACAAAGCAATTAGTGTTATTAAACAAAACTAAGGCTCTATCTTATTACTTCACTAAATATCACTCACCTTTACCTTCCTTACAATCTCCTTTCGGAGAGCTGCACACACGAGATAGGTGAAAGTAATTCCCCGTATGTGCAATGCGTGCAACGTGCTAGTGACTTTTACATTCTGATGTAATTTTGATTAGTGATTTTCTACATTAATCAACGTCACGTGGTTAGTAAGTAGGTGCTAGCCAAACACTGCAGATAATATTTCTCTGATCATACTTCTCTTTGAAGAATTGTAAAATTATGTAAATTGCACTACTGTATTCACTGAATGTCTACACATTAATTTTTAGATTAATAATTTTAAATAAATATTTATACTTTAATATTGTTTCGTCAAAGTAGGTGATCATCAAAGTCCTAACTGGATTAATTACTGTTCGCTAACTGAATTTGAAAGCAGTGGCATCTGCCATACAATGTCCATATGCAATTAATCTAATTACATTCACAGTCAATATTTAAGCTTTCTGTAATGTTTTTCACTTCGAAATATTATTCTCAAACTTAAGATCAGTCTGTCCAATTTTCCTCCTACCCCTATGGTAACGCTACACAACCTATCCCTTCTCTTAGTCAGGATGTGCCAGGAATTCCTTTTCTCTCCAATCCGGTTAAGCACCTTACTTATATCTTTTTCTCTGTCACGTTTTGTTATAAGTGACTCTTATAAACAGAAGCCCAAAAATCTAACCTTACTGTTTTTCTTACAACGTCAACAGTAACAAATAGTTTAACATTTCCATAAAGCCTATAGTACATTCCTAGCAAATGAAAAAAGAAAACTATGAATTCGTTGATCCAGCAGAGGGAAATGTTTTTGAGATGTTCTTGAGGATGAGTACAACACACGTTCACACAGGCAGAGCCATACCCACCTGAATACACTCACCAGAGCGCGCGTAATGTTGGCGCTAGTACCGTGCATATCCCCTTTTTGCAGCAATTCAAGCTGCTATTTACCCACGGAGATGATCGTAGAATTTTTCTCGCCATGCAGTTTTCGCCTTACACGCCATACACGCGTACGACCATCCTTTGGCAACGGGGAAGAACTGACTCTCATCTCTGAAAACGACATAACCGACTATCGCGTCACCACTGGAGGCGGGCAGAACACTTTCGGGGTGTGACCGGAAGAGGTCGTAATGGTACGCATGATCGTGCTTCAAGGTATGGGGAGGTATATCCTACACTGGCGGTTCCCCTCTGGTGATCGTCGGCGTACATACAGTCTGTAAACTGTTAGATGGCCGTGTTACGAGGGGGGAGCAGGGAGCAGAGGAAGCAAGCCCCGCCTCACACCTGGTAGCCGCGGGGAGACAAGCCACGCCTACGTCCTGCAGTGCTGACACCACAAACTACGCGGCATGCTTCCGCGAAAGTACAGGTAGCGCACATCGCATTAAATACTGGTCGGAAATGAAACAAAGCAGCATACTCACGAGAATGGTTGATAACGATACCAACTATAGGAATCACTCACTTAAGTTACGTATTACACAAAGCGGAACACTCAGAACACCGGTATCCAAACAATAAGAAAGCAGACGTCTATTATTGCCTCCCACAGCACATTTAGTCAGTAATGTTGGCTGCAGCCTCGAAACAAAGACTGCCTGCCGAAGCCGCCGGACGTCTAACGACTTGTACCGATTCAGGGCTAGGGAGAGAACTGCCATGTAACAGTTAACACACTGTAAACAGTCCACTGTACATTTGAACCATCATTCAACCCGTATTGCTACAGTTGATGCATCAACAAGGTGATATGCTGTTCCAACTGGAGAATGCCGTCCATATGTATCTCTTACCACCAACGCACTCTTCAAGCTGTACGTGAACTACCCTGGACAGCACGATTCCTAGATCTGTCCCCCATTGAGCATGTTTGGGACCGGATGAAACATCATCTTGCACCATCTGCACGACCGACACGAAATCTGGCCCAACTGAGGCACCAGGTCAAATCTGCATGGCAGGCCATGGCGCAAGACAACTTTCGGCACCAGTACGATCGTCTCTGTGGGAGAATTGCAGCTTGCTTTGCTGCAAAAGGACTGACGTCGATATTGCGCATGCTCTGGTGATGTACTCACGTGCGTTGTGTCTGCCTGTGTGATCGTGTGTTGTATGCATCCTCAAGAACGTGTCAATAAAATTTCCTTCTACTGGGTCGACGAATTCATGGTGTTCTGTTTTTATTTTTCAGGAGTGTATGAACAAGATGCAGCCAGGCGTATGTGTGTGAGTGACGGTCTTTTCTGTGTGTTCCAGAGCCACCTGGAGAAGATCCTGGAGCGGCCCAACAGGGCGATGCCCGAGCGGAAGCCGCTCTGCAGGAGGGAGGTGAGTCACGTGACTACTAACAGCCGCCCTAACAGAGAACACCGTCTCTGCTGCGGGACAGCTCCGGGCATTAGATAGAGGAAGTGCCTACAAGCAGATCATTTCGTGGATCTTTCCCGACGGATCTGCCGCAAATTACTACACGCGTTTGTTACTTCCAGAACATGTCCTATACACTAATGGTTAATTTGCTTTCGTTACCGTATTACAGGCAGTCTTTCTGGTGTTCGTAACACAAACCACTTCTCTATGAATGTTGGTCATTTCTCAGTGGCAGCTGGCGCTTCAGATGACTGGGGGTTCACTAAGAGCCCCGGTTTGCCTCCCCCCCCCCCCCCCTTACATATATTTTCGTAAAAGATCCGCATAATCTCGGCTTGTTTCCTCAAAATGTTCAAATGTTTGTAAATATATCGGACCAAACTGCGTGGTCATCAGTCCGTAGCTTACAAACTACTTAAACTAAGGTAAACTAACCTAAGGACAACACACCCATGCCCCAGGGAGGACTCGAACCTCCGATGGCGAGCAACCGCAAACTCTACAGCGAGGCGCCTTAGACCGCTCGGCTACTCCACCGCGGCGGCTTGTTTGCGCTTGCTTCAACTCGAGCTGAGGCGTCGCCAGCCAAGGTTACCTATTTCACACTTTTGTTCTAACTTAAAGCTGAGTAACTTGTTTCTGAAAGATACTGAACGTTGTTCATTTTTTCTTTGATAATAAACATCAAGAACGTATCAATATGGACATTAATACTAACACACAGTGTCAGCAACAAAATGAATCTGTTACGATGAAGAGACAAGCTACCTTCGGGTCATGTGACACTGTAAGCAGCACCCCCTCCTAACCTTAAGCAAGCGCAAAGGCTGCTCTCCCCCACATCTTTTCAAAAAGTTAAAAATTTGTTACCGAAGAGTATAAATGGCATTTACCCTCAAAATAATAAGGGACGCAGTCATTGGGAAGGGTTGTAGCCTTTTCCGAGTGATATTCAATCTGTGCATTGAGCAAGTAATGGAAGAAGAAATTTGGAGAAGGAATTAAAATTCAGGTAGAAAAAAAAACTTTGCTGTTTGGCGATGAAGTTGTGATACTGTCAGGGACAACAAACGACATGGAAGAGCAATTGAACGGAATGGACAGTTTCTTGAAAGATGAGTATTAACAAAAGTAGTGGAATGAAATGTAAGGTAATCCGATATGCTGAAGGAAATAGATTAGGTAACGAAACAATAAAAGTAGTAATTGAGCAGTAAAATAACTTACGATGGTGAAAGTACAGAAGATTTCTACGTGGGATACTCTGCAAATCACATTTAAGTGCCTGGCAGAATGTGAGTGGGAAGAAAAGTATTGCTGAGAGAGGATAATTTGTTAACATTTAATATTAATTTACGTGAGAGGAAGTCTTTCCGGAACGCGTTTGTCAGAAGTTTGACTATAAACAGGTCAGTAGAGAAGAAGATGGCTTTTGAAAAGTGGGGCTTCTGAAGAATGCTCAAGATTAATGTATGTAGCTCCATCTTTTAATGGAATCGGGACAGCGACAGTCGAGTTTTAATTTACCTACCCACCAATTAACTTACTTAAAGTCTATGTTGTTTTGTTTACGCGATCGGCTTCGTTATTATATTAATACCATCTTCAGGCCATGTCATAACATCAACCCAAAAGAACTGTCGAAATTGCCATATATATTTTGGTGAAAACTTGCGTAATGCTCCATCTGCAACTGATTATATTCCCCACCTCCTGAATGAACATGTGTCACCTCACACAAATGTGTTCACTTGGATGGATGGTCTGACATGGCTTGAAGATAGTATTAATCTAATATCGAAACCGGTCGCTTAAATAAAATAACATACACTTTACGCCTATTGCTGAATAAGTTAATAATTTGGAATTAATACTGAGTATCAGGTGGGTAGATCGCGTAACCAACCAGTAGGTACTGACCATAATTGGGGAAAAAGAAATGTTTGGGACAAATTGGAAAGAGAAGGAATCGATTAATTGGGATATCAAGGATCAAGGAATTGTTAATTGTTAGAAGAAAGTTGAGGTTAAAATCACTGACGGAAAGTTAGTAAAAAGATTGGATGAACAGGCCTTAACAGGATACAGTACCATGGAGACTCTTCGGACTCACGACAACAATAAAACATATATAGCATTAAATTATACTTTAGAAAATTGTCCGCTTTAGACTATCCAGATAGCTGTGCATGTTTTAGTAGGTTAAGAGAACACAACCAGCGCCCAAAGTATTTTTTTACAACATCAGCAACTATAAACAAGAAAGTTGTGAGTGTAGTTGCCAGAACCGCTTAGAAAATTCACAGTAGCTTTGCTAAATTTGTTGATGTTGGTAAACACAAGTAATTACTCACTATGAAAAATAAGGAATTCAGTTGTTAATGAGATTTTTTTTTTTTTTCATTTTTCAGAGTAATAACGTGAACATCGAGGATATCTTCCATAACAAGGTAGGTAAGACTTCACAAGGTAAACGTCATTGTTTTTACTATTGCTGTTCGAAAAGAGAAAAAATTTACAAACATTGGTCTTTCAATTTTATGAGCGACATTTGTGTGAAACTCGTATATCAGCGTTATTTCGAGTCGATGGATGCCGTTGTGACGATCCCCTGTTAATGAAATGTCTAGTTATTGAGGAATAAGACGAGTCACTGGTAAGACATACATACGTTTTTTTGGGTAAATTGCAATAGTATTCCAGAAATATCACAAAATACTGCTTAGGCACTAACTGACTCGTTAGTGATAAACAGTCTTTCCACTATTTATGGAATAATAGTGTCACCCTCCTGCTAAATGGATATACTGCCCATGAATACATAGACTTATTGCTGAAAAACTAGGCATTTCCTTAACAGGGGATATCTACCACTGATTTCACTAACTCGACATGCGACTGATATATGACTTTAATAAAAATACTATTCATTTAGCTGAAACAGCCACCTTGTTAGGGGATAAGAATAATCTGACACCGAATCAGTGCTGCAAATTTTAAGTGTCGTCTACGTGATTTGGTGATAAGTGCTAAAATTAGGAGTGTAAAAAATGAAAGCGTGCTTGCAGAACTGATTCAGTGCTGATGTCAGGAAAATAATCTCAGAATGAGACCGAAATACTTAGGTGTGCCTTATCGTTGGTGTCAGAGATATTGGGGTACCATTTTATATAATGGATGTGAATGCAGGTGGGACGTAGAGTAACTAACGCGAGAAAAGTAAAGTGTGATGCGGGCAATGGAATGTTGTATAAACAGTATGTGGGCGACAGAAAGCCAGAACGACTGCAGGCACGCGGCGAAAGCGTGGGTTGCGGCGTGTGTTTGAAATGGAAGAGGGGCGGTGGATTACCGCAGTCAGAATGAGTACATGTCCAAGAGATGAGTTGCTGATCTAGAAGGGAACCCACTTAAAGTACTCTCGGTAAGGACAGAAATGGGATTAGAAATGTAGGAACCTATCGATGAATGTGAAACAGTAAAAGCACCGGAGCAGCACAACAACTGTAAGGTAGCAGGAGAAGATCAGAACCTTGCAATTAGAGGAGGAACTCTAGATGAAGCACTCCTAATTCTATTACATATTTTTTTAAATGCATATTGTCAACCATCAGCTGTTTAAAATTGAAATTCTTCTGAGCTATTTGCCGCGTCATGATGATATTTCTCCAACGTTTCGAATCCGTTAGAGGAGCTTGTAACGGATTCGAAAAGTTGGAGAAATATCATTATGATGTGGCAAATAGCTCAGAAGCATTTCAATTTTAAGAATAATGACCGCGAAAGCCTACGTTCTTACACATCAGCTGTTTATTGTATTCACAACTTTACTGGTTTCGGTTATTAACCATCATAAGAAAAGTAAAATGAAACAGACTACGTTGGTGCATTTTCTTTCACCATAACTATGTGAAACAATAAAGGATACGTAAAAAGTCACTAGACGTTAGGTCTATTTTTTTATCAACACCTAATGTCTAGTGACATTTTACGTATCTTGTATTGTTAGACACAGATATGGTGACAGAAAATGCACCAACATAATCAGTCTGTTTCATTTTACTTTTCTGACGATGGTTAATAACCGAAATCGGCAAAGTTGTAAATACAATAAACAGCTGATGGTTGACAATATGCATTTTTTTTAAATATATATTACAGCTGTTGATACACATCTCAGTAAAAATTTAAATATTAAATAAATGTCTCTGGGACGAGAAGATTGTGACGTGAAAAAAAGTGACGACACGAACATCTAGAACCACAGACGAATCAGACTTCTGTCTACCTTCTTTTAGCTCTTAACGCAAATCATCACGAACTGCCTGTAACAAGTTCGCGTTTTAACAGCCAGTACAACAAGTAGAACTGATAGGTTTTGCTACAGCTGAGGATATTCAGATAGTTCACAATTATACAGAAATTCACAAGATAAACCTCAAATTGACATTGACAAACGGTCAATGAGACGACAACATCTGGAGTACGGATTCAACAAATGAAAACGAACATTTATTACCAGATCTATCTCTGTAACCAACAAAAACCGGGCACATCTTATATGCAACGTTTCATTCTAACTATAGTACTAGCATCTCCTCAAATACTTCGTATTTCTCCTGAAATGCCGTTTATACGGGGTGTTTAATGTGTTGCCATCAAATGTCTAAAATAATACCCTTTGTCATGGGAAGCAACTTTCCTTAGGGATAAGGTGTTGTCTGACGATCCACAGCGGCGCTGGTCAACCTTTAGAACTGGTTATGGCTTTAGTAGAGGGCGGGATGTAGCCGCTCTGTTTTGTGTGTGTGAAACATTCTTTTTTGTATATGATGCCATTTTTTCTTGTTTCTGTCATCAAGGTCCCATCCGTCGCGAAATGTAAACTACATTACAAATAAAAAATGTGTTAATTGATGTGTCAGACGCTTGTGTACGTAGTCGCCACTCCGACTGAGTCCCTGGTTTCAGAATGGAGCCAGCTTCCCGATACCATCGTCATAGTAGGCCGTCGCCTTTGCTTTCCGCCATTTGCCTTTGGTGGCCTGCAACTCGTTGTCTCTGCCAAAATACTGCTGTCGTAGCCAGTTCCTAGTTTGATGCGAGCAAAGATACAAATCCAGAGGGAACGATTTCGGGCTGTGTAATGGATGGCGGAGCTTTGTCCATCGAAAGCGATGCAGGGAGGTATTCGGAGACGATCATTAATTTTGTTTTTATTACACTTCCATTTCTTACTTGGTGCGATTTCGTTACATGTGGTTGCATACCCCTTCAACCTCACGTGATATTTACTTCAAAATATTTAAATTATTAAATCTACTTTATGTATTCTTGTTTTCTTTTAAACCATACCACTAAGAATTCAAAAACATATCCTCACTGCCCTACGTGTTCATGTTAAATTACAGCTGAAAATGATAGCTACTTTTAATAGGCACTATAACAAATTTTATTTCACGAATATTAATGTAATGTATAATCTCTGACTTCATTGCGCCCATCCCCCCCCTCTTTAAATGAGATTTGCTACTTTTTACCAGAAGCCTTCCCATTCATTTTGAGCTCATGTAATTAACTGGTGTTCACCTTCCTTAAACTTTTTGTGTGCCATCGAACATCGTTATTGAGAAGGACAGTGTATGATAGCAAAATTTTTCTTCGCTTCTTCTGAATTGCCCTTTGGACACGGTTATATCGATTCACCCCATCCACCTAGTGAAAAAAATCATTGATCGACGCGGCTTTCACCACGAACGCCTGTACGTTCTGCTACGTGGTTCCTGCATCACCGGCGCAACTTATTGTCGTTGATGCCAGTCATATGATGTGGGTTGCATTATGAGTCAAGCAGGATCACTGACAAGGAGACCACATGATATCGGATTTTAGAATTCTTTTATATTTATGGTATGTGAAGTGCAGAACTTAAATAACAATCAGCCTAAGCCATTCGACGCAATCGTCAAAAATTCTCGAGAAAATCGACTTCGAAGTTTTGCAAATGCATGTAAGTACCTATAATTGAAACACATCATCTATCGGTGTAGCTCAGATGGTAGCGTTCTGCACTCACAACCTAAAGTTTGTGGTTCGAATCCCGCTGTTACAGATTTTTTTTTCGAATTCAATTATACAAAACATTTTGGGCTCTCTAATTCCTCGTCTTGTGTGCGTGCGCAATTTCGTGATGATTGGAATGAAACTCTAGATTTCGTGAGCCTGTAGGAGAAGTATGCTCCGCCATGCAAGTATCACAAAATACTATCTTAGCTGACGTTTTCTACCTATAAACTACATTCCTACCAAATTTCAGTTTCATAGGTGAAGTAGTTTTCGAGATTTCGTGTTTAGTCAGTGAGTGAGTGTCCTTTTGCTTTTATATAGATAGAGATTAAGAAAACAGTTTGCTTGATTTTGGATGCAAGAGAATTAAGGAAGACTTGCAAACAAAAACAAATAGTAACACGCAAATCTATGCCTGATGCTAGAGTTTTACGGCGTCTACAGCGAAACTGTTGTGAGCGTTAGACTTCTTTTCGTTTCATCATTTTGTGAGAAGAGCGGCAGGTCAGTTACAAAACGCTTCATAAACGTCCGAAATTACATGCAGGTCCCTAACTACTCCTATTTTCCACCAATTGACGCATAAATCTGGGTATTCTTACGCAGTGGCCTCTCATTATTTATGACGTTATCTCTCCTGAGCTACGTGTCGTGCTCTTTTGCTTTTGGTTCAGGAACATTGTGGGTGTACGGTCAACAGTTCACCAACATTCATTTATATATATAGATAGATAGAAAATTACGAATAAACAAAAATACTTGCATTTTCGTAAAAAATGCCATTACATATTAAAAGTGTGTAAGTATTCGAACACAATGAATAAATAATCCCGTCACGACGGGATTCAGACCACCGACCCTACAGCTGTAAGGTCAGAAAGCTTCCATATTTTTTCTATTTTATTTTTTTAATACGTATTACAGTAAAACTAAATGAACTCTTTCTTGTCAGTTATCCATAGAATATAAAATAACAAATAAGGAAACACAAAGTAGTCAAACTGAAGGTACCCTTGTGATATTTAATGACGACTGGCATCTGAAAGAAAACGTTTTCTTGTCCCAACTCTTCATAGTGGGGACCCTAGTACGTCTTCTCGTATTATTATTATCAAGATCCGTGTTCTGTTTCTAACCGTGAATCAGTGATGAAAGCGTCATCTTCTCTTACCTGGAACCACCAACTATGAGGAGGATCATTGAACATACTACCTAAATAATTAGCAAAAGTCTGTCGATATCTGGAAAAGTACTGTAATTTATCGTGTCTTTCCTGTAAGAAGATAAAAAAAATCAAGGACATCTTTAAGGCCATCACGAAAGAGATAATATACGGGCAGTCCTTTTATCCAGTTTATTGCCTGTGTCTTCGATTGGGGAAAGTATGTTTGGCCCGGTCGTAGGAGTATTTTAGGCTCGATCAAGTATGGTCGCACTCAGAAATAGAAGGGAAGTATCTTCTGAATTAGAAGCCACACGTCCACTTAACCCTTTAGTGACCAAATTATTTCCAGACTTTTTATGAATACTTTATTGGGCTAAGAAGCCATACACAAAATCATAGTTCAAATCTTGAAAGTGAGAGTTTTGCCTACAGGTATAAAAACATTAGTGGGAACTATTGTCCCCACCGAACTTTGGAGTAACTAGACTTCATAAATTTAAAAAAAAAATGTATGACCTTTATTTGTTTAGTGCAAAAAGCATATTAAACATTTGATTTACTTTTGTATTAGTTCATATTGTCCATTTATTTCACTAAGGTGACATGTTATCGAACTTAGAGAAGCATGGTGCTACACACAAAGGTACACGACAGTTGATACACATTATTTTTCTACTCTTTTGTTTTTGGTGTTACATTGACAGCACCTTCTGTTTGTAGTACCTTTTGTTGTCAAATGAGTTGCAACTTTCGCCAGACGAACTTGATCTGGAACTCCAGACACGCCTCTTTTTGGTGTCTGAAAACGAACGGGCCTTCCTCTTCGCTTACGACTTGAGAAGCCGAAGATGAGCTGCCTTTCCAAATGCAGTCTAAATGTTAGCTGGTGTGCTTCTGTCTTGTGTAACTTCATCATAATGAAGGCATTAACAACTGCCAAATCTACAAGAAAGAAAAATAGTTAGTCTGTGCCATTACTTCCATGATCGACGACCTACAGCATACTGTTCGCGCAGCTGATCAAATCGATCTACTAGTGCCACAGCCATCTTTGCTTCCATCTTTGTTTCTTCTCAAAACAGTTATAATGTTTTTGGGATTGTGGTAAAGCGTTCAAAATTCTCAAAAATCTCATCTGGCGTGAGTCCGGGCATTTTATACATTAAGAAACAAACAATAACGATGCCGACTGCACAGCGACACACACTGCGCTTCACACACGTTCAGTGGGAAACATAGTTCCCACTAACTTACCTTGTAATATTTATGTACTTCATTTATATCCACCAAATATACACGAATGCTATCCCCCTCGTAAATATAAAAGTAGACAAATACAAGTCACTTCACACGTAGAAATACAACCATTTTCGCGCACTTGTTGAAAATCCGTATGTAGTTAGCACACTAACGGAGATAGTAGCCCAAGTTAGAAGTTGGAACACGGATTATCACTGAACTTATAGCGAGAACAAATAAGTGGGAACTATAGTTCCCACTGGTCACTAAAGGTTTAAGTTCCAGATTCCAGCGATGGTCATCTGTGTTGGTCCTTTTGCTGGGTAGTTTTGTGTAGCTAAGATACAGCGACAGATGCTGCCACTGTTGTAACTATTGTTACTTACATTCCTAGCAAAACTTCAAAGTGCATTTTCTCAACTATTTCTGAGAGTTGTGTCGAACGACTTTGGCTGATTGTTATTTGAGCTCTGAACGCCATGTGCCCTAAACATCAACAAATTCTTAAATCCGACACCTATGAGGTGTCCTTGTCAGCATGAAGAAATAGCGCGAATTTGACACTAGGTGCAGGACTCTATTGTTCTAGGCGTGTTTACGTGCTCTCGCGATGCGACTGACAGGCGTTGTCGGGAAACTGGTCCATATGTTTGTATTGTTCTCGGGTCTCGAGCCAGGTGGTGTCGTTTTCAAACCACGATATTTCGACAGCGTTCCTTGCCGTCATCTTTAGGTGATACGTGCAGAATCTTCCCCACTGTGTGGTGTGGTGGTGGGGAGGGGTAGGCCGCTGGCTGCTGGATGCACACTCTGGTCCATCAGATGTCCCGTGGCCTTCGTCGGGCGCGGAAGTCGCTTTTAGTCTGCGCTGTGCTTTTAGTTGGCTGAGTGCTGGGTCCCAGGCTTTGCTGAGGTCGAACGCGCTGTCTCTGTTGATCAGCCCCTCAGCTACAAGTATTTCAATCGCCTCTTTCAGAACACAATCCCAAAAGGACGAATTCTGCCGTAAAACTTCCTTACCTACGCTTAGAACTAGACAGGGGACTCACGTTTGCTAAGCAACTGACTAGAGCTAGAAATAAAGGCAGCACAGCCTATATACAACTAGATCCTCCCGTCTATGCTGTATGGATCAGAAATCTGGTCCATGGCAGCAGACACACAAATGCAAAACTCCAAGGACTGCAAAATACAATACTGCGCACCATCACTGGCGCCGACCGATTTACATTAAACACAGCAATTAAAGCCCAATTAGCTGTACCATTCCACATCGGATAAGGCTCTAATCAATCAATTAGATTCTCCGTATCCAAATGCCTCAGAAAAGAGGCCAGTAAATACACGAACCAGACACTTCAGGGACTAAAAAGACAAAAACTGTAGACGTCACAGTCATAGATTAAAACAAAAATCAGTCACACATCAAAGTCACGTCTTTTATAGATGAAGCCCTGTGATGTTTCATTGGGACATACACCGGGCGATCAAAAAGTCAGTATAAATTTGAAACTTAATAAATCACGGAGTAATGTAGATAGGGAGGTAAAAATTGACACACATGCTTGGAATGACATGGGGTTTTATTAGAACAAAAAAAAGATCAAAAACGTCTGACAGGTGGCTCTTCACCTGATCATAAAAGCAGTAAGTAGCATAACAAATTAAGACAAAGCAAATATGATGTTTTTTACAGGAAATGTTCAATATGTTCACCATCATTCCTCAACAATAGCTGTAGTCGAGGAATAATGTTACTAACAGCACTGTGAAGCATGTCCGGAGTTATAGTGAGGCATTGGCGTCGGGTGTTGTCTTTCAGCATCCCTAGAGATGTCGGTCGATCACGATACACTTGTAACTTCAGGTAACCCAAAAGTCAATAATCACACGGACTGAGGTCTCGGGATCTGGGAGGCCAAGAATGACGAAAGTGGCGGCTGAGCACACGATCACCACCAAGCGATGCGCGCAACAGATGTTTCACGCTTCTAGCAATGTCTATATATATATATATATATATATATATATATATATATATATATATATATATATATATATATATATATAAATTTCAAAATGTTCAAATGTTTGTTAAGCTTAAGGGACTTAACTACGGAGTCATCAGTCGCTAAACATACAAACTACTTATGAACTAGCTAATACTAAGGACGGTACAAATATCCATGCCCGACGGGGCATTCGAACCCCCGACCGTAGTGGCCGTGCAGACCGTAACTGGAGCGCCTCAGTCCCCTCGGCCACCGCGGCTGGCTAATAAATTTCCTGTAAAGAACATCATCTTTGCTTTGTCTTAGTTTGTTATGCTAATTATTGCTTTTCTGATCAGATGAAGCGCTATCTCTCAGACACTTTTTGAACTTTATCCATGCCCGACGGGGCATTCGAACCCCCGACCGTAGTGGCCGTGCAGACCGTAACTGGAGCGCCTCAGTCCCCTCGGCCACCGCGGCTGGCTAATAAATTTCCTGTAAAGAACATCATCTTTGCTTTGTCTTAGTTTGTTATGCTAATTATTGCTTTTCTGATCAGATGAAGCGCTATCTCTCAGACACTTTTTGAACTTTTTTTTTGTCTAATAAAACCCCATGTCATTCCAAGCATGTGTGTCAATTTTTACCTCTCTACCTACATTAATGCGTGATTTATTAAGTTTTCAAATTTATATTGACTTTTTGATCACCCGGTATGTAGATATAGCAAAAGACGTTCATTCTGCAAGTATTACATGAAGCTGACGGCAAACAGCGCTGTCGAAATATCGTGGTTTGATAACGACAACACTCGACTAGAGACCCGAGAACAATAAAAACAGTTACTTCGCCGGAAAAGCCCGATATCACACAGTGTTCCATACGGTTTCCCACTGAGTTTGTCATTTCGCGACGGATGGGACCTTGTGTGTGTGCGGAGGCACCGGCTGAGCAGCGCGGTGTGTCGTGTTGTTTCGGCAGCAGCAGGGCGCCATCTTCACGACGGTGTTCGAGCTGCGGCAGGCGGACGAGGAGGCACGCGTGCTGCGGCCCGACCACCGCCAGCTGGAGCGCTGGCCGCTCGCCCAGATCGCCAGATACGTCGCCGCCACCGGCCAGGTCAGTAAAGTATATTACTCACTGCTTCAGCCGTGCAGACAGCTCAAACTAGTGGTCCATGTAGTGACACAACACCAGGAGATTCCTCAAACCAGGGGCTACCAAGAATGGAGTCCCACAGGGTGCAGCCTTAGGTCCTTTACTGTTCCCGATATACAGGGTGTCCCACTCAACTATTCCACCCCAGATATCAAATTACAAAAGATATTGAGAAACCACTTTCACTGTCATGAACGTACTGCAGGGGCTTATGAAAGTAGGTACTACGAGACACTCTAAATCGTGAAGAAATATTATTTTCAACACAAACTTATGGTTTTTTTTAATGGATACCCGGTATTATTTCTTAAGCAAGCGATACGATGAAAAATCACGATAGCATCGCGATGCGTCAATTATATCCGGAGAAACTGCGAAGCGAATTTGACGTTTGAAATACATAAGGCGCGCTAGCGGGTGTACGAGGCTCAAGCGAGACTCACGGTTGAGTTTCGGACACCCGCTAGCAGCGCGCCTCATGTATTTCAAACGTCAAATTCGCTTCTCAGTTTCTCCGGATGTAATTGACGCATCGCGATGTAACCGATGCCATTCTTTTTTGTGATTTTTCATCGTATCGCTTGCTTAAGAAATAATACCGGGTATACATTTAAAAAAACATAAGTTTGTGTTGAAAATAATATTTCTTCACGATTTAGAGTGTCTCATAGTACCTACTTTCATAAGCCCCTGCCGTACGTTCATGAAAGTAAAAGTCGTTTTTCAATATCTCTTGTAGTTTCAGAGATAACTGGGGTGAAACAGTTGAGTGGGACACCCTGTACATTAATAACTTGCCATTCTCCATTGATCAAGGTGAAAGTTAATTCTTTTTGCGGACGATAACAAGTATAGCAAACACATCCGAAAAAACAAGAACTTACTGATGTAATTGTAAATAATGTTTTTCGCAAAATTATTAAGTGGTTTTCAGCAGAAGGACTTTTTACTTAAATCCTAACCCATCTAGCGTGCAGCACTCTCTGTATGCGCTTGTAACAACAACCATTTCTAACCCAGAGACAGGACTTACGCTTGTAGTCAACACAAACGTACAACAGCTCTTGTTTACTAATGTTCTAACCCAACTAGCATGCGACAATCACTCTATAAACCCAAAAACTGCATTTGTTGGTGTGTCCATCCTGAACATCCAATCGATTAATCATACAACTTTTTGCCTTTAATACCCCACCAGTCAGTATTTCTGAAACGTTTTCTATCAGTCACTAGACCTCATACCTCGTGCGTTTAACAATAGCTCGTGCACAAACAGACATCCTAGTCTCCCTTCCAACAAATCATTACTCTCGATAAATATCCGTAACACAGTCAATTACATAGTAAAAATGATTGACAGACACACACACACACACGGAGAGAGAGAGAGAGAGAGAGAGAGAGAGAGTAGCTAACGAGGAATGAGCCAAATCAACACCAAGGTTTTTTTTCTGTATATCTAATCATTACAACTAGCAACACAAAATAGTCTACACGATTTTGAACTAATACATCACCCGAAAAATTTTATCGAATGCCAAGAGCAACCCTTTAGAGACTAAACATACTAAACTTTCAGGAAACATTCCTCACACACAAAAAAATAAAATATGTTATGTGGACATGTGTCCGGAAACGCTTAATTTCCATGTTAGAACTCATTTTAGTACGGATGAGGCTTCATTCCAACGTGATCAAATTGTACATTTTCACAGTCAACACCTGTGGGATGGCGAGGATGCGCACGCAATTGTGCAATCACGTTATGAACATAGATTTTCTGTGAACGTTTTGGGCAGGAATTGTTGGTGATGTCTTGATTGGGCCTCATGTTCTTCCACCTACGCTCACTGGAGCACGTTATCATGATTTCATACGGGATACTCTACCTGTGCTGCTAGAACATGTGCCTTTACAAGTACGACGCAACATGTGGTTCACGCATGATGGAGCTCCTGCACATTTCAGTCGACGTGTTCGTACGCTTCTGTATACGGTGACCGATGGATTGGTAGAGGCGCACCCATTCCATGGCCTCCACGCTCTCCTGACCTCAACCCTCTTGACTTTCATTTATGGGGCATTTGAAAGCTCTTGTCTACGCAACCCCGGTACCAAATGTAGAGACTCTTCGTTCTCGTATTGTGGACGGCTGTGATACAATACGCCATTCTCCAGGGTTGCATCAGCGCATCAGGGATTCCATGCGACGGAGGGTGGATGCATGTATCCTCGCTAACGGAGGACATTTTGAACATTTCCTGTAACAAAGTGTTTGAAGTCACACTGATACTTCTGTTGCTGAGTGTTTCCATTCCATGATTAATGTGATTTGAAAAGAAGTAAAAAATGAGCTCTAACATGGAAATTAAGCGTTTCCGGACACGTGTCCACATAACATATTTTCTTTCTTTGTGTGTGAGGAATGTCTCCTGAAAGTTTGGCCGTACCTTTTTGTAACACCCTGTATGTGACGTGGAGCCTCCGCTTGCAGATCCTGCAACACGAAATGATTTCAACAGTTTCCTCAAGTAAGACCGTCTTTTTTCTTCAAAATGCAGTTTTCTTAGTAGCAATGACAGTGCAAGATAACATGTGTTTACTGTCAGCCATCTTGATATATGATAAAAAAAATCGCACTGACGTGTTTTGTAAAGCCCACTTTAGATTTGTAGTTTTATAAGTTTTTGCAAACATTTTGGACCAAAATGTTAATTTAAATAATATTATATTAATTAATAAGAGTGTCTGAAACCCTTTTAGGAAAAAAATTTACGTAGTGGCGTGCTTCGAACCACCGCCCTTTTGCGCCACAGTCCAGCACCTTGCCCACTACGCTACGGCTATAAATCAAAACAGCAGTTCTTTAATAACATACTATTGAAGGCCGTTGTTAACTGATGTTAATATGGCATTTGTAGACATTAGATTATCATTTATCGTACGAAGAACGACGTGTTTTTGTTAATTCCTCAGTGTGCCGTTGCTTTGAAATGAAAACGTGTAAGTTACAATAAGAAATTCATCAAATACGCGAGGAATGTCATGTGACATCTCCGAACGGCTGGTTTTCGTTAATTCAATGGAGGGTGTCAAATCTCCGTTATTTTTGCAAATATGTCTCAAACGATACGAGATATGAAAAAACATAATTGAGCTAAATTGTAGAGAATTTTCTCCTCTACCAATTAGGTTATTCATTTTTCGTGTCTGCTGAACGGTTCGTTTGCAATTACAATTATATTACAAACGGCTTTTTTTGGTTTTACTACCGTATTTTGTGTCCGAAAAATTTGAATAAGGGAGGTTCTGGTCTCTGGCGGCCTACAATCATGTCTGTAAAATTTGGTGCTGATCGGTTGAACGGTTCGTCTTAAAAACAGGGAACACGTTACGGACAGACAGACAGACATACATACATCGCAAAATCGCCGTTATTTTTGCAAATATCTTTGAAAAGCTACGAGATATGAAAAAAACATAAGAGAGCAAAGTTGTAGAGAATTTTCTCCTCTACAAATTCGGTCATTCAATTTTCGTGTCAGATGAATAGTTAAGCCGTTATTTTCGTTTAAATTTCGAGCTGTCAAAAGACGATCGCAAAAGGCCCACTTTTACTACCGTAACCTAAAGTGGGCCATATGACGACAGGGTAATACCCCTTTTTAGCGTCACTTCAAAGATTTACATCAAAAAAAATATTACGAACTTATGATATTTTTTATGTCAAAGATTTGATCAAAAATTTGACAGTGTAAAACCGGCCAAACTGGTCAGAGAGCGGCGGGGCAGTTGATTAGACGCGACGCTGCGTTCGACTTTCCTCGGCCCAGAGTTTCCGCTTCGTCTGCCGGCGGCGGTATTTTCAGAGGGGAGAGGAAAAGCGCTTTTCCTTGGGGCCGGAGGTCGATACATCGATGTCGGCGCGCGGTGTTTGCCTGCCAGGGGAGTTTGCTCAGGCGGGGGTGGGGAAGGTCTGCTCTTTGTCCGCCTAAGCGGCGGGGAGCGAGCTCCTCCTGAGGCAGGCCAAGGGGCGCTTACCGACACACCGCCTCTCGCTTCTTTTCTCCACACTGGATTCACCAGCGATGTGTCCGCTAACTAGGCACGACGAGCGGCCGCGATTCTCCTGCAGTCTTTGTAAGGAAGATATAAGATGAACACTAACAAGAGTAAAACGAAGGTAATGGAATGCAATGTCAGAAAATCAGGCAATGCCGAAGGTATTAGATTAGGTAATGAGACAGTAAAAGTAGTAGATGAATTTTGTTATTTGGGTTGCAAGATAACTTCTGTTGACCAAAGTAAAGAAGATATTAAATATAGAATGGCTATGGGAAGAAAAGCGTTTCTAAAGAAGCGAAACATGTTAACAACCATTATTAATTTAAATGTTAGGAAGTCCTTTCTGAAAGCATTTGTCTGGGGTTTAGCATTGTATGGGAGTGAAACGTTGACGATAAGGAGTTCAGATAAAAAGATGATAGAAGCTTTTGAAATGTGGTGCTACAGACGAATGATGAAAATTAGATGGGTAGATCACGTGACTAATGAGGAGGTGCTTAACCGAATCGGGGAGAAAAGGAGTTTCTGACATATCCTGTCTAAGAGAAGGGATAGATTGGTTGGACACATTCTGAGTCATCAAGGAATTGTCAACTTAGCATTAGAGGGAATTGTGTGGGGTAAAAATCGTAGAGGGAGACTGAGGGACGAATACAGTAAGCAGATTCAGAGGGATGTAGGTTGTCGAACGTATTCTCAGATGAAGAGACTTGCACAGGACAGGGTAGCTTGGAGAGCTGCATCAAACCAGTCTGCGGACTGAAGACCACAACAACTTTGCAGCATTTTCATTGTAATGTTCCAGCCGGTAATTATTCTTAAGCAGAGAGCACAGTAATGCTTCACACCTGGAAATATACATGGGAACTGGATGTACATCCCCCACTCCTTATCTTAAGCTCTTCCCACCACTTCCCTATCTCTAGGCCAATTCCTTACCTTCCTCTGGGTCTTCTTAGACTAGGGTGACCAGATTTCCAAAATAAAAATACGGGACACATGTGGGGTTTCCGATTCTTTGCCTTTACCTGTTGCATTAAAACATACATAAACACCTGAATTGATGAACACACAGTATAGTGAACAAACCCAGTGTTTATCTCTCCTCCCTCCCCCCCCCCTCCATCCCAAGCTGACGTGTCATATTCGACGGTTCTCGTATTTACTTTACATTTGCTTTTCTCGAAATCAATTATTTTAGAAAACTATTACCACAAAAGGAATCATTATATAAATACGCTAACACGAAAATTGTGGTACAGATTACCAATTTATTCGTACACGAAGGCCAATGAAAGTTACATAATTCGAAAGATTGTTTGTCCTAGATTTCACGAATATAAATATTATTTGTGCCTTTAGCCATTAGAAGTGGTAAAAGGAAGTAGAAATTTTCCTATCTACATCTTGGATCAAGTTCTACATTCTCCAACAATCAGCTCACTGATTGGCTATTCGCCTCGACCAAAGACGTTGTAATGCAGCGCATCTGCAGTATTAAAATAAATTATTAAAATAAGTGAATATCGAAACATGGAGTGCTCCCAACTCAATTTCTCGTGCCATTCAAATGCTTCATTTTCGCAGTGATTAAGAGTGGTTAAAGGAAATGGATGTTTTCATTTGAATGCCGATATAATGATGCGCCAGGAGAAGCATCTAGCGGTGCTCGGGTGGAACTACGAAGTCGAGAATGCCGATATATATGATGATGCGCCGGGAGAGGCATGTAGCGGTGCACGGGTGCAACTACGAAGTCGACATGTTGTCAACTCTGGAACTCTGAATATCGTAGTTTCGATATAACATTATTTCTTGGCATGGTATAAATATACGAACACCGAAATTGTAGTTCCATTTCAAATATTAGGCTAATGAAAGTTATATAATTAGAAAATGGGATGAGAAGTATATACTTCCGTTTCTATTTGTTGTTGTTTATTGTGTCAGGCATTTTTCTTAACACGTAAAAGATACCGTTTCATACCTCCCAGTGCCGGTTAAATTTTACCAAATATCCCAGCGGCCTCCTATGATAATGTTGGCAACAGATGCTGAATAGTGAGAATCCTGTGAGTCTTCATCTTAGTCCATCGCTTGACAACGCTGATGTTTTCTCATGGAATCTTCGCTTTACGAGGGCTATTATTTGCGGACGAGGGTACATACAAGAACCTGTCAACCATAAAGCAGGAACAGCATTATTTGTTTACTTCATGGTTTGTACGATACACTAATCGAGTCATTCTATGTGGTTCGAACAAAAGGGGAAAGATTTTCTATCGTGTTGTTGATGTTGCCAACATAATCACGCGAGGCCGCCGACATGATACGTAAAATGTTGCCCCCAGTGCCGGCCGCGGTGGCCGAGGAGTCTGAGGCGCTTCAGTCACGGTCTGCACGGCCACTACGGTCGGGGGTTCGAATCCCCCCTCGGGCATGGATATTTGTGCCGTCCTTAGTTGTAGGTAGTTTGTAAGTTTAGGGACTGATGACCCCGTAGTTTAGTCCCTTAAGCTTAACAAACATTTGAACATTTGTTGCCCCCAGTGACCATTGTAAACACCATTGGTCGATTTTCGACCACAGGCAATACTAGTAGTATTTAACTGCTTAAAAAACACGAAAGCAACGAGACAAGCATCGGAATTACGGGTTTTGGGACGGGACAAACTACATATAAGCAATCTCAATAACTACTGTAAGACATACCAAGTCAGATACTAGTACAAAAATTAACCAAACGTAGCTACTCGCCACGGTGAAGTGGCCGAGCATTCTAAGTCGTCTTGCTGAGGATCTCATGGTTTGTCGAGTCCTCCCTGGGGCGCGCGTGTGTGTGTGTGTGTGTGTGTGTGTGTGTGTGTGTGGTTCGTCCTTAGGTTAGTTTAAGTTTAAGTAGTTTGTAAGTTTAGAGACTGATGACCATAGCAATTTGGTCCAATAGGTTTACAAAGATCTCAACATTTTGAACATAACTACCCGAAAAGCCAAATAAATTACATTACTAATTGAAGAAATACTTTATTCTTTTATGGTTCTCGCAAGCAAACAAAACAAGAAAAACAGTCATGATTACTTACGCACTTTACGTATATCTCTGTGAATTATAATTTGCGCAAAAATGTATATCATTCCAGAGGTCGGTATTTTCACATAATGATCACCACATTAAGTATAGTGAAAATAACTTCTTATTATAACTACTTGCTTCACAGTTTGCAGACTAAGTATGTTGCTTACATACATCATAAAATATTTGTGATGGAGAACACTGTTTCTACACATGCAAATAAGTTGAAAACGAGAAACCAGGTTTTACCAACTCGCTACACATTTGTCAGTTAATAATTTCTCTCTTCACTTATATTTTGGAGATGGTCCACTTTCTCAATGAGCTGATCTCAGCTGATCTTCACATCTTTCTCTTCTCGCAAAATATTTTCATCAAACTTAAGTAAATTTTTAATTCTTTACTGAACAGACTTCCAAAGAACACAATATTTTAAATGAGACAAATTAAATGCGTTCGGCACATGAAATGGGTAAGCCCATTTCGCGATATAAGCAGTTAACGGCTCGTGAAATAAACATAAAATGTCCATGAAATCAGATTCTTTCAGCACGCTGTCTTCTTGCAGTTAACTCATTAATCACTGAATTTTTAGAGACTTGCACATGTCTTGTGAAAGCATTACCGTTTAAAAAATAAATAAATAAAAAATTTACAAAATCCCGAAATAACCAGAGGTTGCCCAAGAATACTTTAAATCGTATATATCGATTTTGGGCAAACTATGCTAATTTTCATTTAAAATAAAAAATATCGCTCCCAAAGATTGAAATATTAGAAATATATGAAAAAATACGTCAAGAAGCATTATTCATCCCCTTTGCGCTTAAGCCTATTGATTGTGACATTTGTTATCCGTTTGGTTACGCTAATATTACTTTAAAAATGTTAATTCAAAATATATGGGACGAGGCAATATTCGTCCCGTATTTACTTTGTCGGGACAACGGGACACTAAGGCTAAATAAGGGACGATCCCGTAAATTACGGGACGTCTGGGCACCCTATCTTAGACCTCTCTCTATAGCAGCTAGCTGAGACAAGCTATATAAAGGAAACGCACCAGTCACTTTTAAGGAAGGAAGGGGTATAGAGAGAAGAAAAAGGGTTCGTGTGAGTCAAGGTGTGATTAAATAAGTTTTCATATCGATAAGAAAATGTGCATCGTATGTTGTCTTGTTTGGTACCGTAATTTGTCTTGATCTTAATCTCGTGGTAAAGCTATGTTAAACTAGTAAAATTATCAAATGAATTTAATTAAATTTTGAATAATTAAGTCTCGCATATGCAGATGACTTAGTTGTAATGACCGATTCAATTGAAAGGTTGCAAACTAATATTTCAGAGCTCGATCAAGGATTACGATATGAAGATCAGCATCTCCAAAACGAAAGTAATGTCTGTGGGAAAGAGATTTAAACAGATTGAGTGTCAAATAGGAGGAACAAAGAACAGGTGGACAGTTTCAAGTACCTGGGATGTATTTTCTCACAGGATGGCAATATAGTGACAGAACTGGAATCGAGGTGCAGCAAAGCTAATGCAGTGAGTGCTCAGCTAAGATCTACTCTCTTCTGGAAGAAGGAAGTCAGTACCAAGACTAAGTTATCAGTGCACCGCTCTATCTTTCGACCAGCTTTGTTGTATGGGAGTGAAAGTTGGGTGGATACAGGTTACCTTATTCATAAGGTAGAGGTTACAGATACGAAAGTTGCAAGAATGATTGCAGGTACTAACAGATGGGAACAATGGCAGGAGGGTGTCCACAATGAGGAAATAAAAGAAAAACTGGGAATGAACACCATAGATGAAGCAGTTAGAGCTAACTGACTGAGATGGTGGGGTCATGTTACACGCATGGGAGAAGCACGGTTACCTAAGAGACTCATGAGCTCGGCAACGGAGGGTAAGAGTTTCGAAGTTTTAGCGTCATAGCGTGTAGTGTGCAATTTGAAAGAATAGTACAGTACCCGATGCTTTATTACAAAATGCACCCTCAATTCAGTTTTTATTAGCAAATGCTAATATTGACGCTTATCTATAAGAGGCTGTAACATAACTGGCAAAGAAACTGGTAAATTTTACTTACGGCTGCGGCGGCGTAGTGTGCTAATGTTGGCAACTAATTTTCAAATGTTTGTACAGCTTATGGGACTCAACTACGGGGTCATCAGTCCCTAAACTTACAAACTACTTATGAACTACTTACAAACTAGGACGGCACAAATATCCATGCCCGAGGGGGGATTCGAACCCCCGACCGTAGTGGCCGTGCAGACCGTGACTGAAGCGCCTCAGTCCCCACGGCCACCGCGGCCGGCGCAACTAATTTTTCCTTTATTAGGATTATTAAATTCCTGACAAGACAAGGGTACTATTACATACGAAAACCTGTCAACCTTAGAAAAGGAACGTAATAATTTATTTATTTCATAGTCAACACATTCTATACGATTAGGTTTTCAAATAGCATTCAAAGGTTGTTGTACATCGGCACGACCGTAAACTTTAGATCCTGTACAATAATATTCTTTTTAGTTTCAATGTTTGTAATACATTCTGAAACTTTCTCAGTAACATAATAGAAGTACTTTCAGCAATTTGAGTACCAAAATCCGATGTGGTGAATTTGTTACAGCAGACAACAAACACTTATTGCAAAACGGCAAACAAACCTCGCAAATTGTCAGTCATTATTCAAATACAAGCCAAGATCGTTTAAAGCTTTTATCTAGATAATCAGTTTCGGCAGCATTAAACATAGTATGCGATTTTTATCACAGAAATAAATGTTTCATGCTCTTTTTTTCTGTATTTGGACAGAAGCAGCAATAAGTAAAGAAAACGCGAGATTTTTGTGTCTAATCCACATATCGATGAAATCAAGAGCGAAATGAAAGCTCAAAGTAGCACTATCTAAGGCTCTATCCCTTGTAAATTTTTTCACTAAACTTAAATAAAACAACACTGTTTGTATAAGCTACGTACTGTGTTTAGCATTCGCAGGAATGAAAATGGCGGATGCGCCAGCCTGTGTTTTTAGGAGCTCTAACGGAACGCTAAGTAGGCTACTGCTCGTAGCTGAGTGTCTGGCCGCTGTAGCCTGGTGGGCTGGGACCTAGTGGACAGCCAAGTGAGCTACGCGATCGCTACCTAAGCTGCGTGACGTCATCCGAGAGCGCCGCGGCCTTCTCTTTCGGTGGTGGTGGTAAGCTACCTCCGCCATGCACAGTATGAAATCTCTTGCTTCGAAAATCAGGTCTGCAAAATTTCATCAAGTTTAGAAAAAAACTTTAGATTTGGATCCTCTTAATTTGAAGGTCAAGTGTACAAAATTATATCGCTATCGCATGAACGATATAGAAATCACAAAATACGAATCTAATCCGAAGTATGATGAAGGCATCTTCTTGGGTAAAATATTTTGGAGGTAAAACAGTCCCCCATTCGGATCTCCTGTCGGGGACTACACAGGAGCATATCGTCATCATGAAAAACAAAACAGGCATTCTACGGGTCGGAGTATGGAACGTTCAAACCCTTAATCGCGTAGGTAAGTTAGAAAATTTGAAAAGAGAAACGGATAGGATAAAGTTAGCTATAGTGGGGATTAGTGAAGTTCAGTGGTAAGATGAACAGGATTTTTGGTCAGGTGGGTACAGGGTTATAAATACACAATTAGTTGTTGGTAACGCAGGAGTAGGTCTGATAATGAATAATAAAATAGGAATGCGGGTAAGTTACTATGAACAGCATAGTGAACGCATTATCGTAGCAAAGAAATACACAAAACCAACACCGACCACATTAGTGCGAGTTTATATGCCAACTAGCACAGACGATGACAAGGATATCGAAGAAATTTGTGAGGAGATACAAGAAATCATTCAGAAAGTTAAGGGAGACGAAAACTTGATTGTAATGAGGGACTGGAACTCGGTAATAGGAAAGGGAAGAGAAGGAAATGTATTACGTGAATATCCACTATGAAAAAGAATGAAAGAGGAGATCGCTTGGTAGAATTTTGCGCAGATCACAATTTAATGATCATCAACACTTGGTGTAATCATCATGAAAAAAGGCTGTATACGTGAAAGAGGAGGCACTGGAAGGCACCAGATTGACTTTATAATGGTAATTGATTTAGAAACCAAGTTTTAAACTGTAAGACATACCCTGGGACAGATATAGACTTTGCCCATAAGTTAGTGGTTATAATCTACAGATTAAAACTTCAGAGACTGCAGTAGGGTAGAAAAGTTAGAAGATGGAACCTGGACAAATTGAAAGAAGCAGCTGTGGTTGAGAGTTTCAGAGGGAGCATTAGGCAAGGATTGTCTGAAACGGGGGAAAGTAATACAGTAGAAGAAGAATGGGTGCTCTGAGAGATAGGGTAATGAAGGCCACAGAGGATCATATAGGCAGAAAGACAAGGCCTAATAGAAATCCCTGGTTAACACAGGATATACTGAACTTAATTGATGAGAGGAGAAAATATAAAGATTCAGCAAGTGAAGGAGGGAAAAGGGAGTACAAACTTCTGAAAAATCAGGTTGACAGGAAGAGCAGAGTGGCTAAGCAAGAGTAGCTAGAGGACAAATGCAGATCCGTAGAAGAATGTATAACTATGGGAAAGATAGAAACCGACTACAGGAAAATAAAAGAGATGTTTGGAGACAAGAAAAGCAGCTGTAAGAACATCAAGAACTCAGACAGAAAACCAGTACCAAGTGAAGAGGGGAACTTTTCAAACTATCAAAAATTACTCACTAATAAAAAATTGTAGAATATTGGGCCCATTAATGTAGTAGGCAATGGGTTGTAATGGAAGACGAAGTGGAGGAAGTTGGGATGGGAGATATGATACTGCGAGAAGAATTTGACACGAGCGCTGAAGGATTTGAGTCGAAACAAGGCCCCTGGAGTAGATGATATTCCGTCTGAACTGCTGATATCTTTAGGAGAGCCAATCATGAAAAAATTGCTCCACCTAATATGCGTTATGTATGAGTCAGGGGAAATACCCTCCGACTTCAAGAATAATATCATAATTAAAAAAAAAAAAAAGAAAAAAGAAAAAAAAAAAAAAAAAGGAATCCGACCTCGGGGAAAATCTGTTTAGATTTAGGAGAAATGTAGGAACACGGGAGGGAATACTCACATTACGACTTATTTAGAAGATAGGCTAAGGAAAGAGAAACCTACGTTTTCAGCGTTTGTAGATTTGGAGAAAGCTTTTGACAATATTTAGTGGAATATACTCTTTCAAATTCTGAAGGTAGCAGGGGTAAAATATATTCAACCTATACAAAAACAAGACAGCTGTTATTAGAGTTGAAAAGCAAGAAAGGGACACAGAGGTTGTGAAGGGAGTAAGACAGGGTTGTAGCCTTTCCCCAATGTTGTTGAATCTGTACCCTTAGCAAGCAGTGCAAGTATATATTTGGAGAGGGAATTAAAGTTCAAAGAGAAAAATAAAAACTTTGCGGTTTGCCGATGACATAGTAATTCTGTCAGAGACCGCAAAGGAAATGTGCAAATGTTTATTAAGCTGAAGGTCCTTAACTTCGGGGTCATCAGTCCCTGCCGGCCGCGGTGGCCGAGGTGACTGAGGCGCTCCAGTCACGGTCAGCACGGCCACTACGGTCGGGGGTTCGAATCCCCCCTCGGGCATGGATATTTGTGCCGTCTTAGTTCGTAACTAGTTCATAAGTAGTTTGTAAGTTTAGGGACTGATGACCCCATAGTTAAGTCCCATAAGATTAACAAACATTTGAACATTTGAACATCAGTCCCTAAACTTACAAACTACTTACGAACTAGCTTATACTAAAGACGACACAAACATCCATGCTCGAGGGGGGGATTCGAACCCCTGACCATAGCGGCCGTGCAGACTGTGACTGGCGCACCGCAGACCGCTGGGCTACTGCTACCGGCACCGCAAATGATCTGGAAGAGTAGTTGAATGGAATGGACAGTGTTTTGAAAAGAGGGTATAATACGAACATTAATAAGAGTAAAACGAGGGTAATGGAATGTGATGGCAGAAAATCAGGGATGCTGAAGGAATTAGATTAGATAATGAGACAATAAAAGAAGTAGATGAGTTTTGTTATTTGGGTAATAAATAACTTCTGATGACCGAAGTAAATATGATATAAAATACAGAATGGCTATGGGAAGAAAAGCGTTTCTAAAGAAGCGAAACTTGATTCAAAAGGTTGTCGAACGTATTCTCAGATGAAGAGACTTGCACAGGACATGGTAGCGTGGAGAGCTGCAGCAAACCAGTCTGCGGACTGAAGACCACAACAACAACAAACAAAAATGTTTAAATGCTTGTTAAGCTATAGGGACTTAACTGCGAGGTCATCAGTCCCTAAAACTACAAACTACTTATGAACTACCTTATACTAAAGACAACACAATCATCCATGCCAGAGGGGGGATTCGAACACCCGACCGTAGCGGCCGTGCACAACAACATACAAATATTATTATCAGCAGGAACGTACGCTTTTTTTAAATGGACACACCGTGTTATTTTTAATCAGTCAATAGCATGCTAAAATAGAATGCTATTGGTAGCATCGCAATACGTCAACTGCATCCCAAGAAACAGAGAAGCGAAACTGATGCTTGAGACAAACGCAGCCCGCAGCTACGCGAACCACACCCCACCTCTAATCTTGCGCTGTTTGCGCTCTACGTTTGTGTCAAGCGTCAAATTCAGTTCGCAGTTTCTCGGGATGTAAATGGCATATTATGATGCTACCAGCTCCATTATTCTTCTCCATTTCCATGCTACTGAGTGAATGAAAATAATATGGCGTGTGCATTGAGGAAAACATAAGTTATTGTTGAAAATAATATTTGATTACTTTTATCTCATAGTACTTACTTTCAGAAGCACCAGCAAATGACAGCTACAGCAATTTATTATAACTAGCTACAACAATGTATTATAACCGTACCATATTGGTGGGATGACAACGATCTTATATGGAAAACCACATTACAGGAATTAACCTGATGATGGCTTTGTAGCCGAAATGGCCATTGTCAAATAAATAAAAAATATTACGCAGCGATTTGGAATCATTGAAAATTATATTATGTCTGTAAGTGACGTATTTAACGCTGCAAGGCCCAAATATTACAATATCTATTGTTGTTCCAGAGAAATTTTGGGTAAAAATTTGAGTGGGACATCTGAGTGAAAAATGTCACAAATAGAACAAAAATTGTCTGTGAATTATTTTTACCCTTGATTATAATTTAACCACTTATACTACGAGAGCTAGGGTAATGCAGTGCAGTCTAAGAAAATCTGGTGATGCTGAAGGAATTAGATTAGCAAACGAAACAATAACGAAGGTAGATGAGTTACTTGGGCAGGAGGTACTGAACAGAATTGGGGAAAAAAGGAATTTATTGCATACCTTGACTAAAAGGAGGGATCTATTGGTAGGACACAGTCTTAGACTTCAAGGAATTGTGAATTTAGCGCTGGAGGGAATTGTGTGGAGTAAAAATCACAGAGGAAGACCAAGAGATGGATATAGTAAGCAGATTCAGACAGGGTTGCCGTTCTTATGTGGAGCTGAGGAGGGTTGCTCAGGATAGGGTATTGTGGAGAGCTGCATCAAACCAGTCTCCAGACTGAAGACCACAACAACAACAACTACGAAACCAATGTTACTCAAGGAATAACATGAATAGACTCGTATTAATTTGAGAGTGGAAGAGGAGTGACTTGGAGGAGATGGTATGTAAATAATCAGCTCGTAAAATAATTAAGCAGATCAACAGTGTCATGAAGAAAGGGACGTATCGGCTCGAAAGGCTGCCAAACTTTAGTCTTGCGTGTTCCATACACACAGTTGATCAGCAGCTAAGAAATAAATTACGACACGGAATAAAAATATTTAATTATTTTGTCAAGTAGACTCAACCACAGATATCGTGTAAAAACACTAAAAAATGACGCGTTTCAAAGGTCAAGTCCTCATCATCAAATAATCTGTATGTATTTCCTTGAACTTGTTCATTTAATGAAATGTCGCTTTTAGCATTATGTATTATTATATGCAGGTGTGCTAGCAGATCTAACTTTCTTCCCTTATCCTGTCTATGAAAAATCTTAAGATCTTCTTCAATCCGCTTTAAAGTGTGGCCAGTTTCGCGGATATGCGAATATTGTGCAAATGATTTCGTGGCACCTGAATATACCCACTAGCTTGTGGATGATCTTTGGAATTTGGAGGTCTTTGTTTTCATGTGCATACTTGCGCCCCAGTCGTGTTGTTGACTCCGTGCATTTCGGTAGTGTTATGCGCCGCCAGTGCTAGGGTTTGGTTTGAATTCTGACGAAGCACAGTATGCTGAGGACCTTTCTTCGTAGACACGGTTACAAGGGAAGTAACCACGTTTTCTTTTATTACATTTTATATTTTTATTATCTCATGTTTAAGATTCTTGTACAGATTATCTGATGATGAGGGCCGACCGCGGTGGCCGAGGTGACTGAGGCGCTCCAGTCACGGTCAGCACGGCCACTGCGGTCGGGGGTTCGAATCCCCCCTCGGGCATGGATATTTGTGCCGTCCTAGTTTGTAAGTAGTTCATAAGTAGTTTGTAAGTTTAGGGACTGATGACTCCGTAGTTAAGTCCCATAAGCTTAACAAACATTTGAATTTTTTTTTTATTTTTTATTTTTAATTTTTAATTTTTTTTTTTTTTTTTTTTTTTTTTTTATGATGAGGGCTTGACCCTTGCAACACGTCCAATTTTAGTGTTTTTACACGATATCTGTAGTTGATCCTACTTGACAAAATAATTAAGTAATACAACCACGACCTCACATCCATTATGGATATAATAAAGTCTATAAAAATAGAGCACATTATACAGACGCTCGTGGCTGTGATTTTTTTTTCGGCGGTGTGTGGGTTGGGAGACGTGGCCACACTCTGGTTATTGAGGGCGGCTGAGGAGACATCTGAAGGAGGAGAAATGTCGGCTCGGCTGTCGAAATCCGATATTAACGGCCGACAGCGCGGGGGCTCAACCAGGCCACTCTCGCGCACCGTGACGTCATAGGCAGAGGGCGATAGAGTGCTAAGCCGGTGTCACGTGTCACTGCCGGGAAGAGTGCCAAGCGGGGCGTCAACGGGGAAGGCATGGGCTCCTGCTGACCGGTGCTGTGCTATCAAGGCGATATCGCACTGGAGATACGTTTACACCTCAGTCCGTTCAAAGGTTAACACGTTCGCTGCCGTTCACGCTCTGGCGCGATGATGCTAGGTGCCACTTCACGCTCTGGCGCGTGATCGTAGTTTGACAGTATCTTTTCATAGTTTTGAGCCACTGAATATTTTGGTTTTAGTTTTCAGTTTTTTATATGGTTTTTTATTTGCATTTGTATTTTTGTGAAAACAACAAATGAACAATATAAACAGTACATACAAGGTATTTCATAAAACATATGCTTATTTCTATATCATCAGCAATATAAGTATGAATAATATCAAAACTAAGAAGTATTTTTTTATAAACTGGTAACTAATCGAAATAAAATTAAAATAATCAAAAGCTTGCTTGCTTGTTTACATAAGAAAGTAATAAATCTATCATGACATCATGAGAAGCGTGTGTGGCTCGTAGCCGGTAATGCAGACGCGGAAATCTGGTACCATGTACGTGTGCATATAACTTATACTCTTCCCGAGTGCCCACCAGAGTATACAGCTTTATTAGACAATGCCAGTTTACAACAACCCATAATAAGATGCTGGGTCGCAGCACGCGCAACAGCGTGAGCGGCACCTGATTCAAGTAACGTTTACACGCGCCAGACAGTGTTTTTTTTTTTTTTTTTTTTTTTTTTTAGTGCTGCAAAATGACGGGGCCTTTACCAAGGAGTGTAGCAGTATATTGCTCCCTCCTACGTACACCTCGAGAACAGATCATGAAGGTAAAATCAGAGAGATTAGAGCCCACACAGAGGCATACCGACAATCTTCCTTTCCGCGAACAATACGTGGCTTGAATAGGAGGGAGAACCGATAGTGGTACTCAAGGTAGCCTCCGCCGCACACCATCTGGTGGCTTGCGGAATATAGATGTAGATGTAAGCCTAGCAGACTTAGGTTCTTCGTTTAACCCTCGCAATACCAGTGTGCGGTAGGAGGTTACTTTATGCTCACCTAAAAATTTCGTAACTTATAGTCCATCTTATATATTAGAAGAATCTACGAAAATTAAAGTCAGTAGGTCAGACCAAACTACCCGGTCTATTTTCTTCATTTTACTTTCAAACTAAAGCTATTCATCCACAGATTTGTCACGTGTATCAGAATTTACACAACTCTCGCCTTCCTTTTGTATACTCAAGCGCAATTTCCTGCTGTATATTTCTTATAGGGATGTCCTTGCTATAAACTAAAGTCAGTCGGTCAGGTTGTTCTATCCGACCGATGTCCTACATTTTTGCTTTAAACGAAAGGTATTCATTCGCAGATTTGTCAAGTATCAGAATTAACTTAAGTCTCTCCATCCTTTATTTTTATTCGAACGCGGTATCGTCCAGTCCTTGCATTGAATATTTTAATCGGTTTGTTTTATGATATCTTCGCTTCTAATTAAGGTATGCAGTTCTTTTTAACCTAACAGCACTCAACGTATCAAGCTCTTTCATTTGCATTGATTGATACTGAAGAAAGCTATGCGTGAACATTCAACTTTACTTCTATTTTTTCCCAACTTTCTTGTCATTCCACTAACGGTGCGAAGTATTCGCACGGGTTCTATAGTTAAATTTTAAAATGCTCAAAAAAATATTTTTTTTCCGTGTGCTCTAGCAGACTCCATAAAAGTTTTAAATTTTTCGGTTCAGTTTGAGACAAAATTATTTTAGTAGTAAGTGTGAAGTCGACAAGCAGTGTTATTTTCAGTATATTAAGGTTCAGCACTGCAATTTTTAACACTACCGGTTCCTCGCTGTAGTTTTAGTTGCGTTCCTCACACAACAGTTAAAAAGCCAAGAAAACTAAATGCTGGTTTCGGATTGTTGCTTAAATCTTCCATAAATGAGATACGTCAATTTTATCAACTCGGGTGGTGTGTTCAACAATTTCATTTTCATCCTTACACATTTGTTGTTGTTGTTTTGAGGGGACTAAACATCTACGTCATCAGTTCCCCTTACACATTTATTCACATATTTCGTTTAAACAACAATGAATTAACAACTTGCACACCAACGGACTGCTAACAACTAAAAACTCGTTGGCGCGTCATCGCCAGCATTTAATCGATGACAAACAATGATGTATTGCAACAATAACCACGGTTATAACACACAATTAAATCTTTTTAGTATCAGCTAATTACATTACCTACAACAGAGCCACAAAGTTGCATATATTTTTTATATTAAAACAGCAACGTTTTGCAAAAATTGTAATTATACAGAATTGTGCTTTAATGAAGATTTTGATAGTACAAATCCATTTATATAATCAGGATGTATGTATAACTGTTTATGGAGAAAATTCATATCTGGATGATTGATTGCTACATATTGTAATGATAAAACTTTGATCTCATTTTTAATTTTGAATCTGAGAATTCTTTCAGAAATGTTTTCATTATAATACTCATATAATCGCCATTTCAGAAGGCTGTAGAATGGAAAAAGTAATAAAGTATGGAATTTTGGAATTGATAAACTAATAAAATAAGAGTTTTTAGTTAATCCAAAATACCATGCGTGTTATACGCTGATCAATAATAAAGAAACGTATCATGTACTATGGAAAAGAATGGTATTGTTTAGTTTAGTAGATACTCGCTCTGGGGGTTACATGATTATTCTTTGATAATGTGTATGTGAGTAAAAGTCAACTGAAATGAAAAAATACTATTTTTTTTAATATTGTTTGCTGGTGGTCGTAAAGTGCAGTTCTATTGTTAGTAAACGTTATTCAAAGTCTGTATTGCTAAGAGTGTCCTAAAATATATTTTACGATTCTAAGCCATAAATACACGTTGGTATCTTTAAGTAGTATGGTGTTATGGGAAAAAGCAAACAATATTTTCTGTTCGGTTTGTTCATTTAAAATTTCGTCAGGGCTTTCCTAAACACAAACATTATCTAGACAACTTTATTAAAATTTTCGAATCGAGTTAAAACAAAGATATTCATCGTAATACCATAACATAATAAAGATCACACCACACTACCAAAGATCCCACTATATGCAGTCATAAACAAACTGTAACCATAGAGCATCGCTGGAGGATATGTCAAACTGAAAGATTAGCAGTAATGAATTAATACCTGATAAACGTAATATATATACCATCTAAAGAACATATATACTGCAATCATTGCAGTCATTGTAATAAATTATACCTCCACGATGCCATATGCCTGAAATAATTTGTCACGGAAAATGTATCAAAATTGTAAGTATCTTTATTTCACTCATTTTAATCATAAATATTTGTCCGCAGATAGCCTGATGATGGCCACAGTGCCGAAATAGGCCTATTGCGATAATAATAAACAGTTTTTAACATCTATAAAGTGAAGCAGCATTTTGGCATTACTTAGATTAACAATATGTCCTTAAAAGACATACACAATGCTGCAGGCCCAAATGAAATGAAATTGTAAAAACATTTTGAGAACGTGACTGTTATTTTCATTCTGAAACATATAGCAGTTCGCTGACTTTCGTTTTCCGAACTTATTAACCTGTGCTACTTTAATGAGTGGAAATCCGTCGCCTTCGTCGCCGGTTACCGGCGCTCCTCGGGCGTAGCGCCTAATAAGAGAAGCCATTACGGGCCGGCGACGCTGCTTAACAACCTCGGCAGGGCCGGCACTTTTAATTGCTGCCGTCTTGGCGAGCAGAGCAGGGCCGCCTCTCGTGGCCCAAATCGACGCCGCCGGATGGAACGCAATCTTCTGAGCTGCTGCTGCTGTAGGCCGGTGGATTCCGGCGCGTTTATTAAGGAACAGGGGGCGGGGGATGCGCCGTAATGACGTATAAGGGGAGGGCCGGCCGCGCTGGGAAATGAAAACACAGACGTCGGCGCGCCGAGTACCGCTCTGCCACCTGGCACCAAGGACGCAGCCGGCGCAGACCCGCTGCCTGGGCGTGGAGCTACAGCTGCGGCGCGGGCTTCTGAAGTAGGCCTACGTCACGGTGGGAATCAAAAACAGGGCCTCGAGCGAGGAACACACACGGTCGATTCCGAGGAATTTTTACCTGGTTTCACACTGTACTTCAGTTTACATATTCCTGTACCTCAAGATTACACACTGCTCAACGCAATTAGGGGATCAGGTGAGGTATCTCACACAATATACATATGGTATTTTATTCAGTTATAGTTCAAATGTTTGTATAGCTTATGGGACTTAACTACGGGGTCATCAGTCCCTAGACTTACAAACTACTTACGAACTAGCTAACACTAAAGACGGCACAAATATCCATGCCCGAGGGGAGATTCGAACCTCCGACCGTAGTGGCCGTGCAGACCGTGACTGGCGCGCCGCAGTCTCCTCGGCCACCGCGGCCGGCTCAGATATTAGTTTCAATTGTAATTTGTTCGTGATACAGTAATAAATTTTTCTGACTCTTTACTTGTGTTTTACATGGCGTTTACTTCGAACGAAGCACCACGGGGCTACCATAATAATGAAAAAGTCGTTCTCGTTGCCGTCTAATATGGTGTATCACCACCTCGGACGGCCAGTGCGGTTGCACACCTGAGTGGCATGGACAGTGAGAAGAGCCTCTCTCCGATATCTTAATTTCAATTCACTTTCATGTTATGTATATTATGTTTCCTGTTAGCCTCTTTGACTTACATCTAACAAGGGAACAACATCAACTCCACCTCATATTTTCTTGAGAAAAAAATTCATGAGCTACATATGAACCTCAGAAAGCGATATAAAAAGAAAATTTGAGCTATTATTCAGATACTACGCAGTTACGGCCTCCTCAGAGTACAGCTATCAAACATTCGCGCGCTCGGGTTGTTCCTCACTCGGCCCGCTTCACTGCGGCCGCTTAATGCTCGAACGTCTGGTACTGTGAGCACAGTCTAGTAACAGGTTTGCGTTCGCGATGTAAATTAACCCACAGGCTGTTGTGAGACATCTCCAGAAGCGGTATGGAATGATGACTAATTTGAAACGATTAAACGTTAAATAATTAGAGCTCTTTAAAGTCGTCACTGGAAAGAATAATTAGGTAAAAGAAAATACATGGCGCTTTCTTTATGCTTTTTCCTTATATTTTTCAACAGCGTTGCAGATATAGACAATTGTACTGACGAAGTGCTGCATGTAGAAGAAAATAGCGGGTTGACTTTCGGTTTTACAAGAGGATGACGTCGACGATAACGACGCTGCCATTTCACCACCGTCTGATTCATCGAGCACTTTCATTGCTTCGTCGGAGCTTGGGCGTGGAATTGAGGTCGTCAGTGATGGTGAAAGCTGCTTTGATAACTTTAAATCGTCGAATAGCCCTTTACCCGTCTCTGTAACAGAAAAATATATGCAACAAGCCGTTTTCGTTTTATACAGCGCGTCACAACTGCAGTGGAAATCAATGAAACGGTTTTTCAACAAGCAGTGTAACTAGTGATGGGACAACCGACTGTTTTTAACAACCGATTGGTCAATCGGTTGTTTTTTTGTTCAGACGGTTTTTTCAGTCGAATGAAACAACCGAATGAAAATAGTCTCTTTGGCCGTATGAATGTTTTCACTCACTGGCGGGGTTTGAGTGGTTTCAGTCGATGCGAAACAATCGAATGAAACCAGTCTCTGTCGGTTGCTGCCGCTATATGAATGTTTTCACTCATTCAGTGGCTTTGAGTGGTTTCAGTCGATGCGCGACCACCGAATGAAATCTGCAGTTATATGGATGTTTTCATTAATTCACCGAGTTTGTGTTACTTTCTTTGCTTACTCCTTCAGACTTTTCGGGTATAAATGAACCGCGATTCAGCATGAAACTTTCTTAGAGACAAATCTTATAAATATAGCAGTGTGTCCGTGTCTGTGTTTCTGTTGCATGCAAATCTACAGTTTTGTTCCAATCTTGATGAAATTTTGCATACTTGACCTTCAAAGCAAGAGGAAAGTCACTGTCTACATCTAATCTCATTCGGTGCATGGCGGAGGGTACATTACATACTGACTTCGACAAAAACCACAATTTGGCTGCGATCTTGATGAAATTTTGCACACTTGACCTTTAAAAAAAGGTGAAGGTAACTGTGTACAGTAAATTTCGTAGATGCATGGCGGAAGGTATTTTACCTACTAACTTCGACAAATTCCGTTTGTATTTGAATTTTAATGATGTATTTCACTCTTCACCTTCAAAGAAAGAGAATTGTCACCGTCTACATCTACTTTAGTTCGATGCATGACAGAAGGTATTCCAGACTTTGACGCCAATATAGAGTTTTATTCCAATATTGATGAAATTTTGCACATTTGACTTTCAAAACAAGTGGCAGTTCAGTACTCATGTTAGATTTTGAGATTTTGTATGGTACATGGCGGAGGGATGGAATAAACCTCCACACCGTTTCACCGATAACCACAGAAATATCTGTGACAGGAGTGAATAATTATGAAACTTGAGATAAATGTTTTCATATACTGTTGACGAATACAGACACGCTGAAGAAAATTAACAGCAATGATAAATGTTGTATGTCTTCTCGTACTCCTTCAAATTAGATGGAATTAACAAAAATATTTATATAAGAAATATTTTTAAACAAAATACTTTAATGATGGGTGTTTTTTTTTTTTTTTTTTTTTTTTTTTTTTTTTTTTTTTTTTTTTTTTTTTTTTTTGCAATACCTAATGTTTTAGTGAGCTTCGAATTTGGATCTACCAAATATGCGCAAAGTTAACATACTTAACTCTGTCCTACTAGAACCTTAGATATGTATGAATAGTAAGCTGCAAACCGCACGTTTTTACCTGTTCCCATTTCGGAGATACAGTATGCGAGATTAAACTCGTAGAGATCATTTTGGAACACCCTGTGGTTTCCACGCTTCTTTGCCAGACACTGTTCTGTGGAGTGTGGCGCGCGCCTGCTGGCGCTGTCATCAGTGAAAACACAAGCGAGGCAGCACCCCCTCTCGTGTCCCCGCTCCCCGCGGTACTTCGTGGTCATTGGCCACTTATCTTCTACAGATTGTGGGTGTCTGCGAAAGTAACCTGATCGCAGGCCTGCTCCAGCAATATGACATCTAATTAGTTACTCGTTGATGGCCCCTCGAACAACTTAATCTATAACAAAATATGAATCACTGTTACTGTATATTATAAAACGAAAAGTTACTTCATTCAGTACATAATGAAATGAACATTGCAATACGCACTTTAACTTTTTCCATGGCGGTATAATGTAGCACTGCTGTAATTATCTGATGTGCATGCCAGTTTCATTCATACAAATAAATGGGTAGCTCTGTAAGCTAAAACACTAAGGAGTCGTTTCAGTTGGTATAATGATTACATGGTTCAACCGACAGAAAAACTTACTGCCTGTTTTCACTTGAAAAGAAAGAATGGGTAATTCAGTCAATGTACAAAACTGCAAAAGTGTCGCATGTTCTCATTCGGTTGTTCCCACAGACTACTTTCATTTGAAAAAAATGAACGAATATTAACCCAACATAGTAAAACTACGACCGACTGACTGTTTCATTCGGTTGCTCCCACTGACTGGTTTCACTCAAAAGAACGTCAATTTTTTCATTCGACTGGTTCCATCGACTGATTTAACTCAAAAGAAAAGGAATGATTGGTCCAACCGACTGTGTCGATTTGTTTATTCGGTTGCTCCGACCGACTGATTTAACTCAAAAGAACGAATGAGTAGTCCAACCGACTGCGTCGATTTTTCATTCGGTTGATACCACCGACTGGTTTCACTCAAAAGAACGAATGAATAGTCCAACCGACTGAATCGGTTGTTTCATTCGGTTGGTCCCACCGACTGGTTTCACTCAGAAGAATGAATGAATAATTCAACCGATACAAGAAACTACAACCGAATGATCTATTTCTTTTTTCAACAACCGAATGAATCGATTATTTTCATTCGATTGTTCCCATCACTAAGTGTAACGTATTTCAATCTTCAAAAATGTTCAAATGTTTGTAGAGCTTATGGGACTTAACTACGGGGTCATCAGTCCCTAGACTTACAAACTACTTATGAACTAGCTAACACTAAAGACGACACAAATATCCTCGCCGGAGGGGGGATTCGACCCCCGACCGTAGTGACCGTGCAGACCGTGACTGGCGCGCCGCAAACCGCTTGGCCACCGCGCCCGGCTTATTTTAATCTTCAATACCTCTTATGAACATAATTTCGTTTTATGTAAAGCTGACACTATTGAAGTGGAGTAAACTTGAAACAGTAACAGTACATATGTTTCATCATCATCGTCATTAAAGACTGATTATTCCTTTCAGCGTTCAGTCTTACCGTAAACTGAGTATTGCCTCCCGTGTTCCTAAATTCCTGAATCCAAACTATCTCCCCCGAGGTCGGCTCCAACCAGCTGTTCCATCCTTCTATAAACAATTCGTGTTACATTTTTGGCACCATGGCTTATTAACGGGATAGTTCTGTAATTTTAACATCTGCCTACTACTGCTTTCTTTGGAATTTATTACATTTTTTCTTAAAGTCGGAGGGTATTTCCCCTGTGACATACATCATACGCAGCAGGTGAAACAGTTTTTTATTGGTTGGCTCTCCCAGAGAGTTTAGTAGTTCTGATGGAATGTCATCTACTCCAGGGGCCTTATTTAAACTTAAGTCTTCAAGCGCTCTGTCATATTCTTCTCTCAGTATGGTATCTCCTATTTCATCTTCATCTACTCCCTCTTTCCTTCCTACAATATTGTCTCTAAATTCATATCCTTTGTAGAACCCCTCTGAATACTCTTTCCACCTTGCAACTTTCCCTTCTTTTGTGACGACTGATTTTCGATCTGAGTTCTTTATATTCATACAGCTGCTTTTCTTGTCTCCAAATGTCTTTTATTTTCCTGTAGGCGATATTAATTTTTCCTCTATTCCTGTCAGTCTCATTTCTTAGTCGTTCAAATGTTCAAATGTTTGTAAAGTCTATGGGACTTAACTACGGGGTTATCAGTCCCTAAACTTACAAACTACTTATGAACTAACTATTTTTGGCACCATGGCTTATTAACGGGATAGTTCTGTAATTTTAACATCTGCCTACTACTGCTTTCTTTGGAATTTATTACATTTTTTCTTAAAGTCGGAGGGTATTTCCCCTGTGACATACATCATACGCAGCAGGTGAAACAGTTTTTTATTGGTTGGCTCTCCCAGAGAGTTTAGTAGTTCTGATGGAATGGCATCTACTCCAGGGGCCTTGTTTAAACTTAAGTCTTCAAGCGCTCTGTCATATTCTTCTCTCAGTATGGTATCTCCTATTTCATCTTCATCTACTCCCTCTTTCCTTCCTACAATATTGTCTCTAAATTCATATCCTTTGTAGAACCCCTCTGAATACTCTTTCCACCTTGCAACTTTCCCTTCTTTTGTGACGACTGATTTTCGATCTGAGTTCTTTATATTCATACAGCTGCTTTTCTTGTCTCCAAATGTCTTTTATTTTCCTGTAGGCGATATTAATTTTTCCTCTATTCCTGTCAGTCTCATTTCTTAGTCGTTCAAATGTTCAAATGTTTGTAAAGTCTATGGGACTTAACTACGGGGTTATCAGTCCCTAAACTTACAAACTACTTATGAACTAACTATTTTTGGCACCATGGCTTATTAACGGGATAGTTCTGTAATTTTAACATCTGCCTACTACTGCTTTCTTTGGAATTTATTACATTTTTTCTTAAAGTCGGAGGGTATTTCCCCTGTGACATACATCATACGCAGCAGGTGAAACAGTTTTTTATTGGTTGGCTCTCCCAGAGAGTTTAGTAGTTCTGATGGAATGGCATCTACTCCAGGGGCCTTGTTTAAACTTAAGTCTTCAAGCGCTCTGTCATATTCTTCTCTCAGTATGGTATCTCCTATTTCATCTTCATCTACTCCCTCTTTCCTTCCTACAATATTGTCTCTAAATTCATATCCTTTGTAGAACCCCTCTGAATACTCTTTCCACCTTGCAACTTTCCCTTCTTTTGTGACGACTGATTTTCGATCTGAGTTCTTTATATTCATACAGCTGCTTTTCTTGTCTCCAAATGTCTTTTATTTTCCTGTAGGCGATATTAATTTTTCCTCTATTCCTGTCAGTCTCATTTCTTAGTCGTTCAAATGTTCAAATGTTTGTAAAGTCTATGGGACTTAACTACGGGGTTATCAGTCCCTAAACTTACAAACTACTTATGAACTAACTAAGACTAAGGACGGCACAAATATCCATGCCCGAGGGGGATTCGAACCCCCGACCGCAGTGGCCGTGCAGACCGTGACTGAAGCGCCTTAGTCCTCTCGGCCACCGTCTTAGTCGTCTGTGCTCCATTTTGCCTGTTTCATTTACCGCATTTTTATATTTTCTCCGGGTTTAGACGTTCATCTTAGGTGAATCTCTTTCATGTTGAATACCTGCCGTGGGATTTTTAGTTGCCCAAATTCTAACGTTATGGTGATTAACAAAAATGTTCAAATGTTTGTACAGCTTATGGGACTTAACTACGGGGTCATCAGTCCCTAAACTTACAAACCACTTATGAACTACTTACGAACTAGGACGGCACAAATATCCATGCCCGAGGGGGGATTCGAACCACCGACCGTAGTGGCCGTGCAGACTGTGATTGGAGCGCCTCAGTCTCCTCGGCCACCGCGGCCGGCGGTGATTAACTTTTCCAGAAAGATGAAAAGTGGATTCACCGTGAAAAAATTAATCGTTGAGCCAAATTGTCTTCTCCCATATCATCTAACTTGATAATGTAAAATTCGTACTTTTTGTTGTGCTCGTCAGGATCCAATGTTTGCAATAACTGCAGTTCGTATGCCTTCATGTGCAGACGATATTTTAGAACTCGCCATACCGTTGGTTGAGGAATGTTCTTTGCTTGCTCGTGATGTGGATTTCTTTGGGCTCCTTTCGTAAAGTGTACGAATACGCTCGACATTCTCGTTCGAGCTGCGTCGACGTTCCGTCCTTTTTCCTTTGCAGATGCAACCATTATCTACGAATTTTCGACGCCACTCGTAAACTTGCTTATGGCGCGGCGGTTGTTTATTTAACTGACGGCGAAATGCTCGCTGAACTGCAGCAATGGACTCTAGTTTTGCCAACTGCAGCACACAAAATGACTTCTGTTGTGGTGTCGCCGTCGTTTCACTCCAGGCAACCAACAACAAACAACAGCGCCAATGCGGCCAGTGATTGGAACTTCTACCCGGGATGTTTAAATTGTGAATTTGTCTCAGTCCATTAACGTTGCTCCCTTTTATAGTTTGGAATAAATGAATGTTTCAAATCTGTTCTTTCTTTTTGAATAATCCTGTACTTTGGCCGTTGCGCTATCTGCGCTCTCGTCGAAAAGCGTTTACAATGTAGGTTCAAATGTTCAAATGTTTGTATAGCTTATGGGACTTAACTGCGGAGTTATCAGTCCCTAAACTTACAAAATACTTATATACTACCTTATAATAAAGACGGCACAAACATCCATGCCCGAGGGGGGGGGGGATTTGAATCCCCGACCGTAGCGGCCGTGCAGACTGTGACTGGTGCGCCGCATACCGCTCGGCCCCTGCGGCCGGCTTACCATGTAGGTATACAGGGTGAATCACCAAACACTTGCACCGCAAATTTTGTGGAAACGGAAAGTGCGATTGATGTGCGGTTTTCACAGAATGGAATGGTAGTCAAGGACTCGTATTGTTAGCCAATAAACAGATCGTAAAAATACCTAGCGAGTGTATTTTGTATGCAAACATACAATTTTTCAAATGGAACAATGGTTGTTTCTATCATGCACTGGAATTTTTGACAGCAGCTGTGGACAAATAATTTTGAATATCTTTATCCCGTTTAGTTTAGCAACAACAAACATTCAAAGTTTTGGTGGCAGAGACTACGACAGCGTAGCTAAATGGCTGGTGGTCATGAGAAAGTGGGCAGTACCCGAGGGCTAGCCACTCTGCCAGTCAGCTACGCTATCGCAGCCTCCGCCCCCGAAACTTTGAACGGTTGTAGCTGCCAAACTAAGCGTGATAACAATGTCATTCAAAATTCTTTGTACACAGTTGGTGTCAAAATACCGGTGCTTGATAAAAAATAACCATTGTTCCATTTAAAACTGTAATTTTGAATAAAAAACACACTTTCTAAAAAATATTACAATCTGTTGGCAAAAAATACGAGTCCCTGTCTACCAATCCATTATGGGAAACCGCACATCAATCGCACTTCCTGTTTCAGCAATATTTGCGGTGGAAGTGTTAGGTGATTCACCCTGTATAAGTGGCACTTGTAAAAGTTTCTTTCCACGATTTATGGAAAAATATGCGTTTCCGGTTCCTATACATGTTGATTACAAATGCTCTACTTACAATTATCTACTAATCCCGGCAATTTTTAGTCGATTGCTTGTCATAACCTTTAGGGGTGATGCTGTCCACATAGGATATGCCAAATTTGAGCCGAATCACGTTGCGCGTTATGGCCGTAAACGCTCTCTGTTAAAGAGGGTGACCTGGCAGCTATGTCGCTGCGCCATCCGTTGTCGGATAGCGTTGAAAGCGTTATCACTACACCGACCATCCTCCAGATGGCATCTTCCGCCATCGGATCAAAGTCGACGTCGTCCTATAAAGGTGTACATTCTTTTCCGGCAGTGTAACTGAATCATGCCTCCGCGTAATCAAAGGTTGTGCATTCCTGGCCGCGGTGGAGTAACCGAGCGTTCTAAAGTGCCTTGCTGCGGAGCGCGCGGTTTCTCGCCGTCGGAATTTCGAATCCTCCCTCGGGAATGGATGAGTATGTGTGTGTGTGTGTGTGTGTGTGTGTGTGTGTGTGTGTGTGTGTGTGTGTGTGTGTGTGTGTGTTATCCTTAGCATGTTCCTTTAAGTTAGTTTAACTAGTTTGTAGGCCAAACATTTGAAATTCAACCATTCCTGATCTAATGCATCACAGACCTTTATCTTTCCTCGTAAAGAGGGTATCAGAGGAGTGGGAAGAGGGGTAAATCATTTCATTCACTTGAAGAATCTTTTCAGTCCAGTGACGACAGTTTCATTTCCTTACACTCCTGGCCATTAAAATTGCTACACCACGAAGATGACGTGCTACAGACGAGAAATTTAAGCGGCAGGAAGAAGATGCTGTGATATGCAAATGATTAGCTTATCAGAGGATTCATACAAGGTTGGCGCCGGTGGCGACACATACAACGTGCTGACAAGAGGAAAGTTTCCAACCGATTTCTCATACACAAACAGCAGTGAAACGTTGTTGTGATGCCTCGTGTAAGGGTACGAATTGCGTACCATCACGTTTCCGACTTTGATAAAGGTCGGATTGTAGCCTATCGCTACTGCGGTTTGTTGTATCGCGACATTGCTGCTCGCGTTGGTCGCGATCCAATGACTGTTAGCAGAATATGGAATCGGTGGATTCAGGAGGGCAATACGGAAAGCTATGCTAGGTCCAAACATCGTATCACTAGCAGTCGAGATGACAGGCATCTTATCCGCAGATGGGGACGTTTGCAAGACAAAACCCATCTGCACGAACAGTTCGACGACGTTTGCAGCAGAAAGGACTATCAGCTCGGAGACCACGGCTGCGGTTACCCTTGACGCTGAAACACCGACAGGAGAGCCTGCGATGGTTCATGCAACGACGAACCTAGGTGCACGAATAGCAAAAGGTCATATCTTCGGATGAATCTAGGTTCTGTTTATAGCATCATGATGGTCGCATCCGTGTTTGGCAGCATCGCGGTGAACGCACATCGGAAGTGTGTATTCGTCATCGCCATACTAGCGTATCACCCAGCGTGATGGTATGGGGTGCCATTGGTTACACGTCTCGGTCACCTCTTGTTCGCATCGACGGCACTTTGAACAGTGGCTGTTTCTATCCTTCATTCGATCCCTGCGAAACCCTACATTTCAGCAGGACAATGCACGACCGCATGTTGCGAGTCTTGTACGGGCGTTTGTGGATGCGGAAAATGTTCGACTGCTGCCCTGGCCAGCACATTCTCCAGATCTCTCACCAATAGAAAACGTCTGGTCAATGGTGTCCGAGCAACTGGCTCGTCACAATTTGCCAGACACTACTCTTGGTGAACTGTGGTATCGTGTTGAAACTGCATGGGCATCTGTACCTGTACACGCCATCCAAGTCTGGCGTCCCAGGCGTAACAAAAATGTTCAGATGTTTGTAAATCTATAGGACCAAACTGCGTGGTCATCAGTCCGTAGCTTACAAACTAGTTAAACTAAGGTAAACTAACCTATGGACAACACGGCGAGCAACCTCGCGCTCCGCGGCGAGTCGTCTTAGGCCGCTCGGCTACTCCACCGTGGCAAGGCGTATCAAGGCCGTTATTCCGGCCAGAGGTGGTTGTTCTGGGTACTGATTTCTCAGGATCTATACACCCAATTTGCGTGAAAATGTAATATCATATGTCAGTTCTTGTATAATATATTTGTCCAATGAATACTCGTTTATCATCTGCATTTCTTCTGTTGTAGCAATTTTAATGGCCAGTAGTGTATGTGTAGTTGTAACGACTTCCGTAGTGCAAAATGCAAGATGTCGTAAGGATAATTTTACCAATCATCTATAGAACTAGATACAATCGTAATAGAAACGGCAGTGATAGTAATGGTTTCCATTAGGGCCATCTTAAGCAGGGGGTGCAAGGGGCGCGGCAGGCGGGCGCCGCGCGGGCATGGCCTCGTGATCTAAGGCGCCATGTCGTCGTGGGGGGCTCCAGCTCCAGTGGTGACGTCATGCTCAGAATGACGAAGTTTCACTATCTGCGCATGTCAGAATGAGCTTCCCCAGGAAAGGACAACAAAAACAGGCGTCACAATTAAATGAAAGATTCCATTTGCTGACAGAATGCAATAACATGTATCCATTTTTTCAAAACATTGAAAGCTGAAGGGAACGAAAAACACAAGTGTCTCAACCTTCAACAAAAGTTAAAACATGAAAATAGATAGGATAATGACGGGGGAAAAGCTGTTTAATGAGGTGGAATTACTTCCTTTATTTTTTGTAAAGATAAGAAGTCCATTACTGGGTATGAGGTCCGCCTGATATGCAAAACACTGTTTTTATTAAGCACCCAAACTAGTTTCAGCACCTCTGTGCCATCATCAGTGGACTTTCTATTTATTTCATGCTGTGAAAACAAATTACATTTATTTTACTACTGTGCTAGTTGTAAATTTAGGCCTAAAAAAGTCGTCAGTCTTATTTTGGTTTTTTACCTTATTTTACATTTTGTGGTCATGTGGGACCCTTTTTATATACTTATGAAGTAGTAGCGTTGTCATCTGCAACCAAAATTATCTCTTTTAACAACTTGTGAGGTTTTTAAACCACTACTTATGGTGCGAAAACGTAATTTTGGCATGTGGGGATATTTCTATCGTCTGTTTACTATCTATTACTTACGGTTTCTTTTGTCATATACTTCTTCTTCTGCAGTGTGCAATAAATTGAAAGCCTACTGGTGATGGCACAGAGGTGCTGAAACTAGTTTGGGAGCTTAATAAAAACAGTGTTTTGCATATCAGGCGGACCTCATACCCAGTAATTTTCACTGCAAACACGGAAAAATAAGAGCTGCAAATCAAGAAAATGATGAATATAAGAAGTCGACTTGATGTGTTAAACTTTATTTATTGGCATAATTTGATTTCTGTGTTACCAAATGTTTCAACATCTTTGTGCTTGTATTTAACATTTCCTGTGACAGCAGCAGAAGGCGAAAGGTCATTTTCCAAACTGACATTGATAAAATTCAACAATGACCCAATTTTGCCATCATAAGTATCGAATCAAAGTAGATTTCATATGATACAATAATGTTTGCCGATTTAAAAGCCAGAAATATTGAATTCAGTGCCTGAATATGTTTTTGTATTCTCATGTGAGTATTAAATAAATGAAATCAAACATAGAAATTGAATTTTGGGTTTTTTACCTTTGATGGCAATAGGTGTGTGTGGGGGGGGGGGGGGGGGCGAGGATGCTAACCGATTATTTGTTCTCCGGCGCGCCCAGTGATCCATGGCATCACTTCCGTCACATTTATAGGTCGCCATGTTTTCTGTCCCCCAGAGAACAGACCTCTAACTCAAGAAGTAGAAAGAGGTTGCAGCTGGATGGGAGCGGACGCCACCAGAGCGGCATCGCAGTTCGCGGCGGAGGGTGTTTCTGGATTAAATTAGGTTAGATTACGACTTGTTCCATAGATCATATATACGACATTTCGTAATGATGCGGAACGTGTCAGTTTAGTAAATGTTGTCTATACTTGACAATGAATATTTTAAGGGTTTCTTATTTACATTTTTTATTGTTTTTTTTTTCTCTAAGTTTTATCTAAAAAATAAATCTACATTGTAGAAGGTGTTGCCATTCAAAAATTCCTTTAATTTCTTTTTAAATACTAGTTGGCTATCTGTCAGTCTTGTGATGCTACTTGGTAAGTGACCGAAGACTTTTATGGCAGCATAATTCACTCCTTTCTGTGTCAAAGTTAGATTTAACCTTGAATAGTGAATATCACCCTTTCTCCTAGTATGGAACTATGCACACAGCTTTTACTTTTGAATTGGGTCGGATTGTTAATAACAAATTTCAAATGTTAAAATGTTTGTAGAGCTTATGGGACTTAACTACGTGGTCATCAGTCCCTAAACTTACAAACTACTTAAGAACTCGCTAATACTAAGGACGGCACAAATATCCATGCCCGAGGGGGGATTCCAACCCCCGACGGAAGTGGCCGCGCAGATTGTGACTGACGCGCCGCGAAACACTCGGCCACCGCGGCCGGCTAACAAATTTCAGAGTGAATATATATATTGTGAAGCTACAGTGAAGATCCCTAAATGTCTGGAGGGTGATCTCGGGTGGGCTCCAGCAATTATTCTGATTACACGCTTTTGTCCAATGAATACTTTTTTACTCAGTGTTGAGTTGACCCAGAAGATGATCCTATACGAAAGCAGTGAATGAAAATAGGTATAATAAGCTAATTTACTGAGATATATATCACCAAATTTTGCAATGACCTTGATAGCATAAGTAGCTGAACTCAAACGTTTCATCAGATCTTCAATATGTTTCTTCCAATTCAATCCCTCGTCAATGCAAACACCATAAATTTTTTAATATTCTACCTTATTCTTATGTTCAAAGTCTAAATTTATTAATTGTGTCATGCCATTTACTGTATGAAATTGTATATACTGGGTTTTATAAGTCTCCCGGCGGTGCACAGTGCCCGAGGCGGACCAGGGTCAGAGGAGGGCAGGGGTAGCTACTGTCCAGAACGGCGCCAGCTGCGCAGCTCGCCGCGCAGACAATTGCAGGCGGCGGCTGCGGTCGCCTAATTCTCTGCCCGATTAGGCGAGGGCGGTGGGGGCGGCGGGGGCGGAGGGGGCGGCGACTGGGTCGATGGGCGGAGGCGGCGGCGGCAGAGGCAGAGCGCACACCGCCGGCTCTGGGCGGTCACGGTGGTCCGACCAGCGAGCACATGAACGCCGTCAGAGATCGCGTGGCAGTCGTTCCGACATCGATTCCACAGCAGGACTTTGCTGATACTTTCATGTAGCCTTACGAACGTTATCAAAAGAAGGTTGTAGCAGGTGACGACTATGCTGAAGGGCAACAAAGAACACTTGTTGGTATCTTTTGTCGTGTTTGTCGTCTGAAAGCATTCACCGAAACTTTTTAGACATACCACGTATTTTAAAATTGCTACACCAAGAAAAAATGCAGATGATAAACGGGTATTCATTGGACAAAAATATTATACTAGAACTGACATGGGATTACATTTTCACGCAATTTGGGTGCATAGATCCTGAGAAATCAGTACCCAGAACAACCACCTCTGGTCGTAATAACGGCCTTGATACGCCTGGAGAGTGAGTCAGAGCTTGGATGGATGGCGTGTAAAGGTACAGATGCCCATGCACCTTCAGCACTATACCACAGTTCAACAAGAGTAGTGGCTGGCGTATTATAACGAGCCAGTTGCTCGGCCACCATTGACCAGTCATTTTCAATTGGTGAGAGATCCGGAGAATGTGCTGTCCAGGGCAGCAGTCGAACATTTTCCGTATCCAGAAAGGCCTCTACAGGACCTGCAACATGCGGCCGTGCATATCCACGTTTTGCCAGTCTTGCACCCAGGTTCGTCGTTCGTATATCATCGCAGGCACTCCTGTCTGTTATGCAGTGTCAAGGGTAACCGCAGGGTCTCCTAGCTGCTAGTCTTTACTGCTGTTCGATCGCCGCGCTGATGGCACGTGGTCTAAGGAGTTATGCCATGGACTGGGCGGCCGTTCCTGCCGGAGTTTCGGGTCCTCCCTCAGACACGTGTGTGTGTGTGTGTGTGTGTGTGTGTTTTGTTCTCACTATAAGTTAAAGTAGTATGTAAATCTAGGAACTGGTGACTATAGCAGTTTGTTCCAACAGGTTTTACAAACATTTGAACATTTTCAAATCTTGATCGCCGACTTTCTCCAATGAATGCGAAAATTAATACTGTAGACTCCCAAGTATATAGGGAGAAATAACTAGCATAATAAAATATGAGTTATCAGCGCTCTTGAGACGTGCTATTTGAGAGAGGAACTACTAAAGACACTGCATACACCACACTTCTCCGTCCTATTTTGGACTATTGCTGCCCATTGTGGGATCCTTATCAGATGGGTTTGACGGGGGACATCTAAAGAATCCAAAGAATCGCAGCTCGTTTTGTATTGTCACGATACAAGTTAGACAGCTTTACGGAAATGATACAGGATCTGGGATGGGAATCACTACAACAACGGCGCTTATCGCTGTGGCGTGGGCTACTTACGAAACTCCAATCGCCACCATTCTCCTCCGAATGCGAAAATATATTGTTCACTGCCACTTACACAGGGAGAAAAGATCATCAGAATGAAATACGAGAAATCAGAACTAGAACGGAGAGATTCAGGTGTTCTTTCTTCCCGCGCGCTATTCGAGAATGGATTGGGAGATATACACGTAATATAAAGATGGTTCGATGAACCCTCTGCCAGGCATTTAAATGTGACTTGCAGAGTATCCCTTGCAGATGTAGATGAAGAATTGTAGACAATAGTGCGAAGGTTGTTCGATCAACTGACTCTAATGTGATCTGCAGAGTACCCCACCTAGATTGCAGATGTGGTTTATTTTAGATCGATATGAGTTTGTTTCTTAAAAAATGTCTCTAACACTTTTGTCTTTGATCTCCTCCAGAACACGTCTTACACGCAAATTGTTATATGCAATAACAATTTTTCTATGATGATTATTAAATTTTATTGTATAGCTAGCTATTCGTTTAACAATTTCTTTACGATCTTTGGAATCTCCCAGCTCTTCCGTGGCAGATTTGGTTCCTATGGGGATAGAAGACGCCATTACTGCCTTACTTGTAATTAGTGATACGATCTGTAATGTGCTTTGTTGCATTCTCACACACTCGCAACTTCCGCGCTACGTTCTCCTCGCTTCAGAGAGCCTCTAAGCCTGCTCACCTTTGAAATATTGTAAAACAATTTTTCTGTAAGCAACTATCAAATTTGCATTTTTGCCGTTTGGGGCCCGGTAACGGAAAGATTAGCCGGCTGCTTAAGAGACACGAGATCGACTCGGTTTTCAGGCCTCCTACAAAATTACGACAGCTGATGAGACCTGTCAAAGATGATGTAGGCCTTAGAAAGCCAAGTGTGTACGAGATACCGTGTGGGTGTGGACAGTTCTACATCGAAGAGGCAGTACGCAGTATTGAACAGCGCTGTGTTGAACATAAAAGATGTTTCCGTTTACGTTATCCCAAGAAATCAGCAATTGCGGAGCACGATCTGGAAAGAAACATAGCATTGTGTTCCATGAAACATCACTCATTACCAGAACAAATAATTCATAGGTTAGCGACTGAGCACCAGTGACGTCACAGGAGGCCGCGCAGGTATATAAGGACGGCGGCAGCAATGATAAGACAGTCACCATTTGACAAGGGCCGAGGAGATGTCGGCCGAAAGCTCGTGGATTTCAAACCACTTGACGCGGCTGGAAGGCCGAGAGAATTCTATCAGCAAAACTCGACGGAAAACTATGCATTCACACAACTGTCATAAATATCACATAAGGGCAATTTTCTACAACCGACGTTTATTTATTCGGTCACTAATCAGTTTTCGGCTTCTTCGGACATCAGCTATCCACTGAATGTCCCGGACAGAGAGAAAATAACACACGACTTGCGAAGTCTTATTTACACACATGATACAATAATGTTGCCGTAAGAATGTAATACTATAAATGCGTGTAGTAATAATTTAACTAACCAAAATTTGTCTACCTTGGTGTACATTTAGCAAGTGATTAAATATATTATTTTAATCTATTATTTATATTTTGAACAAAACAGACAAAGGAATTGTGTAAAATTCTATCATATTTATTACTTAACGACCCGCTTTTCGGCTATTACGCCATCATCAGATGTAGTTACATAAGCATGTGACTGTGAAAGTTTAACATTCAAAGATCTTAAAATGGCGTATACAGAGTATCTCAGTTAATTTACAAAAATGACATTTGTTACAGGCTTAGAACTTAAGTGGCGGGAATTATTCCATTGAAATTGTCATGTAAAATTACTGAACATAGATAAAATATGTGTCTCATTAAATATAACAAATTACAACAATTTCTCTAAAAAGAAATATAAATTGCAGTAATAAGTTTTGTTGCCAAGTTTCATGCAAATTAGCTGGACAAAGATTCTCTTCTGTAACAGATCAAACATTTGAAACATAAACATATAAGAGTGAGTTTAAGCCGAATGAAACACGTTATAGAGATTAAAATTTTAACTGGTTAATTTATAGTCTTGGCTTAAATGACGAGTATTTCAAACAAAATAAGAAATTACAATGTATTTTATTTTTGACTGGAAACTTAAGCCGACCGCGGAGGCCGAGCGGTCTGCGACTCGCCAATCACGTTCTGCACGGCCACTACGGTCGGGGGTTCGGATCCCCCCTCGGGCATGGATATTTGTGCCGTCCTTAGTATTAGCTAGTTCATAAGTAATTTGTAATTTTTGGGATTGATGACCTCGTAGTTAAGTGCCATAAGCTCTTCAAACATTTGAACATTTCTGAAAACTTAAGAGAGGGGGAAAATCGAAGCTGAGTCTGATCACTTAATACAAAGCTGGCATATTTTTACTTTACTTTACAGAAAATAATAGTCTGTAATTTGTATTATATAGATGGTTTCCTGGTATGAGATGATCGGTAGAGGTGGTCTTGTTTAACCTCCAGATTCTCTCATTTTCCGACAGCCTAACCGCCACGCCTCTGACTGTCTGTATATACTTTCCCACTTCTCTGCTTAAATTTGAATTTATAAACACCAGTCTGATCCAAAATTTTCCCCATATACGGGATGGTGGGCAAATCTTTTTTTAACTACTTACTGATTTCTGTTGAGGCATTGCGTTTAATAGCCTTCAGTTGTTATTGAAAGGTAGCCTCAAACAATGGCACACATACAGGACGGTGCGCCAAGAAGAATGGAAAGTTGCAAACAAATGTTCAAATGTTTGTAATTCTATCGGATCAAACTGCGTGGTCATCAGTCTGTAGCGTACAAACTACTTAAACCTAAGTAAACTAACCTACGGACAAACACACACACCCATGGCCCAGGGAGGACTCGAACTTCCACGGCGAGCAACCGCGCGCTCCGCAGCGAGACGTTTTAGACCGGCTACTCCACCGCGGCCAGAAAGTTGCAAACATGCGGCTGTGTGGCTTATATGGAGTTTCAGTGGTCAATGTAATTGTGACTATGGGTTTTATGTACATTGTCACAAATACATATTTTAATAACAAAAATTCAGATTCTCTCCGTAGAAATTAAATTACGCTATTATCTCTCCTGACATTGGTCGCTTCTGTGATCAGTTTTTAGGTACCTGAATCCAAATCTTTATAAAATCCCAAAATATTTTACGGTGATGTTTAAACTCAAAACAACAGTGGATACCAATGGATGAGGAGATAATGAAACACTTTCGCAGATTCTCATTAATTACACGAATGTGATGCACATGATTGCAATTTAACTAGCAGCCTTCGCCCATACCCGTTACCTCACTCTGTGGAACACTTACATCGACTATTGAGCCGCCGGCAGGAATGAATAGGGAGCTCTCCTTTCACCTAAGATCTTTTCATTTTCGTATCGAGTGCGCGCTTGAACAATGCCGTTTAATTAAGGTGCAATCGATGCGTCAATTACGCACACAGGTAGGCGCCATTATGGGCGGCAAAAAAAGGAAAACTTAGAATGAACTGCTGCTGGCTACAGTCGACCGACGCCATGGATTTTTTTCCTTGTAATGCCGCCAGTCATTTGTTAGACACCTGTCAACAGCCCGCTTTCCCTTTTTTTTTTTTTTATTTTTTTTTTTATTTTATTTTTTTTTTTTTTTTTTACATTCTAGCCGTAAACTGTTGTCACTGACAGAATTTCCGGGTGTAATCAGCTTTAGCGTAATCGTCCGCCAGATCGGTTGCATTTTGAATACGCGTGAAGTTGGCAGCACTGTGACACTGTGCAGCGCATCGGAATGTACAGAGGAACGTATGTGACGCCCTGCACTGCTGTACCATCCAGAAATTACACATAATCCGTGACGTCATAGTATAATTACTCTCCCATCATCAGTTCCAAAATCTTTCAGCTTAAATAATTATAACATTGCAAAAACTCACATCCTATACAAATGGCACTGCTTGTATTAGTCCCCAAAGCGTACACGCGGCATTTCATTGAAGTGCTTAAAGAAAAGTGAAAAAAACATATGACTAAAGCCGCGTCCGATGTCAAAAGAAACACTAATTACATTTTATAATGTTGATGTACGTAGGTATTTCAATACCTTCCGCTAAGCATATTACATTGTAGGCATTCACCAACATCTTTGTAAATCATAGACTGAAGATTGACGATTTAATAATCATAATATATCTCCGCTTGTGGTACGGAATCCACGTTAAAATGTAGGTCCCTTTTTCCGTTGGAACACAAAAGACGTCGAAGAGGCGGCCAGATAGAAGACTTGCACCAGGCCACCGAGTCACACGACAGCAAAGGACCTGGAAGAACAACTGAATAGGCTGAACTTTGATTTACTCTCCGAATCTCTTCATGCATTCCTTCACATTTTGCTGCAACCCTTTCATGTCCTTCGACACTAATAACCACTACCTCGTTTTTGTACGAATATAACTCTTCCATCTCTATATTTTACTCCTTCTACCTTCATAATTTGAAAGAGTATATTCCAATCTACTTAGTCAAAAGCGTTCTTCGAATTTACAAATGCTAAAACGTAGGTTTGAATGTCCTTAACAAATCTTCTAGGATAATTCGTAATATATGTCCTCCTGTGTTCCTACAGTTCACCTAAATTCAAACTGGTCTTCCCCAAGGTCTGATTCCATCTGTCTGATTTGTCTGTAAATAATTCGACTTAATATTTTGCATGCATGACTTATCAAACTGATAGCTCTGTAATTTTTACGACTAAGCTTGCTTTCTTTGGAATTGGAATTACTATATTCTTTTGAAGTCTGAGTGTGCTTCCCTTGTGTCATACAGCTTGCATACAAAGTGGAACAATTTTACTCATGATTGTCTCTCCTAACGATATCATCTACTCCAGGGGCCTTGCTTCTACTCGAATCTTTTAGTGCTCCGTCAAATTATTCTCGCAGTATCGTACTTCCTGTAAGTTCAATATCTCCTGCCGCGGCGGAGTAGCCGAGTGGTCTAAAGCACCTCGCTGCGGAGTGCGCGGTTGCTCGCCGTGGAGGTTCGAGTCCTCCCTGGGGCATGGGTGTGCGTCTTTGTCCGTAGGTTAGTTTACCTAAGTTTACGTAGTTTGTAAGCTACGGACTGATGAACACGCAGTTTGGTCCGATATATTTACAGACATTTGAATAATATCTCCTGTGTTATCTAGGGATTTCTATTAGGCCTATGTGATCCTCTGCTGCCTCTCAGAAATACCCATTCTTCTTCTACTATATTACTTTCCTCCGATTCAGCCAATCCTTGCCAAATGCTCCCTCTGAAAATCTCAAGCATCTCTGGTTCCTTCAATTTTTCCAAATTCATTCTCCTTAATTTTCTACCTTTTTGCAGTCTCTTAAGTTTTAACCGACAGTTCATAAGCAACAAGTTATGGCCGGAGCGCCCCTGGATATGTTTTACAGTTTAAAAGCTGGTTTCTAAACATTTGCCTTACCATTATAAAGTCAACCTGGTACCTTCCAGTACCTACTGGTGTATTCCACGTATAAAAGTTCGTCTACGTTGATTAAACCACTAGTTTTTTATTATTAAATTGTGCTCTGAAAAAATTGCTAGAAGGCGATCTCGTCTTTCATTCCTTTTCATCAGTTTCATATTCACCTGTTACTTTTTCCTTCTCTTTCCTTTCCTACTACCGAATGTTCAAATGTTGTATAGCTTATGGGACTTAACTACGGGGTCATCAGTCCCTAAACTTACAAACTACTTATGAACTAACTAATTCTAAGGACGGCACAAATACCCATGCCCGAGGGGGATTCGAACCCCCGACCGTAGTGGCCGTGCAGACCGTGACTGGAGCGCCTCAGTCCCCTCGGCCACCGCGGCCAGCTCCTACTTCCGATTTCCATTCCCCGTCGCAATCTAGTTTTTCTCTGCCTTAACTATCTGAATAATTTCTTTTATCTCTCCATCCATTTCTTCGATCTCCTCGTGATTGGCACAGCTAGTTGGCATATAACCTTTCACTAATGTGGTCGTTGTTGGCTTCGTGTCTATCTTTGCTACGATAATGCGTTTACTATGCTGTTCATAGTAACTTACCCGCATTCCTGTTTTCTTATTCATAATCAAACCTACTCCTGCTTCATCACCAATTGGTTTTTTTATTATTATTATTTATTTTAAAAATCCTGTACGCACTTGACCAGGAATTCTGTTAATCCTGCCACAGAACGTCACTAATCCCCGCCATATCTAACGCGAGCCTATCCACTTCACTTTTCAAATTTCCTAACTTACATACCCGATTAAAGGATAGAAGATTCCACGCTCCGAACCGTAGTCCCCGGACGGAGATCCGATGTGGGTCTATTTTACCACAGGAATATTTTAACCAAGGATACGCCATTATCACATATTCATACAGTAGAGCTGCATGCGGGAAAATTATGGAATGTAGTTTCCCCTTGCTGTTAGTCGTTCGCAGTAACTGCATGACAAAGCCACGTTAGCTGATGTTACAAGGCCAGCTCAGTCAACCATCAAGACTATGGCCCCTGTAACTATAGAAAAAGCTGCCACCCCTCTTCAGGAACCACACGTTTGTCTGGCCTCTCCACAGATACCCCTTCGCTGTGGTTGCACCTACGGTACGGCTGTCTGTACCGTTGAGGCACGCAAGTCACCCCACCTCGGCAACATCTGTGGTTCATTGGAGTGGATGAAAGGCATATTCGAATATCTTTTCAATATCTTTATTAAAAACAACCAACATTAATTGTCCTATAAGTAATAACATCACGACCGTTGAAAATTTCTAGACCATCAATTCCTGCGACAGTCAGTCGTCTACAATCTGCTTGAGCTGTATCGTTCTTCTCTATACTAAAATGAAGAGGAGCGCCAATAAAAAAGAGAGGGACCATCAGGTACTGCCTGAGATACTACACCTTTAATCTTCACCTTACTGTTCTTTGTAACATCAGCAGATGCAGAGATAGTGCTGTCAGTAGATCTAAAACCAGTAGCTCGGGTACGCCTGTGGATCCTAAATATTCGCATCCCGTGAACGTCCAATGCAGTATTTTTGTCCTGACCTAAATTACATTGAAAATTAACAATCACGTTGTTAAAATCAATTCTTCCAAACACTAATTATTGCTTAAATGCAGTTTTTGTGCATATATATTTACCTAATAGACGTGTTGAGAATGGCTTAGAAAACCAAGATTCGAATGCTCAACAGTATTTTCACATTGCCAAACGACGCTATTCTCAACGAAGTCGAGATCAGATTCAGATGTTTGTTAATCTATGGAACTAAATTGCAGTGGTCATCCGTTCCTAGTCTCAGAAACTACTTAATGCTAAGGACAACGGGTATGCCCGAGGAAGGACTCTAACTTCAGATGGGTGCAGACGCGCACTCCGCAGCAAGGCGCCTTAGACCGCAAGGTAACTCCCGCATGGCAATTCGAACTCAACAATCACTGAAAGGTAGTTTTCGAGCGGAAATGAGACAATGTAAAGCTCTGTATAGGAAAGTATGGCCGTCCTTTTCCTCGCCGCTTGCCGCCGTCTGCAGCTCGTGATTGGCTGAAATCGAGTCATGTGATTCTTTCCGCCATCTTGGTCCTATAAGTCGCTTGGCTGTCACGAGAAGTCTTGTGAATATTCATATGTCTCGGTTTGAATAATGCCACAGTGTTGTACTTTTTGGTATTCTTAAGAAGCAAAGAAGGAAGGTAAACATTGTAGTACTTTCATTAAATATCAGGAATGCAGGAAAATGAACAGTCTGATGAAAGTCGTCAGAGGAGACTAGGACTCCAGAAGCGACCTTCGCTTCTTCTGCTGTCATGACTTTACTTCATAATGTAAATTAATAGATTAAAGATTCACTGACGAATGGATCACGCAGCAGATATCTATATATTTTTTAACTCGAATACATTTATGAAGAAAATTCCTGCATAATGATGTGAGTTTAAATTATTCACCGCGCACGGTTGCTCGCCGTGGAGGTTCCAGTCCTCCCTGGGGCATGGGTGTGTGTGTTTGTCCGTAGGTTAGTTTACCTAGGTTTAAGTAGTTTGTAAGCTACGGACTGGTGACCACGCAGTTTGATCTGATAGATTTACAGACATTTGAACATTTTTAAATTATTCACCCTTTGTTGGTTTTATCTGCAGGTAGTTGCCGAAAACTCACAAATTTTGGACATATTAGTGAGTGAACTAGATTAACGTTTACATATGAAATTAATATACAGTTCCGGAAGCAAGCTTTTCTCATTCGTTTACATGTTTTAAGTGCATCGTTACAGGAAACACAGAATTGAAACAAGACTAGTATTACACATTCAAATGTAATTGGCGTTGTAAAGGCACCTTTAATTTCTGATTTTGGTAAAAGTCATGTAGTGGGTATCGCCTTGCATTTTTCGTAGTTCATGTAAGATATAAGTACATAATACGCAAGAAAATACTCATCAAAGACTTAACCATAATCTCAATTGTTTTCTTAATTTAGTCTATGCTGTGATGACGACATGCTCGCGATCTATTCGAATATTTGGCTACGGTACGGGTGAGTCTGAATTTACAGTTGAACTCTTGATGTGGACCCACAAACCAAACTTACTTTATTTATTTATTTTTTAATCGGATGACAAGTATTTCGTAGAGCCGCAAAGTTCTCATGGATAGAACTACGCGCACTTCCCGCATCTGTCCGTCGGACATAACACCATATATCTCGAGAATGAAACGAGTTATCGTTCTGCTCTCAATCTTAAATAAAATTTTAATATTTTAGCTACGTTCCATCCGCAGCTATGAATGAGATAAAATCAACCACACGCTGAATATAAAATGAGATCATTATCGTGCGAATGTATCACACTACAATAAGTGAAAAAATAAATTTTTTCATTGAATAGTTTTCTCCAACTCGGTTGATGAATATAGTTTAGCGCTGGGAACGCTGTGGCGGTCAGTGTGTAAGTAGCAGCGGAACAGGCCCAGCATGGACCACGCTGGCAGGCTGGCCAACATACAGAGCTTTAAGACAATGAGGTGATCAGAGATCTCTATCTAGTACACATTACAGCCGTCGAAGTAGTTCAGCTATTCGTCCACTAGATGGCAGAAGCAAAAAACTGATTGTCAGCCCAGTGGTTCAATTTACCCCAAATGGCCGAAGTGAGACCAGTTTTCGGTATTCTAAAACTTACTGCTGAATTTCTTTCAAGTGGAGGATCCTGTGTCGTTCCATCTTCCTTGCGCGAGGTAACCGAAGGACCGCACTGGACGCTTCCTTTTATCGATATTTCTTCATTTTCACAAACAATAACAACAATAATTAATATGAATAGTTACAGCGGCAGGACAGACAAAGTGACGGGTGGTTGTCGTGAGCAGGAACCACCACCTAGGAGATGCGGATGTCGCAGCGCGGAATTCCACGTTCCACTGCCCTGCGAAACGTGAAATGAAGGATGCAGTGTGCCAGATTTTTGCTTCGTGGAGTGGAACGTGGCCAATGAGAAGCGACCTGGTTTTCACGTGAGAGGCAGAACTTTTCCGCCGCCATATAGCAAACGGAACTCGTATTTCGCGCCTCCTTCGTTGTAGCGTACGACGTATGAATACAATCTTTTTTAAAGCGTCAGAAAACTGAGAAACTTTTGCGATCGTGTCATTTTAGATTTGATATGTTACAACAATGTACCGGAAACTACATTTTCATATATTCAAATGTTATCGTATTTAACGTGTGTCAGTGTTATAACCGTGAAAGAATATCGTTTCTACGTTAGGGTATAACGCCATTCGATCAAAGAAGCATCTTTGTGATGCTATGTCGTAGACAAATAACATACTATAACATGTTTTAGGTGCAGACTATACCTGAAAACAGAAAAGGTGAAAATAGCACACAAATAGCGTAGTTGGTAGCGTCGTAAACTCCGGTGTAGACACTACAAGCGGGCCGGGTTCGCGTATACGTAATTTCAGATTTTTTCCTTTTTTGTTTACCTAACGTTTCTGGTTCTTTCTTGTTAATTTAAGTATAATAGCCAATTTTCATTGTTATTTCTTTTTAAGACAACGTATTAGCGTGGATGTTAGCGTCAGGGCCTGTGGAGGAAAAGATATGTAAATAACAGGTTTGCATCTACACTCCGCGGTGGTCGAGGGGACTGAGGCGCTCCAGTCAGGGTCTGCACGGCCACTACGGTCGGGGCTTCGAATCCCCCCTCGGGCATGGATATTTGTGCCGTCCTTAGTATTTGCTAGTTTGTAAGTTTAGGGACTGATGACCCCGTAGTTAAGTCCCATAAGTTATACAAACATTTGAACATTTGCATCTACACTCTCCCAGATATTTATAATGATTTGTTTTAATTACGGTTTATGCAACTAATTTGTTAATTACATGCACGTATAATATCCGGTATTCGACGTTATTTATAACAAACAAGAACGAACTCTGTCCACGAGAGAATTTGTTGAGTTTTTGTGCTTTTTTCTTCCTCGGTATTTCTGTTCCTTGCGGTCGCTGATAGTGTTTCTTCGTTGTTGATCGACTCAGCTTTTTTATTACAGTAGGCGCTTCAAGACAGTAGCCTACTTCACTTACTTTTCCCCACGGTGTTTGAAATCCTTTGCAGTTCAGTGCAGTGTTGGAATAGTTGAGTTTCACAGTGCAAAGGGAACATGGCTATTGCGTGGTCACGAGTTCAGGCGTCGTGCCACGTGTACGATCAAGTAAAATGTATCAGGCAGAACCTATTATCTCTGAAGCAATGCCAAAGTAAGCATTTGAATATGAAAAGACAAAGACAAGTGGATCGGGTGCAGATGATTATTTCACCACATATATATATATATATATATATATATATATATATATATATATATATATATATATATATATATATATATGCCAAAAGCGATATGGTCTTACATTTTGTTATCATTGTCAACTGTTTTCAGATAAATGTACCGTCTATGTGTTTCTTGAAAAATAAAATACAATTTCTGGAAGAGTACTGCATGTTACATGCAAGAATAAGAAAGCTATACTTTCAGGGTTTGTTTGCTTTGTTTTTCGACACTCGCTAACAGAAATGCTGTATAATTTAAGGCACATCCATCTTTGTAAAGACAATGATCTACCCGCCAGCCCGCAACGGGCGCTGGAGAACGCTGCAGTCGCGAATCACAGTGAGCAGCACGTTGTGTTCCGTGCAACGAGCTTAAATTTCACAGAGTAGCTGACACAAGCTACAGCGCTCTTTGCGGTAGCCCGTGTAAACTAGGCCGCCATATTTTTGGAGGTCAGTACACTTGAGAGAAGTCTGTCTATCGTATGTTGTTGTTGAGCTGTAAGTGTTGTATTTAGTATATATTGTATTTAGTGTGTATTGCCTGTACAATTTTTTCTGATGAAATATGCCTAATGTGTGTTCAGCATTTAATTGCCCAAATCGAAGTGATAAAATGACAAGTAATTCGTGTAGTAACACCAAATGTTTTGCCTTGTTTGATCCCAGTCTGTCTATACTCAAACAAAATTCCTTACTAATGGCAGTTAGTTGCCCCAAGAGTGAAGCTTCAGACGACATATCCTGCAATTCCCTTGAAGTACACATCATAAAAAAATGATCAGTTTTCTACCTAGTGTTATTGAGATATTTCTTCTTCTGAAGCTCCTGTAGTTGATGAAAGTACACTTTTGAGTATCTACACCTTCATGAAAAATATTTTCATGTTTTGTGGATCCAGCATGGTAGACATTCAACCAGTGCAAAGTGTGGAAGTAGCAGTGACAGCCAGAATTTTTTCACATGTAGATGCCTGTGTTCTGTTAAGCAACAGAAGTGATTAATGACACGTTATAACAGTATGGAATGCTTTTGTGGCAGCTGAGCAAGCGCATTTTTATTGCAGTACTCTGTTTCCATTTTCGTCTTTGTACTCAAATTTTACGTACCAAACGTTACTTGTTCAGCATGGCAATAAGGAAAGTTATTAACGACACTTTATTTCGACGTGAAATTCCTTTGCGACGGCTGACCTTGACGCATCTATAATTGCAGTATTTTCTAGTCACTTTCGTCTGTGTACGCAAACGTCGTCCTCCGAAGTTTACAACCGAACCATTAAACAGCAACTGTGGAACTTTGTAGACTTAACAGGTTTAGTAAACAGAAAGTAAGTGTGTACTAGACTTCATGAAAGCAGTTTTTACATCACATTAACAGCAGATGCAAATCTTTGGTCATGAATGTTCGTCATAACAATTACTGTTCACTGTATGTTTCGCAGCTCCTTTAGAGCATGCACTTGCATTAAAATCAACACGAATACTTTCGCAGCGGCACTTTCGTTGTTATTGCAAACCTCGGCTAATTATTATACTCCTAACTGGAACTTGAATACTGACGGGTTCGTGATATATCATTAGCGCATTTTTAGGAAATTTACTACCGGGCTCGTCAATTCGCAGCTTAGAAAATGCCTGGCGGAGCGTGATGCACATCCGTATTCAATAGTCTTTATTTAAAACGTGGAACTGCAAACAGGTAAACTTCCCAAGTGGGTGCGGCACTTCAGCTGTCAGCCGATACCCCAGATAACATGGTGGACGCAACTAAAATCACTTAACAAGAACAAGTCTTCTGTTCCGGACTGTATACCCATTAGATTTCTATCTGATTATGCTGAAGCGATAGCTCCTTACTTAACAGCCATATACAACTGCTCTCTCAAAGATGGATCTGTACAAAAATATTGGAAAGTTGCACAGGTCACACCTATATTCAAGAAAGGCAGTAGGAGTAACCCACTAAACTACAGGCCTATTTCATTGAGGTCAATTTGCAGCAGGGCTTTGGAACATATCCCGTATTCAAATATTATGAATTATCTCGAACAGAATGATCTATTGACCCAAGGTCAACACGGATTTAGAAAATATCATTCATGCGAAACACGACTAGCTCTTTACTCACACGAAGTGATGAGTGCTATCGACAAGGCTTCGCAAATCGATTCCCTATTTCTTGATTTCCAGAAGGTTTTTAACACCGTACCTCACAAACGGCTTTTAATCACATTGCGTGGTTATGGTATATCGCCCCAAATTTTCAACTGTCAGAGAGAGGACACAGTTCGTTGTAATCGATCGTAAGGCATCGCCTAAAACAGAGGTGAAATCTGGCGTTACATAAACGATTTAGGGTAAAATCTAAGTAGCTCCGTTGTTTGCAGATGACACTGTCATTTACCGTCAACTAAAATCATCTGAAGATCAAAACCAACTGCAGAACGATCTGAATAAGATATCAGTATTGTTTAAAAATTGACAATGACTCTAAATAATGAGAAGTGTGAAGTCGTCCACATGAGTACGAAAAGAAATCCGTTAAACTTTGTTTACAAGATAAATCAATCAAAAGTGAAGGCCTTAAACTCCAGAAAATACCTAGGAATTACTATTACTTCAGACTGTCGTGGGGAAAGGCGAATCAAAGACTGTGTTTTATTGGCAGAACCCTTAAAAGATGCAACAGAACTACTAAAGAGGCTGCATACAATACGCTTCTCCGTCCTTTTTTGGAGTATTGCTGCCCAGTGTGGGATTCTTATCAGGTAGGTTTGACGGAGGACTTCAAAAGAGTCCAAAGAAGGGCAATTCGTTTCGTATTGTCACGATACAGGGGAGACAGCGTTACGAAAATGATACAGGATCTGGGATGGGAATCATTACAACAACAGCGCTTATCGCTGTGGCGTGGGCTACTTACGAAACTCCAATCGCCACTATTCTCCTCCGAATGCAAAAATATATTGTTGACTCCCATTTACATAAGTAGAAATGATCATCAGAATAAGATACGAGAAATCAGAGCTCGAACGGAGAGATTCAGGTGTTCTTTCTTTCCACACGCTATTCCAGAATGGAATGGGAGTTGTTGTTGTTGTGGTCTTCAGTCCGCAGACTGCTTTGATGCAGATCTCCACGCTACCCTGTCCTGTGCAAGTCTCTTCATCTGAGAAAACGTTCGGCAACCTAATCTGAATCTGCTTACTATATTCGTCCCTAGGTCTTCCTCTACGAGTTTTACCCCACTCTTCCTTCTAATGCTGACAATTGCTTGATGGCTCAGAGTGTATCCAACCAATCTATCCCTTCTCTTAGTCAGGATATGCCAGAAACTCCTTTTCTCCCCGATTCGGTTAAGCACCTCCTCATTAGTTAGGTGACTGTCCATCTAATTTTCATCATTCGTCTGTAGCACCACATTTTAAAAGGTTGTATCATCTTTTTATCAGAACTCCTTATCGTCCACGTTTCACTCCCATACGATGCTAACTCCAGACAAATGCTTTCAGAAAGGACTTCCTAACATTTAAATTAATATTGGATGTTAACAAGTTTCGCTTCTTTAGAAACGCTTTTCTCCCCATAGCCATTCTGCATTTTATATCTTCTTTACTTCGGCCATCATAAGTTATCTTGCTACCCAAACAACAAAATTCCTCAACTATTTTTATTTTCTCATTACCTAATCTAATTCCTTCAGCATCGCCTGATTTTCTGACATTGCATTCCATTACTTTCGTTTTACTCTTGTTAATGTTCATCTTATATCTTCTTTTCAAGACACTGTCCTTTCCATTCAATTGCTCTTCCAGATCTTTTGCGGTCTCTAACAGAATTTCTATGACATCGACAAACCGCAATGATTTTATTTCTTCTCCCTGCACTTTAATGCCCTCTCCAAATTTCTCCTTCCATTCTTTCACTGCCTGCTCAGTGTACAGATTGAACAACATTGGAGAAAGGCTACAACCCCGTCTTACTTCCTTCCCAATCTCTGCGTCCCTTTCTTGCCCTTCGACTCTAATAACCGCTGTTTGGTTTTTGTAAAGGTTGAATATAAGTCTTCGCTCCATATATTTTGCCCCTGCTACCTTTAAAATTTGGAAGAGTGTTTTCCAGTCGACATTGTCAAAAACTTTCTCCAAATCGACAAACGCTAAAAACGTAGGTTTCCCTTTCCTTAGCCTATCTTCTAAGAAAAGACGTAAAGTGAGTATTGCCTCCCGTGTTCCTACATTTCTTCTAAATCCAAAGTGATCTACCCCGAGGTCAGGTTCTACTAGCTTTTCCATTCTCCTGTAGATAATTCGTGTTAAAATTTTGCAACATGACTTATGAACTGAAGGTTCTGGGAATGGGAGATAAACAGTACAACGGTGGTTCGATTAACCCTCTGCCAGGCACTTGAATGTAATTTGCAGAGTATCCCATGTTCAGTTTGCCTGAAACGTAGCGGACCTGCCGTTGGTTCCGTGGGATGTAGCAGGTCGGTTCACAGCGCGCAGAAGCTAGGGAGGTAGCCACGTTGGGACAAACTTCCCATGTGAGGACGGCTTTAGCGTCGCGTCGCCCTGTCTCCGGCTTATTCCTGGGGAGGCACTCCGGCTAAGCCGCCGGCCGCTCCCCGTGCCGAAACAAAAGACGCTCAGAGCGGGAACTGGCCGCCTGCGAATAATTCAGGGTCGCTAATGGCCGCTGCTGCTGGCGCCCTCTAACTGACTAAATGACGCCGGTAACCGCTGCCGGCGCGGCGGCTCAAACATTCACAGCGCAGGCGAGCGGGGCCCGCACAAAGTTCTACCTTATACCATCTTACCGCTACTGGAGCCACCCGCACACACTCCGCTCCATTAACAAACTGGGCCTTTGAGGAAAACTTGCAAGACCCACCTACCTAATTATGCCGTTAGCTGCGAAAACGACTAACGACGTGCGATGTGTGAAATGCAGCGCTGTTCCCCTCAGGAAAAACCTAATACACTACTGGCCATTAAAAATGCTACACCAAGAAGAAATGCACATGATAAACGGGTGTTCACTGGACAAATATATTATACTAGAACTGACATGTGATTACATTTTCACGTACTTTGGGTGCATAGATCCTGAGAAATCAGTACCCAGAACAACAACCTCTGGCCGTAATAACATTGAGTCAAAAACAGCTTGGATGGCTTGTAAGGTACAGATGCCCATGCAGCTTCAAGACGATACCACAGTTAATCAAGAGTGGTGACTGGCATATTCTGATGAGCCAGTTGCTAGGCCACCATTGACCAGACGTTTTCAGTTAGTGAGACATCTGGAGAATGTGCTGGCCAGGGCAGCAGTCGAACATTTTCCGTATCCTGAAAGGCCCATACAGGAGCTGCAACATGCGGTCGTGCATTATCCTGAAATGTAGGGTTTTGCAGGGATCGAATGAAGGGGAGAGCCACGGGTCGAAACACATCTGAAATGTAACGGCCACTGTTAATGTGCCGTCGATGCGAACAAGAGGTGACCGAGACTGTAACCAACGGCACCCCATACCATCACGCCGAGTGATACGCCAGTACGGCGATGACACTTCCAATGTGCGTTCACCGCGATGTCGCCAAACACGAACGCGACCATCATGATTCTGTAAACAGAACCTGGATTCATCCGAAAAATATGACGTTTTGCCATTCGTGCACCCAGGTTCGTCGTTGGATACACCATCACAGATGCTCCTGTCTCTGATGTGGTGTCATGGATAACCACAGCCATGGTCTCGGGGCTGACAGTCCACGCTGCTGCAAAGATCGTCGGTTCGTGCAGATGGTTGTGGTCTTGCAAACGTTTCCATCTGCTGACTCAGGGATCGACACGTGGCTGCACGATACGTTTCAGCCATGCGAATAAGATGCCTGTCATCTCCACTGCTAGTGATACGAGGCCGTTGGGATCCAGCATGGCGTTCCGTAGTGCCCTCCTGAACCCACCGATTCCATATTCTGCTAACAGTCATTGGATCACGACTAACGCGAGCAGCAATCCGCGATACGATAAACCGCACTCGCGATAGGCTACAATCCAACCTTTATCAAAGTCGGAAACGTGATGGTACGCATCTCTCCTCCTTACACGAGGCATCACAACAACGTTTCACCAGGCAGCGTCGGTCAACTACTGTTTGTGTATGAGAAATCGGCTGGAAACTTTCCTCACGTCAGCACGTTGTAAGTGTCGCCACCGGCGCCAACCTGGTGTGAATGCTCTGAATAGGTAATCATTTACATATCGCAGCATGTTCTTCCTGTCGGTTAAATTTCGCGTCTGTAGCGCGTCACCTTCGTTGTGTAGCTATTTTAATTGCCAGGAATGTATATACAAACGCTTGTTGATTGAAAGATTCGTACCCAAAGAATGGAAAGTTATAGAGGTCACTCCAATAACCAAGAAAGGCAATAAGAGTGATCTGCAAAATCACAGGCCTTTTTCATTGCGTGGTTTGCAGCAGCATTTTAAAAACTATAGTTATCTTAAACATTATGAATACCTCGAAGAAAAAAAGACCTATTGACCCAGAGACGTTTCAAAAAGTATCGTTCTTGAATAACACAGCCTTTGTCTTTATTCATATGAAGTGATGATTGGTATCAACAAGTCATCTGAAATCGATTCCATATTTCTAGATTTCCGGAAGGCTTTTGACACTGTACCTCACAAGTGGCTTCTAATCACATAGCGTGCTTATGGAATATCGCCACGTTTGTGCGAGTATATGCGTGATGTCCTGTGAGGGAGGACTCAGTACGTAGTAACTGACGGAAAGAAGAGAAGTGATATCTGGCGCTCCCCGGGAAAGTGTTACAGAGCTGATATTGCTCCTTATAAACGATTTAGGGCTGGTTTATCAAAAATGTTCTAATGTTTGTACAGCTTATGGGACGTAACTACGGGGTCATCAGTCCAGAAAATTACAAACTACTTATGAACTACTTACGAACAAGGACGGCACAAATATCCATGCTCGAGGGGGGATTCGAACCCCCGACCGTAGTGGCCGTGCAGACCGTGACTGGAACGCCTCAGTCCCCTCAGCCACCGCGGCCGGCGCTGGTTTGTCAATGTTTCGTTAAGTTCAGGTTAAGATTTTAACTTGTCTTTACCGGAGAATTGTGTTTGTCAATGTTTCGTTATGAGTTAACCTGACGTTAAAAGACCTGAAACTGGTCGTTAAGTTAACGACCATTTAAGTGAGAATCTGTATCAAAATAGCATGATTCCAATGTGCTAAAATGCCGCAATATGTTCATGTGATAAAACCGATTGATCGAACAAAATAACAAAAGAATTACATGTATGAAAAACTAGTGTGGAAAGCAGCTTCATTGGAAAATTTTATCGTCATATTTCTCGTCCCATCCATGTCAGTAGCTACTAGATGAGTTTGATATTTTGTAGATACGCAACAACACCTTAAAATTATTGTTGCGATATTAAAATACAAACTTATTAGTAACGACTAGTTCAGTGAGAATGGGTATGATGAAAATGGCTGGAATAAGAGATTTGGTTGACAATGAAAACGATGTCAGTATTTTGGACCATCTATAGATCATGGCCCCTATAAGGCGCCCTAGACGTATTTATGTTCGCCCAAATCATTTTGAACGCTGGGATGATGCAGAATTTGTTATGCGATTTCGTCTTCTAAAGGCCATTATGAAAACGCTACATGAAAAACTCCACGACCTTCTGAAAAGTCCAACAGATAGTTATGTATTTTGTATGTTATCTGTCGTAATAGAAAACAGAATACATCATTTTTGTCTGCAACCTTATTAATTCAGTATTTACTTATGCTTGTTGGGCCTAGTGTAAGGCCTAAAACGTAATTTCTTCCTCCGATCTACTAGAAAAGTGTACTTTCGCCTATGTGCAAGTTATTGCTTGCACTAAGGTACTATGTTATCGTACTAAGCCCTAAGCATTTTTGCTGTCCTACATGTTTCATGGACAGCAATGAATTCATTTGCCACCCGCGATTATGTCGCTTTTTTTCCCTTCCATGTCGTAGGGTCGGCGTTTTCACATTCCAATGGACCCTAATATTTCTCTATTAAGGACACAACACTCTCGCATTAACTTCTTGTTTTCCATAGCGCCAAATAACAACTATCTGCTAACCTCTTCCCTGATAGTTAAATAAGAGGAACAGCTGTTTATTAAGACGGCACTTTCGTTTGTTTCTATTTCCAACATATGTATCGTACCTTCTCGTTTTCTCCAGATTAGCAAACGAGAAGTATATCTGGCAATGGCAAACGCAATGCACTGAACGAGCACATTTAACTGGACGTTAAAGGCATCTTCTCGTTTACAAACGAAAAGATTAACGACGGAAGACGAACCGCCCCTTAGGAGACAATATGAGCAGCTCTCTTAGTATGTTCCCTGACGATGCTGTCATTTATCGGGTACTAAAGTCACCAGAAGATCAAAAGCTTCTGCAGGACTAATTAGACAAGATATCTGCGTGGTGAAAACATTTGCATTTGACCCTTCCTAATGATAAGAGTGAAGTCATCCTAATAAACAAGGAAAAAACTCAGTTAAACTTCATTTACACAATTCGACAGTCAAATGTACTAATGCCGTAAATTCAATTACATACCGCGGAATTACAACTTTAATTGGGGAGAACATATAGAAAATATCGTAGGGCAGGCCAAACAAAGGCTACGTTTCACCGTTAACGCGCCTTGTTGCGGAGCGTGCCTTTCCTCGCCGTCGGAGGTTCGAGTCGTCGTTCCGGCATGGTGTGTGTGTTGTCCTTAAGTTAATTTAACTTAGTTAGGTAATTTGTAAGCCTAGGGACTAATAACCGCAGAATTTAAGTCCCATAGCCTTACAAACATTTGAACATTGTGCGTCGTAATTTAGAATGTTGCTACTCACTGTAAGATTCCCACCAAATGGGACGGACGGAAGCGACAAAGAAAGTTCAGAGAAGGGCAGCTCGTTTTTCATTATAGCGATGTAGAAGAGAGAGTGTGCGACGATGCCGGGTTGTAGTTCGTCGCCTCTTGAAGTTCTCGTTGGTCGGCGCTCTTGGAAACGACTGGCCGAAATTTCATGGGACAAAACTAGTCTACTACAAATGATGTAGGCGACACGTATAATTGCAGTTCATTAACACTTTAATGAATTATTACTGCCTAGTTGTCCCCATTTATGACCAGAGTACAAGTCTCGCTAATGAAAGTCACTACAACCTAGTACCCACATTCCACACGTCAATAACACAAATTTACACAGTTCGTGTGTAATACAAAAGTTAAAGGTTTACAGTTAGTCAGGCACAAATAAGAGGAATTAATTCTTACACTGGGTACATACACTTTCTACACAACGTGAGCACAATTGTCCAAATTAGAGTTCAGAGTGACGTGGAGTGTGCCTCAGGTCAATCTCGAAACAAGACTCATTTCAAATGTTCAAATGTTTGTTAAGCCTATGGGCCTTAACTACGGAGTCATCAGTCCCTAAACTTACAAACTACTTACGAACTACTTACGAACTAGGACGGCACAAATATCCATGCCCGAGGGGGGATTCGAACCCCCGACCGTAGTGGCCGAAGACTCATTTAAATGGCGCGAAAGCACGTTATTTATATCATCCCAACAATGTCACTGAAAATTATGTATTGTTAATTGAGAACATTAAATCCATTATAATAGGAAAAGTAAACAATTACATGCAACTGGCTATAGTAAAAGGTAGCGTAACTAATACTGAATAAATTGATATACAAGTCTTCGTTATATTAATAGTGTTTCATACCCAAATATAATTAAATATCTTCGAAAAACTTACGGGTATGCTGTCAGGTATCAAAATCGACGACGGCCGATATTTCGGCAGGAGACCCCCCTGCCATTTTCGAGGCGAAACTGCAGTGAGGATGCAAAGTGCAACGATCTTTAAAACCTCGGTTTTCATTGAGTAAACAGGAAAGACAACACACACTGAGCCAGCAAGCAGACAGCGCCGACACGACCAAAGATGAAACAAGTCAGAATATCGATAAAAACATCAGTTCTCGACGGATGAGGTCGGATTAGTTTTGTTCAAATGTTCAAATGTTTGTATAGCTTATGGGACTTAACTACGGGATCATCAGTCCCTAAACTTACAAACTACTTACAAACTAGCTAACACTAAGGACGGCACAAATATCCATGCCCGAGGGGGGGATTCGAGCCCCCGACCGTAGTGACCGTGCAGACCGTGACTGGAGCGCCTCAGTCCCCTCGGCCACGGCGGCCGGCGATTAGTTTTGTCCCACTGTTTCCTGACAAGTAAGAGAGCAGGATCCCAAGCGGAATTTACGCAGAACCCTCCATCCTTATTCATAAGGTTGTCACCTAGTTTTATTTCTATCACGTCCTTGATAACACAGTCCCAGTAGTTGCAAGTGTATGCCAGTATTTCCGTTTTGTTGTATTCCATAGGGTGTCCTGTGTCAAGACAGTGTTCGGGTACAGCAGATTTGTTTGGCTGTTGTAAACGAGTGTGACGTTTATGCTCAATACAACGGTCCTCAACAGTCCTAATAGTTTGAGCAACATATGACATACCACAGCTACATTGGATAAGGCCGGCCGCGGTGGCCGAGGTGACTGAGGCGCTCCAGTCACGGTCAGCACGGCCACTACGGTCGGGGGCTCGAATCCCCCCTCGGGCATGGATATTTGTGCCGTCCTAGTTCGTAAGTAGTTCATAAGTAGTTTGTAAGTTTCGGGACTGATGACCCCGTAGTTAAGTCCCATAAGCTTTACAAACATTTGAACATTGGATAAGGTAGACATCCACCTTGCGCAAACCAAGATCATCCTTAACGGATCCCAACAGTGCCTTAATTTTAGAAGGTGGACGAAACACACATTTTACATTGTTTTTACGCAAAAATGCTGCCAATCTTTTTGGACGAGCTGCCAACGTATGGCAGAAAGGCTTGGGATCCTGCTCTCTCACTTGTCAAAAAACAGGGGGGCAAAACAAATCCGAAATTATCCGTCGAGAACAGATGTTTTGTATCGATTTTCTGACTTGTTTCATCTTTGGTCGTGTTAGCACTGTGTGCTTGCTTCCTCGGTGTGTGTTGTCTTTCCTGTTTACTCATTGAAAACCGAGGTTTTAAAGATCGTTGCACTTTGCTTCCTCACTGCAGTTTCGCCTTGAAAATAGTAGGGTGGTCTCCTGCCGAAATATCGGCCGTCGTCAATTTTGATACCTCGCAGCATACCCGTAAGGTTTCCGAAGTTGTTATTCGCCAGGAGAAATTAAGGAATCACATAATTAATTATGTTTCTAAACAATGATTTCTTAATAAACGGTAATTAGACGTAAACTAATTAGGGCACAACTTTCCTAACATTAATTGTGAAATATAATAACAACTACTTTAATATTAAGAGAAAGGAATTTATTTAGTTTTATCAGAAATACTAATTACCCTAATATCTTAACTATAACAATACGCCTCTTGCATGAACTAATTATATTTGCTAAATAAATAAACCTCTCTGACGTCAAATAATAGAAAATAATTTCAGCTAGTTACATTAGAAAGAAGAAGAATAAATAATAAATTCCTTTCTATTAATATTAAAGTAGTTATTATTATGTTTCACAGTTAATGTTAGGAAAGTTGTGCCCTAATTAGTTTATGTCTAATTACCGTTTATTAAGAAATTACTGTTTTGGAAAAGAAAATGATAATAGACTAATATACCTATTATTATGCAACACTGCTATAGAGATGTTCAGTCATACAAGCAGATAGGTATAAATCGCAACATGCTTCGTTACAAGTGTCATGGATATGATGCACGAGTTAGAGTGTAAATCGTCAAAAGAAAGGCGTTATTCCTTGCGGCGAGATCTATTTGCGAAGTTTCTCTCAACCAACTACATGGTGAGATATGAACTTTATAAAAAAATAAATCAGATCTAAAACGAAAAGATTTAGGTCACCGTTTGTCTCTCACGCTTTTAGAGACTGGAGCTGTAGAGAAGTACCATAAAAGCAGTTCGATGAACCCTCTGCCATGCACTTCATTGTGACTTACAGAGTATTTATGTGAGCTGGTTGAACCAAATATATTTTCCACCTAACAGCGATGTCTGATCGAAACATGCAGTCAATGTGTTGAAGCAGTAGGTGAGCCACGAGTTTTGCGGAACATAGAAGCAATTGCTGGTGAGAGTTCCTGACTGAGACGTTTGTAATGAACCACCTCGCGGCTTCCCTTCTGGAACTTTCGTCACGCGGGTCGCTCTGACCCAGCGGGTCCTCGCCAGCTGCCGCCGACCAGTCTTTCCAACGCCAGGGTAAGCAAGGTTAAGGCGGCCAACTTCTTCGGATCCCAATGCGGGACGTTTCAAGGATGTTGGTGAGGACTTTGAGCGCGTGACTCAGTGTTACTAGTGGACTAACGTTGTTGGGAGCCCGGAGCGGCGAAAAAAATGAGGCCCGCCCGTCCACTTGGAAACAGATGTATTGAAAAAAAAAAAAAAAAAAAAAAAAAAAGAGAGAGAGAGAGAGAGAATACCCCATTGGAGGTTTTGCACCGCTCTTCTGAAGCTGTTGTATACTTTTGTAAATAAGGGACCTCCTTTTACAAGTCCTTGTGGCAGTACCAATTTTGAAATCAATGTCCTATGTCCCGCCTATATTATGTCTCGCAGGACCCATATTTGTACTGCTTCGAATGTTTTACTTTTCTATTAAATTCTTGTTTTGCTGTATGTCTTCATTAGCTGAGTGAGAAATTTGTGCCTCGATTTGTGACATAGTCACTAGAAACGTAGGACACAATAATAGGCACTTAGACGGTAATTTTCATTATTTTCCTGTTTATTTTCATACGAAAACGTGACCATAATATTTTTCCCAGACGGACAGTCGTTGCACATGCAAGACATCGCGGAAATTTTACTCTGGCAACAGTCAACTGTAAGCCCATTAAATTGGTCCAACAGTACCATACTACGAGTACTTGAGCTGTACTGAAAGAAGAGAAGTCAATAGCTTACGTGTAAATTAGTTCACCGAACCGAAATGCAAACACAAATCAACAATGTCTAGTGTCTGCGGGGACTAACTTACAACCTAAACAATCGCCGGTTGAACTTCTGCATCAGCCGGAATGTTTCGTCTGGAACCTATTAAGATCTCTGCCAACTTCCGAGAACTAAGAGTGGTGCCCTGGGCTAACAGCAAGTGATGTTTCACTCAGTTGTGTACTTATTTCTGTTTTTATGTACACTAGACAACGACAGTTACTGCATATAATCACACTCATAAACCCGATTCAGGATATGAACTTATGCTTAAGATACGTGGGAATAATCTGCAGTCGGTGCAATATGAAAATTACCAAAATGCGGGACATGCGGGACAAATTAAGCATTTTGCTGGACACTTTTATTGAGTCTCCCAACGCGGGACTTTGCGGTAGAATCCCGGATGGTCTCGCAGAATCCAGGACGGTTGGCCGCGACATAAACAAGGTAGTCCTGAGCCGGCGCGATCGCTAGCTGATTGGCCGGCCGCTGGGGCTCAGCCCACTGCCTCATAGCGGACGGCCACTCATCTAGCGATTGCGCCGGCCCACGACTACCTTGTTTATGTCGCGGCCAACGGGAAATACAGGCCCCAGCGCAGACGTCATGCCAAGGTAGTTCCGAGCCGAAGCGATCGCTAGCTCAGTGGCTGCCCGCTATGAGGCTGAAAAAAAAAATGTGGGTTGTGCCCCAGCGGCCGGCCAATCGGCTAGCGATCGCGCCGGCTCGGAGCTACCTTGCTTAAGTGGCATGACGTGCGCGCTGCGGCCTGTCTTTCTCGCTGGCCTCGAGTCAGGCGCTGTGGCGTGGTGTGGCCTGTAGCACCCTGCGGCTCAGCCACCGCTCCGCCTGCTGTCTCGGTGCTGCCGCGTTCTGTCCTGTTCTGTGCCGTCCTCAGGCTAAAAATACTCGCGCATCGATTGCTGGCCCTCAGCGCTTGTTTTCGGACGCAGAAACCGTGGTGGCGCGTCTCGCAGCTGCGCCTTACGAGGGGAAGAAAGAAGAAGAAAAAGAACCTGTGGCGAAGAGAGCTGCTTCAATGAGGCAGCGCCGTAACGAGCGCACAAACTATGTTGTAAGGTGAATACAGGGTGATTTAGGATAAATATTTTAGGAGGTGGTAGTATATAGGAATAATTATATAAATACGCTAAAACGAAACTGAGGGTACAGGTTTTTAATATTAATCATACAAGAAGGCCAATGAAACGTACATAATTCGAAAGGTGGTTTCTCATAGATGATGCGAATATAAAAAATTGTATGTACTTTAAAATTTTCCTGGCGTATTTCTTGATTAAAGTAATGTCGGGCGTACAGCCGTATGTCATTGCTTACTCCGCGCGATATTCCGGCCAATAACCCTTTGGCCATCTTCAGGTGCTGCGTACCGATGACTTGACAATGCACCGATGCTGCATATATTTTAAGGTGGACGATGTCTAATGACTGATTCATTTTAAGTTTTAGGACTTGAGAATGGGATAATGTTAGTCCCGGAACATGTCGTTCTGGCAATCGTATATCACTCACAACTGGTGCGAGAAAAGGCTGATACATAATACAGTTGTGTGATGACGTCAAAACAGAATAAACATAACATATCGGTCAGATTAGCTGGAAGTCACAAGTATGTATTCATCGAAAGTCTTACCAAAGAGCAAATTCCGCAAAGAGACATTTATATCCTAAAAAAAACTTTAGAAAAATGGTTTGATCAAAATGTATTGAAATTAAAAGCGACAAAGACCGAAGAAATGTAACTTAAACCAAGCTATCAACATTAAATAATTTCCTGATACTCCTAAAAATTTGAAAAATCTATCCGTTTCCTTTGAGCATTTCTAGGACATAATTTACCTATAGTTTGATTCCTGCCAAGAATAAATACCAACCAAGCACTACTATTTATTTATTTATGTTTATTTATTTATGCATTTATTTTACCTGGCAAGATGAGGGCCTTCGGCCCGCTCTTACACCTAACCAGGGTTACTCAAAGTGAACAATATGTGTAGTACATTACAGACATTCCATGTGTAATACACACACACACCATATATATATATATATATATATATATATATATATATATATATATATATAGCTTATTATTACAATATAATTGTAACAATAATACATAGATAATTTATGTGAATAAAAAATGCCATTTATTTAAAAAGTAGCGCTGTTACCGGTTTCAAAACTTAAAGGTTCACCATCAGACAACCTTTTCATGTTCAAATACATTTCTGACATTTATTTTGAATAAATCATTTTAAGACTTAAGCTGTATATCATGCCACTTTATTAGTCAACCCGTTTCGCTTGTTTCAATCATCATCAGCAGATAAATCCATATCCTTTTATCTACTGATGATGCTCCAAACAAACGAAACCGGTTGAATAATAAAGTGGCATAAAATACAGATTAATGCTTAAAATTATTTATTAAAAATACTTGAAAGATATAGACAGTCACTAGCATAAAGTTCTGACATCTGTTATTGTTTACATCTGGATTCTGTTCTTAACAACCCCTTGTGGCGAAAGTTTTTTGGGATGGTGGCGCCCTACGACACGCGAAAGAGGTTGAAATTATCTATTTGATCGTAAGCAGCACTAATAACGTTGTGACACACTGTAAACTAATTGTGAAGATCAGTTTACAATGTGCTACATCGTTAACAGTGATAGATGCGTTCCAGTAGGTCATATGAAACATCTTTTGTGTACCTCAGGGAACTACCATACAAAGAATGTTTTGCCACAAGGTGCTATTAAGAACAGATTCCAGAAGTAAACAACAACAAATATATTTGGACATGAAAAATAGTCTGACGATGAACCTTTAGGTGCGAAACCGCTATCGCCGCTATAGTTTTCGACAAAATAGCAATAATTCGCCTCAAATAAGCTACTTGGCAAAGAAGGTTAACAGTCTTGCTTTGGCAGTGACAGGTGACCAACTAGTGTCTCATGAAAGTATTAACTCCCTTGCTACTTCCTAGTATTAATTATTTCCCACATTTCTCTTATCTTCTCCCCATACTGTCTTTTTCTTTCTTTTACCATCTTTATCCAGCTTTTGTTTCCAACTTGAAAACCATTATCATTAATTCTCACGTCCTGACAAAAGATTTTCGCTAGTGATGGTATCCTGTTTTAAGATTACAGTACAGCTAAACCCCCGCTAATCGATAGCCAACGTAATTATTTTACTCTGATGTATCAGCGAGTACTTGTAATTACTTCCTTCATTTATTCTTTCCTGCGAGGAAGTAAGACAAAAGCTTGTGCATTTCACTTCTGTTTCCTACGCCAGTCTGAGCACAGCTCGTTGTATTTTGCTCTGTTCATTATTATATTCTTTGTAGCCGATGTACCACTGGGATGTAAACTCAGGTAAAGATGAAAACTATCTGCATTCTGTTTCTCATTAATAAAACCCCCAGTCAATTACAGTTCTACATTAGTTAAATTTATTTAACGATTACCATCTCCTCCCTCTATCCATGAAGCTGTTTTCAGTTGTGTGGAACTATTACGATGTTGGATGGTTTGGGATTTGCTTGTATTGAAATTGTGTATCTCGTGTAGCTTGCCACTCCATTTACAAAAAGAAAAAAAAAATTATTCCTTATTTTTCAGCATTTAATTGGCATATAACTTGCAATCATTAATTCTCCCGTAAAATTTGCCGACGTCAGATTGTTTGTCAATGCCCATCTTTCTCTGTGATTCTTAAATAAATAATTCCACCTTTAATTAAAATTGCTATACGAGCCTTGACTTTAAATTCTCCGAACCACCATCCAATATCGGCGAATAGTTACGCGTTTTACAAATAATTTTACTTCAGCTCAACTACGAGATCTTCAACAATGCCGCAAAATATAACTATTCGTCGAATTCTGTGGGTTTCTTGTTCTGAAAAATAATTTACTTTCCAATAGTTTACCATTTCATTCATATTCGGGACCTCCCATTCGATTTTTTTTTTTTTTTTTTTTTTTTTTTTTTTTTTTTTTTTAACTTTTCAGTGCGGCATTTTTTCCATCCAAAACAGGCAGACAAGCAATATCACTACACCGTGATTGATGTAAATGACCTCTTTTTCTGTCAGACAAGTTCCCCCTTCAGAGATCCTCACCCCTCTATTCCCCTACCTTGCAATTAAAATTAATTGCTGTTCCCAGAGCGATGGCGGCTGTTCCTCGGTCACACAATAAATACATCTTGAGAGAGCGGCCTCTGCTTTGCAAAGAAAATACAACAGAATAAGGTAGGAAGATTGTAACATCGACTAAAGAGATATTAAATAATCCTAAAAACACTTATAACTGCGTATTCGCTGACAAGCTTTCGTACCTTTTCGTGCAAATTAAGATGCTTAATTAGCAATTAAAAGTTTTTTTCCGACCCCCTGCCTTTTTGCTTTACACGGGCGTTTGTTTCTTTCAGGTCTCGATTTAGTCCTTGTTAACTGTAGATCCAAGGTGTCTTGTTCATCAGAGTGAAATACTAGAATCCAGGGACACGCTGTATTGTTGTCACGTTACAATAAGATGTGGTATTTTTAAGGTACAGTCAAGGACATATATTTTCACTTCTGATATTGCGTTTATCTCAGTTTCCCCTTTTTCCGTGTTGGCTATCTAAGGACAAAATGCCAATGTCACTGCTTCCTCCTTTTTTCTTCCTCCTTTTTCTCCAGTACTCTTCCATCTTTTCACTATGCATCCTTTTCCTCTCTTCAGATCCTGCCTTATTATCCCTTCTGCCTTGGAATCCTTTCAAATGATTCCAATTTCTTCAGTTGCATCTGTTTCATTTTTGTGTTTTCTGTCTACATCCTTCCTAAATTCTTGAATCGAAGCTATTGTTCATATCTTGTCCCTATGTTTAAAAATCTCTTTGGATAACTTGTTGAAGTTCATTCTCTATAAATGTTCAAAACGTTATCGTCTCCTCTTCGTAGTTGTTTCAGTTATAATACCTAGGAATTACTATTACGAACAACTTAGGCTGGAGAGAACACACAGGAAATATTGTGGGGAAGGCGAACCAAAGTTTACGATTCATTGGCAGAACGCTTCGAAGATGCACCAACTCCACCAAAGATACTGCCTATATCACACTTGTCCGTCCTCTCCTGTAGTACTGTTGCCCAGTGTGGGACCCTCACCAGGTGGAACTGGCGGAAGACGTTGAGAAGGTTCAAAGAAAGGCAGCTCGTTTTGTTTTATCACGTTATAGGAGGGAAAGCGCCACGGAAATTTTGCACGATTTGAGATGGAAATCATGAAAATAAAGACGTTATTCGTTTCGGCGAGATCTATTTGAGAAATTTCAATCACCGACTTTTACTTCTGAATGTGAAAATATTTTGCTAGCACCCACCTACATAGGGAGACATGACCATCCCAATAAAATAAGAAAAATCAGATCGAAAACTGAACAATTTAGTTATTACTGTACTTCACGCACCAGTTGTCAATAATAAAATATATATGTGTCGACACGACATGGTTCGGGACGACAGTATCCCATTATCAAGTTCTGTAAAACAAGGAAACATAGAATAATAAGGCACTATATACAAACGACTGTACCAACAAATATTGCAATGAAACTAACCTACCTATCATAAAACTTATCTACTGCTAGGAAGCATCGTTAAACACAATAGCTGTGTATGTACATTGCTAAATATAAAACTTTGCACAGTACCACATGTTTTTCTGATGGCAGCAAGTTCTGCACTAGCGGACAGCTGATCTAACTTCAAAGATTGTCAATATGTTTAACCGCTTTCATTGGTGGCCGAAGATATTCAAATCAAGATACCTAACATTATTCATAAAATCAGTCACTAAATTAAAGGACTTTTAAACGGAAATACGCCCCAAATTTTTCAGTGAAGTTAAAACTACGAAGTCAATATTTAATACTTGCTTCTCAAGGATGTTGCTAAAATGTGCCCAGTAATGGTCTTTAGATACTTCTGTCTTTTCGTTGAGCATGCTGCTGGAATCCTCTCTCAACGCAAAAAGATTTCAATTTCTTCGAGACTTGATAATAACCAACCTTTGTTCTCATAGTGTATGACTTTCAAGCTATCATTTATGGAGCCCAACGAATGTCGTCCAATATTCAGGTGTTTTGCCACTTTAGATGAGCCATTCTCTCTATTACCGTGCTCTTTAAACCGCACCTAAAAATTCCTTCCCGTTTGTCCTATACAGAGTGTTACAGAAAGGTACGGTCAAACTTTCAGCAAACATTCCTCACACGCAAAGATAGAAAATATGTTATGTGGACATGTTTCCGGAAACGCTTAATTTCCATGTTAGAGCACATTTTAGTATTTCTCTTTAAATGTAGAAATAATTCGTGCAGACAGTTGTCAAAATATCCAACTGTTTCGTTAGTCTGTAATGTACTTCCTCGATTCACCGCCAGTTGGCCCAACTGAAGGAAGGTAATGTTGACTTCTGTGCTTGTGTTGACGTGCTACTCATTGCTATACAGTACTGGCATCAAGCACATTAGTACGTAGCATCAACGGGTTAGTGTTCATTACGAACGTGGTTTTGCAGTCAGTGCAGATGCCCATTTGATGTATGGATTAGTACGGGGCTTTAGCCGTGGCGCGGTACGTTTGTATCGAGACAGATTTCAAATTCGGTGACCGATGGATTGGTAGAGGCGGACCAATTCATGGCCTCCACGCTCTCCTGACCTCAACCCTCTTGACTTTCGCCGGCCGCGGTGGCCGAGGAGACTGAGGCGCTCTAGTCACGGTCTTCACGGCCACTACGGTCGGGGGTTCTAATCCCCCCTCGGGCTTGGATATTTGTGCCGTCCTTAGTATAAGGTAGGTGATAAGTAGTTTGTAAGCTTAGGGACTGATGACCCTGTAGTTAAGTCCCATAAGCTTAACAAACATTTGAACATCTTGACTTTCATTTATGGGGGCATTTTAAAGCTCTTGTTTACGCAACCACGGTACCAAATGCTCGTGCTCGTATTGTGGACGGCTGTGATACAACACGCCCTTCTCCAGGGCTGCATCAGCGCATCAGGGATTCCATGCGACGGAGGGTGGATGCATGTATCCTCGCTAACGGAGGACATTTTGAACATTACCTGTAACAAAGTGTTTGAAGTCACGCTGGTACGTTCTGTTGCTGTGTGTTTTCATTCCATGATTAATGTGATTTGAAGAGAAGTAATAAAATTAGCTCTAACATGGAAATTAAGCGTTTCCGGACACATGTCCACATAACATATTTTCTTTCTTTGTTTGTGAAGAATGTTTCCTGAAAGTTTGGCCGTAATTTCTTGTAACACCCTGTATAATCTTAGCTTTCTTGATTTGAATATATTTGGCCACCAATGACAGCGGTTAAACATATGGACAATCTTTGACGTTAGATCAGCTGTCCGCTAATGCAGAACTTGCTGCCATCAGAGAAACATGTGGTACTGTGCAAAGTTTTATATTTGGCAAATGTACATACACAGCTATTGTGTTTAACGATGCTTCCTAGCAGCAGGTGTTTTGTGGTAGGTAGGTTATTTTCACTGGAATATTTGTTGGCAGAGTCGTTTGTATATAGTGCTCTTCTTATTCTATGTTTCCTTGTTTTGCAGAATTTGATAATGGGATAATGTCGTCCCGAAACATCTCGTGTTGACATATATATTTTATTATTGACAAATGGTGCGGGAAGTACAGTAATAATTGAGAAACAGTTGTGTGATGTCGTCTAAACAGATGATGAACGATTTAGGTGTTCTTTCTTTCCGCGCGATATTAGAGAATGGAACGGTAGAGAAAAGTTGTGAAAGTGGTTAATGTACCCTCTGCCAGGCACTTAAATGTGATTTGCAGAGTATCTATATAGTTGTAGAACATTGCCTTGGTGATTGTCAGGACAGGTTCCGGTCCAATAAATAGAGTCTCCGCCCCCATCCTGGCTAATCTGTCGGTTTGTTCATTGCCACTGATCGCATAATGACCAGGGACCTACAGTAGGTTTACATTATTGCTTTCCCCTAGCTCCACCAGAACTCTGCGACATTCTGGAACATTCTTAGACCTTGTTGTAGGAGCTGCCAATGATTTCAGGGCTGCCTGGCTGTCTGATTAAATGTAGATGCTACGGTCCTTGTAGCGCCGAGCGCAGATTCTCCTCCGCACACGCCCTGATGGCAGTGATTTCGGCCTGGAATACTGAGGCCAGTTTCCCTAGAGATTTTAACAGTAATGAATATCACACGAAATTTCGGAATGCCAGTGCCTTTCCTTGTTTTATTAATGATTCACTGTTCCTATACAGAAAGCCACAACTGTATAACAGAAATTCACAAAGTTTGTGACTTGTTTGATGCAGCTCTCCACCCTACTCTATCCTGAGCAAGCCTTTTCATCTCCTCATAAGAACGACGACCCACATCCATTTGAATCTGCTTACTATATGCGTCTCTTGGTCTCCCTCTGCGATTTTTACCACACACACTTCCCTCCAATGCTGAATTTACGATTCCTCGATGTCTAAAAATGTGTCCTGCCAAGCGATCCCTTCTTTTAGTCAGGGTATGCCAAAAATTCCTTTTCTCACCAATTCTGTTTAGTACCTCTTCATTAGTTAAGCGATCTACCCACCTAATCTTCAGCATTCTTCTGTAGCACCACATTTCAAAAGCCTCTATCCTCATCCTGCCCGCACTGCTTATCGTCCATGTTTCACTCCCGTACAAGGCAGCACTCCACACAAATGCCTTCAGAAAAGACTTCCTTACACTTAAATTAATATTCGATGTTAGCAAATTTCTCTTTTTCAAAAATGCTTTTCTTCCAATTGCCATTCTGCATTTTATATCCTCTTAACTGCGACCATCGCATGTTATTTTACTACCCAAGTAACAAAACTCATCTACCACCTTCATTGTTTCGTTACCTAATCTAATTCCTTCAGCGTCACCTGATTTTCAAAGACCGCATTCCATTATTTTTGTTTTGCTCTTGTTAATGTTAATTTTATACGCTCTCTTCAACACACTGTCCATTCCATACAACCGCTCTTCCAGGTCCTTTACTAAATGTTCAAATGTTCAAATGTTTGTAAAGTCTATGGGACTTAACTACGGGGTCATCAGTCCCTAAACTTACAAACTACTTATGAACTACTTACGAACTAGGACGGCACAAATATCCATGCCCGAGGGGGGATTCGAACCCCCGACCGTAGTGGCCGTACAGACCGTGACTGGAGCGCCTCAGTCTCCTCGGCCACCGCGGCCGGCGGTCCTTTACTGTCTCTGACAGAATTACAATGTCATCAACAAAACGCAATGTTTTTATTTCTTCCCCCTGAACTTTAATCCCTATTCCAATTTTTCCTTGCTTTCCTTCACCGCCTGCTCGATGTACAAATTGAATAGCATCGGAGAAAGGCTACAACCCTGTCTTACTCCCTTGGCAGCTGATGCTTCCCTTTCATGCCCTTCGAGTCTAATAACTGCGGTCTGGCTTTTGTACAAGTTGTAAATAACTCTCCTTTCCCTATATTTTACCTCTGCTGACTTCAGAATTTGAAAGAGTGTATTCCAGTCAACATTGTCAAAAGCTTTCTCCAAATCTACAAAAGCTAAAGATGTAGGTTTACCTTTCCTTAATCTATCTTCTAAGATAAGACGTAAAGTGAGTATTGCCTCCAGGGTTCCTACGTTCCTCCTGAATCCAAACTGATCTTCCCCGAGGTCAGCTTCTACCAGTTTTTCCATTCTCCTGTTGATAATTCGTGTTAAAATTTTGCAACCATGATTTATCAACTGATGGTTCTGTAATTTTCACACCTGTCTGCGCCTGATTTCTTTGGAATGGGGATTATTACATTTTTCTTAAAGTCTGAAGGTATTTCGCCTGTCTCATACATCCTACACACCAGTTCAAATAGATTTGTCATGGCTGGCTCTCCCAGAGACTTCAGTAGCTCTGAGGGTATGTCATCTACTGCTGTACAAAGTTTAACAATCTTATATTACATTACTCGCGATACGCGCGCGTCATTGACATAAATGTTATCAACCTGAGACCCACAGTTCGACTCTTAGACGTTGACTGTCTGAGACGCTTACCTCGACGGACTGCGGCAGGAGTAGCACTCCGCGCCAGTGGCTACGTTTGGCGCCAACGGAGTGTTACGCCTGTCGTCTTTCTATTAAACTAATATTTAAATAAAAATTTTAATAACACAATCATCTCTATATGAAGCAGAGTGTCCACGTGTTTGTTTGTGTGAACGTATTGCATACAAATCTACAGTTTCGTACCAATCTTTATGAAATTTTGCACATTAAAGCTTCAATCCATGAGATCGGTCGCCGTAAGTGCAAGAATCACGTATATTACATAGTTCACGAGCAATGACATCATAATCAATGATGCTGATGATGCTGTGGTGTATGGGAGGGTGTCGTCTGTAAGTGACTGTAACAGCATACAGGACGACTTAGACAAAATTTCGAGTTGGTACGAAGAATGGCAGCTAGCTCTCAATGTAGAAAAATGTAACGTAATGCGCATGAGTAGGAAAAACAATCCTATAATGTTCGAATACAGCATTAGTAGTGAGCTTCTTGATGCTGTCACGTCGTTCAAATATCTAGGCGTAACATTGAAGAGCGGTATGAAATGGAACGAACATGTAAGAACAGTTGTGAGTAAGGCAGACAGTTGCTTCGTTTTATTGGGAGAATTTTGGGAAGATGTACTTCATATGTAAAGGAGACCGCGTATAAAACGCTTGTACGACCACGTCTTGAGTATTGCTCAAGTGTTTGGGACCCGCAGCAGATCAGTTTAAAGGAAAACATAGAGGCTGTTCAGAGGCGAGCAGCTAGATTTGTTACCGGTAGGTTCGACCAATGAGCGAGTGTCACGGAAATGCTCCGGCAACTCAGTTGGGGATCGCTGGAAGAAATACGTCGTTCTTTTTGTGAATTTCTGTTAAGTAAATTTAGAGGGCCGGAATTTGAAGCTGAGTGTAGTACGAGCTTGCTGCCGCCTACTTACATTTCGCGTAAAGATCACAAAGACAAGATAAGAGAAATTAGGGCTCTTACGGAGGCATATAGGCATTCTTTTTTTCCTCGTTCCATTTGAGAGTGGAATAGGAAAGGAAATGCCTAGTAGTGGTACAGTGTACCCTCCGCCACGCACCTTACGGTGAATTGGAGAGGATGTATGTAGATGTAGATTTAGAAATGCTACAACACGCGACAATGTTGCACATTTCCTCCTAAACCAGTAGATTTCAACCAAATTCCCTACCGTGAGATAGCAGTTGCTGCAGTGTTAATAATCGGATACGATACATGGTTCAGGAGATATGACGTCATAAACAATAGGAATCGCAAAAGAACTGACGCATAATGCGACTTTATTCGTACACTGTATGAGAATGAAAGTAATTAGCGACTTGCAACAAACTTTAAAGACAATTTCAAACCTTTATTATATTTTTCTCGCTGACAACCATAGTAAAATTATGAAAGGAAAAAATATTCTCGCCTACTACTTTTCCGCTGTTCACGGACTAAAACTAAGGCATTCGCCATGGTGTTGCAATTTATAATTTGAACACTACAAATTGTAGCCGCAGAAAATATTACAGACAGTATATACACCTATAGCTGAATATACCTTCGAAATTGTATCACAGTACGACACGTAGTTCATGAGATATGAGCACGTAAACAGTAACGTTCATGGATAACCGCGCCATCACCCGCCAAATTTTTATCTATTACTACTTTACTACTAATTATATTCGCAACAGATTATACAAACATACAGCACTCATACAAATTAATACATACCTGAAAAATTATACAATTTCACAACATATAACACAATAAATATGAGATCTCACGAATTTTATATGTTGTTGTATTTTTATTACTATCTTTCTTTGTTTGGGCACTGCACTTATAATTTTGACAGCCTTATTTCTTATCTATTCTCCGATATATATATATATATATATATATATATATATATATATATATATATATATATATATATATATATATATATATATATACTTTTTTTCTCGTTTAGAAAAAATGAGATGGACAGAGAGATAAGGGATAGGAGAAATACTAACTCAAGGCAGGAATAAATAAATAAATACCCGAGCAACGCTGGGTTTTAAGCTAGTAGCTTAATACAAGATAATTAGATTGTATAAACAGACATATTTTCATTATTTACGGAATATTAAATATTGATAAAAGTGTTTCAGGGTTTTGGCGGACTGAGAGTACTTGTAAGAGACAATCAGATTTTAGATGGAAATATGTGCGGAGTTTTCCCACAGGATACTTGTTCACCGTACCACATGCTCATGTTTTACTCACACCACTTATTCCGTAATGGCCTGCCCAACACAGTAAAGAGATCTTATAGAATAACAATATAAAGAGCAAGTAAATGGCTTCATATCAGCCTCTTCACAAGTGACTTATTGGTCTGCCTGGCAGTTTAATGGCAGGTATCGAGCGGGAATATGCTCTAGTGTATTAACCGGAATACGGAGCAGTCACTGTTGCTAACTACAATTGATTTATTCGTGCAATAACGCGTGTCGTGCTGTTGGCGTATGATCAGAATGGAATGAAAATGCAGCATTTGACAATAAAGTTCGATGAATGAAGTCGGAGCGGTTGATCGGGCAACACAGATGAATCACAACGCTGCACCTACATAGCGGCCGTGTTGACATCGTAGTTCAGTTCTGCATCGTGTCTGTTCCGTGTTAGACTTTTGAATGTTCAAATGTCTGTAAATACATGAGAGTTAAACTTCTTTGGTTACTAGTCCTAAGGCTGACAAACTACTTAAACTAAGATAACTAACCTAAGGACAACACACACACAGACACACACACACACACACACACACACACACACACACACACACACACACACACATGCCACAGGGAGGGCTCGAACCTCCGACGGCGAGCAACCGAGCGTTCCGAAGCAAGGCACAATAGGCCGCTGGTGGAACTTCCGGGTTATAAGGCGTGGTCCATAAAACTTTGCAATTTTTCCTGACGTTTCGTCCAGAGCTGCGCCGGACATCTTCGGAGGTCTCCTTACTTCCGCTGAGTCTTGCCGACTGATGAGTCGGTTGTCTGAGAATGACACACATACTGTGGAAAGTGGGCGTGGCCAAGGTCACGTTATCAGCAGAGATATTCCTTGCCAGAGACAACCAGCGTTAAAAATAACCAAAAAGAAACCAGTTCTATGGTATCGGTATGTAGACGATACATTCGTGTTATGGCCTCACGGTAAAGAAGATTGGATGAATTCTTTTCTCATCTGAATAACATAAATCAAAATATCCAGTTTGCGATGGAAATGGAAAAGGACAGCGCAGTATCCCTCTTGGATGTTTTAGTTATGATAGAGGTAGATGGAAAGCTGCACACACAGACAGATATTTACATAAGAACTCTAATAATCACCCACAGCAGAAGAGCGGTGTCATCAAAAGTCTCGTTGACAGAGCCAAGAGAATTTGCACTCCGGAACACCTGGATGCTGAATTAAAACACGCCGGCCGCGGTGGCCGAGGGGACTGAGGCGCTCCAGTCACGGTCTGCAAGGCCACTACGGTAGTGGGTTTGAATTTCCCCTCGGGCATGAATATTTGTGCCGTTCTTAGTCTTAGATAGTTCATAAGTAGTTCGTAAGCTTAGGGACTGATGACCCTGTAGCTAAGTTCCATAAGTTCTACAAACATTTGAACATTTGAATTAAAACACCTGAAGCAAGCTTTCAAGAAAAATGACAATTCAGATAAAGAAATAAACAGGGTTCTGCGACCAAATAACAATAGTCTAAGAGCAAGTGATCAAGCAAAGCGATGGAAGAACACGGTTTCCCTGCCATTTATCGGAATAGTAACTGATAAAATAGGAAAAATATTGCCCAAACATAACATCAGACCAGTTTTCAGACCAACTAAAAAAATATTTCGAGTACTCCATTCTGTGGAAGATAAACGCCCTCCTGTTTCTGCTTGTGGCGTTTATAAAATTGCATGTACATGTGGTAAAGTTTATATTGGAACCACAAAAAGAAGTACAGAAGCTAGGCTGAAGGAACAGAAAAGTCTTTGCCGACTAGGAAAAACAGTGAAATCTGCTGTGGCAGAGCATGCTCTTCAATCTGGAAGTCATATAGTGAGGTTTTACGAAACATCAGTTTTATCTACAAAGACGAATTATTATCCACGACAATACAGGGAAGCTATTGAAATATATAAACATCAGAATAATTTTAACAGGAAAGAAGATGCTGTGAAACTTAGCGACATATGGACAAATAGCTTTAAAAGATCGACAGGTTTTATCTCTGACCGATTGCCATCGATAGTGATGTTTTTTCTCTGACAAGGACTATCTCTGCTGATAAAGTGACAGCTTGGTCACGCCCACTTTCCAAAGTTTTTATGTCGCTCTCAAACTCTCGACTCATGAGTCGGTAAGACTCAGCGGAAGTAGGAAGACCTCCGAAGATGTCCGGCGCAGCTCTGGACGAAACGCTAGGAAAAACTGCCAAGTTTTATGGACCACGGCCTTATAACCCGGAAAGTTCTGCCAGCAGCTATGGCATCCGGTCGTGAAAGCCTTCATTGCATGCACCTTAGACCGCTCGGCCGCTCCACCGCGGCACGTGTTGGACGAAGTGCTTGTTCAGTGCGTTGGTTCTGAACTGAGAACAGGACGATGAACGAGGAAAGGACGAATTTAAAACTTTGCAAGACACCTAAAGAGGTGCACGCAATACTGGTGAGTTCTATGGGCATCAAGCACTCTCCATGAAGTGTGTGTACGAGTGCTTCGCCCGTTTTGAGGAAGCCAGGAAAGAGTTTCTGACAGTCCCCGTAGCGAACGACCGGCGACTGCCTTCAGTGACGAAAACATTGAGAAGGTGAGGAAGTTAACCTAGAAAAATCATATATTAACTCTGCGCACGATGTCGGATAACTGCAGATTGCCCGTTAATCCGTGCGACAAATCCTGAACCACAGGTTAGGGAAGACGAAAACGTGTTGTCGGCTTGTGTCACAAAACGTGACTGACGATCTGAAGCAGACACGTTTAGGAGCTTTACAAGATTTTGTTGAAACGGTGGATGCGACCCCCAATTTCTTGAATGGTATTGTCACTTAGGATGAAACCTGGTGTCTTCGGTACGACCCTGAAACGAAACGCCAAAGCATGGAATGGCGTTCTCCGACATCACCTCGTCGAATAAAAATGAGACTCATCGCCATTTTCGATAGGTATGGGTTTATCCACAAGGAATTTCTACACGAGGAAACGACGTCGAATGCTGCAAGGCGACTTCATACAACATCCAACTTTTTTTTTTTTTTTGGGGGGGGGGGTGCAACTTGAACATCCACCAAATTCTCCGGATCTCAATTCTCCAGGCTACTTCCTACTCCCTCGACACAAACTGGCTTTGAAAGGAAAGAGATAGGACGGTATTCCTGACAACCAACGAAAAGTGCCGAGGCTGTGAACGCCATCCGAAAGGAAGACTTGGTGCAAAGTTTCCAGGACATGTATCGCGGAGCTCAGCGGTGCATAGTTACGTGAGGTGACCATTTCAAAGGACAGTAAGTAACTGCAGTTCATAGTTCAACCACGTTAATGTTACAGGACTATTCATAGGATTTTATTTCAGAGATTGTATTACAGTACGTGAACCTATCGGGCAGTTGGTCTTGTTTCTACATCTACATCTACATGCATACTCTGCAAATCACATTTAAGTGCCAGGCAGAGGGTTCATTAACCCCTTTCATAACCTTTCTCTACCGTTCCATTCTCCAATAGCGATCTGGAAGAAAGAACACCTAAATCGTTCTGTTTTCAATCTGATTTCTCTTATTTTATTGGGACGGTCATGCCTCCCTATGTAGATGGGTGTTAGCAAAATATTTTCACATTCAGAACTAAAAGACGGTGATTGAAATTTCGCAAATAGATCTCGCAGCAACGAATAACGTCTCTCTTTTAATGACTTCCACCTCAAATCGTGCAACATTTTCTTGACGCTTTCACCCCTGTAATGTGATAAAACAAAACAAGCTGCCCTTCTCCGAACCTTCTCAATGTTAGGCCAAAGGCGACAAAATTTCTTGATTACATGATTAAAGTTGAATATTCATCGTTTGCTCGATTTGCAGCTCTTATTCTTGCCGTGTTTGCAGTAAAAAGGTAGGGTATGAGGTCCGCCTGATATGCAAAACACTGTTTTATTTTACACCCAAACTAGTTTCAGCACCTCTTTACCACCATCAGTGGGTTTTCCATTTATTTAATGCTTTGAAAACAAAATAAATTGATTTCACTACTGTACTATGTGTAAAGTTAGGCCTAAAACGTCGTAAGTCTTATTTTGGTTTTGACCTTGTTTTTACATTCTGTGGTCTTGTACGACCCTTTATACGTAGTTACGTACTGTTAGTGTTCACACCTGCAACCAAAATTATCTCTTTGAATCTTGTGAGGATTTTTAAAAAACGCTACTTATAGTGTGGAGACGTAAATTTGGTATGCGGACGACGAAATATCCCCAAATACCAAATTTACGTCTTCACACTATAAGTAGCGTTTCTTAAAATCCTCACAATATTCAAAGAGATAATTTTGGTTGCAGGTGTCAACGCTACCAGTACGTAAAAACGTAGAAAGCATCCCACATGACCACAGAATGTAAAAACAAGGTAAAAACTAAAATAATACTCAAGACGTTTTAGGCCTCAATTTACAGATAGTACAGTAGTGAAATAAATGCTTTTTTTTCACAGCATTAAATAAATGGAAAACTAGATGCAGAAACTAGTTTGGGTGTGAAATAAAATAGTGTTTTTCATATCAGCTGGACCTCATACCCAGTAAAGTTGAATATTTAGCACATTGGCTGCTTTTTAAGGTAATCAGACGTCTGAAGCAGTTCTGTACATGGGAATTCAAATTATTATGGAATAGAGGGGAATGTCGGGTAAGATTGCGAAATTAAGGTATATTAAATTTTATCTGGCCGTTACGCTGAAATCAAATAATTTATGGAAAAATGAGTACTTAATGCATCTCCTTTGTAATAAAGCTCTTAAACATTTCCTAAGACATGTTTTTTAGCTAGACCTGTTTTTGTCAGTGATAGTATTATTCGTCAACTTGCCCTACAGGCACGTAAGATGACGAAATGCACATTTATTTAGAAAAAATGTTCAAATGTTTGTAAATGTATCGGACCAAACTGCGTGGTCATCATTCCGTAGCTTACAAACTACTTAAACTAAAGTAAACTAACCTAAGGACAACACACACACACACATACCCATGCCCCAGCCAGGACTCGAACCTCCGTCGGCGATCAACCGCGCGCTTCGCTGTGAGGCGCCTTAGACCGCTCGGCTACTCCACTGCGGCATTTTATTTATAAGACAAAGACTTTTGTTGATTCTTATCTACTTATCAAAAGAGACACAGACGTAACATTTCTCCTTTGCATCCCTGTAATTTAAGCCCGTACACTGAGCAGAGCCTACTTCAACAACATGTTTTTTACATAGTCACCTACAGTAGCTTGTAGCGTTACCATAAGGGGTAGGAGGAAAAAAGTATACGTTAAGAGCGGTAGAAGAATTCATGTCTTCTTACAATATTTATTTTCACAATTGATGTAACGAGTGTACATTTTTACTTTCTGTATATTCATGTATATATTAAATAATTCGTGATAAAAAAAAGCAAATGTTAATCTGTTTTCTTCAAAGAGATTTCATTTGTAAAGTCAACCGTGTAAGAATTACTTTCAGATGTTAATGAACAGAACAAGCGAAGGAAGCTTATGTAGAGACAGTCTATATTTTGCTCTCGCCAGTATCAGTAAGTCTTTTCGTAGCTGTTGGAGAATGTAAGAAGTGCAAATGTACAAAATGTAAAGGTTTCTTTCTTTAAAAATATACGTGAAGTTTTAAACGGAATTGTGCTGACTTATTTCTAATGAAGAGGAACTACCCGAGTTTTAATTGGCCTTAAATCTGGACTTACGCCTGAGATTTTCTATGTCTGCTGCAGCATCAATACTACACTGTCAGTAGAAAGTAAAAATGATTTCTTTAAAATATGAACTTATTACTAATGATTCTTTTGCATAGTGTTTCAAAGGAGTGAGACGGAGCTGAAAAAACTATACAAAACAATTCCAATAGTGACTGAACTTCGTATCTATAACCCAAATTTTTCATTAATTAACTTACAGACAAAAAAATCCTGAATATTGTAGGAATTTTCATTCTTTACTTATTTATTTCCAGTATCATTAGTTAAAATGAAAATATCATTCTATTTACTACCATTATTTCAATTATTTAGTATTCTTGTAATTGTTCAAACTTCAGGGAAGTTGAACTTCCAAGCAGCGCCTTTAACAAGCTTACCATTTCTAACACGCTGCATTGCCTCTTTCAATGAGTCCTTGCTCCATTTCTGTCACCCTGTCTTCCTTATGCCGGCCGCGGTGGCTGCGGGGACTGAGGCACTTCAGTCACGGTCTGCACGGCCACTACGGTCGGGGGTTCGAATCCCCCCTCGGGCATAGATATTTGAGCCGTCCTAGTTCCTAAGTAGTTCATAAGTAGTTTGTAAGTTTAGGGACTGACGACCCCGTAGTTAAGTCCCATAGACTATACAAACATTTTTGTCTTCCTTATGAACTGCATAATTCGTCATCTAAACCGCAGTCGACATTTCGTATTCAGACATACACATGCACACATTCTTACACAATAAATTTATTAAACCGTTATTTAAACATCAGTGAAGCCACAAGGTTTTGAGAGGAATCAACTCATATTCATTACTGCAGAAGTATTACTTGCATGAAGCTTATTTATCCTCTGTTTAGACGCCATCATACAACTGTTTCACAATTATTACTGTCCTTCACGCACCAGTTGTCAATAATAAAATATATATGTCAACACGACATGTTTAGGGACGACATTATCCCATTATCAAGTTCTGTAAAACAAGGAAACCTAGAATAATAAGGGCACAATATACAAACGACTGTACCAAGAAACAGTACAAACAGTCGTTTGTATATAGTGCCCTTATTATTCTAAGTTTCCTTGTTTTACAGAACTTGATAATGGGATAATGTCGTCCAGAAACATGTCGTGTTGACATATATATTTTATTATTGACAACTGGTGCGTGAAGTACAGTAATAGAAGCTTATTTAAACTGTAGGAAATTTTTTTACAAAAACAGCATCAATATTTGAGCCTCTGTTGTCAACAAAACATAATGACGAAGCGGCTCTACTTCGACACACATGCCTGCAGGGCGTGCTAAGGAAGCAGTACTATAGTGTACGTTGCAAAATCTGTAGAGTCATTGAAGAAATTGAAAATTCGTCATCTTAGACTCCTCATCAACTTCCCTGACCTTACCCTAGTACTAAAATGTCCAATCACCTGGCGAAGTTTGTGCGCCAGTTTTTCCCTCGCCTAAGCTTGCAAGCGCGCCTCTACTCGCCTGAGTTAATTTGCCGCCCGCTGCCCGCAGATCCTCAACATCGGCGACGTGTCGTCGTGGATGAACCAGGAGGTGCGCGAGGACGACGACGACTTCTTAGCGCGCAGCATCCTCTGCATGCCCATCGCCAACGGCCAGAAAACCGTCATCGGCGTCGCCCAGCTCATCAACAAGGTAGACACACCGCACGCTTCACTGACGTCTGTAGGATGGGGACGTGTTACTTCGTTAAGAAGCGGCCAAACTAAGTTCATTTTTTTTATATAAAGGCACATTTCAGTAGCACTGGTCACTAAATCGAAATAATTTTACAACATGAATTGACTTTACACAAGAAGCGACAATAAAGTAATGAGACCGATATTCTTTGCAACATGTGACAACCTTGCAGGCTTGCGTAGGCACAATGACCTTGGTATATTAGCTGCTTCTAGATCAAGTGGCACATCGGTCCAACATATTTAAAGAAGAATTGAGGAGAATCAATAAAATCTCATGTGAGGGGGAGGTCTGGGAAACCCCCCCCTCTCATTGGAAACCCCCCCCCTTGCCGGCTGCGGTGGCCGAGGGGACTGAGGCGCGTCAGTCACGGTCTGCACGGCCACTACGGTCGGGGGTTCGAATCCCCCCTCTGGCATGGATATTTGTGTCGTCCTTAGTGTAAGCTAGTTCATAAGTAGTTTGTAAGTTTAGGGACTGATGACCCCGTAAGTAAATCCCATAAGCTATACAAACATTTGAAACCCCCTTGGATTTTGATTGATGCAGCTCTCCACAACACCCTATCCTGAGCAAGTCTGTTCAACTCCACATTCAGACATCTGTCTGAATCTGCTTACTGTATCCACCTCTTGGTCTCCCTCTGCGTTTTTTACCCCACACACTTCCCTCCAACACTAAATTCACAATTCCTTGATGTCTTAGAATGTGCCCTACCAAGCGATCCCTTCTTTTAGTTAAGGTATGCCAGAAATTCCTTTTCTACCCAATTCTGTTCAGTACCTCCTCATTAGTGACACTATCCACCCACCTAATCTTCAGCATTCTTCCGTAGCACCACATTTCAAAAGCCTCTATCCTCTTCCTGTCCGCACTGATTATCGTCCATGTTTCACTCCCATATAAGGCAACACTCCACACAAATGCCTTCAGAAAGGACTTCCTTAGGCTTAAATCAATATTCGATGTTAACAAATTTCTCTTTTTAAGGGACGCTTTTCCACTTATTGCCATTCTGCATTTTATATCCTCTGTCTCTGACAGAATTACTATGTTGTCGGCAAAACGCAATGTTTTTAATTCTTCCCCCTGAACTTTAATTCCTTCTCCAAATTTCTCCTTGCTTTCCTTTGTAGCTTGCTCAATATACAAATTGAATAAAATTGGACAAAGGCTACAACCCTGTCTTATTCCCTTCCCAACCACTGCATCCCTTTCATGCCCTTCAACTCTGACAACTGCTGTCTGGTTTTTGTACAAGCTGTAAATAACCTTACGCTCCCTATATTTTACTCCTGCTTGCTTCAGAACTTGAAAGAGTTTATTCCAATTAACATTGTCAAAAGCCTTCTCCAAATCTACAAAATCTAGATATGTAGGTTTGCCTTTTCTTAATCTATCTTCTAGGATGAGCCGTAAAGTGAGAATTGCCTCCCGTGTTCCTACATTTCTCTTGAACCCAAACTGAACTTCCTTGAGGTCGGCTTCTACCAGCTTTTCCATCCTTCTGTAAATAATTCGTGTTAATATTTTGCATCCATGACTTATTAAACTAATAGTTCTGTAGTTTTCACATCTGTCTGCGCCTGATTCCTCTTTGATATCCAACTAATACCAGATGGACCCAGAATAGAGGCAGCAGTAACATTCCGCCTGACTACTGGACACGACTGTTTCACCGACCACCTTCACAAGATCTCCATCCTACCGTCTCCAGAATGTGTTCTATGTCACAATAGTGATACCATAATGAACAGAGATCATTTGAAATATAGAATTGTACAATTATAATTTAGACTTTACAACGTTGTACTGGAGAGCAAGAAGGCGAATGAGGACAATTAAAGTTCCTGGACATTAAAATAATAACCATTCACTCAAATTGAGCAATTACTACCTCTGTGAGTCTTCTACTTTTGACCTTTTATCATTTGGCTTAAGGGCAGTTTCCCACACGGATATTTCTAAATAACACCATAACTTTACGACGCAAAACGGGTAGTGCCTATTATAAATAAAACTATCAAACATCCAGAATGGACTTCTTCACTAAAAATTAGTAGTTCAGTTTTGGAGACTAATTTATACGAAAAGTACATACTGTACCAGTGGCTACATTTACAAACCACCCACAAAGAGGGTAACAGAAACTCAGATTTATGTTACAGTAACTTTGGATATACTTACTTTCTTGAATTCCTGGCCTGTTGTTATACACTCAGTGGCAGAACTGGTTCCCCTGCCTTCCCAATTATACCGGTGAATGTTTTTATGCTTAAAATGAATGTCTGTGATATCTAATCCCACACTGTCACAGAAAACCAAGAGCTGCCTTCTGTTTCTGTTGGCTTCCATATCCTCTCCAAACTTACCCACAACATTTGCACACCATTACGCTCAATTTCGTATTCCAGCATTAAAGTTACCAATGAGTAAACCACTATCAACTTCAGTCATTCTATTATATACCTTATTGTACTTATGCTGGGTTCAGTAGCTTTCCTGATTAAAGACCTACACCCTAGCCATCCTGCTTTGACTCCTGACGCATATACCTCGTATTCTCTCACTTCTTCTCTCCCTTTAAACGAACGTCACTAAAACCTAAAACGTCTAAACCAACCTGACCAACCTGGCTTGCAGCTTCTGTCACCTCTAAATACTTCTTAGCGTAGTCCCCATTCTCGTAAATAGCTCCCCATCTCGGTCCTGACCATTTGCCAAACGGTATCTGAGGAGTCCCTGGTCTGACAATTGGAGATGGTTCTCCATTACCCCCAAAGGTCCGAAGCATTTTGCTCTGTTACCAGCATCAGATCGAAGTACCTGGAAAGCAGGTTCCTAGCGTTACTTGCCCAGGGCCATTCGGTTTTACCACTACTGGTTGAGGGACTAACCGGTGAATTTGGTGGCCACGACTCAGAATATGTCCCAGATGCCAAATCTTATTCCAAAGTAATTGGTATCCCGACTGTCAGGACCACTTACTTGTCCACTCATACGTGGTTCATGAACTACGACACGACTACAGGAAACCACACCATGAACCATCAGGGTCAGGAAGACACGTGTGTTCAGAGGGTTCTTTGATGAGACTGATTATTATTTAGTCTGCAGTGAAATTAGTTTTGTAACCACAAAAAAGCAGGAAGTCAGGTCCATATATAGGAGGATAAGTGTGGACAAAATTCAGAGCAAGCAAATCGGGCACAAAAACGTAACTATGATCTCACAGACTGCTAACGAAGATACGAGCTTATGGAATAGGCTCACAGATTTGTGACTGGCTTGAAGACTTCCTAAGTAATAGAACGCAGTACGTTCTCGACGGCGAGTGTTCATCAGAGACGAGTGTATCGTCAGGCGTGCCCCAGGGGAGTGTGATAAGACCGCTATTATTTTATCTATATAAATGATCTGATGGACAGAGTAAGTAGTAACTTGCGGCTGTTTGCTGATGATGCTGTGGTGTATGGGAGGGTTTCGTCTTTGAGTGACTGTAATAGCATACAGGATAACTTCGACAAAATTTCTAGTTGGTGAGAAGAATGGCAGCTAGCTCTCAATGTAGAAAAATGTAAGGTGATGCGCATGAGTAGGAAAAACAATCCCTTAATGTTCGAATACAGCATTAGTAGTGAGCTTCTTGATGCTGCCGCGTCGTTCAAATATCTAGGCGTAACATTGCAGAGCGATATGAAATGGAACGAGCGTGTAAGAACAGTTGTGAGTAAGGCGGACAGCCGACTTCGTTTTATTGGGAGAATTTTGGGAAGATGTACTTCATCTGTAAAGGAGACCGCGTATAAAACGCTTGTACGACCACGTCTTGAGTATTGCTCAAGTGTTTGGGACCCGCAGCAGATCAGTTTAAAGGAAGACATAAAGGTAGTTCAGAGGCGAGCAGCTAGGTTTGTTACCGGTAGATTCGACCAATGCGCGAGTGTCACGGAAATGCTCCGGCAACTCAATTCGGGATCGCTGCAGGAAAGAGGACGTTATTTTCGTGAATTTCTGTTGAGGAAATTTAGAGGGCCGGAATTTGAAGCTGAGTGTAGTACGATCTTGCTGATCTTGGTGATCACAGAGACAAGATAAGAGAAATTAGGGCTCGTACGGAGGCATATAAGCATTCTTTTTTTCCTTGTTCTGTTTGGGAGTGGAATAGTAAAAGAAATGCCTAGTAGTGGTACAGTGTACCCTCCGCCACGCCCCTTACGGTGAATTGCGAAGTATGTATGTAGATGTAGAAATACGTACCAGTTACTCGAATGTTGACATTTACAGTCAATGGAAAAATAATATACTGTACTAATATTCGCTAGAGAATGTCTGGTAACAGTAGAGTGTAAAGACAGGAAGAATGACATAGTTAAGGCGAATAAAAATTGCTCAGTACTAGAATTCAGGCAGACAGAGACACTTATATTGAAGAAAGAACACAGCCGAACAGATAATTGGAACATGCAAGCAGAAATCATGGGAAGATTTTGGAAACAAGTTGGAAACTTTGAAAGTGTAATTAGCAGTCTTAGAAAGATAGAGTAGAAGGGAGTAACAAGTGTTTTTTGTAGGACAAGAAAGCTGTTTATGTGTTAGTAATTCCTGTAGATGCCTTGGAGAGAATATTAAGAAGAGCACGTTCAGTAATGTTAGTTGTACAAGCGGATACGAATGATGATGGAAACAGGATTATATTTGAGGAAGTGGAGAGGATGGTCAGTAGAGAGCAGTGCAATAAATCTGCTGGGATAAACGAAATTAAGACAGGACTCATCGGTTACAGTGGAATGTCAGGTCTCAAATGGTTATACGGGATAACTGAAATGGCTTGGGGATCAGAAAAGGTTCTCTCTGGCTGGAGAAAAGCAGTAATCACTCATATTTTCAAGCATGGAAACAGAAAAGATTGTGACAGCTATAGATGTATCTCTCTAATTAGTTTCAGACAGAAACCACTGGTAATTTAATGTTATTTCCAGGTGGCAATTTACAGTCGCAATGTGTTTGGGAAAAATCATTCTTGCGCCAAAAGCTGTATAACATTTTTTTTTTTTTTTTTACACTCCAGTGATTTCGGCAGTTGGTGCCATCAACAAGACATTAACAAAATATTGTACTTCAATTGTAGCAAGATACCATCAAAATTTTTCCCATATTTGACAAAAATGGTATTTTCTTATAATTGATGTACAGCATTTTGTTAATCTCCTGTTGATGGCAGTAACTACTGAAATCGGTAGAGAATAAAAAATAAAAATACCGGGTGATCAAAAAGTCAATATAAATTTGAAAACTTAATAAATCACGGAATAATGTAGATAGAGAGGTAAAAATTGACACACATGCTTGGAATAACGTGGATTTTTATTAGAACCAAAATAAAAAAAAAAAAGTATTGCTAGACGCGTGAACTCTTGCGCGCATCGTTTGCTGATGATCGTATGCTCAGCCGCCACTTTCGTCATGCTTGGTCTCCCAGGTCCCCAGTCCGTGCGATTATTGGCTTTGGGGTTACCTGAAGTCGCAAGTGTATCGTGATCGACCGACATCTCTAGGGATGCTGAAAGACAACATCCGACGCCAATGCCTGACCATAACTCTGGACATGCTTTACAGTGCTGTTCACAACACTATTCCTCGACTACAGCTATTGTTGAGAAATGATGGTGAACATATTGATCATTTCCTGTAAAGAAAATCATCTTTGCTTTGTCTTAATTTGTTACGCTCATTATTGCTTTTCTGATCAAATGAAGCGCCATCTGTTGGACTTTTTTTAAATTTTGGTTTTAATGACACCCCAAGTCATTCCAAGCATGTGTGTCAATTTTTACCTCTCCATCTACATTATTTCGTGATTTATTAAGTTTTCAAATTTATACTGATTTCTGATCACCCGGTATTATAGAGCTTTTGGCAAAAGAATGATTTTTTCCAGAAACCACTGGTACGCCAAGGGATAAAAGTGGTTGCACTCAATCGTACAGAAAATACAGAAGCTCTAAGATGAAACGAATCCATTGTCCTGATACATATCTAGTCTCAATATTGTCGCAAATAAAGAGCTGGTGTAGTGATAAAGCAAATGGTCGAGACCCACACTGTTTGTGGTTTTAATTTAAATATGCAGTTCAGTGCCTTCTAGATGTGCGAAGAAATAATGTTCCGGACGTTTGTGTTAGTGAATATAGACTGTGTGAGTCCCCGGCCTGAGTCAGTTCGTTGTGTGCTGTTGTATGTGTAAGACACGTGCTGAACAGATAACCGCTGAGTTTACACCAATGTTTGTCAACCAGCCTGCTACATCTTACGACACCACTATGTGACAATATTACCTCAGGTAGTAAGTTTAGGGTGGAGCACTGAATTAAAATTTGAGCCAATATTGATAGGAATTAGAAAGGAAAACAATTAGGTTAAACTAAACTTAGTGTTGGCGAGGGGGGGGGGGCGTACTAAGTTAGTCTGTGCGTTAGCACTATACGTAATGCCACTTGCAAATAAAAAAACTGACCAAAGTTCTCATCGGTGAACACTGAACGAAAACGATCCCACGACCGTAAACTAATCCAAGGACAACATAAACACCCATGTCTGAGGAGGGGACTCGAACCCCGACGGCGAACGGCCGCGCGCACCGCAGCACGGCGCCCCAATGCGCACGGCTAATCCGCCGCGGACCTGAATTTCTGATCTGTTATTATATAGTCAGTGACAGATCTGGTTCCTCTTCCTTCCAAATTATAGCGGTCAATGTCCTTACGTTTAAAAAGGCGTTTGTGATAACTAAGCCCATACTGGCTGGCCGCGGTGGAGTAGCCGAACGATCTAAGGCGCCTCGCTGCGGAGATAGCGGTTGCACGCCGTCGGAGGTTAGAGTCCTTCCTGAGGCATGGGTGTGTGTGTGTGTGTGTGTGTGTGTGTGTGTGTGTGTGTGTGTGTGTTGTCCTTAGGTTAGTTTACCTTAGTTTAAGTAGTTTGTAAGCTACGGACAGATTACCACGCAGTTTGGTCCGGTAGATCTACAAACATTTGAATATTTGAATATACTGGTTGTTTACCGTTTCTGTTGGCTCCATATCCTCTCCAAACTTACCCATAACCTTTTCATGCCCTTCTGTTCGAAATGCTATCCTGGCATTGAAGTCACCCATGAGCAAAACACTGTCCTTATCCTTCACTCTAACAACTACATCAGTGAGTGCGTCGTAAAATCACCTCATCTTGATCTGTCCCTTCAAAGGACGAATACACTGACTCCATCATAATTTTTTTTGCTGGAGATGGCCAAATCTATCTCCATCAGTCTTTCATTTACATACCTTACTGCAATTATGTTGGATTCGATTGCTTTCCTTATGTAAAACCCTACACCCCACTGTGCCCTTTCTACTTTGACTCCTGACAGGTAGACCTTGTGTTCTCCGATTTCGTCCCTTACCCTAACGTCACTAACAGTTAAAACATCAAATCCTATCTTACTTGTAGCCTCTGCTAGCTCTACCCTCTTTCCAGTGTAATCCTCATTTATATTAACAGCTCCCCAGCTCATTCCAGATCGTTTGCCAAGTCGTATCCGAGGTCTTCTCGTCTGTCAAGGTCCGAGGCATTTTGCTCTGATTGTTGCTAGCATCATACTGAAGTACCTGGCAAGCAGGTTGCTAGCATTACTTGCCCAGGGCCCCAAAGGGTGTTAACCCTAACAGTTGAGGGACTAACCGGTGATATTAGGTAGTCTTTCACGTCTGAGCGCAAAGGTGGCCACAACTCAGAATATGTCTGAGATGTCCAACCTTATTCCAAAGTAACTGGTATCCAACCTTATTCCAAAGTAACTGGTATCCAACTGTCAGGACCACTTATTTGGCCATTTATACCTTGCCCGTTCTTCATGAATAGGACATGAGTAAAGGAACCCACACCAAGAACCATAGTTACGATGTATGATCCATAAATAATATGAACAATAGTGGTAACAGGCTACACCCTTGACTTACCCCAAGAACTATCGTGAATTCAGTTCACGGTGAATTCTGGCTGCTTCCTATCTAGTAAAGACCTTGTAGAACTGACAGAAGTTTCCTCGTACAATGTCGACCATAAGCCTTTTATAGATCTATAAAACGTAGATACACTTTCCTGATTCATTCATACAATTTCTCCATTATCTGCCGTATGCTAAACTGTGGTCCTAAGAGGCCGAAACCCACACTGATTTTCATCCAACTTGCCTGGAACTAATAGTCGCTGCCTCCTTTCAATAATACCTGAGAATATTTGAAGTTTGATGTGATTATTGCTATCGCTGATTCAGACGGAACCTGTCCAGACTCCCACGACATTTCAGTTTTCCTGTGTAACCATTTGAGACTTGACATTGCACTGTATTTGATGAGTTCCGACATAATTTCCCCTGCCGCAGCCACTTTGATTGCTCCACAATCTATTGGCCACTCCCTCGGTGCCTTGTCCAGTGGCTGTTTCTAAGCTGTTTCCTGTTCGTTTACCAGGCTAGCGGACAGCCGTTCACCGACTGCGATGTCTCCATCTTCGAAGCGTTCGCCATCTTCTGCGGGCTCGGCATCCACAACACGCAGATGTACGAGAACGCCTGTAAGTACGTCTCTGACCTGTCGAAATTATTGCAGTTTCGAGATTAAATATAAAAAGCGCGTGGAATGACGGCAAATACTTCCTTTATGTAAAGAAATAAAATCAAGATACAATCAAATACGGAAATAAACCGTGTTTGTTTATTGTGACTAAACCGCTGACTGAAGAACCTATACAACAGGTAAATTATGCATCTTTGAAAGTCATAGAAACCGGTTTGAATACGATGACGTCTTGTGTAAACATTGTACTCATTATGTTGAACCGTATTACAGACAACATGTCAACCATTAAAAGTAATTCAATGAATGTGATACATTTCAAACGTCAAAGAATAAATAGCTTATTCAAGTAGTCTTAAAGCGTCTCAGAAGCTACAAGAGGAACGTTGATGGACATATGTTGAATATTTCAAGTTATATTCTCAAAATACACAAATACCTTGAAGTACATACATTCAAAAATAGCCTACGTTCGTCTTCAGTGTTGGAGCTATCTCCATACGCATTTCATCAAAGTCGGTTAAGCGGTTTACTCAAGATAGCGTAATAGACAGGGTTTCTCTCGCATTTATAATATTATGTATTAGTATGGATAAAAATTGGGTTATTTAGACTTTTTGAAATAGAATAACGGAAAGAAAAGAACATCGCTGTACTATTTGGCCACGATAACTTGACGATTCGCGCGGTGGCTGCTGGGAGTTGCAGGAGGCGTGTCTTGCACGAACGGACGGCAGCATCGGCTGCTTGCTGCAGTGCTGGAACCGTTACCCTAACAATGTGTACAGTAATTCTTCGCGTCAAGGAGCATTGTAAAGTTGGCAGCGTATGTAAATAAATGAATATCTTTCAACTGATGCCGATTTTTTCCGCTTGTGGCAGCATCAATAAAATCGTCAAGTTATCGTGGTCAAATAGTAGGTGTTACAATGGCACAGCCAGCTTAATCTTATACACCAGCTTGCACCCACCAGACCTAAGCAACAGACAATAACAGAAGGGTCCCTGTGAAGTGACTTTAGATTAGATTTAAAATGTACTTTACCACCTAGCTGACATTTTCGGTATTACGCAAATGAACAAAATTTGGGGGCGGCGGAAGGGAGATGTCATGACTCAGACTGATGTTGTTGATGGATATCACTCTGGAATAGAATGGTAGTTTAGTGTAAACGTAGGCTTCTGCCGCTCTTGTAACAATCAATAAAATTCTTCAGCGTGTGACGCCGCATTGTCAGTTTTAAATCTGTCCGACGTTTCAGCCTTCTTCTGGGTATTTGTGCGACTGCTGAATGATCCGAGGCTTGGTGCGAAGCAATGGTTTGCGGAAAAGGAGAAAGGATTTCTGGCATTCTTTATTGGTGTTTTCAAAGTTTCACGCCATTGGTAGAAATACGCGTTCTCGATTGGTGTTTACATGGCGGGTTTTTTATTTATTTATTTATTTATTTATTTTCAGCACTTAGACAAATATCCGGGGTAAGGCCACTTGTGACAGTGGCCGAAATGTCGGACAGACTTTAGGATTGATGATGAAACTTCTCATTTTGAAAGCCGACTAAGTACTTCATTCCCCGACAACGATTCGGCAAGTTAATTTCTTGCCTTCTCGCTTGAAGGTGGCAAAAAAGAAACTTACCGAAACGTTGCCGGAGAATGAAGCACTGACCCGGCTGTCAACCGGAGAAGATTTCATCATCGTGATATGCCGAGAAAGCCTACATTCTCATTAAAATTGCTACACCAAGAAGAAATGCAGATGATAAACGGGTATTCATTGGACAAATATGTTATACTGGAATTGACATGTGATTACATTTTCACGCGGTTTGGGTGCATCGATCCTGAGAAATCAGCACCCAGAACAACCACCTCTGACCGTAATAACGGCCTTGATACGCCCGGGCATTGAGTCAAACAGAGCTTGGATGGCGTTTACAGGTACAAATGCCCATGCAGCTTCAACAAGATACCACAGTTCATCAAGAGTAGTGACTGGCGTATTGTGACGAACCACTTGCTCCGCCACCATTGACCACACGTTTTCAATTGGTGAGAGATCTGGAGAATGTGCTGGCCAGCGCAGCAGTCGAACATTTTCCGTATCCAGAAAGGCTCGTTGCAGGATCTGCAGCATACGGTCGTGCATTATCCTGCTCAAATGTAGAGTTTCGCAGGGTAGAGTGACGGGTCGTAACACATCTGAAATGTAACGACCACTTTTCAAACTGCCGTCGATGCGAACGTGTAACCAATGGCACTCCATACGATCACGCCGGGTAATACGCCAGTATGGCGATGACGAATACAAGCTTCCAATGTGCGTTCACTGCGATGTCGCCAAACACGGATGCGACCACCATGGTGCTGTAAACAGAATCTGGATTCATCCGAAAAAAAGACGTTTTGCCATTCGTGCACCCAGGTTCGTCGTTGCGAGCACCATTGCAGACGCTCCTGTCTGTGATGCAGCGTCAAGGGTAACCGCAGCCGTGGTCTCCGAGCTGATAGTCCATGATTCTGCAAACGTTCGTGCAGATGGTTGATGTCTTGCCAAAGTTCCCATCTGATGACTCAGGAATCGAGACGTGGCTGCACGATCCTTTACAGCCATGCGGATAAGATGCCTGTCATCTCGACTGCTAGTGATAGGAAGCCGTCGGGATTCAGCACGGCGTTCCGTATTGCCCTCCTGAGCCCACCGATTCCATATTCTGCTAACAGTCATTGGATCGCGACTAACGCGAGCAGCAACGTCGCGATACGATAAACCGCAATCGCGATAGGCAAAGTCAGAAACATGATGGTACGTATTTCTCCTCCTTACACGAGCCATCCCAACATGACGTTTCACCCGACGACGCCGGTCAACTGCTGTTTGTGTATAAGAAATCGGTTGGAAACTTTCGTGTCAGTACTTTGTAGGTGTCACCACCGGCGCCAACCTTGTGTGAATGTTCTGAAAAGCTAATCATTTGCATATCACAGCATCTTCTTCCTGTCGGTTAAATTTCGTTTCATCTTCGTTTCATCTTCGTGGCTATGTTAATGGCGAGGAGTGTAGTTTTAAGGAATGACAGTGCGACCTCACCCCCTGAAGAAGTTTGTGGATTTAATACGTGATTCTGTAAGCAGTATTTACAGCTGGACACATCAGAAATGGCGTGCCACATTGCTCTCCATTCAGAGTGTGTTTTGCTTGTGAGGGGAGAATGCTTGACCTGAGGTGGCTGACGCTGTGCTCGCCTGCGCAGGCAAGCTGATGGCCAAGCAGAAGGTGGCGCTGGAGTGCCTCTCCTACCACGCGACCGCCTCTGCGGACGACACGGCGCGCCTCAACCAGGACGACATCCCGTCGGCCGAGTGCTACAACCTGTACAGGTGGGCTCCTCTCTACTGTGCAACCAAACTCTGCTCTGCTCGTGTCGCCTGGGTAATTGGGGTATTGTTAAGTATACTGATGTACTCGTGGTGTACACCGCTACCAATGGACACATCCTCTGCTAGACATTAATCTTCTAATAAATTGTTTAAATTTTGTATATGGTTTTGAGTAACAAAGCGATACTCTTACTGGTCAAATCTTATCCTGATTTTACATTATTGTTGCATTTCATTATTAAATTCATTGTAATTTTATTTGTTTTTGATTCTTCAATTTTAAAGATAATAAACTAAATTTTGCCTCTCAGTAGAAAAGTACACCTCATTCCTAAACCAGTGAAGTAACTTAGCAGTTTTTTTTTCTACTTACATGAGTAGTCGTTCTGTTCGTTCTGAGCATGGTTAAGGACCTTTTACCTGTCTCTGTTTGAGACATGCACTGCTTTCTGATGTATAAGGCTGTATGTCACAGTAGATATGTTCCACTTGCAGAGCCACCGTTAGGATACAAAATAATAGCAGATCAATCTTTGCGCGTAATACAAGGTGAAATATATCGTCTGTCTAGACTTTTAAGACAGGCCGCAGGACATTGCAGTGTTAGACCATAGTAGAAGCGGAAGAGCTCAGCTATAGAACGCCGTGTGATGAAAGCTTTTGCGCAAGAAGCTAAGATACCAGGAAGAGAAGATGGCCTAAATAAAAGAACAAGAAGATACGTTGCCCAACTATACACTGCTCAGAGGGCAGATAGTGGTCAGTACATCTGCCCACACCATTCGCCCACCACCATGATATGTCTGTGTTTCCTGCACATAGGAAGGATTGTTCCAAGAAGCACGTTCTCTCCAGATGAGGGAACAACGATTATCCAGCTGAACACAAAATCTTGACTCATCTGTCAGCAGAACCATGCGCCATTCGTTACGACTCCAATCCTGATGTTCCTCCGGCCAGTTTCTGCGGGCTAAACGGTGTCGTGGCTTTCAGGTGGTACACACCATAGGCCTCCGAGCCTAGAGGCTTCATTCCCAAAGCCGATTTCGGACTGTTTGTGTTGATACTGCGTGTTCTGTTGCTGCCTGGAGGGTGTTAACTGGTGTAACGGTCATCTCTTGCTGATGTTACGCATGGACGACCTTGGCCTTGCCTTCTTTTAACCGTGTTGTCTGAAATCAGGCCCAGGTCCTGGAAATTACACTGTGGGACACTGGGATAGCTCTGTATCTGTCCTTCTTCCAACATTGCTTTGGATTTTTATTTAATTATTTATTTATTGTATTAATTAATTTATTTTTATATACCGCCTGATCACTACACTATCTGAACCCAACTCGTTGTGTAATTCGTTTGGAAAGTAAGCACAAGTAGCCTTGGCGGAGTGGCCGAGCGCGGGCGCATTGAGGCGCTATGCTCTGTTACGTGAGACCGTTCCCCGTCGGGGATTCTAACACTCCCACGGGCATGAATGTTTGTGCTGTCTTTAGTATAAGTTACTTCATAAGTAGTTTGTAAGTTTAGGGACTGATGACCCCGCAGTTAAGTCCCATAAGCTTTACAAACATTTGAAGATTTTTTTGTAAACACAACTCAACACCAACTCCTTCTGCAGAATCATTCTGTTATTACCACTATCTTGGTTGAAGTAATGCTTTTGTGTCCACAGAACGATTTCAAACCATTTTAATTCATTCTTACAATGGCAATACTTCAGTACTGTCAACTGACCTCCTAATTGTTTTGACGAGTGCATATCACATTCCGTGTAATTCATTAAAACATGACACATTATCTTTCAACGAATAATATAGATTGATTTAATGACCCTTAGTAACTAAACATTAGTTCCTACAAAAGAAAAGAGATTTTAGTATTTGCAATTAGTTAAACTTCGATATATTTATTTAACGATGTATTGTAATTTAATGTTTATTTCTTTTTCTCCCTTTGTAGTTCCGGCAAATTTGAATGTTGCCCCCCCCCCCGGCAGTGACTGCCATGATTGCAAGTACCCAGCCGTTTGCCAGCAGACTGGTGCAGTCGGTGTGACTTGGCGTTGTGTGTTGCAGCTTCAAGTTCAACGATTTCGACCTGACCGACGAGGACACGTGCAGGGCGACGGTACGCATGTTCCTGGAGTGCAACCTCGTCAAGCAGTTCCACATCCCGTACGACGTGAGTATGCGCCGCCCCACACTACCTAGAGCAGCGCTTTCCAAACTGGGTGTCGCGTAGTAGTATCAAAGGTGTCGCGAGACTAACAAATTTAGACTCTCGACAAAAAAACTTGTCATAAAATAACACAAAATATCCTTCTCTTCATACTACCCTGAAGACTCGGCTGCAGCTAATTATCCTTCTCTTCATTCAGTGCGCCACAGATCACGTATTAAAGAAATGATCGGTGCGCATTATTTGGCAGCTTCCATCCCGCCTGGGTTTCCGCTCCCACATCCTATTACAAAACCCTTCAAGTCCTCGAGCGCCACGCCCTCCGCCTCGTCTACCTCATCCGGCTCCCCCCACGCGGATCCTGTATGACCTGATCCCGTTTCCCCACCTCCTTGAATACCTCCAGCATATCTGTATCCTTTATACCACCCGTAAAATAGACTCCCGCAACTCCCTGGTCCACCCCATCCTCACCAACCCTGGGCCTCTGCCACGCCTCTACCGCGTTATACCCCCTTCCCTTCACCTCCACACCCTCCATGTCCTCTCCCAGGGTAATTTCCGCCGCCTCCCCCTCCTTGAGACGTCCTCCGTTCCGACATATACCCGTCCTACCAGCTCAGATTCCCCCCCCCCCCCCGTAGATGTAGGGCCACCACTCCCCCCTCCCCTTCCCCTCCCCCGTTTGGCTACCACCTCCCCGCCCTGGAGTCCTTACGTTTCCTCCCTAGCGCCTCCTTCCCCGCCGTTTTTCCTCTCCCCCGCGCTCCCCCCCCCCCTTCTCGAGGTCCTGGACCGACAGTTTTAACAGTGCTACGTCAAGTGTTGTGTGCTGTGCTCCAGTGAAGTGTATGTTTTTTAACTGCGTCCACCACAATCAGACAAGCGTCGCACCGTGTGTTTTAATTAGTGTCTCCGTGTACTCGCCGTCCTGTGTTATTGTCGTCCTACATTGTTCTTTAGGTCACCGTGGCTCATTATTTTTAACTAACTAAATGTGGTTTTAATCATCTGTCTATTGTAATGTACTCCAAACTGTCGCCTTATCTATGTTATTGTATCGTCGTTATTTTATCTCCTGTTATGTATTTTAATTCTCAACTAATATATGTCTTTTAATTACTCTCGGCTGAAGAGCAGCCTATAGTGCTGCTGCCAGCCTGTCAGTATACTGCTGGTATAAAATACAATAAAGGAAAAAAAGCGCATTATTTGCGTGCTCAGCCACTAGGCGGCAGCTCTGCTTCAGCAGCAGTAGACACTCAGGGTTCGTTCGAGGCAGCTGCCAGTTGCCAGATTCCAGCAAACTGCGCATACGCCGAGCTGCTGCTGATACTCGATAACTCTTCCCATGTACAGATTGCTGGAACTGGCAGCTGCTTGCACGAACCTTCACTGTAGTCTGCTTTCCTTCTCAAAAAGCTGCACCTGAGCGTTTTTTTAATGGATTTATCAAAGCCACTTCACCCTCGGTAGCGTTTCTTACAATTAACTGTCAATCAATGACACAGTGGCTGCAAATGTTGTCACAGATTGCAAAAGCAGTCACAATTGTCCCCTGACTAAAGTTATTCAGTAGCGATGTTTAGTATGGAGTATGGCCGGGTGATTAACGGAGAGTAGTATTTTAAATGCAGTGATCGTTGGTTCGAACCGTGACATGCGTTCATATTTTTTTCTATCCGTCTCCTGTATGAAACAGATTCTGGGACCAGAAATGACATTCATATTCTTACTTATCATAAATATTTTTTCCGAATATGTCGGGACTTCCGAGGTCGTCGTGAAGCAAGAACCTAACAACAGAACTTAAATAATAATTCATCACTTGTCATAAATACATCCTCTTTATTTCTGAAAATAATGTGATAATATTGAATTGAAAGGGAACAGCCACTGTGCTGTTTAAATCAGAAATCAGAGCAGCTAATTTCCAGATGCCGTTTTCAATCGATCCAGCAAAACCGTATCTGGCCCTGACACGTACACACGAAAAATGGTTTCCGAAATTCAGTTTTCGTGTTTCGGAAGTTGTGTCGCATGTAGAAGAAGCAAGTATTACTGTGTGAGTTAGGCATTGTTGTCTGCGGTGTTACTCTGTTGTACATCTCCGTAGTTCGCAATGTTTCCTTTTCTTGCGATGATTATACGTAATTGTTGCAGTCAGGATCAACATTAAACATGTCAATGCGTACGAGGATTTCAGTTGCGTTTACAAACTACATTTAAGCAATAATTCATTTCCGTCGCGTCCCCCCGCTAGAGCCATCTAAATTCTACCATTAGTGAAAGGGTGTCGGGCAAAACTGTAAGCTATAAAAAGGTTGTCACCATGAGGGAAAGTTTGGAGACCTCTGACCTAGAGAGAAGGCCGCGGCGATCTCGTGTGACGTCAGGCAGAGTAGGTTGCGAGCTCATATCTGACTGGCTCGCTGCTTCGGCATAGTGGGCCGTGCCCCAGCGGCTACCCAGTCAGCTATGCACGCGCAACCTACTCTGCCTGACGTCACACGAGAGCGCCGCGGCCTTCTCTCTAGGTGGTGGTGCCCAGACCCCACCCCACTGCTGCTAGCGAGCCCTCGCACCGCCTCAACTGTGTGTTCCCCTATGTCTCCAGTTCCCAGCTTAATTTCCTCCCTTTGTTCCCTGGGGTGCACGTAACTCACCGTAACCATTCTTCTCAATGTTGGTACCGGCTTTGTTCTGTGCACATCAAAACCAGTGTTCACGGTAGCTTGCTGCAGACCGTAATCACGTGTAATGAGTTATCACAACTGTATAAGTATTTATCACTTATCTCTTCGAAAATGCCGCATACGACAATGCTATTCTTCAACGGCCTAGATCTCTGGTTGTATTGGATTCAGACTAGTGATCTCTATACAAACTGGATATATAACTCTGCTGTCTGGGCATAGAATTGCAGCGTGCCTGCGCATTCATATGTTTTGCACACGATTTGGCAGACGAATTTCCATCCTTTATTACGTGAGAAAGAATTGCTTCCTTACCTTTAGATTTGGGATTTAATTCGATATTCGATATAGTAGGCTGATATGAGAGTTGAATCGAAAGGTGTTTTCTTCTCGTTTTCTTGTAATACTTCATAGCAGCCATGTTTGAATTTGGCAAGAAACGAAATATGAATATCTATGGCTGGCACGCTAAGAAAGCTGACGTTCAACATCCAGATAGTATAGAGATCAATGATTCAGACATAAGGGGTATTTACACAGGTATCAATGGAAGGTACCAAGTTGTAAAATTAGTCGGCCGAATGTATGGGTGTGTGACTTCAGCGTAACTGGTAAGGATAGTAAATAGGGCGATACCAGAGCATGAAGTTTCTGTGATTTTCAGTCCGTGTACAAAGCTGCTAATTAAATGTGCCTCGCAAGCGAGTGAATGATGTACGCATATGTAACCGTATTGGTGAACCACAGCGTTAACTCGTTTCTGACGATGGAAGCTTGTCCCTCAGTTGGATCCTGCGGAACATAATATAACTAAGTAAATAAATTAAAAAAAGGAAGTGGTCGACTAGAGAGAGGACACAACGCGAGGACTGAGTAGCGATCAGAGAGGCACAGGCAGCCCCGCTTTCATCATCATCATCGTTGTCTCGACTTGCAACTGGTACTCCGGTGATGTCAACGGCCATTAACAGGCGAGTCGCAGAACGGGGGCTGAGGTTGGGTGACCTCACCACTCACCTCTGTACACCAGCAGGCCAAATTGCAGAAGTGTCGGACACATTCGACCAGGAATATCATTGGCTTCAGTAAAACTCCAAGAAATGCTTGACATCGTGCATGAGACATGCGACTATTCTGTTTACTATACGAAATCAGTGCTGACTGGTCGCTATATGTTATATTAATACAACCTCTCTATCACCGGTTCCGGAGTGGATCATCATAAGATAATAATTACATATCCACTGTCACGATGTTTTTCTGGTATGTACAACGAAATTACTCAGCTGATCTTAATAATAATAATCATAGAGTGTCTTATTTGGACCAACTTAAAAGATAGGGTGTTTTTTTATCTCAATTAATAACCTCCGTGTTTTGTTTACTCTAAAGTGAATGTATTTATCTTCGTTGGCTATGTATCCTGCTACTGGATGAACTTATTTTCAACTTGCACTCTGGGTTTGTGGCAAAGTGCTCGGCTGGAAAGCGATAGGTGACAGGTTCTAAACTCGCCAGGATCAGGGACTTCCTCAATTTGAGTTGCAACATAGTCATCACTTGTCAAGCGATGTGAAGAGTCGCCAGAAACGAGAAGTGGTTCGGATTGAGTAATTGGGGTATTTTAGGGATTAGGCGCCAAAGTGTCGTCTAGTAGAAATACTTCCACCAGGTCACGTAGCCACAAGAAATTATTGTCATATTCGATTTCAAACTTTTCTTTGGTGCTACAATTTATTTTACATTACGCGTGTTTACCAAATTTACATAAGACATGACCAAGGTTTCAAAGTTTTCAAATACTCCATTTTATTCCTGCTGTGCCGTGAATTATTTTCAGACGAAATTTTATTGCTTTTCTTAATCTTGAAAAAATAGGTACGTCACAATTTGTTCTAACTCGTCGATTATAGACCACAATTAACTTTGATGCAACAGGGAAGTACCATTCATGCCCAGTGCAGTTAGACTTGCCAAACTGGAAGGGTAAAATATCCGGAAAATATTCAAGGATTGTGGTATTTTAGATATCTTATCGAAAAAAATAAATTTTATGAATAAAATGTTACTTTTTACTTTTCAAATCAGTTTATTGGCAGATAATTAATTTGCATTTCTACCTTCATACTTGAATTTTAAGAGCCAATCAATCTAGATCCTATAATAGTATTCAGAAAAGATGTAACACTCAAATAATTTGCATAAAATTCAACCTAATTATTAACATGGCCTTTATTAAAGACAGACACAAGGGAATTTTCGTCTTTAGCTAAATAAATGGAGAAACATGAAAATTTGTGGTAGTCTGTGTTTGAACCAAGTTTCCTGCTTAACATTCCACTGTGAAATCGTGCTGTGTCATGTTTTACAACAATTTTGAATCTGCTCGTCACTTACAAGATCTATAACGTCATAAAATGGTATCGTGCTATGATTTAAAGTAATGCATGTATACTAGTCATATAAGTGTAAAGCCGGCCGCGGTGGCCGAGGGGACTGAGGCGCGTCAGTCACGGTCTGCACGGCCAACGGCCACTACGGTCGGGGGTTCGAATCCCCCCTCGGGCATGGATATTTGTGCCGTCCTTAGTGTTAGCTAGTTCGTAAGTAGTTTGTAAGTTTAGGGACTGATGACCCCGTAGTTAAGTCCCATAAGCTATACAAACATTTGATAAAAGTGTAAAATGTGACAAATTTATCGTGTAATAGATATTAAAAGTCAGAAGCTGATGCACATTATTTTACATAATGACACAACACTATTGCAACACTTATGGATCTTATAAGTAATGAGAAGATGCAAAATTGTTGTAAATGAAGAGACGGAATGATTGTACTGTGGAATTGTTAATGATGTATAGAGAAATGCTGTATTTTGAAATGAAATTTTGAATGAAGTATTAAACAGCGAACTTGACCTATATATTTCACAACAATTTAGACTGACTCCTTGACTCTACGACTGTCAAGCACGCACAACAACACATATGGAAAGCAAAGAGCTTGCAGTAGTAGGGATTTGTGCCACACTGACCAACGTTATCAGTGGATAACGTTTCTGGAGACCTTAAAAATATATGTTCTGTACGGAAGCTCGAAGTTTATAATATGAACTTCTGAAATCCTTCATATTTCAAAAATATAACTCATGTCCTACCGAATGTTCATCAAAATATGGTATAAAAATTTGTAATAAATCAGTCAAGAAACTTTGGAAACTGCGAGTAAAACATACATACTTCTATGTCTTTTATATAAATGTCACACACATTTTTGTGGAAACCTGTGACAGCTGAACTGTCATACAAAATATTGACAGATTTTAAATTTAAACTAGTTTATTTATCTTGTATTTTTATGAATGGCCGGCAGTTTTTCAGTTGGGCTTCCGCCGGCTCTGCTCCAGTCCTTCAGCATGTGCTGATCTTTTTTTTTTTTTTATTTATTTTTTTTTTTTTTTTTTTTTTTTTTTAGTATGGGTGTATTGTACATCCTGGGACGTGCCGGAACCCCATTCTGGCGTATTCCATGAGAAATTAAGCCATGTTGGCTGTTATTCGAAATTAATGTTCCACGTGATTAACTCGTACAAAATTATACTGTATACTTTTCGCAAACTCATGGATTATTTCCTATGTCTCCTCAAAACTATATAACTTTTTCTTATAGATCTATCCACTTAAAATTTTTGTTAAATACTACTAAATTTAACTTCATCGCAGTAGATAAGATAGAAAATACTACTCAAGACTATTCCTTATTCCCTACTCGAAACTTTAACTCTGTATATTTACAATATACAGAAGCTGGTGACATTTTTAACAGATTCCTTTACTTCGAGTTTCTTTCGAAAGTAAGAGGCGACAGTATACTTTTAAGGTATACATGCCATTTATTGTTCCGTATTAATTTAATTTCGAAATGTAACCGCCACAGGGGATTGGGCTCAGCCTCAGATTGATTGCCACTGTGGATGATTGTCTCAAACCTGCCCTGAGCAGTGCTGCTGCCTGCTGAGTACTATTGAAACTATTTCTAATGTATACCGATAAATATTCATAACCATATACCTTAGGTTATAAACTCACGTTGTGCCAAAGTGAATACTGCTGTCAGGTTTGCGCAGTGGTCGGTGGTGAAGGCTGCGGCCGTGTTGCAGGTGCTGTGCCGGTGGATCCTGAGCGTGAAGAAGAACTACCGGCCCGTCAAGTACCACAACTGGCGGCACGCGCTCAACGTGGCGCAGACCATGTTCGCCATGCTCAAGACGGGCAAGATGGAGAGGTTCATGACCGACCTCGAGGTGAGGGGCCAACCGCTGCCGCTGCTACACCAGGTGAACGTCGCCAGTATGTGGGAGCAGCGTACAAACACACGTTCCATTCAATGCCGAGGTGTGGAACTGCGGCTATAGCCATTAAATGCTACAACAACAATGATTTCATCATGTTCCTCAGTCTACACGGGACTGCATTTTTGTACGCCCCGTTAGCTCCCACATAAATTTGTCTGTCGATTCATCTTAAAAAACACAGTAACAAATGCTTCTATCAGAGCACTAGAAAAGGCTAATATCTCCTAGTCAAAGTCAAAAGTCAAAGATATAACAAACGATAACTAGCATCTGGAAACTTCAAAAATATTTAAGTCAAAAAAATCTTGATATCCACTTCTTTAATTGTTTGTATTACTGCCCATGTCGCTTGTTTAATTGTGCCTCTTATCACATGTCATGTTGTGTACCAAGCACTACAACAAGCCATTTGTTCATCATGTCTGACGATGCCACGAAGACTTTAGACATCATGTCCTGTCGTATAGCCACGTATGTTGCATTGAATGTCAGATACTGCCCATGCCCCTCTGCATGTAAAGTCTTGGTACGTCACATCATGTTGTGACGTGAATAACCATCTGCCTTGTAACGTCTCATACCATGTACATGTCATGTCATCTTCTGACAGGTATCATATCATCTTATTCACTTTCCATTGCAACACAGCACATGGGATCATGTGATGAGACACGTGTCGACATGCATTATACCACAAATTAACGTAAAGTACGCTTCGTATTTAATGAATTTATAAGGGGGGGGGGGATTTGTCAGGATGTCTCGGCATGTGAGTCCGAGTAGTGTAGAAATACGAGAACACCGAGTTTTACCAGTTTTATTTTTGTCTCAGTCGCTAATATGTGTTTTAATGAAACAACACGGACATACGAACATTTGTGTCAAGGCCGGGACTCGAACCCGAGTCTCCTGCTTACTATGCCGTTGCGCTAACCCTCGTTCCAGCCATTCACACGGAGTGCAGACTCCGGCACAGCTCTTATCAAGATAGGAAGGGGTTGTAAGAGCCGGATCTCACTTCTGCAGGAAAATGGTACAAACACTTTGTACACAATTCCTTTGTATCCAAACGATTCACAAGATGTTCTTCTACCATATAATCATGCTGCTCATTGCATCAGCTCAAAAAAGCAACGAGGCACGTCAAAAAACAAGTGTTTATTCTAAACATTCCAAGTATACTACCAGGAATCTGACGACTAAGTGGTTCAATATGCCGATAAGAAAGTTTCCAGAAGGTGATAATTGCTAAGAAGAAAAACAGAAACTATCCAGTATTAATAACGCTATTTATTTCGCACAAATAGCACCTTTGTCTGTTTCGGATAGACGCTGATCTTCAGACGGTCTATCACGCGTGCGTCACATTTCTTGGAATAAAAACAGTGAACAACTAACATCAGTAACAACAATTGTAATATAAACTTGAAAAGCCCCCGAAGATGAAAATATTTGATGTACCATTAACATTAGCTGTTTGTTGTTTTTCTTCTTTGCAGAAATCATCTTGCACAAGTCAGGGCCTTGTGTATGTCACTTTTATACGAAATAGTAGGAAGAAACTGTTTGTTCAATATGGCATTAAGACTGAGTCTCTGTATTCTTTTTGTGTCACAACAACTACAATTCAAAATCAAATGTTTATAAAGCTTAAGGGAATTAACTGCTGGGTCATCAGTCCCTAAACTTACAAACTACTTATGAACTAACTTATACTAAAGACAGCAGAAACATCTGTGCCCAAGTGAGGATTCGAACCTCCGACGCGGGAGGCGCGCGATCCGCAACGTGGCGCTCCAGAACGCTCGGCTACTCCCACGCGGCACAACTACCTAAATACAACATTTGCTTGCTTAACTAGTATAACAGTATACAAGAACAACGACTTCACATATATTTTAAATTTTGGATCTTCAGATGCTCGCACAGCTTGGTAAGGAGGCTGTGTGTCGCTACTAACGCGTGTCTAAGTGCTTCTTCCATAGTTTGCGTCCATCCGATGGTCATCTTGCAGTGGCTTGAAAACTAGTTAATGTCACGAAAACTAGAACCAAAAAGTTTGAAACTAAACACAATTTCTGTTTCAATATTCATTAATTAATAACATGAATCAAACTCTGAAAGCATCATCACACAAGGTGCGTCTCTATAGTTCAGAGAACGGTTCCACATTTTACTAGCCGCGTTGGCGAAGATGACATGCCCACGCATAAACATTGAGGCACAAGTCATCAACCGACTCCTATTGTGCAAACCACTGCAGTGAAGCGGTGGTACATGCTAACAGGGTCAGTGTGAGAACTCGTGTCATTGCAACTTGGAGCGCAGAATAAAGCAACGCGTTAACATCAACATTCAAAGTAGGCAAATCGGCAACAGAGGCCCATAGGATGTTAGTGCAAGTGTTTGGTGTTGAAGCAGTGAGTAAAAAGTGTGTGTTCGAGTGGTTGCGGAGATACAATAACGCGTGACCTCCAGTTTACAACAGCAGTAAAACCGATGTCAAGTAGTGTATTGTAGCCAATGGAGATTACTTTGATGGCCAGTAAAGGTATTTTGTTTGTAATTGTTATTTCTTATCAAAGGATAAAAAAGCAGCGCTCCGTTGCAAATTAAAAATTATTTGACCTGGTTTCGGCAATGACTATGATTGCCTTCATTAGAAATTATAAAATACAACAAGTCACATAATAAAATATACAAGTCAGCTGTAAAGCTTACGTCACAAAATTTAAAAAGAAATGTTTAGAAAAAGCTAGCTACTATGGTCTGCACGACTACACGGAAGCATCAGTCTGGTCATTGTAACGGTCGCTGACAATAGCAGCTATGTTTAAAATTTTAGTTATTTCTTATATCTCCTGAGACCATTCACCGAGCTTTTCAGACGCACCTTGCATTCACTCAAAATTGAGCTGGAACCTCATCAGTGAGAATTAATTAGTAGGACAAGAATTCAAAGAGCGAGTGGTTGCTTACTACAGCCACATATACGTCCACCTTAAATGACAGTTGTAATTAGTCATTCAGAGTCGACGTACCTTGCTGTCTGCATTAGATTCTGCAAAGGTATAGACTGGCTTATCAAATGTTATGCGATTCTGGGACACACATGGCGTACGTGTTTTGTCTGCACACCAGACTCCTCTGCACCAACTGCTATTGTATGGGAGGGGGGGGGGGCTTGTGAGAGGTGGCTGTACAACTAAGTAGTGTGACATGCAGAGTCGGTGTCTGTTGAAGGGGATATGGTAGTCGATGCGCAACGGTTGCGAAGTTCGATTTCGGCAGTGGTGCAGGAATTCGGCTTCACACGTTCAACCGTGTCCAGGGTGTACTGGAACGGTTAAATGAGGGTTTCGCAGTCCACGACAGATCAATTACCGATCGTCCAGTATCCTTAGATGACTGTGACCAGTATCATCTGAGACGGATGGTCGGTTGTGACAGAAAGGCAACGATGCAACAGTGCAATGCACGTCTTAGTTGAACACAGGACGTGGTAGACAAGTCTCCCAATGGACAGTCCATAGTAACGTCTCCGCAGAGCTTGGAAGCCCGTATCGCACGCGGGTGCACCGTCCACAAAACGCCATCGGGCACAAGGTCTTGTATTCGTCACCAGTCACCAGACGGACACTGGAACAATGGCAAAACGTCATGAGGTCAGACGAGTCACGATTATAGCTTTCTTCTGAAGAATTTGACTGCCGTGTGACTGGTTTCAAAGTTTTATTGTCACCATTCATATTTCGTTCTTTGCTCCATTTTCAAGTTCTGTACAAAATATGATATTGAAACAAACAGCAAAACTAACAAATGTAGGACAAAATAAAAATTTCATGAACTGTCATGCGCTCATATATGATCAAATTCATCAGACTTGGTTATAACAAGCCATTGTCGGAAAATCATCGAATAGAACGGAAGTGATATCTGGCGTTCCTCAGGGAAATGTTATGGGCCCCTGCTGTTCCATATTTTTATAGCTGATTTAAGAGACAATCTGAGTAGCTCTCTTACACTGTTCGTGGATGATGCTGTCATTTATCAGTTAGTAGAGTCAGCATAAGATCAAAAGCAACTGCAAAATCATTTATAATTCAGCGTAATGCAACAATTGGCAATTGACCCTTATTATTTTTAAGTGTGAAGTCATCTATGTGACCACTAAAAGAAATCCGTTGAACTTCGGTTACTCGATAAATCAGTCAAATCAGTCAAATCTACAGGCTGTAAATTCAACTAAATACCTAGGAGGAACAATTACGAACAGCTTAAATTGGAAAGAACACATATAAAATATTGTAGGATAGGCGAACTAAAGACTACGTTTCGTTGGCAGAACACTTAGAAGATGCAACAGTTCTACTAAAGAAACTGCCTACACAACACTTGTGCGTCCTACTTTGGAATATTGCAACGCATAGTGGGACCACACAACGTGGGACTGACATACGATTTAGAGAAAATTCAGAGAAGAGCAGCTCGTATAATATTGTCGCGATATAGGGGAGAGTGTGTCACGCAAATGATGCACGAGTTGGGGTGGAAATCATTAAAACAAAGGCGTCACTCGTTTCGACGAGATCTATTTGCGAAATTTCTTTCACCATCTGTTTCTTCAGAATGCGAACATATCTTGTTAGCACCCACGTACATAGGGAGGCATGATCATCATAATTAAGAGAAACCAGATGGAAAAAGAAAGATTCCGTTATTCGTTTTTCCCGCGAGCTATTAGAGAATCGAACTACAGAGAAATATCATAAAAGTGGTTCGATGAACCCTATGACATGCACTTCAGTGTGACTTTCGGAGTATTTATATAGATGTAAATTGTCTAAAAAATCGTTTTGAAAATCCACGCAAAACAGATTCACGATGTAGTTACAACTTGAGTAGCTACCTCATTCCGCCTCAGTAATACGTTTCTCTCGTGCAAATTAAATACCACAGTCTTTATTTGCATTGCACTACAAACCAAATACAATACGTGGAAGCATCGTCATCGAAGATTATCTCAGATTTGTCACATTCAGTATCATATGCTTTGTGGTAGGTCAGATAATGAGGTAAGAGGAATTCTTTATCTACGCTGTTTACGTTATCTTTGGAACACGCGTTATTTGATAGTGTTTACAGTATACAACTTCATAGTTCATATGTGAACACAATTACTTGCATTATCACATTGTAATTGTCAAATAATGTAGAAATGACAACATTGTGAGGCAGTTATTATTCTGGTATGTGGAGCATTGTATGAATACATGGTAAATTACGACATTATTAACCTTATATAAGCAGTTCAAACGAACATTGCGCCAAAGGGGAGAGGGAGATATTCGAAATTTAGTAGGAAATTGGTGAGAAAATGAAATGGATAGATGAAAGTGAAGGTGAAAAGAAATTCAACACAACGCTGGCGGGAAATCATAAAAGCGTGATTTATCGGAATGTTACACTTTGAAAGCCAAAAAACAACATAAATAACCAGAACATTAACAAATTAAAATGCCTACATCTATATATAAATAAAACATAATTTGGGCAACTATTTTTATTACATGAGTACCGCGTTTACATGAGTGTTATAATGCGATACTTTTCATCAGAATAATAACGCAAAAGACACTTTATCACTTACTGATAGAATGTAGTATTACTTAGTTATACCTTCAGTCTATATTTGAAGTAACATAAAAATGGAGACTAATGTATTAAGTTCCTAAAAATATAACGTACAACTTTGATTCAGTGATGGAAACAGTGGTTTATTCGGTTTATTCTAGTGAAAAAAAAATATATTTTTCCCACAAGAATAGGAAAGGTATTTTTATGAATTGTACATAATATTCATAAGAAATATGTTGATGCAAATACAATACATTCAAAATATTCTGTGGGGAGAGGGGAGTTTGGAGAGAGAATAGTGAGAGATAGTTGGAAAATTATAATAGTGAGATATAAATAGATGAATTGTTGTGGATACTTTACGAGGATGTTCTGTATGGTGGGAGGGGCATCAGTCATTGTTTGGTAGGTTACTGGAAAATATTATTACCGTTTTCTGAAACATTATATACTGCAATACAAGTGTAATAACACACCATGCCTATTCAAGGCTCTTGTGAGGTGCAGACCACAAAAGACCTCGTGTGGAATGTGCTTTCTTGATGTTTCACGATTTTGTGCTAGTTGCAGCCACAGGAGTTCCAGTGATTTGTAGACCCATGGCATCTCAGTAGAGTCCACTTAGCTAAGAGGAAGCACCATATTAGGTGGCTGCCTCATGACATTAGCTGTCAGTGTAAAATGAACATGTATGTGTAGTGTTGTGTACGTGAAAATGTAAACTGTTGTAAGCACTTAAGCTGCAGATGCATCGCTCACTTAGGTGCTGGGCCTGCTGGTGGCGTGCCTGTGCCACGACCTGGACCACAGGGGGACAAACAACGCGTTCCAAACCAAGACTGAGTCTCCCCTGGCGATCCTGTACAGCACCAGCACCATGGAGCACCACCACTTCGACCAGTGCGTCATGATCCTCAACAGTGAGGGCAACAACATATTCCAGGTAACCGTATTTGAAAAAGTGCTGATGCTCTATATGACATTATACGTGTTATACCTGACACCTGTTGCCCTGTCTTGTGGCTGTCATAATGTGGGCGGAGTAAAATTAGTTGTATGCTGGCTATCATAGTAATTTGCTATAGCCATGTATGGTGGCAGCAACAGTACAGATTGTCCACAACTTGATACCTGCTTTATATCTTAATATATTGCATTTCGACTTATATCATTAAATTACACATAAACTAATCAACAGCTAATTGAGATCTTTTATCATTTACTACATCCACAACACAACGAAATATTTGAAAGGCACTGAAATAAATGATGATGATTTCGTGTGGCATTGTTGGCTGTTAGATCCCATAGATCGTGTTCGGTCTGCCCGGTGCCAGTCTTTAAGTGACGCTACATGGGCGACTTACACGTCGATGATGATAAAATGATGATGACGACGACACAACACCCAGTACCCGAATGGAGAAAATCTCCAGCCCGACCGGGAATCGAACCCAGGCCCCTGCGAGGCAATCTAACTCTGCTGTCCACTAGATACCGCTGGCAAGGGTAGCACCACAGTTGTAGCTCATCGGCAGGATTATTGGCTTTTAAGAAACCAACCAATGAAGACTGAGCCGGCCTCAGGCAGTAACCATATTCAGCGTTGAAATGGAAGCAGGCTAGACTTCGAAAACAGGGTTGTCAACTGAACACAGCACTTATACTGAAAGTAGGTTTATTGCGAACTGAAACATAAACGCAGTACTGACTGCCTCTCAGGCAGAGTGCTCTGCTATTTATACACAGACAGAATGTACCTGAAATTAGAAGAATAGTTAACATAAGAAACTTGTAAAAATTACAAGTGAACATAAGAGACATGTAGAACATTCTGGAAATGATAAATACAAAGAAATAATTTTTTGCCGGTGCACGGAATTGAACCGGCGACCTTCACACCGCAATCGGCGACGCTATCAATTGCGCCACCCAGGCAGTCGGAAAACTTGTGATCTCGCGGCATTGCTCCCTCTCTGTCAGACTATCCACTCGCCCTATCAAACATATGTGAGAAGTGGTTCGTTTTAGTAAATCTACCTACGTGCAGTTCTTATACACGATCTGTTTCGACATGCTCAAATAATATTTTCCAAACTAAATAATACGTGAGTTAAAGTGCAATAAATCTCATCATATATTGCATCATAACAATTGAATTGCTTCTTTTTGACGATGTAAACAGCAATCGAAAGTTGTACAGACCGGCAGAGTTGCAACACTCGCAATTATGAGCTGGGGTGCTTAGTTCTTGGACTTTAAATTATGCGCGCCAGGTAATCTTTTTGTCCCACATCGTCCATAGGTACTTTGTATCCCTACTGTTTCAAGGTGTTCTGATTTTTTTAAAACATAAAACTTCAGTATATAATTCAAATCGAAAATAATTAGAAGTCCTGTTTTGTAACCAATGTTAGACAAGTTACTTGTTTTGAGAAAATGCGAAGTAAAATGTCAATAATTCCTCATAAATAAGTTATTTCAAGTACACTCATCGTCATTCTTTTATTCAGATAGTCAGTGTTGGCAAATATTTTTAAGAGTAAAGACAAATTCTTAACACTGTAAATTCTGTCTTAAATTTAATTATTAAAAGTAGATCAGTGGTTACTTAATATTGTATATTTATAAATTAAATATCCTAACGGAGCTTAGCATTGACTCAACACTATTTACTTACTGAACGAGTTAACAAAATATTACTGTGAAAATTCAGAAATCTAATAATTTGAAAGCTTCAAATTGTTTCAGTTTTTTTATAATTGTAACATCTTCATTTCCAATTTTTCCATTATTGAAACTAAATAACCTCAAAAATAAATCTGTTACTAACCACAAAATGAAAGTGTGAGCCAGAACGGGATTCCGACACAGGACCAGGCAAGCTCCTATTTCGAATCCCCCCTTGGCACACACTACCAGAAAATTTCGTGTTACAGCACACTGCACTGCTGAGCGAAAATTTTATTCTGGAATGTTAAGGATGTTTGTAAACGAAGGCTTCCGCAGCCGTTATCACTGTCAATAAAATTCTTCTGGGTGTTTGGCCGCATTGCCAATATGTAAAATTCCACTAGCAAGTGGCCGAAACGTCGGAATTTTACATATTGACAATGCGGCCAAACACCCAGAAGAATTTTATTTAATGACCATTAAGGATGTTAGTTAACATTTCTGCCATCGTGCTGTCACACAAATTCTCTCCAACATTCTTTCCGTTGCTTGAATAATTAGTGAGATTTATTTGAGTAGCAACAATTTTTGAATAACATTTTTCTCAATAACATATTCAGTATCTTCATCTGAGTAATAATCACATCATCCGCAGATTTTTATAAACTGTTCGTGAACGACATTTTCTTAGCGTAAATACTGCACGTATTACTACTACTGGCAGCCACGTCTTTTTAGCCTTTCCAATGTTGACATTATTTAGTTGCACACACCCTGTCAGTCTTGTCTTTAGTTATGGTATAAATTATAGTGAAAGTATTAACTAATATTAATAAAATAGATTTGGGTGATCTACAAAATTTTGCTGTTTTGTCGCTATGAATAAAATGATTCAGATTTATTGTAGAAAGCTTTTTAAGGGAAATCAGATGTCCCCCCATCACGTAACGTCTGCCTCAGATAACCTATTAAGTTTCTGACATTCGTCCTCTTGTTTTGGCAGTCCTTGTCACCTGAGGACTATCGATATGTGATGAAGACAGTCGAGAACGCTATAATATCGACTGACCTAGCGATGTACTTCAAGAAGAAGAACAGCTTCATGGAGCTGGTTGAAAACGGAGAGTTTGACTGGCAAAGTGAAGGCAAAAAGGAATGTGAGTACGTTTTGATAGGATTTTAGTAGAAAAGCAAGAGTCTTAATGTAATATTAAAACATTCCAGATCGTAGGATATCGTTTAATTTGAACGACCAGCTGCTCGGCTAGCGTTCCTGCAGCCATGATACAAGAAACCGTGATGCACGGCCTGAAGGTGGTCTCTATCTGACCGAAATCGGTTACCTGTTCAAATTAAATGATCTACTGTGATCTAGATACTTTTAATTTTAGCGTGAGCATATGCTAACAGTTTAATTACTTCCTTATTTGTAACATGATTGTGTCTCATTAATTTCCAAAATGCATTTTTGTTTTATATGCATATTCCTCTCCTAAGTAGGAAAAACTGGGAATATCTGTTATTGAAATCTACAGGGCCGCTTCGTAAACAAGGCGATGAAGATTATTTCTTCAGAAAGAAACTTTGTAGCGAATTCAAACTCTGACATTGATTTTTGCAGCACATCGTGAGACTCTTTAAAATCTCAATGGTGATGACTCCTCTGAAACGCGCCCGTGAAACAAACGTGTGATAATTATTTAATGTCACTGTTGATTTCTTATAGTTATTTTGATTGGCGGGCGGATAAGGCTGCTAATTGTGATAGGCCGTTAATCTTGTTACCACTACACACAATACTTTTACTAAACTGTTATGAAAGTTACTGACATTGATAGGATCATTATGTTCGATAATAAGCCACACACTGGAATAGAGATCGCAAGTTATATTCTGAAACGCACACAAAGACGAGGTTGCACTGCCTACAATGCTAATAACGGTTACGATGCAGGTCTGACACTTGTCCAAAGAATGCATTCATGTTATTTAAATCAGGAATGTTCCTCAGTTCTGAAATAACACGATTTCACTCCAATAAAAAGTTTTAATAGACAAGTATTCATACGATCCACGTGCTCACAGTCTGTTGTTTGTTCAAGTTCACAATTAGGACAATGTTTAAATTCGCGACGCGGATGCCCGAAATTCTTGAGGTCACGGTAAAAGGCGAAAGTCACAGTTCTTAATTAGTTCCACAATTACACAATTTGTTGACTCGATAGTTGCTCTTCCTCGATGAGAGTCAATGAAGGCGTTGACAATAATTGCAGTCCAAACTTTGAATCACACGTTCAATACGCGGCGCGGCTAACCGATTAATCTTGAAGTGCGAAGCGACGAGAGTCACAAATTGTGATGTTAATTACTCAGATAGATAAAATAGCCTCCACATTTGGATACCCAATAATGCCCGATACCGTCGTGACGCGATTGAACAAATGTCAGCGGTACGACACACGTAAACGGATAGGATAACACTTCCATTTGGCTTGTCACACAAAACGTGATACTGCTTGATATGCAGATGCTGCTTAATGACTGATTCCTAAGCAACATAATCCTCCACGTGTTTGTTAGATTGTACTGACAGCTACCTCGTGTACGCGCTCCATGACTTTCTAACGTAGATTCCATCACCCGGCTGAGACAACTGCTGACCGCCGTAGGTTCTAGACTCTCTCTGGATTGTTCTAGAACAACACTTGCCTTCTCGCGCGCGCAGCTATCGACAGCGAGTACCAAAGATATATTTAATAATGGAAAGTCCAGGTTGGAATAAATAATATAGTGAGGACAGTTTACAACTCACCGCAAAGACGTGGCGACGAGCTGCGACAGGCACATACAAAAGACCACATACAACACATTCAGCTATCGAACATGGCCTTCTTCAGAAAATAGAGCACTCACGCAATCACACAGGCACACAACACAGTCATACAACCATCACCTCCGACTGCCGCACTTCGAATCACGCTCTGCAGCGAATCGGGGACGGGAGGGGAGGGGAGGGGGAGAGGATAGAAAGGTTACGTCACGGTGGTGGGGATGGGTAGGACGGGAATAACGAGATGCAGCTTAGGAATGGAGTGGGGAGGCGGGTGAGGGGAGAAAATAAAATAAAATAAAGTAAATGGGAGTAACGAGATGCAGCTTAGGAATGGAGTGGGGAGGCGGGTGAGGGGAGAAAATAAAATAAAATAAAGTAAAATAAATATATATATAGAAAATGCATGCACACTGCAAGTACACAAGACCACATACACACACACACACACATACAGATGCACGCATGCACACACACACACACACACACACACACACACACACACACACACACACACACACACATAAACACACACGATCACACATTCACACACCACTCAAAATAGGCGAGGTTTGGGATAGAGAGGTAGGAACTGTAAGGTATGGAAAAATATACCTTACAGTTCCTACCTCTCTATCCCAAACCTCGCCTATTTTGAGTGGTGTGTGAATGTGTGATCGTGTATATATATATATATATATATATATATATATATATATATATATAATTGTGTGTGTGTGTGTGTGTGTGTGTGTGTGTGTGTGTGCATGCGTGCATGTGTATGTGTGTGTGTATGTGGTCTTGTGTACTTGAAGTGTGCATGCATTTTCTATATATATATATATATATATATTTATTTATTTTACTTTATTTTATTTTATTTTCTCCCCTCACCCGCCTCCCCACTCCATTCCTAAGCTGCATCTCGTTATTCCCATCCAACCCATCCCCACCACCGTGACGTAACCTTTCTATCCCCTCCCCCTCCCCTCCCCTCCCGTCCCCGATTCGCTGCAGAGCGTGATTCGAAGTGCGGCAGTCGGAGGTGATGATTGTATGACTGCGTTGTTTGCCTGTGTGATTGCGTGGGTGTTCTGAAGAAGGCCATGTTCGATAGCTGAATGTGTTGTATGTGTGTGTCTTTTGTATCTGCCTGTCGCAGCTCGATATATTTATGCGACAGTACGCCTACACTCCCTCACTGAAGTGAGGAGAGCATCACTTACGAAAGCTAAGTCCTAACTTTAGTCACAGTGCTAAACAAGGTTGTAACCTGTGAGAAAAATGCTTTGTGAGGGGTGTTGACAATTATTTATTTTTATTTATTTATTTTTTTCTGAGGAGAAGAGGCAGGGGTTTCTATTCTGTTGAAGTGAAAGATGCTTATTCAGATGAGTATCCCAAAAATATGTGCAGCTGTGCTTTCCTTATATTACCGGTTTCGACAGTTTATACTGCCACCATCAGATCAGTTTTTTAAGATACAACTCTCATCACATGAGAAACTATGTGATTAGAGTTTTATGTTAAAAAGCCGGTAATCAATTAATAAAGAAAGAGATTTGGCGATGTTGGGTGTTGTTTTAGTCATAAATAGCTACGAAACCGAGTATTCTGGGTATATATTTTCCCAGTTTCATATTAGAAACTAAACGGATGTATTCTATTTCCTCTTCATCATCTCTTCATCCACCTCCTCAAATGTTCAAATGTTTGTAAAGCTTATGGGACTTAACTGCGGGGTCATCACTCCCTAACTTACAAACTGTTTACGAACTAGCTTATACTAAAGACAACACAAACATCCATGACTGAGGGAGGATTCGAACCTCGACGGAGGTCTTGCGCATCGTAGCATAGCGCCTCAATGCGCTCGGCCACTCCGCCGCGGCTCCACCTCCTCCTCTATTAATCTATGACCATCTCTCATTCTCACCCCTCCTGTCCATCTCCCCTGTCTTACCTCTGTCCCTCCTCTCTCTCTCTCTCTCTCTCTCTCTCTCTCTCTCTCTCTCTCTCTCTCTCTCTCTCTCTCTCTCTCTCTCTGCATCTCCTCCTCCTCACTATACAACATATCAGTCTTCTCCTCCGCCACGTCTCATGCCAACACTCCATCCTCTCTCGGTCAAACTCTTCCTCACAAGTCTCTTCCTGCCCACTCTACGTTTGCCTATCTCCCCTCATTCATGTATCTCTTCCTTTCTACCGCTTCATTTTCTCTCCCATCTCCTGCACCCAAATATATGTCTGTAAATCATCTCTTTGTCTCCATCTATTCCTATTATTTCTCTCATTCCATCTCCTCGTCGTCCATCTTCTCGTCACTCCTCTCTCCATTCATCCCTTCCTCCCCCACTCTTTCCCTCCCTCTCTCTCTCTCTCTGACCATCATCTCCTTCACACAGTGCTCAGACCAGTTACCCTCCCTCAGTCATTCCTCAGTATGTCTCCTCCCATCGCCTGTCTCTTGCCATTTCTGCATACCTCATTTCCTCTCTCCTTCTCTCTGTTCATCTCCTGCTGACCCCTCCGTGTCTGTCCAACTCCTCCTGTCTCGGCCATCTCATTCTCTTTGTCTATTTCGTCCTCCACTTGTATCACTTTTTCTTTCCCCTGACATGTGGACTGACCTGGAGAACAGGTACTATTCTTACACAACACAACAACTGTGCAAGGAAGCCTACATGGCAGCAACTCGAAAACACATTTTTGCCCGTATTTCCTCTCTTATGGGAGCTAGGAGGTTATAAACCCCAACGTGCTAATTCTCGTGTTACAAACAATATGTGTACCAAATTTAGTTTAAATCGATCCAGTAGTTTTGTTGGAGATGTGGAACTTACACACACGCACATTCACCCATTTTTACTATATATATAAATTCTATTAGTCAGATCGCCCAAAAGGATAATAACAAACTCTCCTGACCTGTTCAACGTTTACGATTAGAACAGACATTGGACCATGAGCGACAGAAAATCTTTCTTAGGCACGGCTCTCCCCACCCCTTGCATAGCAGCAGGATAATACATCACCATACAGGGCATGCTGTGTTCAAGAGATTTCGGCAGGCATTGGATCTCAGTGCTGTCTCGGCCTCCCTGATCTCCCACCCATCAAAAGCGTTGTATCTGTTACTGAGGAATCGACTGCCCCAGGGTGCACCACCCTCTGCTACACAAGATCATATTTGTGGAAGCAGCAAGGAGTGCTCTGCCCCAACAACACAGTCATACCGTCTTTGGTACAATGCCAAGGTGCATGACAGCGGTTACAGCCACTAATTGCTATTACACTCAGTACTGATTTCATCACTTTCCTTGCCTCACAAGTGTCCATATCGTCAATCTTGTGACCTTTGACAGCTTGTTATCTCCATGATAAGTTTGGTTCTGATACCTCCGGTTCTTCTTAATTATGTATTTTGCATGGCTTGCAGTTTACTGTATTTTGACTGACAGCTTTTGACTTAGAAACTACATTTTCTTCCATGTTATTTAGTTTCTTCTTTCGTAGTACAGAACCGATGTAACATTTCTGTGGGCCTCATATAAAAAGGAAGTTGCCAACTGCCCTAAACGCCCAGTTACCTTTGAATTGCTATTTTTCTTCTTTTATTCCTCTTCCTCCAGTTTTTCCATATGTTTGGCCTTTTCCGGTTACACCAGTTGATCCTTTCCAGGCTTCCTTTCGGACCTTGGTGTCCCACATATGCAGAAAAATTTTCCTGCCATTAAGTTTTTGTTAATCTTCTCTGTTAACGATTTCACATCTAATTCTGCCCTTCCGTACATGTTTTAATATTCTCTCCTATAAAATCTATTACGGATTTGTCAACCTTTCTTTTTAATGTTCACGATTGTTTAAGATCTTCTTGGAGTCCAGTAATCTGCTCAACACAAGATGTCCCTTAGAAGAATTTCATTTGAGAGTTATCACAGCTGTTCGATATATAACCCATTACATATTACCTTCCAGTTTTTATTTGCTTCCTTTTTGACGAGTTATGTTACACTCTACATACTGGAAATAAATTTTCCCTCATGTAGAACTAAAACTTCGCGGTGTGCCACTACAAAACCTTTTAGAGTTATCAGAAAACGTCTACCTTACAAATTAATATTGATTAGTTATAAATAAACAATGAAAAACTCTTCAAATACGGTTATAAATCCTTCAAGTTAACAATGAGGAGTCCGTGCTGTTGTAGTGTAATGCACAGCTTGTTGGTCAGAGGTGATACAGTCGACTTTTGGAATCATCTAGATAATTTTGATTTATTTAATAATTCATCCTTGCATTTTAATCACTCTTCTCTGAATATATATACAGTATGTTCTACAATTCTGTGTATTATTTACATTTCCAACTGATTACAACGATTTCCAACTTATTAGGACGAAACAGAAATTTTGATAGTAATTTTGGGATATGTGTGTTTATGATTAAATGAGATGGTCGTATGACGTTTATTGGGCGGCAGCTCATATGTTGCATTGTTCGGCCATCCCGAGAGCTGGGACGAAACGTAAACAGTGTCACGTGAGCGACTACGATCGTTTCCAGAGAAAGCATTCGGTGTTCACGTGATACGAAGGGGTGTACAAAATCCTTTGCGCACGCTTTGCAGCTGGTGGCATCGGCTGGCTGCCGAGCTGACGTCATAGCGGACCCTGAGAAACCTGGACAACAGTGTAACGCCCCCTCAGGGGACTCACCGCTCTGTGGTGAGTACGTGCGTGGCGAGCACGGGGCCCCAGCCTTTGTAGCACTCTTTCCTTTCCGTGCTACTGACGCTTCTTCTACTGTCCTTTTCCCCTCTCTTGGGGGCCGAGTCTGTGCATCCTTCGGGGATCCGAAGTTCTGACCCTTTTGGCTTTACAGTCTTCTTTCACCTCTTTCTTTGCCTCCGCGTCTGCGTTTGAGGCTTCTCCTCCTACTAATTCTCTCTTCCTCCTCCCTGTACGCACTTGAAGGCCACCCATATGGGTGACTGGGTAATGCGTAAGTCCCAGCCCCTGGCTGGCATGTAGGGTGCGTGCGTACCCCCTGGTTAAGGCCAGGCCAGGGGAGGGGCGATTGCCTGCGCTGATACCTTCCCGATTCGCCGATTGGTCCCTCCGTCTGTAGATCGGGAGGTGTGACCTGGGGTGTGAACAATCACCCAAGGCGGGTGTGCTTCCATTGGGGGCCCCCAGCAGGAAGGAGCGTGCCATCGGAGACACTGGCAATCGTGGGGGATACAACCGCGATGGTTCTAAAAAAAAGAAAATGTAAAGAGTCTTTAGAAATTGATGTACTAGACAATAGTGTGTCTGAACAGAAAAATTTACAGACATCAAAGTTCCTAGTGGTGACCCGTACTGAGGAAGGACAATCCTTTTCGTCGGTGAACCCATTTATTATTCAAAAAGGGGTTGATGCCATTGCCGGCCCAGTTAAGACCTGCAACCGCCTACGTAATGGAACACTACTGTTAGAAACAGAAAGTGGCTCCCAGGCACAGCGGCTGCTTAAGGCTACTCTGCTCCACAGCTACCCGGTTCGTGTTGAGCTCCATCCGACCCTCAATTATTCCCGAGGGGTAGTCTTCTCGGCCAGTTTGGACGGTCTGCCTGAGGATGAACTGAAAGAATATCTGGCAGCTCAAGGCGTCGTCGCAGTACACAGGGTGACAAAAAAAGAGAACAATGTTGTAGTGCCCACTCGCACAGTGTTTCTGACCTTCGACCGAGTGGCTCTGCCGCCGAAGATCAAGGCAGGGTATGAGGTCATCACAGTACGACCTTATATCCCTAACCCTACTCGGTGTTATCAGTGCCATCTATTTAACCACACAAGCCAGTCTTGCAAGAACCCAGTCATATGTGTCACCTGTGGTAAAGAGGCCCATGAGGGGATTTGTCCACCACCGTCCCCTCATTGCATCAATTGTAACGGGAATCATGCTGCTTCCTCCCGGGAATGTCCCGTGTTTGCCGATGAACGAGCCATCCAGGAAATCCGTGTAAAGGAAAAGGTTCCCATACCAGTTGCACGTAAGATGTACGCCAGTCGTAAGCCCAAGACCCCGCCGCGTGGTAACTACAGTACTGTAGTTGCAACGCCTCCAACAACACGGGATATGGCCACACAGACTTGTGACCTACAGTTTACGACAGTAGTTGTCAAACAGTCTACATCGACAACGGCGTCACGTTCAACGAAAAGTGTGAGTACCTCTTCAAAGTCTTCATCTTCAGCTGTGAAACCACAGATAGAGACGCGAAAGTCTAAGAAAGAGCATTCGCGCGAGGATTTCCTCCGCACCCCTACCAAAACATCTGAGCCAACCAAAGAGCTTCACCAGGGCTCCAAGAAATCAAATAGGGGGAAAACTCTCCCCCCTCCTACCTCACAATGTGACGATGGCATCCCTTGGAAGCCTATAGTCTCTCCAGGTGCATCAGCCAAAGATGGGGCTGCCGACCACACTCACGCAGCTGCTGTGGTAACCTCTGAGAATATGGAGCAAGACCCTCCTGTCTCAGACACCACCAGTTGCGAACATTCGCACTGTGGCCCGCCGCCTTCGTCGGGCTGATGTCCACCTTCATCTCATTTTATCCCATTATGGATATTCTTCAATGGAACATTCGTGGTATCCGGTCGAATTGGACAGAACTGCAGCTTTTAACGCGAACATATCATCCAATCATCTTCTCTCTACAGGAGACAAAATTGCTCCCTGGTACTCGAATTACTTTCCCACGCTACACTACCGTTCGCTTTGACCTTCCTCCAGTGGCAGGAATTCCAGCCCACGGGGGCGTAATGTTGCTTATTCGGGATGACGTACACAGTACACCGGTCCCTTTGTGTACTCCAATACAAGCTGTTGCTGTCCGGATATACCTTCCTGGATTTGTCTTCACACTGTGCAATATTTACGCTCCTTCCTCTTTTCCCGTCACTAGATCAGATCTCCTAGATCTTATTGACCAGCTTCCGCGTCCATTTTTGTTGGTGGGAGATTTCAATGCCCACCACCCCCTTTGGGGCTCCCCACGACCATGTCCACGGGGCTCCCTCCTGGCAGATATACTGAACCACCTTCAGCTCATCTGCCTTAACACTGGTGAACCAACTTATCTTTCAGACACCACAAATACTTTCAGCCATATAGATCTAGCTATCTGCACTGCTCAGCTGGCACGGCGTCTTGAATGGTCTGCTCTCTCAGACACACATTCGAGCGATCATTTTCCGTGTGTAATTCACCTAATGATGCCTGACACCCTTGAGCATCCACACCGCTGGCAGTTAACGAAAGCGGACTGGGAGCTCTACACGTCACTGGCGGATTTTGGTACTTACCATTATCCTAGTATAGACGACCAAGTGGAACACATTACCACAGTTATTCTGACAGCCGCAGAATGTTCCATCCCCTGCAAGACTTCCCACGCACGTCGTCCCCTTGTCCCGTGGTGGACCGCGGAATGCCGTGACGCTCTGCGAGCACGGCGACGTGCCCTTAGAATCTTCAAACAACGGCCCACGCTCGACAACTGCATCCGATACAAACGGCTGCGGGCCTATTGTCGTCGCCTCTTTCGCGACTGTAAACGCGCCAGTTGGCGCTCATTCACGAGCTCTTTTAATAGGTCTACCCCTTCCTCCATCATTTGGGGTAACCTTCGAAAAATTTCGGGCACTATGGCTCATTCCCCAATTCCCGGTCTGTGTGTCGCAACTGACACCGTCGTCGATCCTCCACAAATAGCCAACGCACTGGGTCGACATTTTGCAGAGGTCTCTAGCTCTTCACATTACACTGACGCTTTCCTAGCTAGGAAACGGACGGTGGAGGCGACTCCATTGCCCTTTACCTCTCAGAACCGTGAATGCTACAATACCGAGTTTACTGTACGAGAGCTTCACCACGCACTCTCGTCTTCGCGGTCCTCCGCTCCAGGACCAGATGGCATTCACGTGGCGATGCTGCAACACCTTTCACCAACGAGCTTGCACTTCCTACTGGCCACCTACAACCGCATATGGATAGAAGGCACCTTTCCGCGACGCTGGCGTGAAGCCATAGTCATTCCCATACCAAAGCCTGGGAAGGACAAATGTCGCCCTTCCAGCTACCGCCCCATTTCCCTCACCAGTAGCATATGCAAGGTGATGGAACGCATGATTCACGGGCGCCTGGTATGGTGGCTTGAAACGCGACATCTCCTGTCTAATGTCCAATGTGGGTTTCGCAAGCACCGTTCTGCGGTGGATCATCTTGTTGCCCTATCTACCTCAGTAATGAATAACTTTTTACGGAAGCGCCAGACAGTAGCGGTGTTCTTTGATCTGGAAAAGGCATACGACACCTGCTGGAGGATGGGCATCCTCCGCACTCTGCATACATGGGGTTTTCGGGGTCGCCTGCCAATTTTTATCCGCGAATTTTTAACAGACCGTGTTTTTAAAGTGCGTGTTGGTTCGGTTTTATCGAGCACTTTTAATCAGGAGAACGGAGTCCCCCAGGGCTCGGTCCTGAGCGTTGTTTTATTTGCAGTGGCAATCAATTCTATAGCCGATCACCTTCCACTGGGAGTGTCGGCGTCCCTATTTGTTGACGACTTCGCGATCTACAGCAGCTCTGAGCAAACGGGTCTCCTGGAGCGGCGCCTCCAGCGGTGCCTAGACAATCTCCACGCGTGGAGTATGGACACTGGCTTTCGATTCTCAGCCGACAAGACAGTCTGCATGAACTTCTGGCGGCGGAAGGAGTTCGTTCCCCCGTCCCTTCGTCTGGGCCCCATAGTACTTCCATTTGTGGATACCACGACGTTCTTGGGACTTGTTCTCGACAGGAAGTTAAGTTGGTCTTCCCACATATCCCGTTTGGCAGCTCGCTGTACCCGCTCTCTCAATGTGCTGCGGGTGTTAAGTGGCACCTCGTGGGGAGCTGACAGGTCTACTCTCCTCCATCTGTATCGCACCATAGTTCGGTCCAAACTGGACTATGGTAGCATCGTTTATTCTTCGGCTCGACCGTCCATACTGCGCCGCCTTAATACAATCCACCACCACGGTCTCCGTCTGGCGACAGGAGCGTTTTATACTAGCCCCGTTGAGAGCCTCTATGCCGAGGCCGCCGAACTATCCCTTTCTTACCGTCGGGAACTCCTGCTTAGCCGTTACGCTAGTCGTTTGTCGTCCATGCGAGGACACCCGACGTACGCAGTTTTTTTTAACGACTCACTTGACAGTCTCTTCACTCTGCGCCCGTCTGCTCTGCTACCACCGGAAGTACGCTTGCGTTCGCTACTCGGCCAGCTTGGCGTTACAATGCCTGCTATCTTCTCGACTGGAGAGAGCACCTCTCCACCGTGGCGAAGCCCCGAAGTCCGTGTTAACTTTGATCTTCATTCTCTTCCAAAGGACTCCACACCTCGTTTCGTCTACCAGAGAGAATTTCACGCACTCCGGTTTAAATTTGATGACAATTTGTTCATTTACACTGATGGCTCAAAGACAGACCAGGGTGTTGGGTGTGCTTTTGTACTTGGCAACGTCTCTTTTAAATATCGTCTTCCTGAGTGCAGTTCCATTTTTACAGCTGAGCTGTATGCATTATACCAAGCCACACAATACGTCCGGCGCCACTCGCTCAGTAAGACTGTCATTTGCTCGGACTCTATGAGTGCTTTGTTGAGCCTTCGCATCCTATATCCGGCCCATCCCCTGGTACAAAGCATCCGCAATTGCCTTACTTCTCTTTCAACGAGCGGAACTACGGTGACGTTTCTGTGGGTCCCTGGCCATGTGGGAGTGTTGGGGAATGAGGCTGCGGATATGGCTGCCAAGGAAGCAGTTCTCCTTCCTCGGCTATCTACCTTTTCCACCAGCTCTGATGACCTTCGCGCTGGTATCTCCCAGCGTATTATCTCCCGTTGGTATCTACATTGGTCATCCCTGTCAGGGAACAAATTGCGAGCCATTAAACCTGTGCCTGATATCTGGTCAACGTCATCTCGACCCTCCCGCCGAGAGGAGATTGTTCTAGCCCGGCTTCGTATTGGCCACTGCCGTTTTAGCCACCAGCATTTATTACGTGGTGGTCCTGCTCCCTTATGTGAGCACTGTGATGCACCTTTTACTGTGAACCATCTTTTAGTGCAATGTCCATTTTTTAACCGTCTCCGTCATGATCTGTGTTTCCCATTTGAATTGTCTGACATTTTAGCTGATGACCCGCAATCGGTTAACAGAGTTTTACTTTTTATACATCGTGCAAATATGGCGAAAGCCATTTAATTTCTAACCCCGGTTCTTTTTTACTTTGGGCAGTGTTGGGCGCTAATGACCACAGCAGTTGTGCGCCCTAAAACCACAAAAAAAAAAAAAAAAAAAAAAAAAAAAAAAAAAAAAACAGTGTAACGAAATAAAGCACGACATGGAAGATTCAAAGCCAGTTACAATAATGTTAAAAGTACAATGAAACTGAGTTCATTCTGTCAAAACAGCTTTGTTTTCATACAGGTTGCTAACAAAACTCTCCATTCATACACAATTTTAATAACATTACCAGTAATAATAATGGTAAAGGACGGCGAAACAAGGTTCATTCTTCTTGCAGTTCTTTAACTTCCGGCATTTTGTATGTTTTGTCTTTCGCTGCAACATAGCCTTTGATTCTGGCCCACACTTACTCGATGACGCTTAATTCACAGCGGTACGGAGGAATTCTAAGAACAGTTTTCCCTGCATTCTTCGCCATTTCATCAATCGCATATTCGTTGTACGCTGTTCTGTAATCTTGAAATATAACTAAAAGTTATTTTTTCAAAATACCATCTTCAAAATCGAGGTTTTTAGATTTTAGCCACTCTCATATTTCGTGTTTGTGGTATTTGCACTGGGAACTTTTTCTTTTCTACGATAATGGTACGGCGCTTTATCAACAACAATAACTGCAAGCCGAGGAAGAACACCTTAGAATCACTTCTTGAAGGTTCAACAGGTCTTTCAAGTGTCTTTAAAGATGAACTTAAGAGATCCTGAAATCGCCGCTGTACAGCACGCACTAACGAGCTCATACCTGCATCGGAGACGGCCACGCTGACTGCGCGCCCCTGCCTTGTACAGCCCTCGACGGCGGCGCTGTGGTCACGCGCCTTTCTTTGTTTACAGTACGTCTCTCGTTTCCGTGAATGGAGTACACTCTTTTTACTTGACGCCATTTCGGCGTCTTACGTGTCGATAATGATGAAAATGTTGATGTGCCAGTCCTCTGTCGGGAATCAAACTCGGTCCCTCTGCACGATAGTCAACGAGGCTGACGATTGAGCTATGGGGGCGGACTTGTGTTGGCGGTAATGCTGTACTATACTCCGCGTCATGTAGGAAGGAGACTCCAGTTTTCAGCCGTTCTGCGCATCCCTCCCCATCACCGCTCAGACAGCCAATAATATTTATTCCCTAGGCCATGGCTGGCCGCGAGTTGCGCAATGTTTCTCCCTCAGGCTCAGCTGTTGGCGCTCGGCCGTAGATCCTCCCCTTTTCCCTTTCCCTGTCGCTCTGCCTCTATACACTGAAGCGCCTTCTTACATGACTCAAACCGTTTAAAGTGTAATAATCTTCTTAGATGGGTAATGTCGCTTAGCCAAGTACACGGTTTGTAATTCTATGGGACCAAACTACTTTGGTTGTAAGTCCCTTGACTTTCGAACTACTTAAACTAGGAGGCCTCGCGATCCGTAACGTGGCGCTCCAGACCGCTTAGCTAGTCCCGCACAGCACTTCTGAGAAAAGAGGCACTACATCTACATCTATATCTACATGGGATACTCTGAAAATCACATTTAAGTGCCTGGCAGAGAGTTCATCGAACCACCTTTATACTATTTATCTCCCATTCCATTCACGAATAGCGCACAGGAAGAAAGAACACCTGAATCTCTCTGCCGGCCGCGGTGGCCGAGGTGACTGAGGCGCTCCAGTCACGATCAGCACAGCCACTACGGTCGGAGGTTCGAATCCCCCCTCGGGCATGGATATTTGTGCCGTCCTAGTTCGTAAGTAGTTCATACGTAGTTTGTAAGTTTAGGGACTGATGACCCCGTAGTTAAGTCCCATAAGCCTTACAAACATTTGAACATTTGAATCTCTCTGTTCGCGCTCTAATTTCTCGTATTTTATTCTGATGATCATTGCTACCAGGGCCGGCGCAAGCCCAAGTGCCGCCCCATGCGAGTTGCTAATTTGCCGCCGCCCCCTCCCCCCCCCCCTCACGTTTTTTTAAAACAAAACGTTTGTGGAATTTCATTTAAACAAATCTGTAGGAAATCTCAGCAATCAATCGCATTTTTTTTTTCTTTTCAGATCTTCCTAGGCCAGTATCAAAGCTTTTAATATGTGCTTACATCTAAACGGTCATGTTGACAGCTACGTTCAGCATGACGGTATAGATGTAAACATAACTCAAAGCATTGAGAATAGCCACACTGTGCCCGAAATATATATAGATCTGGAAAAAAGAAACAAAAAATGCGACTGATTGGTGACATTCTCTACAGATTTGTACAAGACAGTCGCTAGGCACCAGCTCAAAACTGGAATCAAACCTGGCTGAAGAAATCTAGCTAATTTTAATAAGCCTTGTGAATTAACAAAAATGTTCAAACGTGTGTGAAATCTTATGGGACTTAATGCTGTCATCAGTCTCTAGGCTTACACACTACTCAAACTAAATTGACAAAGGACAAAAACACATACCCATGCCCGAGGGAGGACTCGAACCTCCGCCGGGACTAGCCGCACAGTACATGACTGCAGCGCCTTAGATCGCTCGGCTAAGCCCACGCGGCATGAACTTACAATTAACGTAAATGAACATTTTTCAATGGTTGTGAAGAGATAATTTACTTAACAGAAAACAAAATATGTTTACAATTTAACGATAATTTGGTTTGAACAGTAATGTTTACAATAACTATTTAATGTTGAACAAAATAAGAAGCAACATAGTACATAACCAAGACGCTGAACATAATATAAAAATTTAAAAACATACTAGACAAATCGAACCTTCCTGGCTTTTGCTAGTGCAAACTCTTTCACACGATCTGTCTAATTAAACTCCTCTGCGAGCTCTTGCTCAATCGAAATTGTTGCAAGATCATTCAAAGGAGTTTGGCTCATCGTTGATCGGAGGTATGTCTTTATCAATTTCAGTTTTGAGAAACTCCGCTCTCCACTCGCATCTGTCACTGGGAGTGTTAGGAGAATTCTCAGAGGAACGTTGACATTAGGGCAAAAATTATGTCTTCCTATAAAATTCAGAGTCTCTTTTGGACCTATTCCTGGTTTCAAGAATGTTGAAAGCACTTTTAGTTGTTCCCTCAACTCTAGTGCAACAATGTCGCTTGACTCATGATCTTGCAAAATCGCTGCGAGATTTCTACACTTTGTGTCCAGGCTGTCAGGAGGTGCATTCTTCAGCTCGCACTTGTAGAAAAAATCAAAATAATCGCAATGAGATTTCAGTCGATTGAATCTCTCATCCAAAGATGTGGTTACTGTATCTAAAAGATAATAGTAGAATTCAATATTGTAACGTTTTGTTGGGTCATCTATTGTCTTATCCCTTCCTTCATAAGTAAAGTGTATTGGCTTCTTACTTCGTCGCCGGGAAACACTAATCCATGGTAACGTTAGATCTTCTAACTCTAATTCTGTAGCCAATTCTTTGGAATCCGTCAAGAAAGATACAAAGTTTTATTCTGTTCTGCAGGTCTCAAAATATGCTTTCATTTTTTCAAGCATTTCCACGGCCTCAGAAACATTTATGTCAGTAGTCTGGAGGGTCTTACTGACTACACTGATGTGAAGCAGAACGTCGTACCAGATTACCAGAGAAGTGAGAAAGGTGTAATTTTTTATTTGATTCGCAAGTGACGTGGCTTCGTGAGCGGTCATGCCATCGAATTCTTCTGATATTTGAACCAGTGCATCAGAAACGCCTCCAATTTGAAACCTCAGGGGAGTAAGTGCATCGACGCGACTTTCCCAACTAGTCTCGCTCAGTGACTTCAGCATCAGGTTAGGCAGGTACTTCTTCAAGATATCCCAACGTCGAACGGAGGACGAGAAGAAATCATACAAGCTCTTCACTGTCGGAAACATGGAAACAGCATATTTAGAAGACATAGCGGCATCGTTGACAACAAGATTCAATGAGTGACTGTTACATAGTACATAAAATGCTCTCTTGTTAATATCTGAAATTCTTTACTGGAGACCAGACTTCTTTCCTTTCATGTTTGCTCCATTCTCTCCTTTTACACAATAGGATGTGTTTTTCTTCCAAGAACTTGAGTACGACCTGCGTCAAAGTGTAGCTTGAAGAATCGGGCACTGGAAGAAATCCCAGGAAATGCTCCCGAATTCGGACATTGTATACCCCGTCGAGTCTTGTCTCCTGGACTAAACGTACCACAACTGTCATCTGCTCAACTTTTGAAATATCTGGTGTGCAGTCCAGAATTATACTGTAATACTTTGCAGATTTCATCATTAATAGAATGTTGTTGGTTATAGATGATCCAATAAGATGAATTATTTCAATCTGTGTTTCCTTTCCAAGATAATGATGACCCTTGTTCTCGCCTTGCTTTGTTCTGTGCAGGTGCTCCATCATCACAGTGTCGAACTTTCCAAATAATTCAACGAGTTTCAAGACGTTTCCGTTGTCAGGCTGAAAGAGTGAATCTGTACTTCCTCTCAAAGGCAGACATTGCCAACCCAGGAAATGAATTATTGCTATTAAGCGCCCAAAAACATTTTTCCAATGTTCGCTTTCAGTATTCAGAAGCCTTTGATGATAGGCGTCGACAGTTAGTGACTTTCTCATCCCCTCAGAAAACACGATCCACTTTTTATGTGAATTCAAATGATCCAAGACGAAGAAACATTTTGCACTCAAATATTCAAATTTGTGCATCCATCACTAGAAAATGATAAAAGCTACGTCCAAAAAACATCGCATGCTGTTTCAATCCTTTACACAACTTATTCTCGCCGACATCCCCCACAAAATTATTAAAGGAGAAATGTTTTTCTCTTACCACATTTTAGCTATTAATTCGATTAAATCTATGCAAGTGCTACGACGCTTTAATTTATTACTCTTTAACTATTAATTCTGTTTGCAACACACTTTGCAGGTAGTATCTACATATATGACACAATGAAAATACGAAATTATACCATTGCACGGCTCTTAGTTCAAGAGATACGTCATGATAGACACAGGCGTCGAAAATTAGCATCTGCTTACATTAGCGTTCAGTGGAACTACAGTATCAGGCGTGACTTTTTAATTTATTACTTGTTTATAATTTGCTAAAATTATCCACATATATAACTGAATTTAGCTCCAAAATTATATCATGGTAGTTAAGGAGATATGAAGCCATAGGCAACTAGGTTCTTCGGAAACCACCCCACCATGGAAGAGTAATTAAGACGTCTTCACTACAAAACCTATTCGTGTCACATTTTGCAGACTGTATGAACATAAAACACCGAATGTACCATCAAAATTATATCGTAGTAAAAAACATAGTTCAGGATATGACGTCATAAACAATGCGTTGTATGAAAAACCTCAGCATCACGCATCAGATTTTAATTTATTTCATCTTTACTACTAACTTTTTTTGCAACACACTTCGCAGAAAATGTTCTAATATTCCACTGCACGTAAAAAGAAAATTATATTACTGTAGGATACACAGTTCAGGAGATGAAACTGAGTGGGGTGGCGCAGTGGTAACACACTGGACTCTCATTCGGGAGGACGGTGGTTCAAATCCACTTTTGGCCATCCTAATTTAGGTTTTCCATGTTTTCCGTAAATCACTCCAGGCAAATGCCGGGATGGTTCCTTTGAAAGGGCACGGCCGATTTCCTTCCTCATCCTTACCCAAAACTCCGTGCGTGAGCTCCGTCTCTAATTACCACGCTGTCGACGGGACGTTAAACCCTAAGCTTCCTTCCTTCAGGAGATGAAGTCATTAGAACTGAGACCCGTGAAATTGAATTTCAGGTCAAATTTCACTACAGACGCAGGTGAAACGGTCAAAGAGTGGGGCGGAAGACAATGGAGAGAGGAAGAATAAGGAGATGGAGTAACATAATAATGCAATAAATACACACTCGGGCATCGACGGGTATTGATGCTAGTCGAAATATATTAACTCACTGCACTGCGTTGTTCATTGCAAACTACTGACACTCGACATGTGTCGCAATTTCCATGTGTCAGTTCTGTCGCGTCTGATTATTGAATAATGGATAACAAATTAGTCATTGCCGTATCACTTCACTTTTCTTCGCTTTATTTTCATTCTAGTTATTGGGACGACGTGTGCTTATTTGCCGACTAGCCAATTTTTGAAGTAACAGATCATAAGAAAAATAGTTCTAACTTATGAGTAACGTGCAGGCGCAATACTAATTGTACATTATATGAAAAGCACTTACCTATTACATCGCAAGTTGCAAGATATTCGTACGCACCAATTCTTCTGTTCCTACGAAACGCAATGAAAGTGCTTCTGACCAATCTTGAATCTCTCGGCGAACTATCGAAACGATTTCTGTAGTTTTCGTTGTAGAGAACGCAACAATACCTATTGTCTGGAAAGGCGAAGTGGTGACGCGGCAGTGCCAGGAACTAGGTCACGTGACGAGGTACAGCGAGGCTACGGTTAAACTAGCGCCCAAGAAGATGAGCAAGAAGCTCACAATAAGTATGTGACCGATGATATGGATAAATGTATTATCAGGCAGCAATTTCTATGACATTACGAACAATAGAAAGGAATAGTAAATTTGCGAAAACTGCACAACTTTTGTCAAACTAAAATGAGATTCAAAGCTAGCAAGGAAACCCTTATAAGCGATGTTCTGTCTATGGATTTTCGTTTTAGAAGGTGTCAAAATTAACGTTTTGTTTTGTGCGGACGAGAGGGCATTCCGCATTGTTGCTAAAAGACCATACTTCCTCAGGTGTTCATCAGAATCAAAGCGACCAGTATTTTACTTAGATGAAACATGGATTCACCTGCATTATACAGTTAATAAATGTTGGCAAAGTGAAAGTGGGCGAGTAGTATTGTCAAACAAAAGTGCCGGTCAGAGTTTGATTGTTGCTCATGCAGGCGGAGACAGGTGTTTCAGGGCTCAAAAACCAAAACGTTCGACTATCACTCAGAAACGGATAGCAAAAATGTTCAAAAATAGGTCGAAACCGAACTTATGCCAGGCTTACTACCAATGTCTTTATCCCTTGTAATTACTCGCAGCGTATTTAGCCATTCGGAATACTTCTAGCCATTGGAGGTGTTTGACATGTTTAACTGTAGTAATGTTCAACCATTTTTTCCGTTATACGGGAACAATAAAACACTCGGAAACTGCCATTGAAGGGCTTAGCAAAATTGCTTCAGGCTTAACATGTAACTGCAGTATCGAACATTGCATTTGAATTTCCAAATTAGATTTCGACCTCTGCAAAATTAGTTGTGCGTAAACGGACGGCGCGTAACAGGCTGACAGCGCACCACTCATAAGAATATTGGCGTGCAAGGTAGTTAGACAATTTGACAGGCGTGTACGCCAGACTGCTTCCCCCACTCTGTTCCTCTGGCGTAAACACGACGGTGCTGCCACAGTGGGAGGAAGAAATCAGTCCTCCTCCCTCCCCTGGTACAACAGGGGCGGCCGGCAGGTAGTCCGAGGCGCCATGGCACAGTTCTCGAAGCGGTCCCTCCGAGGTTTGGTATCGAATCCCCTCTTGGACATTAGGTTGAGTTTGTCCATAAAAAAGATACATAAATAAAATTTTTAAAAAAATGGGGGCCGGCAGATTTGCCGCCCCTCGGAAAGTGCCGCCCCGTGCGGCCGCACGTTTCGCACGTGCCTTGTGCCGGCCCTGATTGCTACCTATGTAAGTGGGAGTCAGAAATATATTTTCGCATTTGGAGGAGAATGTTGGCGATTGGAGTTTCGCAAGTAGCCCACGCCGCAGCGATAAGCGCCGTTGTTGTAATGATTCCCATCCCAGATCCCGTATCATTTCCGTAACGCTGTCTCCCCTGTATCGTGACAATACAAAATGAGCTGCCCTTCTTTGGACTCTTTCGATGTCCTCCGTCAAACCCACCTGATAAGGATCCCACATTGGGCTGCAATACTCCAAATATGGACGGAAAAGCGTAGTGTATGCAGTTTCTTTTGTAGTTCTGTTGTATCTCTTAAGGGTTCTGCCAATAAAACGCAGTCTCTGGTTCGCCTTTCCCACGATATTATCTACGTGTTCTTTCCAGTTTAAGTCTGAAGTAATTGTAATTACTAGGTATTTTGTGGAGTTTACGGCCTTCACTTTTGATTGATTTATCTTGTCAACAAAGTTTAACGAATTTCTTTTCGTGTGGACGACTTCACACTTCTCATTATTTAGAGTCAATTGCCAATTTTTACACCATACTGATATCTTATTCAGACCGTTCAGCAATTGGTTTTGATCTTCAGATGATTTTACTAGACGGTAAATGACGATGTCATCTGCAAACAACCTAAGAGAGCTACTTAGATTTTCCCCTAAATCGTTTATGTAAATAAGGGACAGCAGAGGACCAATAACACTACCCTGTGGAACGCCCGATATCACCTCTGTTTTAGTCGATGCCTTATCATCGATTACTACGAACTGTGTCCTCTCTGACAAGAAATCCCCCATACAATCGCCAATTTGGGGCGGTATACCATAACCAGGCAATTTGATTAAAAGCCGTTTGTGAGATACGGTGTCAAAAGCCTTCTGAAAATCAAGAAATACTGAATCGATTTGCACCGTGCCAGTGCCTTCCTTAATCCCCTAGTCTAGAATGAATGCACCGTTTTTTCCTTCCCTCGGCGCCAGTTTTCCGCAGAACTTGTAAGGCTGTCTAGCTCACGTTACTTAGTTTCTAGAGTGGTGAACAGCCTCTTAGCTGTTGCTCTGAGTTGCTCACGTTTAGTAGAAACGTGACCCCTACCAAACACGTGAACAGAATCTCGGTCTGTTACGCTGATGTGGTCGGTCACTGCCCCAGCAATAACTTCTGTGCCGCCACATGTAAACACGTGAGTTCTGGATCTGACCTGATTCCGATCTTCAACCGGCAATACGTTCAACCTACAGTAAATCGTTATCATTTTCCTGTCTGATCTTCACTTCGGACCACAGTACAATGATTAATTCAAAAAATTCTTAGTGACAATTACACTCTCCACACTACAGGACCAAATTTATGATTTCTGTAAGGGTTGCAATAATTGCAGGCGACAAGTCGGGTGAGGCCACACAGTATCCCAGTACGTCTTATAGGATCCATTGGATCCATCATTAATATGGAGTGTGGAGAATAACTGGTCAAAATATGTTAAATTAAATGGAGCTTACACCCGTTACTTTCTATAAATAATTTATTCTCCTTTGCAGAATACGTTATGTATATAAAATTTGTATTCCTTCAAACCGTCTTGATTGCAAATTTTGTATTAGTTAATGACGCGTTTCGCCCTTTAGCAGGGTATCTTCAGATTATCTGCGTAACAGAATTTACACAAAATTACAAGGCGGAATTAGAAACGGTTATAATGGAACATGGGCTTATTTTGTGTTAAGAAGACAATATAAATGGTAAACAAAGCTTACAATGCGCTCTCCGTGGTGTGACACCGTAAGTTGTTATTGTGGTGTTTCTATTTTTCTGGATTTTTTTTTTTTTTTTTTTTTTTTTTTTTTTTTTAATTGCCTTGTCGCCCTACAAATGATCGGGTAACAACGAATTACAGTTGGAACATACTCGGTAAAGATGTGACAAACATAAAACCGATTTTTAAGATTACCTTAATAGAAGCGGTGGTCTCTGGTGATACAAGATAAGCCCATGTTTACAATTGCGCTCACGGGCGGTGGGCGTGCGTGGTGTGCTGCTCCGCCGACTTGTACAGACTAAGGGGATGTGCGTAGGGAGTGACATAGGAAGCCGATGTATAAGACGGGACGGGTGAAATCTAGCTATCTGAATACAAATTTAACGAAAGGGAGGTTATTAAGCAGCACAGAAGTTTATAATGTATGTTGGTATTTGTAAATGAGTGGAATTTTATTTGAACAGAGACATCATAATATCTAGGAATGTTTGATCTTTGCATGCCAACTGATCGTTTAGGAGGTATGGGTGTCCAAAGTAAGCGCGCTTCGCTGTCTCAAACTCTTCCAGTAAATTTAACTTACGCCCCCTCTGCGCTATATGTAAGATTTGCATGTTGTCAATGGTAGGTCGTTGATGATCGGATGCTTTAGTGTGTTCCACAAAAGGGGAATGTTTTTTGAGTTGGCCATTTTTGTACGAAGGTGCTCAGTAAAACATTAAAGGATCGGCCTGTCTGTCTTATATATTCAGCTGGGCATTCGGGACATTGTAGTTTGTAGACTCCTGAGGAAAGGTATCTGTCCTTATTGGCTTGTTCGTTGTGTGGGAAAATTTGCTGGATGCTCAAAGGGCTACTAAATACGACTTGTACATTTGTGCCACGAAAGAGTTTAGCCAGGGCATAAGAAAAATATCCCATTAAAGGAATGGGGATACGTTTAACTTCATCGTCAGGTGTTACCGAGTGAAGCCGTGGTACATCTTTAGAACGTTTTTTATTGTACATTTTGCGAACCAAGGACGGGTTGTAACCATTCATTTCGGCGATGTATTCCAGATTATTTATTTCTTTATTGACGGAAGTTTCAGAAAGGGGAATCTCAAAAATTCTGTTAATCACTGATTTAAAAAAGCTCATTTTGTATTGCCACGGATGGCATGAAGATGCATGTATGACTGAGTCTCTTGTGGTCGGTTTTACTGGAAGAGTTTGAGATAGCGAAGCGCTTTTACTTTGGACACCCACACCTTCTAAACGATCATTTGGCATGCAAAGATCAAACATTCCTAAATATTATGATGTCTCTGTTCAAATAAAATTCCTCTCATTTACAAATACCAACATACATTATAAACTTCTGTCCTGCTTAATAACCTCCCTTTCGTTAAATTTGTATTCAGATAACTATATTTCACCCGTCCCGTCTTATACATCGGCTTCCTATGTCACTCCATACCCACATTAGTTAATCTGTACAAGTCGGCGGAGCAGCACACCACGCCCGCCCACCGCCCGTGAGCGCAATTGTAAACATGGGCTTATCTTGTATCACCAGAGACCACCGCTTCTATTAAGGTAATCTTAAAAATCGGTTTTATGTTTGTCACAACTTTACCGAGTATGTTCCAACTGTACTTCGTTGTTACCCGATCATTTGTAGGGCGACAAGGAAATCCAAAAAAATTCCAGAAAAATGGAAACACCACAATAACAACTTACGGTGTCACACCACGGAGAGCGCATTGTAAGCTTTGTTTACCATTTATACTGTCTTCTTAACACAAAATAAGCCCATGTTCCATTATAACCGTTTGTAATTCTGCCTTGTAATTTTGTGTAAATTCTGTCACGCAGATAATCTGAAGATGCCCTGCTAAAGGGCGAAACGCGTCATTAACTAATAAGAAATTTGCAATCAAGACGGTTTGAAGGAATATTTATTCTAACTGATTGCTGTACACCATGGATTGGAAATCATTTTATAAAATTTGTGGGTATTGGTTCCATTTCGTTTAAAATACTTTACAGCTTTCGTTCCTCGTCAAAATACCAATTAGATGAAAAGTTACAGAATGATACTTTCACTCTGCAGCGGAGTGTGCGTTGATATGAAACTTCCAGGCAGATTAAAATTGTGCGCCGCAACAGGGATACGAACCTGGGACTTTCGCCTATCGCGGGCAAGCGCTCTATCGACTGAGCTATCCCGGCACGCTTCATGGCCCTTCCTCACAGCTTTACTTCCGCCAGTACCTCGTCTCCCTCTGTCGGAACTTCACAGAAGTTCCCCTGAAATCGTTGCAGCACTGGATCAGTTTCACCCGTCAGGAACTTTCATTTCAGCGGCCACTCCGCCGCAGAGTCAAAATATATTTCTGGAAACATTCTTTAATCTGTGGCTAAGCCATATCTCCAGCATATGATTTCTTCCAGGAGTGCATGATAGACTGTCCTATATGCTGACGACACCACTTTCATTACAACTGGAAAAAATTCCAGCACTTGGTTTAAATATAACGAATTAACCGTAAATCAGAATAAGACTGAACATGCAATTTTTAGCCTATGCAACAACAACTATGATCAAATGTCAGTTACACTTCTAGGGGTGCACCTGGACTCCAAATTAAATTTGAACCTCCACAATGAATCTTTGTGCAGCGAATTGTCTGGATTCATATATCTCTTACATACGCTCAGAGCATGTGTGAGTGAAAAAATGATGCTTAGTTCCTACTATGCATTTTTCACAGCCATCTGACATACTGTATACTGCTTTGGGACAACTCCACTGGTGCTATAAGAGTTTTTATGTGTCAGAAAAAGGCAATTAGATGTGTAGTGGGTGTGTTCAACCAAAGTGTATCCTGTAGGCCACTTCTCAAGAAGCTAGGTGTCCTTACAGTCCCTTCATTATTTATACAAAGTTTCCTAGTTTACACAAAAGAAAACCTAGAGAGCTACCAGATGAGACAGTCACTTCACTGGCACGACACACGCCAGAAAGGAAAGGTGGACCAACCTTTCGCTAGGCTAAGGAAGACGCAAAACAGCTACAAGTACCTTGGTATAAAACTTTTCAACGCACTTTTACCTGAAGCCCACACATGCACACTAGAAACTTGTAAAAATGTAATTCGAAATTGGCTAAAAAACAAGTCCCTGTATACCATTGAAGAATATTTTGACACTGCAAAAGATGATTTAAAATTGTAACCTACACCCATCGTATGTATGTATGCAGTTCTGTGTCATCTATACTGGCACTATATGTACCATTATTATTATTATTATTATTGTATTATTATTATTATTATTATTATTATTATTATTATTGCATTTGTACAAATTCCTAACATCAATAGAATGTAAAATGCTCGAAGGTGAAAATAAATTATCATCATCATCATCATCGTCAGAGACTGATTATGCCTTTCAACGTTCAGTCTGGAACATAGTACGTCTAATAAAATTCCTCCATGATTCCCTATTCAGTGCTAACATTGATGCCTCGTCTGATGTTATGCCTTTTACTTCAAAATCATTCTACACCGAATATAAGTACTTTCTTCTTGGTCTACCTCGACTCCTCTTACCCTCCGCTGCCGAGCTCATGAGTCTCTTAGGTGACTTTTCTTCTCCCATGCGTGTAACATGACCCCACCATCTCAGTCTGTTCGCTCTAACTGCTTCATCTATGGTGTTCATTCCCAGTTTTTCTTTGATTTCCTCATTATGGACACCCTCCTTCCATTGTTCCCATCTATTAGTACCTACAAAATAAATAAAATTAAAAAAATAAAATCACTCTGTATATAAAGTTGAAAACAGGAAATTGCATTGACATTTGGTATCCACAGAAGTGGAAGCTGTATATATGCAACTGTTGACTGATTGTCGGTGACGACGCATGCGCAGTGCTGTGCGGCATGATGATGACGGCGTGCGACGTGAGCGCCATCGCCAAGCCGTGGGAGGTGCAGCACAAGGTGGCCAAGATGGTGGCCGACGAGTTCTTCGACCAGGGCGACCTCGAGAAGCTGCAACTCAACCAGCAGCCCATCGTGAGTAGCCCTCCACCTGTACGCTGTACCACTAGCGAAGGGACGTTCACACTGGCCACAAAAACGGCGTCACAGCCAGTGGCATTACGAGAAGTTGTGCTGTCACAGCCGCTTCCACTCACTCCTGTCACAATCCAATATGGCGTCAGCTGAGATTTTTCTAACAGACATTGGTGTTGTTAGATTAGATTAGATTAATTATTCGTTCCGTAGATCCATGTTGAGGAGATCTTCGTGTTTGTGGAACATGTCAAGAACCAAAATTTATAAGCTGAATAATAGATAATACTAGTAATATAAATACAGATACATTTAGGTTATCGTATTAGAATTGATATACAACAGCACTAAGAAGGAAACAAGTGTAAATGTTTTTTTTATCATTTTTTTTCAATGATTCCAAATCGCTGCGTAATATTTTGTTTTTATTTGACAATGGCCACTTCGGCTATAAAGCCATCATCAGGTTAATTGCAATCGTGTAATACATAAGTCGTGAGATAATATACAAGTCACATGGTAAGATATTTACATAAATTTTGATTACACATACTTCCTGTAATGTGGTTTTCCATATAACATCGTTGTCATACCACCGTTATAGTACAGATATAATGAATTGCTGAAGTTACCTATAATAAATTGCTGTAGCTGTCATTTGCTGGTGTATGTCAACGACATTCTATGGTACAATAGCTTGTTTATACTTATACCAACGATATATTAAACAGGTCAAAGTGTGTATTAAATTTTGTCTCTGACAAGGAGGTTAGAATCTCTGGAGATGCCCTAACACCGAAAAATGAGACCAGCAAAAATCGCATTCCGGCATTTGTTTGTGCCCAAAACTTTGCTCGTGGTGTGTGGTAAAGTAGTTCTAGTCGTTGAATGTATGTCATATGTAAATAAATACTCCCATATGACTATCAATTTAGTGTTTTACGTAAAAAGGGCAATATTCACACAGTATTATAAGCGAGAAATCTTTGTTTTGGGCACAAAATCATGGACCCCTGGCTTCAACCAATGTATGTTCTCATCATAGATAACGCCACCTCCCTTCATTCTAGCCTCCTTGGTCTCTGATTATGATAGGCAACGATACTGCATGCCTTCAATGGTTTGTTTACAAACGATATACGAAAATAATTGAGAAGGTGCTCTTTGGTGCAATATGCGTTAAAATTTATCACTGGGTGTGTTGTTATTAACCTGGTTCCGCTTTGAATATTTCAATAAAAGTTTCGAGGAAACTTTTATGTTTTAAATCTGTTTGTCCATTAAGTACGAGGAGTGGGTCTTTTTCGAGGTGTAAAACTGTCACCATTTCTTCCAAGATGTTCATTGTTGGTCCTTTAGGTGTAATGTGTAACACTTCAATAGCGCTTTGAAGATCGTCTACTGTGTGATGTTCTGTTTTTAGATGGTGAAAGAAAGTGGATGGATTGTTATCAGTTTGTCTAACATGTTCACGAAAACGAACTTCGAAATTTCTCCCGGTTTGTCCAATATAGCAAATGACAGATACAGCAATTTATTATAGCTAGCTACAGCAATTTACTATAACTGTACCATATTGGTAGCATGGCAACGATCTTATATGGAAAACCATATTACAGGAAGTATGTATAATCAAAATTTATGTTAATTTCGTGCCATGTGACTTTTATATTATGTCACGACTTATGTATTACACGATTGCAGTTAACCTGATGATGGCTTTGTAGCCGAAACGGCCATTGTTAAATAAAAATAAAATATTACGCAGCGATTTGGAATCATTGAAAATTATATTAAGTCTTTAAGTGACATATTTAACGCTGCAGGACCCAAATATTACAAAGTGTAAATGTTTTTGTTTGGGAATGTATTTTGCGCATAAACAAGACTCGGATATTAAAGGCAGGTATAAACCAAGTAACACATGTAAACAAAGCTCCATTATTGAAACAAATACGAATAAAATAACTAAATTTCGATTGTGATCTGCTTATCAAGCTCTGTAAGAATGTCTGATATCAACATTAGAGACGCAATACTTGATCAAGTGATACTACAAGCGTCATTGTGATATTTGACACCTGACCATTGCCTATCATCTCTTCAAACTTTATATCTTGTCATCGAAACAAGTTCAGTGTTCTGATGTAATCTTATGGATGCTATTTACAATGTCATGGACGCTTATTTGAAACGTAGTATAGCTACCTACACTTTCCCAGAGTTAAATACTAATCTATAGCGAATTTTGAGGTTATGCTTCATACAACTACACTGAACTGTAATACAGTTCATTCCCTTACTTAATAGATACACTCAATCAGATTTTACAACATGAGCCTTGTCATTTCCTTTCTAAAATTCACGTGGCAAGTGTTTATGATCAATGAAGATGCCAATTCCAGAATCTGAATATACTGCCAGCACCACACTTAGTTTCCGCATTTGTAGAATTAAATAGGCTATTAGCTATTAAGTAACTACAAATCTCCCTTCAGTAATCACCCATCAACCCCTGTTTAGTCACACACAAATCTTAAGCATACACTGTATAAGAACATCATAAAATATGCAAATTAACTACATTATGCTCATTAAAACTTTGTCCTGTATTCCGATGTCTCACTATCACTATTACCCAACAAACTATACTTGAAACAACATATTTTGGAAAGATCTTTAATTTGGTGAGCAATTAAAAAGCACATTGTTTGTAAAACTTAGGGATAATTACTCGAAAACACCAAATACAGCTTTAGCCTTCAAATAAATTCTGATAAATGCCGTCCTATATTTCAAATGACTTCAACTTTGAAAAGTGGCGACAGTTGAGTGGCGCCACATACATTGTTTGTATTGACACTAACATTTTCAGTGACGCAAGCCAAATGGTGCCGTTTTTGTGGCCAGTGTCAAGGTGTCTTAATGCAACGGTGGGCGCAACAGAGTGAAAATATGTCACAGGCTTTTAAATTTATGTTCAAATGTTTGTTAAGCTTATGGGACTTAACTACGGGGTCATCAGTCCCTAAACTTACAAACTACTTATGAACTACCTTATACTAAAGACGGCACAAATATCCATGCCCGAGGGGGGATTCGAACCCCCGACCGTAGTGGCCGTAGACCGTGACTGAAGCGCCTCAGTCTCCTCGGCCACCGCGGCCGGCTTAAAATTATATACTTCATTAAAGTAAATCTACCTCTACACAGTAGCACTATTCAACACAGTCTCCACCACAAGGGATACATTTCCACCATCATTGAATCCAGCACTCGAATCCCCTTTGAAAAATTCAGGTTTTCACTGTTGAACTGGTTTACTGCCACTTTCATCTCACCTGCCGCGCGGGAGTAGCCGAGCGGTCTGGAGCTCCACGTTGCGGATCGCGCGACCTCCCGCGTCGGAGGTTCGAATCCTCCCTAGGGCCTGGAGGTTTGTGTTGTCTTTAGTATAAGCTAGTTCATAAGTAGTTTGTAAGTTTAGGTACTGTTGACCCCATAGTTAGGCCCCACAAGCTTTACAAGCATTTGAACATTTTTTCATCTTGAATTGGTTTGTGTTCTAGGAGGCGATCCAATTATGATATTGTAGAACGATATTAAAAAATCCAAGATCACTGATCATCAATTTTTATTTAAGACGACCGGTTTCGCTGAACTATGTCACCATCATCTGGTCCAATAAAATCATTTTACAAAGCCATAATCTTGTAATGTCAATCAGTTGTTATGTAACATAATATACCAACTGATTGACATTACAAGATTATGGCCTTGTAAAATGATTTTATTGGGCCAGATGATGCTGACATAGTTCAGCGAAACCGGTCGTCTTAAATAAAAATTGATGATCAGCGATCTGGGCTTTTTTATATCTTTCTACAATTTTTTCATCTCTCCTGTGTTTTGTGTCGTTCCCGAAGACTGTCCCTCTCTGGGCCAAATAAGTACAAGACAGAAGGTGCTAAATCTGGACTTGACGGCGGGGACCACTGACCAGCCAAAGTTGCCAACATCCTGATTTGTGCCCAAACACTTGTGGCATTTCGTATTTTCGTGATGAATTTCGTTTGATTTCAAATTCTTCTTTGGTACCTTCTTGCTTATGCCTGTGGACAAATGACCCTTGAAATTTAGTCGCTTCATTTAGAGACCAACCAATCTTAGGGCATCTCGAAGCATCTTGACTCTTGTAATGTAGCTGTGTTGCTCTTCACAATATGCCTACAACCATGTTCCAGTGAATCAATGACAATGACTCCCTTTGTGACGTTACCGGATCGTAGTTCGTTGCCTCATGAAGTTCTCGTAGATTGGCGCTCTCGGTTACGATATTACAAATAATGTAGGCGACACGTAGAACTGCTGTTCACTGATACTTTAATTAATCATTAGTGCCCAATTGTCACCATTTGTGGCCAGCGTACAAGTCTCATTAATAACAGTAACCACAACCCAGAACGCACATTCCAGACGTCAATAATACAAGTTTTCACAGTACGTCTGTGGATTACAAAAGTCAGAGGCGTACAATTGGTGTGGCACGAATATTAATAGTCCATTCATAATACCAGTAGAAACACATTCGATACGACTAACACTGAAGAACTTTAACTGTAATGGTTCAAATTAGAATTCAGCGTGACATGGATTGTGCTCTAGATCAGACTAAAAAACCTCATTTACATGCCGCGAAAGCATTCTATTTATATCATCCAAATAATGTCACTCAAAATTACGCACTGTTAATTGAATATATTAAGTTAATTATAATGGAAAAGTTAACAATTACCTGCAACTGGCAATAGTATAACGTAGCGTAAATAATACTGAGTAAATAGATATCAAGTCTCCGTTATATTCATATCTAAATATAATTTAATAGGGTTGTCAACAATACTTTCGTAATAAACGGTAATTATATAGAAAATAATGAGGGCACAAATTTCTTAATATTACTTGTGAAACATAACAGTACTTACTTTAATATTACGAGAAAAGAATTTACTTAGTTTTTTCAGAGATACTTATCAGTCTAATGTATGACCTACAACAATACGCCTCTTGCATGAACTAATTAATATTTATTATTTAAACAAACTTCTTCGACGTCAAGCAATAGAAAATAACTTCAGCTAGTCACATTAGAAAAAAGAATAATAGACGTTTTGGGAAAGAAAATGATAATAGACTAATTACATTGGTACATATTATTATGTAACAATTGTATCGTGAGGTTCAGTAATGCAAGCAGATGGGAATAAATCCCAATATGTTTCGTTATATCTTGTCCTCCCAAAAAAAGTGTTACCATGAGTTTCTTTGATGATCGCTGGCTTTTGGACTTTTTAGGCCTTGCAGAACAGGTCTAATGCCACTCCTTCGACTGTTTCCGGATCGTGAGTGTAAGCTCATGTCTCACCCTATGAACAGAAAAACATGTCGTCGCAAGCATCAAATAGTTCCAGCAGTTCGGAGCAGAATTCCACCCCTCTGTGTCAGCTGCCTCTGTACCACAAGGTTTTCACCATCTCCTACACAGTATTGTGGCCACTTTCCATTTGTGCAGCAAGCTCACCAGCTGTGATTCTTCTTCTGTCAGCAGAATCAGTTCGTCCACTCGCTGGCGCTTCACGACAGTAGTTACGGACCCCCACTGCTTGTCTTGTCTTCAGTGTTGGTTTCTCCTTCCTCATCCATCGCTGCACTTGTTGCAATCGTGTTGTCTTTGTACATACTTCTCACCCTCCTGAGGATGTCAGGCAGGCCGCACTTTTCCTTTGTCAACAATCAATGACTGCACGCTGTTTCATACGAAACAAGTAGTTGCGGAACATAAGTATCCATGAAGAGCTGCTGCACTAACATCGGAAATTTGAGCTACATTACTCAAAAAAAAAAAAAAAAATAAATAAATAAATAAAAAAATGTTCAAACGTTTGTATAGTCTATGGGACTCAACTACGGGGTCATCAGTCCCTAAACTTACAAACTACTTATGAACTATTTACGAACTAGGACGGCACAAATATCCATGCCCGAGGGGGGTTTCGAACCCCCGACCGTAGTGGCCGTGCAGACCGTGACTGGAGCGCCTTAGTCTCCTCGGCCACCGCGGCCGGCTACATTTTTCACTATATAAACAAGCTGCGACCACCGTCGCACCACTCTCGGAAGCCCTCGTATTATGACACACGCGGCTAGTAACTTTTGTGTTAAACTAGTTTGGTTGGGTGACTTGCAGTGTGATCGGTGACTCTGTTCACACTTTTTATCTTTATTGATGCATATTCCATCACTAGTACCACTTGTTCGAAGAAAGTATAATTTATCTTGTAAAGTATGCTTTGAAACTACACTCCTGGCCATTAAAATTGCTACACCACGAAGATGTGCTACAGACACGAAATTTAACCGACAGCAAATGATTAGCTTTTCAGAGCATTCACACAATGTTAGTGCCGGTGGCAACACCTACAACCTGCTGACATGAGGAAAGTTTCCAACCGATTTCTCACACACAAACAGCAGTTGACCGGCGTTGCCTGATGAAACGTTGTTGTGACGCCTCGTGTAAGGAGGAGAAATTGCGTTACCATCACGTTTCTGACTTTGATAAAGGTCGGATTGTAGCCTATCGTGATTGCGATTTATCGTATCGCGAGATTGCTGCTCGCGTTGGTCGCGATCCAATGACTGTTAGCAAGCAGAATATAGAATCGGTGGGTTCATGAGGGCAATACAGAACACCGTGCTGGATCCCAAAGGCCTCGTATCACTAGCAGTCGAGATGACAGGCATCTTATCCGCATGGCTGTAACGGATCGTGCAGCCATGTCTCAATCCCTGAGTCATCAGATGGGGACGTTTGCAAGACAACAGTTCGACGACGTTTGCAGCAGCATGGACTATCAGCTCGGAGACCATGGCTGCGGTTGCCCTTGACGCTGCATCACAGACAGGAGCGCCTGCTATGGCGTACGCGACGACGAACCTGGATGCACGAATGGCAAAACGTCATTTTTTCGGATGAATCCAGATTCTGTTTACAGCATCATGATGGTCGCATGCATGTTTGGCGACATCGCGGTGAACGCACATTGGAAGCGTGTATTCGTCATCACCTAGCGTGACGGTACGGAGTGCCATTGGTTACATGTCTCGGCCACCTCTTGTTCGCATCGACGACACTTTGAACAGTGGCCGTTGCATTTCAGATGCCTTAAGATCTATGGCTCTACACTTCATTCGATCCCTGCGAAATTCTGCATTTCAGCAGGATAATGCACGACCGCATCTTGCAGGTCCTGTACAGGCCTTTTAGTTCATAAGTAGTTTGTAAGTTTAGGGATTGATGACCCCGTAGTTAAGTCCCATAAGCTTAACAAACATTTGAACATTTGATTTGTACAGGCCTTTCTGGATGCGGAAAATGTTCGACTGCTGCCCTAGCCAGGCCATTCTCCAGATCTCTCACCAACTGAAAACGCCTGGTCAATGGTGGCCGAGCAACTGGCTCGTCACAATGCGCCAGTCACTGCTCTTTATGAACTGTGGTATCGTGTTGAAGTTGCATGGGCATCTGTACCTGCACACGCCCTCCACGCTCTGTTTGAATCAATGCCCAGGCGTATCAAGGCCGTTATTACGGCTAGTGGTGGTTGTTCTCGGTACTCATTTCTCAGGATCTATGCACCAAAATTGCGTGAAAATGTAATCACATGTCAGTTCTAGTATATTTGTTCAATGATTACCCGTTTATCACCTGCATTTCTTCTTGGTGTAGCAATTTTAATGGCCAGTAGTGTATGTTTTATGGAGTCGGAGGTTCAGCTAGATGATACAGTAGTTGGATTTTTTTTTAATTAATCGAAGAGGGTGCTTGAAGCTAAAATGAGATACCATCTCTTGTGCAAAATAACACTGTGTGTCATTTTAACCCAATATGAATTCCATTTCTTTTTTGTGTGATTTTTTGATATTACAGCGACTACTAATTTTTCTAGATGAATAAACTCAATAACGTTATGTAAAAGAACCATCAAAAACAAGAAGACAAGTGTCAGAAACAAGAACGCGCAGAAAATAAAAGGAGGAAATAAACATTCTACGAAAAAGACCTTTTCGGCGACAACAGTTACGCTTCCATAGATTGTCGATTCTTGTACAACACTCATCCAGAGAATACTGGTTAAGGTGTCGGTAGTGTGATGTGTGGGAACACGGTGGTGAATATCTGGAGTAAGCTAAGCAACAACAAAAATTTTGTGATGTCTACAATTACAAACAATTATTGATAAACATTTTTTTCCAAAATTGAACTTTGATTTTTTTCTTTAATATGTTAACCTTTTTATTATATTTTAAATCTTAGCTTTTTGTAACACTGAACTCATAAACTTTAACTGATATTTTTGAAGAATTGTTTTAAGAGTAATTGTTTATTTGTTTTAACGACAATTGTATTAAACATATCAGGAATCTCCCTCCTTTGTCTTTTTGTTCTCACCTATGCCTAAAATGGCATGTTTTGCACTCTTTACAAGGATGCCAAAATTGTATGGCTTATATTAATTTTAAAACATAGTATCTAAAGAGTGGATCCTGTAACTGAGTGAGATAAATTCCTGATACAAATGTAATTTCAAATCATGGTTTTGAAAGCAATAATGGACGAAAATGGTATGTCATGTCATGGTACGTCTGATATAATAATATATTTGTAAATAAACAGGAAACAACTATTCAAAACTTGACACTAGGGAAGGCAAGCAAGACATCTATAGTCTGGTCAAATCAAAGCACCGTAAATAAGATGATGTCAAACGTTTTTTATGGTAGAAATAATGAAGAAGCTGTGCTGCTGGTCGACTGGAAGAAATAAATAGAACACTACCGGAGTCACCCTGAGAAAATTTCGACGGAGGAATTTAAAAAAAAAAAAAAAAAAAAAAAAAAAAAAAAAATGTTCAAATGTTTGTAAAGCTTATGGGACTTAACTACGGGGTTATCAGTCCCTAAACTTACAAACTACTTATCAACCAGCTAATCCTAAGGACGACACAAATATCCATGCCCGAGGGGGGATTCGAACCCCCGACCGTAGCAGCCGTGCAGACTGTGACTGACGCGCCTCAGTCTCCTCGGCCACCGCGGCCGGCAAGGAATTTCCATGTCCACCTGTTCCAACCACGGCTCCTGTAGAAGGACCAATAAAGGAAATCGCCATCATCGAAGTTCAGGCTGCTCTAAAAGGAAGTAGTGAAAGGATGTTAGTCTGGACAATATTCCAGCAGAAGTTTGGAGTTCTCATACTGGGATGGGTAGCACAGTTTTCCAACCTGATCACCAAAGAATGTCGAATAGTAACTGACGGGCAGAGGAGTATAATCTACAAGAAGAAAGAAAGCCCTGCCCAATGTGCAAACTACAGCCCAATCCGACCTTCGATGCACGCGATGAACATCTTATAGCGTATTATCGACACGGCTGCTAGTCGAGAAGCACCGTGAACAGAACAAGCCACAGCATCTCGCTTTTCTAGACCTAGAGAGGACCTTCGATCGGGTACCAAACGACGAAATTTGTAATTGCGGACTTCTTATTAACTGGTTGCAGTTAACGAAACCAGTCGATGTAAACTGCCGTTGGAGCAACCAATGATTTCAGCATCAGTGCAGGAGTCCACAAAGTCTCTACGCCATCTCATCTGTTCATTCTTGTAATGGATACTGTTAACTCAGACCTACAGAATCCACACCCACGGATTCTTCTGCAGGATGACGATGTCATATTGGCTGCAAAGAGCAAACTAGAACTCCACCACCAAATGCAGATGTGGAGCGACCGATTAGAAAATATGACCTCCATCTCGACAAAAGGAAGACGGATTATATAACCACAGATCCCAAGAAGTTGGTTCTATCAGTGTTGACGGAGAAGATCTTTCCCGAGCCACGAAATGTAGGATACCTCGGCTCTACAGTGCATCCTGGTGGAAATGTGCCACAACAGGCGTCACCTGCGACCGCACAATGAAAGACCATCTGAAATCCAAGATGTACAGTACTGATTCGCACCGCGGGAATGGTCACGTGGTGTAAGGCGCCGTGCCACAGATTGCGCGGGCATGAGAGTGTGTGTTGTCTTATCATAAGTTAGTTTCTACATCTACATATATACGCCGTAATTCACCGTAAGGTGCATGGCGGAGGGTACACTGTACCACTACTAGGCATTTCCTTTCCTATTCCACTCCCAAATAGAACGAGGAAAAAAAGAATGCCTATATGCCTCCGTACGAGCCCTAATTTCTCTTATCTTGGCTTGTGATGACTACGCGAAATGTAAGTAGGCGGCAGCAAGATCGTACTACACTCAGCTTCAAATTCCGGCCCTCTAAATTTCCTCAACAGGAATTCACGAAAAGAATGTCGTCTTTCCTCCAGCGATCCCAAATTGTGTTGCCGGAGCATTTCCGTGACACTCGCGCATTGGTCGAACCTACCAGTAACAAACCTAGCTGGTCGCCTCTGGACTGCTTCTATATCTTCCTTTAAATTGATCTGCTGCGGGTCCCAAACACTTGAGCAATACTCAAGACGTGGTTGTACAAGCGTTTTATGCGCGGTCTCCTTTACAGATGAAGCACATCGTCCCAAAATTCTCCGAATAAACCTATGTCGACTGTCCGCCTTACTCACAACTGTCCTTACATGTTCATTTCATTTCATATCGCTCTGCAATGTTACGCCTAGATATCTGAACGACGCGACTGCATCAAGAAGCTCACTACTGATGCTTTACTCGAACATTATGGGGTTGTTTTTCCTATCCATGCGCATTACCTTACATTTTTCTGCATTGGGAGCTAGCTGCCATTCTTCGCACCAACTAGAAATTTTGTCTAAGTCATCCTGTATGCTATTACAGTCAGTTAAAGACGACACCCTCCCATACACCACAGCATCATCACTTTACGCCGTTTGTGAGTCTAGGGACCAATGACCCAAGCAGTTTGGTCCTTTAGGTTTGAAAAATGGAATAAAAGAGCACACTTTATTTACTGCTGGTACTTCACCAGGACTCCTTAAGTTTGGATTGACTCACTCCTCTTACAGGCTGTCACTTCTGCATATTTTGCTGCAATTTTTGTTGATACAGTCGTAGCTCTTGAGCATACGCACGCTATATCCTGTCCATCCCCTGGTACAAAGCATCAGCGAGCGGAACTATTGTGACGTTTCTGTGGGTCCCTGGCCACGTGGGAGTTTTGGAGAATGAGTCTGCGGATACGACTGGCAAGGAGACAGTTCTCCTCCCTCGGCTGTCTACATTTTCTACTACCTCTGATGAACTTCGTGCTGGCGTCTCCCGACGTATCATCTCGCGTTGGTTTTTACATTGGTCATCCCTGTCAGGGAACAAATTGCGAGCCATTAAACCTATGTCTGATCTTTGATCAACGTCATCTCGACTCTCTCGCCGAGAAGAGATTGTTCTAGCCCGGTTTCGTATTGGCCACTGCCGTTATAGCCACCAGTATTTACTTCATGGTGATGCTGCTCCCTTATGTGAGCACTGTGATGAACCTTTTACTGTGTACCACCTTTTAGTGTAATGTCCGTTTTTTAATCGTCTACGTCATGATCTATGTTTGATATTTTAGCTGATGATCCGCATTCTGCTGACCAAGTTTTACTTTTTATACATCGTTCGAATATGGCGAAAGCCATTTAAGTTCTAACACCGCTTCGATTTTACTATAGGCAGTGTTGGGCGCTAATGACTTGAGTAGTTTTGCGCCCTAAAACAAAACAAAAAAAAAAAAAAAAACAAAAAAAAAAAAAACAAAAAAAAAAAGGAACAGGCGTAGCTCCTGTATACCTATCTGTTGCCCATGTTGCTGTTATTACATCTACTGTTAAAGAGGCCTCTGATACACATTAAGATGGTGACGTTCTAAGTGTGTATAACTGTATCTACATGTACATTTGCTTTCTTCTGTTCTAGGCAATGATGGACAGAGAACGAAAGGATGAGCTGCCACAAATGCAAGTGGGCTTCATAGACGTGATATGCCTCCCCCTGTACAAGGTAATTATCGTGCTGCTCACTTGCTCGCTGCGCGCACGAGTGGCGGCGGCTACAGCTCCATGTTGGTGGCGCCACAGGTGCTGTCGGAGACGTTCCCGTGGATCCAGCCGCTGTACGACGGCTGCCTGCAGAACCGCAGACACTGGCAGGACCTCGCCGAGAAGGTCGAGATGGGCCTCACCTGGATCGACCACGACACCATCGACAAGCCGGTCGAGGAGTTCTCAAGTTAGTACGCAACGTCTGCAATAGGCACAACAGCGCGCTGTCTTCATTTCACCCTCTTTTCATTCCATCATCTGATCTCGAACATCAGAAATTGTGGAAACTGAAACAACCGAACCCGACGGATCAGATGCGTCGTGACTGTGAGATTTTATAGAATAGTTCACCTCCAACAAGTGGGTGAGCGACGTGAATTGGGAATAGAAACTCTAACTAGTGAGGAAAACCTCCATCACCTTAGTCACGAACAAATAACTGTTGCCATCATACAACAGCCTGTGAGACAAGGAACGTCTGTGAAATCTCGGAAGCGCATGAAACTTGATAAGGGGTCAAATATAGGGAACGAAAAGTTAAGTTCAACTATTACAGAAAGACAAGCTGTAATTATAAGAGTCAAAGGGCATGAAAGAGACCCAGTGGTTGGGAAGGTAGTAAGGCAGGATTGTAGCCTTTCCCCAAATGTTACCGAGCGAGGTGGCGCAGTGGTAACGCACTGGATTCGTATGCAGGAGGACGGTGGTTCAAATCCACCTCCGACCATCCAGAGTTAGGTTTTCCGTGATTTTCCTAAATCACTCCACGCGAAAGCCGGGATGGTTCCTTTCAAAGGGCACGGCCGATTTCCTTCCCCATCCTTGCCCAAAACTCCGATCGTTAGCTCCGTCTCTAATGACCAAGCTGTCGACGGGACGTGAAACCCTAAGCTTCCTTTTCCCCCGATGTTATTCAATCTGTACATTGTGAAAGCTGTGAAGGCATGCAAGGGGAAATTTGGTGACGGGTTTAATGTTCAGGGAGAAGAAATAAAAACGTTCCGCTGACAGAGACTGAAGAGGACCTGTAAAAGTAGTTGAACTGAATGGGAAGTTCCCTGAAAGGAGGTTATGAAATGAACATTAACAAGAGCAAAATAAGGGTAATGGAATGTGTTCTAAGGAAATCAGAAAAAGCTAGATTAGGTAATGAAACAATAGAAGTAGGAGATGAGTTCCCTTCTTTGGGTAGCAAAGTAATTTTTGATAGCAGAAGTAGAGAAGATATAAAATGCAAAACGGCTATGGGAAGAAAAACTTTTATGAAGAACAGAAATTTGTTGACATTGAATATTAAGTGTTAAGAAGCAGGCAATTGTGTGCAGTGTGCGGGACACGAGATAAGGTGTTTGCACAGGGTATGTAAGGAGAGAGTTACATCAGACCAGGCTCTGGACTAAAGACACTAACAGCATGAAAACAACATTGATCTGTGTCAAATAAAAAGTTGCATTTCGCTATAAGTGACATTTTACGAGAAATATAGAGAAAGCAAGTTTCAAGATATCAGCACCATATGTGGACCGTATGACCGCCAATACTCTCTCTTGCCAACACCATTCGTCCACCACCATCATATGGTGAAGTTCCGAGATCCACGTCCTCTTAACTTGAGGGAACGACGATTGTCCGGCTGAACACAAAATCTCGACTGATCTGTGAACAGAATCCGGTGCCATTCGTTGCCACTGATGTTCCTCCGCCCAGTTTCTACGTCTCGTGGTTTTAATGGGACACACACCATACGCCTCCCCGCGTAGAGGCCCATTCCCGAAGGCGATTTCGGACCGTTTGTGTTGACATTGCACGTCCAGTTGTTATCTGGAGGGCGCGTTGCAGCTAGGGTGACCAGACGTCCAGATTAATCGCGATTGTCCCGTTTTTTCTGCCTCTAAAATGTGTTTCGACTTAAAAAAAGAATTAAAATTAAAAAAAAAGAATAAGAAAAACCTACTGAAGTCTCTGGGAGAGCCAGCCATGACAAAACTATTTCACCTCGTTCGTAATAATCCCCATTACAAAGAAAGCAGGTGCTGACAGGTGTGAAAATTAAAGAACCGTCAGTTTAGTAAGTCATGGTTGCAAAATTTTAACACGAATTATTTACAGAAGAATGGAAAAGATGGTAGAAGCCGATCTCGGGGAAGATCAGTTTGGGTTCAGGAGAAATGTAGGAACACGGGAGGCAATACTCACTTTACGGCTTATCCTAGAAGATAGATTAAGGAAAGGCAAACATACATGTCTAGCTTTTGTAGATTTGGAGAAAGCTTTCGATAATGTTGATTGGAATACACTCGTTCAATTTCTCAAATCAGCAGGAGTAAACTATAGGGAACGGAAGGTTATTTACAACTTGTACAAAAACCAGACAGCAGTTATCAGAGTTGAAAGGCATGAAAGAGATGCAGAGGTTGGGATGCGTGTAAGACAGGGTTGTAGCCTTTCCCCAATGTTATTCAATTTGTACATTGAGCAAGCAATAAAGGAAAGCAAGGAGGAATTTAGAGAAGGAATTAGACTTCAGGGTGAAGATATGCCGTTTTGCCGATGACATTGTAATTCTGCCAGAGACAGCAAAGGACCTCTAAGATCAATTGAACGGAGCACATAAGATGAACGTTTACAAGAGAAAAATAAGGGTAATGGAATGCAGTATTAGAAAATCAGGCGATGTCGAAGGAATTAAATTAGGTAACGAGAAACTAAAGGCGGTAGATGAGTTTTGTTACTTGAGCAGTAAAATAACACACAATGTTCGCAGTACAGAGGATATAAAATGCAGAATGGCAACGGGAAGAAAAGCGTTTTTGGGAAAGAGAAATTTGTTAACAACGAATATTAATTTAAGCATAAGGAAGTCCTTTCTGAAGGCATTAGTGTGGAGTGTTGTCTTGTATGGGAGTGAATCATGGACGATAAACAGTGCAGACAGCAAGAGGATAGAGGCTTTTGAAATGTGGTGCTACAGAAGAATGCTGAAGATTAGGTGGACGTACTGAACAGAATTGGGCAGAGAAGGAATTTCTGGCATACTTTGACTAAAAGAAGAGATCGATTGGTAGGACACATTCTTAGACATCGAGGAATTGTGAATTTAGCATTGGAGGGAAGTGTGTGGAGTAGAAATCGCAGAGGGAGACCAAGAGATGAACATAGTAAGCAAATTTTCAAATGGATGTAGGTTGCCGTTCTTATGAGGAGATGAAGAGGCTTGCTCAGGATAGAGTAGGGTGGAGAGCTGCATCAAACCAGTCTTCGGACTGAAGATCATAACATGTTAAAATATATGCAAACAAGTTAAATACCTTAAGACTATCGCTTGATACATTAGCAATCGAATTTGATACAGTTAAAATGAAACTTCAAGTTTCCATCAGAGCTGAAAAAGAAATTTCCTTGCTTCAGTAAAGGTGCTGAGGGATTGTGATGACAAGAAATTTCACTTCGCGGTATCAAAATCTTATGATGCTTCAGTAGTGTTTAGCCTCTTGGTTACATGGAATAGCTGTGTTTTCTATTTTCTCATGGATGCTGCTTACTGAGCCTCGAGAATAGACGGCAGGAGAGAAAACTTTAAAGTGGCTACAAGAAAAGGGCATCGTACTAGATGAGACAGTCTTATTTTATGCAATAGTTCATATTCAGTCATTTGTAAAACAAATAGTGAAAACTGGAGTCACATGAGAAGTGGTGCAGGATTTTCAATTCTTGTAAATGTAAAGAAAAACTCAGAGAATCGCTTGACATAGCACAGTACTTCTTTTCACTCCCTGCTCACAATACAAATGTTGACAGAGTATTCAGTTTACTGTCCTCACAGTGGACAGACGAAAGAAACAGATTTACATCTACATCTACATCTACATAGATACTCTGTAAATCACATTCAAGTGCCTGGCAGAGGGTTCATTAACCACTTTCATAACTTTTCTCTACCGTTCCATTCTCTAATAGCGCGCGGGAAGAAAGAACACTTAAATCGTTCCGTTTCGATCTGACTTCTCTTATTTTATTGGGATGGTCATGTCTCCCTAAGTAGGTGGGTGCTAGGAAAATATTTTCACATTCAGAACTAAAAGTCGGCGATTGCAACTTCGCAAACAGATCACGCCGCAATGAATAACGTCTTTCTTTTGATGATTTCCACCCCAAATCGTGCAACATTTCCGTGACGCTCCCCCCCCCCCCCCCCCCCGTAACGTGATAAAACAAAACGAGCTGCCCTTCTCTGAACCTTCGCAATGTCTTCCGTCAGTCCCACCTGGTGAGGGTCCCACAAGGGGCAACAGCACTCCAGGGGAGGACGCACAAGTGTGATGTAGGCAGTCTCTTTGGTGGAGCTGGTGCATCTTCGAAGCGTTCTGCCGATGAAACGTAACCTTTGGTTCGCCTTACCCACAATATTTTCTGTGTGTTCTCTCCAGTCAAAGTTGTTCGTAATTGTAACTCCTATGTATTTGGTAGAATCCACGACCTTAAGGTTTGACTGATCTATTGCGTAATTAAAGTTCAGCGGATTTCTTTTAGTGGTCATGTGTATTACTTCACACTTTTCTTTATTTAGTGCCAACTGCCAATTTTCGCACCATGCAGAAATTTTGTCTAAATCGCTTTGCAGTTACTTTTGATCCTCTGTTGACTTCACTAACCGATAAACGACAGCATCATCCGCGAACAGGCTAAGGGAGCTATTCAGATTGTCTCCGAAATCGTTTATAAAGACGAGGAAGAGTAGGGGACCTATAACGCTTCCCTGTGGAACGCCAGATATCACTTCTGTTTTACTCGATGATTTACCGTCAATTACAACGAACTGTGTTCTTTCTGATAGAAAATCGTGAATCCAGTCGCACAATTGGGGAGATATTCCATAAGCACGCAATTTCATAAGAAGCCGCTTGTGGGGTACAGTGTCAAAAGCCTTCCTGAAATCCAAAAATATGGAATCGATTTGAGATCCCTTGTCGATGGCACTTAACACTTCGTGTGAATAAAGGGCATGCTGTGTTTCGCAAGAGTGATACTTTCTAAATCCGTGTTGACTACTGGTTAATAGGTCGTTCTCTTCGAGGTAGTTCATAATATTAGAACAAAGTATATGTTCCAAAATCCTACTGCAAAACGACGTCAATGAGATAGGCCTGTAATTTTGGGGATCACTCCTATTGCCTTTCTTGAATATTGGAGTAACTTGGGCAACTTTCCAGTCTTTGGGTACGGATCTTTCGCTGAGTGATCGGTTGTAAATTATAGCTAAGTACGGAGCTATTGCATCAGCATACTCTGAGAGGAATCTAGTTGGTATACAGCCTGACCCGGAAGATTTATTTTTGTTTAGTGACTTAAGTTGTTTTACTACTGCAGAAACAGCTACTTCTAAGTTTCGCATGCTGGCAGCTGTTCTTGGATTGTATACTGGAGTGTTCACTTCGTCTTCTTTGGTGAAAGAATTTCGGAAAGCTGTGTTTAGTAATTCTGCCTTAGTATTACCATTGGTATCGCGTATTGAAGGTATTGTTTGTGTTTTGCCGCTAGTGTACTTCACATATGACCAGAATTTCTTCGGATTTTCTGCAAGATTACGAGACAGGATTTCGTTGTGGTAACTAAAGTAAGCCACAACTGATCTACACTCCCTTTTTTAGTTTTGAAAGACTGGAGACTATCACTCAGGAAAGCGTGAAGCGAATTTTTATCTGCTTTATTGAATAGATATATTTTTCGTTTATTTTTGGTGCATTTGGGCATTTCGACATTCAGTGTCGCTACTACAACTCGATGTTCGCTAATCCCTGTATCTGTTTTGATGCTCTTTACTAGCTCAGGATTATTTGTTGCTAGGAGATCAAGGGTAAGCAACCACTTACTATTCTAGTGGGTTCATGAACTAACTGTTCGAAGTAGTTTTCAGAAAAAGCATTCAGAACTGTTCAAATGTTTGTATAGTATATGGGACTTAACTACGGGGTCATCAGTCCCTAAACTTACAAACTACTTATGAACTACTTACGAACTAGGACGGCACAAATATCCATGCCCGAGGGGGGATTCGAACCCCCGACCGTAGTGGCCGTGCAGACCGTGACTGGAGCGCCTTAGTCCCCTCGGCCACCACGGCCGGCACATTCAGAACTAGTTCGGACGATGTTTTATATTTGCCGCCGGTTTTGAATACGTAATTATGCCAACATATTGAGGGTAAATTAAAGTCGCCACCGATTATAACATTATGCTTCGGATACCTATTTGAAATGTCATTCAAGCTTTCTTTGAACATTTCGGCAACCGCATCGTCTGAGTCAGGGGGCCGATAAAAAGAACCAATTATTAATTTATTCCTGTTGTCAGGAGTAACCTTTACCCACACCATCTCACAGGAAGTATCTGACTCAATTTCGCTGCAGGATAAACCGTTAGTAACAGCAATAAACACGCCACCCTATTTTTTATTTATTCTATCCTGTCTGAAGACCATTTGGCCCTTGGAAAAAATTTCGGCCGAACTTATCTCAGGCGTCAGGCAGCTTTCAGAACCTATAACGATTTGTGCCTCAGTACTTTCTATCAGCGCTTGGAGCTCTGGAACTTTCCCAACACAGCTACGACAATTTACAACTGTTATACCAATGGTTTCTAGATCTGCTTTCTTCCTGTGTCTGACCTGCCCTCTTTGATTCTGAAACCCAATTTGTGTATTTCGGAGGCCCTCTAACCTAAAAAACCGCCCAGTCCACCCTACACAGCCCCCGCTACCCCTGTATATATATATATATATATATATATATATATATATATATATATATATATATATATATATATATATATATATTACTATTGGGTATGTTGCAGTAAAGTAACCGGAAAGGGCGTTGTCGATGTATATAACTATTACCCATTACTGAACCGATTATTTGAATAAGATCTACTGGCGATGAAGGTGCACTTACGAGACATACATAATCTGGGCTATATTTTATAGTGAGCTAAAACAATATTCATGTTGTACTTTCACCAAATATAGGAAACGGCTTTAATTACACATAAATAGTAGGCGTGTATCATTATAAAGTTTTACTTCGCAAATGTAAACTTCAGCTCATTAACCTGCACATAATACTACTTAACACATTTGCAGTAGAACAGTGAACTAACCGAATAATATTAAGTGTTTACTTACATCAAAATTATCATCACAGAAATAAACAAATGAAGTGGCCGCTATTTGGACCTCATCGAGCGAGTATCAACCACATTTTGCGTAACTTCTCATTTTTTGTAACTTACAAAAACAGTTTTTTACAGATGTATTGCTACACTGCAGAACTCCGCAATATTAGTAGGTCATTTTGCGGAAGTGAATTCCCAAAAAAAGATAACACTATTTGTGTATCTTACGAGAGCAGCGACAGAATCGTGGTTTCTGACATCACAGGCATCACGTGACTCAAATATAGCGTTTTAGCGGACATTCAACTTATTTGAATTTCATTTAGTTTCTTCCTAAAAGGTACTGAAATTCACGAGGTAAAAAAGCATGCTCGGAGCATAATATAATAAAATTAACAATTTAAACTATTTCCAGAAAACAGTCAAATACCCTATTGTAGATGAGCAGCACAAAAGTGGTTCACTGAACACTCTACCAGGCTCATAAATTGATCTGCAGAGTATCGATGTATCATGACATGAATGTAAAAATGCTCCAGTAAGAATCCCACAAAAGATGCTATGTTAACGTTCCATGTCGATTTTAGACATAGAAATTGATTTTTCCTGAGCTCGGAAGATCAGTCAGTAACACAATATTGTGCATAAAACGTAAAATAAATAAATAAAAAATTCTGGACTGTCAATGATTTCAAAATACTTCAAGGCATAAAATAAGTTTAACTGCTTTATTTCTATTTTATAAGTTTTAAGGTGTTTAGTGTGTTTCATTTTAATTTTCAATCATTCTAGATAATATAAATGGTTCATATACTGTGTTGCATGAGGCTTTTTTAAATCTATTTCAGTAGGTTTAAGTTGCTACTTTTATATGTAAGTTTGCAGAACAGATAATTAAAGAATCCTTTGAACTGTTTTCTTTGCAGTAAATATATAATCCATGTTCTGCTACTTTATAGATACATCTAAGGTGGGTGTGTCTTATATCAACTTGCTGAACTCACAAATAAGTATAATCACTTTAATAAGCAACTTAAATTTATGGTTCTCCATTCGCCTATCTATACTTAAAGTAATGTCTGTGTATTTCCATTACCCAATATAGGAGGCAGATGTTGCAGCCATAAAAATAATTTTCTAGTAGTAAAAAATTTAATTCCAGTACAATTTTCTTCTTCCATACAATGATAGATCATGGTAGGCTTAGCACGTAAATTGTTGGTACTTAGCATTGCAAAAGATTCATTGATGACAATAAATGTAGCTCTCATTAAACAGAAACATTTTGGGTATGATATGTTATGAATAACGGTTGTAGAAGATTTTAGATATTTGTTGCAATAGAAGATAGAATTCACCTGTGAAAATAATATTTTTATTATCGACAAATATATTCATTGAGTGCCGTCCTGAAATGTCTACAAATCCACTATCCTTCCAAGGTTAATTAGCGATCTCTTAATCCCTGAATCTCGCCTAAGGCAAAAATTTTATGAAAAACTGCAGAGGTAAATGTCAAATATCAGTAATAATATAACCTGAATTTGAATAAATCTTCCTATGAAATTTTGTATCAGTACCACAGTGCCATCTGGTACTGTACTTTTGTTTAAGATTCTTGTATTGCACTTTTTTTTACTTTTAGCTCTATATAGTAGCTAACATTGAAGTAATGTTGCTAACAACAGATTTTGAAATATTATAGAGTATAACTTGATTTAGACATTTACTGTAATTTTTGAGCTATTTCATTTAGTTAAATATCTCGCCAGTTTTGAAAAAGATAGCGTCAATAGACTTCTTGACTACTGTATCACAATAACTTTCTGTATACTAATTTAGAATTCCAGACATATAGTAGTTCTCAGCTGTATGCTATATTTTGTGGTGGACTGAAGCCTATAAAAATTTAAATGATATATTTGCTTGTGTAATGTAGTAGAATAAGGTTTCACATCCAATTACATCATTAAGTTTTGTAAGAAAGTAACAAATAATTTGGTTCTTCTAGCTAGTTCGGAACCTAAGGACATCGAATTTACTGTCACCACTCTGAACTGTGCTCATGGTGCAGAGAAAAAGGTACCTACCAAAGAAGTTTCATTTTTTCCACCATCACTCAGTGTGAAAAAAGAAGTAAGTAAATAAGACAGCAGCTGCATGTGGGAAATTTGTTCTCTTCTGTGTGGCCCCTACCCAGTGCTGTCTCTGAGATTTCTTCTACTGTCAGATCCTGTTAAGAGTAACAGAAAATTACGACTATATTTCCTTCTCTGTGGACTGTCTTCTCTTGTAGCTGAGGTAAAATTTCTCCTCTTTTCTTACTAACACTCTCTCTCATTCACTTTTCTGGAATAGAGATTTGTATTTTTGGCTTATTCAAATGGCTTGATCCTATTCTTGATTTAATTTTGTTATGTATTACATATTTTTAGTTATTAGTGTTTCTCTCAAATGTAGTCAAATTTTCTTTCAAAACATATTTTGCCAAGTTTTAATTTATGTTTTAATTTTTTGCTTCTTTCTATGGCTTTAGGTGTTAAATGAGTTCAGTACCATTTCAATTTTTTACTCTAGTTGTTGTTTTAATTGTGCAATGTTAATTTCTTTCTAATGTTAAATGTAGCTTTGGTGCTTCCAAATTAGCTTAAATCACTATATTAATGCTCTGAATTAGAAGTGGTGATGACTTGATGTAACTGGAAAGACAAACAGTTTGTTCACGTTAATCTGTGTTTCCAGTTACTGAATTTCAAAGCATTTTTGTTCTTGTGCCCTACCACGCAAAACATTCAGTATGATGAAACACTTTTCAAAATGATACGATTAACACCTGGTATAGCTAGCAATGATGTATTTTAGCCATTTATGTTTGATACCAACACAAAATTACAAGCAATACTATTTTTAATATTTGCTGTTGGTCCTTAAAAACACAACTTTATGATAAATTTGGGTGTTTGCTAGAAAGGTTTTCCAAAATGAGTGAACAATTGTAAAGTTTTTTTTGAATTTGAATTACTTCCCTTTTCTGCATGTTCAGAGAATGCCGTTCTTCCCCAACTGAATACTCAATTCATGAGAAGCCTCTTCTGTTGCTGATGTTTTCTTCATTTAATTCCATAACTGGTTTTAGACTTTACATCCTGAAAAATACCTCTTCATTGTACTAGGTTTTCTATTATTTCTTCTGCATATTATCTGGGAACCCTAGAAAATGTGTTCTTAAATAATTAAGTTTAAGCTTCAACTGTTTCATTTAAATGTTTGCTAAAAAAAATTATTTGGTTAGCAAAATACAGGTTATAGTTCTGAAAACTATTGTCCCTTCAGTTACTTGAAGCTTTCATTTTTAAAACTTATTTTAATAGTAAACAATCTTTTTATCTCTGTATCCTATTGCTAATTTGAATAGGATAGGATTAATGAACGTTGAGTCCTTTCAAGTGACTAAAGTTGTTGAAGCAGTTCATACAAAAGGATATTTGTTGGAAGCTCAGCAAACAGTTTAATTTGCTCATCAGCAACACTTGTCAAAAATGTAGTACTGTACATCAGAGCAAATACTGAAAGGAAATTGGCGTACCTTCAATTTTGGATAAAGCTCCAGAAGAAGAGCTATGGTAGCTTTTCTCTTTGAGAGAAAAATATTCAAGCAATTCATAGAGGGGAAGTAACATTGAATGACCTTACAAATATGGAATCTCTGTTGGAAATTGGTTTGATCTTTTCCCTAAAGGTCATCAAACCAATCTGTCAAAAACAAAGTGTAAACAAATATTACACAGCAAGGCTCTTTGGTTCATTAAACATGAAGTTTTATGTTCCAAATAAATCTACACTGATAGTGATCCATAGCTCTACTAAATATTTACACAATGCTAGTCTGTCTTACAAAGTTCACCTCAAGCTCCAAGATTTTGCAAGTTGCTCTTGGGTTCAGCAAAGAAAATATAAAGAAATTGTATAACTTTCTAGAAGGTGTTACCTGATACTCACTTAAAATTGGCTTACGATTTGCTAACATAATATTTTTTGTTTACTATCATAGTGTTAATTTTTAGAAGAAGTCTGATTATGTCAACTGTTATTAAACTCTTCTAAATTTAGGGTTTTTGTAAAGATTTTGTTACAAACCTCTTAACGTTATTTTGTAACATAAAATATGAATAGTGCATAACATTATGAATTAAATATTAAATACTCTTAAAATATAATGTTCACTATTTTATACTTTTAAATAAAAAAACAAAATTCAGGTACAATTAATGACTAAGAAGATAAATAAAGGTATAGTAAAATGATTTACCCATTGTCCTCACATGAAAAATGGATGTGTCATTATTATATTAAAAAATTTTAATTGTAATACATTAAAACTATGTAAATACTTCAGCTTTCAAAAAATTTTCATTGTTACATATTTATAGTTTTCAAGTGCTAATTAAAAGCTAAAAGTATTTTTAATAAAAACCTAGTGTGTAAGATCCTCTTGCATGTGCCATGAAAAGTTAGAACACAGGGAACTACTGTGAACTGCTTACAAGAACATGTTTACTGGCATATTGGTGCAGCTATGAAATAGAGTAACATCTTTAATGAAGTTTCAAATAGTGTGGCAGCAAATATCCAGCAAACTGGTGCACTAGTCGTTGACTGTCACTTGTATATGTATGGGAAAATGGAAACAAAAAATGGTCTCTTGTCTGTGATCAAGGCACAATAGTTCCTGGTTCTGCTACTCCTGATCTCTTTGTCTTACCAAATATTCAAAAATGGAGCACAGAAATTTGGATGTTTACTGTTATTTAACATCATTTAGTAATTTTTTCTGATCCTGTCAATATATATGGAAATATCAATGTTTATTGATAGTATTAAACTTTATCATTCCAACTGACTGAGAAAGCTACAAAGCAAAGTCGGCAAATTCGAACAAAGTGCAAAAATCAATATTTATGTGCACTCTCTATCATGGCTGACGCTATGGACGATATATTTAGTTTCGCCTTTACATTTGGATCATTTCTGTATTTTTCATCAAGAAAATATCTAAGCCCTGCAACCCAGAGGGTGTACCTTACGATAGACTTCGGCGCAATATGACCGATCAATTGACTTCATCACCGCTTTACAGATCACCACGAAACGTGGCACATGTATGAATGTTTTCTGGGTGACGTTTTTACCTGTACAAACAGCCTCAATGATGGAGGATAACGTGCAATACGATTCGACACCATCTGTTCCATCAGCATGAAATTTAGCAGTTACATGTAATTTTCCATAAATTTCGAGGAGTGGGTGGTCTTAGAGAAGGGGAGGTGGAAACTGACGTAGTGACAGGAGAACATGGGCAGAGAAAGATGGAGAAGCAGGTGAATACTGAGGAGACTGCAGGAAATACACTAATGGAATATTCGAATGAATACTTAATCTAGGAAATGTTACTGTTATTTATATCATAAGGAGGGGAGAAGGAGACGTACATAGTGTTATTGGTTCATATGTTTGTAAATCTATCGGTCCAAACTGCATAGACATTAGTCCGTAGCTTACAAACTACTTAAACCTAGATAAACTAACCTAAGGACAAACACACACACCCATGTCTCAGGGAGGACTCGAACCTCCACGGCGAGCAACCGCGCGCTCCGCAGCGAGACGCTTTAGACCGCTCGGCTACTCCACCGCGGCAGTGTTATTGGTCCTCTGCTGTTCCTTATTTACGTAAACGATTTGGGAGAAAATCTAAGTAGCTCTCTTAGGTTGTATGCAGATGACGCCGTTATTTACCGTCTAGTAAAATCATCTGAAGATCAAAACCAACTGCAGAATGATCTGAATAAGATATCACTTGGAAATTGACACTAAATAATGAGAAGTGTGAAGTCGTCCACATGAGTACGAAAAGAAATCCGTTAAAATTTGTTTACAAGATAAATCAATCAAAATTGAAGGCCATAAACTCCATAAAATACCTAGGAATTATTATTACTTCAGACTTAAACTGCAAAGAACACGTAGATAATGTCGTGGGAAAGGCGAACTAAAGACTGCGTTTTATTGACAGAACCCTTAGACGGTGCAACAGAACTACTAAAGAGACTGCATACACTAAGCTTGTCCGTTCTCTTTTTGAGTATTGCTGCCCAGTGTGGGATCCTTATCAGGTGGGTTTGACGGAGAACATCGAAAGAGTTCAAAAAAGGGCAGCTCGTTTTGTACTGTCACGATACAGGGGAGACAGCGTAACGGAAATGATACAGGATCTGGGATGGGAATCATTAGAACAACGACGCTTATCGCTGCGTCGTGGGCTTCTTACGAAAATCCAATCGCCAATATTCTCCTCCGAATACGAAAATATATTGTTGACTCCCACTTACAGAGGTAGAAAAGATCATCAGAATAAAATACGAGAAATCAGAGTTCGAACAGAGAAGGTCAGGTGTTCTTTCTTCCCGCGCGCTATTCGATTATGGAATGGGAGGTAAATAGTTTAAAAATGGTTCGATGAACCCTCTGACAGGCACTTAAATGGGATTTGCAGAGTATCCCGTGTAGATGTAGATGTAGAAACAAGGGGGGGGGGAGGAGGAGACGAAGGCAGGGGCAGAGATACAGGAGGAAAGAGGAGATGGAGAAATAGAGGGAACGAGGAGGAGATTAGACTGAATGTCCAATTCCCAAGCATATCATCAATTATGAAGAATATTTGAATAAATAAATGCCCAAAAACACCAGGTTTTCAGGTAGCTTATTCCAAGAGAGGCAAGATAAAAAAATAGTAATAGAGTTGGGGAAAGTGGTGTGCACGGAGATTAGGTGGAGGAGTGGAGGATATATATCCAATTTATTTATTTAGTAATTGCTAAGGACTGCCAGGTTCGATAGTTTCATCTGTCTCTAATGACAACGCTGTCAACGAGACGTTACACTCTTAATCTTGCTTCCTTCGTTCGTTTCAAAGAAGTAATGTCAAAATGAATTATCTTGGATTATCACGCAGAACTTTCAAATTTGGCACTGCAACTTCCCTGTGTGATAACGCAGAAGTGGGGCGACCTGCCACAGCTCCCTTGTACTCGGCATCGATTCCGACACTTGCAGGAAAAAAGACCATGCCTCAGAAGTTCGTGGAAAGTTTATGGCGGGTCAGTGATAGCACTTTGGCATCAAATGTCCCTAAATACCTGCCCAAAGTCACTCGATGGGAAGGTCACCACGCCCTCCCTCCTCCCCACCGCCATACCACCACTGCACCCGTTCCTCCGCCATATTGGTGAGCGACGGAGATGTGTTCTTCTTCTAGTGCTAAAGTCTGATATCACTTAAAACATGAATAAAACGTCCGACGGTTCTACCCTGATATACTCCACGTTACACGAGGGAAAAATTAACGTTGAGAATGTAGTTTTCAAATATCTGATGATATTTATTCACCAAAGTAGAATCTTTGAAAGCATATTGGCCTACTTACCAATAATAAGAGCGACGTTTCAACGCAATATTCTACGGTTAAATAACATTCTACGTCACGGCAAGACCGGAGAAGTCTTCAACTGAAATCTTTCCTCGGCATAAATAAAGCCTTTCCCGCTTTATTTTAACCTCCTTGGGTCTCACAGAGGCACATAAAAGCCACCTTTAGAGCTATCAGTTTCCTTGGGACATTATTCCCGCTCATAAAGCATTTTCGTGTCGATTCTGAGTGGCCCTGTGTCTGCTATATTTTCTTCAACCACCGTAGCAAAACAGCATGATTTCAAGACAGGACGTCACGGACCTCAGCTCCATGGTAGAGGTGACAAATTGTCTGACATTCACAGTGGCGTTTGTAAAGGCCTCCGACCACTTTACACAGAGAGATCCACCTTACGCTCACACAAGTCGAATATTTTTGCTTTTATGATTACAGTGAGTAATGTGGTCGTTGTTGCGACGTACTAACGAGAAGGCGCATCGTTATATGTAATGGCTAAGTTTGGTCCCCATCGCAATGGTTGGCTTAATTATCAGACTATCGTTAAAATAAATATCAAATACTAACAAACTTTTTTTATCAAATAAGTGAATATCTGCTGCAATGTGCGGACAATACACGTTCACGTCTACTGTGCAAAACGTTTGAACAGTGTGTGACAAAAATTCAACACACTGATCTGTGACGAGATTAATCGTCATTATAAATATAAGAAGAAGGTAGTGACTGTTTAATGAAAGTTTACAGAGTGGCAACTTTAATGAATTTCACAAATGCAAAACCTATATTTCTTGAGCATCTTAATATTGTGCAGCCAAAAGTCTAATGAAACAGCTCTTGTAGCAGTTGAAGAACAAATCAGCCCTTACCCATTAGTCAAGTTCACCTGAAATTATGAGGCTAGACTGCTATTTGTTTACTAATAATCGCCATATTAATGAGGTTTGTTTAACATTGGACAGAAGTGTAATGAAATTTGATGCCATTGTGGTATCATTAACCCCCATTAAAACTCATATGAACTTCTTCGCAATTGTCTATGATTTTATAATAACCTGGATTCACAGTGTTGGTGATGTCATAGGTCGACATATTATACGAGTATAATCCAGAACACTGTAATGTTTATATTTTTTGCATACGAGATGTACCTTTTGGAAAGAGAGCAATCTTCAGTTGTACTACTCCTCCATATACATAGTTTTTCGTAATATTGTTCAGGTGTAACTACAGAAACATATATGTGGTCTCTACATTCAATATTCTGGTAGGCTGTCATTTTAGTTGTGCATTGTTACTTCAATTTCAGTTATGGATTATATGGTGTAAAGTTCCCTTAAAGTCCGTATTTGCAACTTTCTCTTTATCTTTGAAGGTGATTAACAATACAAGGAGGTCCAGCTACGCTATGCCTCTAAATTCCTTAAAATTATTACACTTCGTAAATTTACACTGTTGCATAAAATAACTGCTGAACAACACATCATTTGTTCTGATTAATTACGACACTTTTATTGGCAATTAGATACAATGCCAGAATAAGTACACGTATCTCTTTTGCACATTATATCCAATCTCAACAGAGTAAAAAACCAGAATAATTAAAACAAAAGCTTTCACACATGGTGTTCATATATAAACACTGAGTTTCTATATCGTTTACTCCATGATTCTCTTCTGCACTCTTCTCTTACAATCCACTTTGCAATGCCAACCGCTTGACTTATCTGAAACAAAGACAGATACTCGCAGTTGGCACTGTATTGCTATGCCGCTCACACGCAAATTAACGCCTTGACTAACTCAAGTCGATACTAGAAGAAAATGTAATTAATTGTGTAAAACTACAGTTGTTATTGTCTCTTAGCAGTTTTTGTGATATCCTAGTAAGTCATAAATTCGTTTTATCTGTATTTTGTGTGAGATAATGATCTACGTGTTTGAAACTAATGATTTCTTGCAGTTCAGTGCCTCAGAGATATAGTATGTTTACAGCTTGTATCTGAAAGGGAATATACGTCATTTTATAAAGAGCACAGACAATTTTTTGTAAGATAGACTATAGGATGATGGTTGTTTGTAGTTTTGCTGTTTTACTATTATCTTTAATCAGTAGCGAGCTGCTTCTTCGTTATCCAGCAGTAATTGTGATTAAATATATGTATAATTTCTATGTTTAAAATTAGTTTGACTGTGTAGTAAATTATTTGTGTAGCTTGTTCTGTGTTTACAATCTCCAATGTCTTTCACTATAATCATTTCATATCCCTTTAGATTGTGAGTCCTGGTAAAAAGTCAATAGGTCATTTTCTATTTCCCCAGTGTGTCCAATTTATTGCATTGTGATTTTTTGTATACTAGGGTTGAGAGATTTAGAAGATTTAGAGATGTATGTTTTGTGATGAGAAAGTGTTGCTGGTATTTCTAAAAAAATTGTTCGTTTAATTGGAGATTTTTCACTAGGTATATTGTACTTACATATACTGCATTGGTTTCCTTATATGTGACATTTCTCTTTGTAATGTGATTCCAGTGCATGTCGTTCGTCTGTTAAGTTAGTTTTCGTATTATATAGTTTTTCTGTAACTATAGAATACAATCCTCACATCATATTAAATCTATACAATATGAAAATGAATAATAATCTGCAAACAACACAAACAAGAAACAGACTATGAAGAGAAATGACATAGCTAAGGAAACCAAAATATATTAGTAAAATAAATCTAGACAAAATTTCTAATGAAATGAACAAAACTTTGGGAATACTAACGTCACTTTCGCATTCCAAAATCGACAGACCATAAGACCAAAATCGTCACAAATGCTGCAAAACCTTCCAAATTTCTCGACCATGGCATCAACAAAATCTCTTCTAATTCATGTAATAAAACTTCACATAGGCCAAACCAGATGAAGGTTCACAATCATATATCAGGAGCACACTAGATATAGGGAAAAGAACCCACCCCTTTTTTACTAGTACTGCTCTGAAAATTTACATACAGTAGAAAAGGAATACAACATGACCATTCTTGAAGAAACTGAAGTATGCAAACATGCAACAAGGGATGCAAAAAATTTACTACATGATCAAACATATTATAAACATAGACTAGTGCACCTGAAGATGGCTCTGTTGCCGAAAGTTACATCTCATGTATCAGCAATAAATATCAAACTTCGTAGTGTTCTGAATTATACTCATATAATTATGTCTACACTTTTTGTTTCAAGCAGCACTTAGGATTATTGAGCATCACATTGTTTCGCCATTACAGAGGAAGGATGCATGGTGTTTGAGCTATTGTAGACACAGTTTCAGTTATAGATGAACTGTTAATAGCATTCTTGTGCAATTAGATTATATTTTTATTACCATTTGCCAATATTGTAACAATTCTACAATGACATCAATCTCAGCAGTTTAACAAAATTGATTAAAGCTCAGTGCATTTTATGACAAAAACAAGAAACGTTATACATTCCATTCCATTCCATGATGTTTATGGTGGTGGCTGGTGCAGCAACAGTCTTGAATAATTAAATAATTCTCAGTCTCTGTTGCAATATTGCAACAGAGACTGAGATTTATTTAAAATACGTTATCCTGAAATCTTGTTTCACAATGTAAACATGCTTGTGAGCAGCATAATATTGTTTTTTCCAGAAACCAATGCATTGCCCTGCATGTGCTGATACAAAGTCTGAAAAATCGCTGTTTGTGATTTTGTAGACACAGATTTACGTTATAGAAGAATTAATAATAGAATTTTATTCTACAGTTAGATTTTATAATCGAATATTGTCACAAAATTATAAACACTGGCACCAATCTCAGGAAGTATAACAAAATTGTATACATGTGGAATGCAAGACATATACATCTTTTTCATAAAAACATTATAGACCAATTGCTATACTGTAATACAAATGGTGTGAGAGTAAGCAGTGGTACTCTTGAAACTGTGCATGCTTAATATCAAACATGTACTTCACAGTAATAAGTAGCTTTCTAAATAAGGGTGTGAGCATAGTTTCCTACCAAATAACTTTTACAAAAATAGTCATTTTGCTCATTTGCTTTTGTCTTTTGTATTCAAGCCAACTTTGCTACATAAAAATATTAAAATTAATTCATATATAACATTTACATAAATGTAGAAAAATAACAATGGTAACAAATTTTCGAATAATACAATATATTATTTTCGACTATTGCTGTCAAAAAGGATAATAGTCATTATTACAATTGGGTTATAATGGTTGCGAAATTATTTGAAATGCACATCTCAAAATATACGTAGGCTTATAATTTTAAATAGCACACAAACAATTGTTCATATGATTCAAAGACTTTTTAATTCACAGTTATCCATGATGTATAAATGCAATCCGAAGGATGATATAAAAGTTAGTGCCAAGGTCAGGACTCAAATCTGGGTCTCCGACTCTCTTATTGCATTAATTACTATGCCACCAAGGCACAGTGCCCTCATACAACTGCACAAATTTCAGAGTAAATCCTTGAAATTGTTTGACTCCATTATGACAGGGTAGTGCAGTGCTTGATTGAACTGGCTTGTGTGCAATAAAACAGGGTTCGAATACCAGCCTTGGAAAAAGTTATTATATAATGCTTATGTTTATTCATACATGTTATATTATTTATATTCAAATAAATGAAGGTAACAAAATGTTAAATGAAAGTAAAATACAGTTTCAATGTTACTTGTAAATATTTGTCAAGCATGAAGGATTTACCATAAAATTAAATACTGAAAAAATGTCTAGTTGCATAACAGCCACAACTTTTTACTACTTTGTGAAAAAGGCGAAATATATATATATATATATATATATATATATATATATATATATATATATATATATATATATATACCCAGGCCGCTGAAACATTCCACTTGACGTTTCGCGTTACGGCGAGTTAAGTTGGCTACACTGCTTTAGCGACGTTGCAACACTAGCCTCTACACGCACAGCAGACGAAACGGTTTTCAGTTGCATCTCGTAAATGTAAGCTATTAAGCAATAAAAGTGCATATAATATTTCGTTCTTGAACAGCAATTAATTAACGGCATATTAATGAAGGCCAGAGCACAACAATGCACACGCTTTCAATAACGGAGCAAAGCAATATAGATAATAAGCATTGGATCACGACAGATAGGAAATAAACAATAATCTAGATAGTAACTTCTCTCTCTACGTTTTATAATCAGAATGCTTTTCACTCCAATTTACGGTGACAGTGGTACAATTACACCCAGCTCCCCATCTTCACTGTTGTCGTCATTGCCAAAAACGTCGTCATTACCAAGACAAATCATTAACCGTTAATGATTACTGATGATCCCTGCCATTTTTTCCGCTGCCCGAATCAGTTTTTCAACGTTCTCGACCTTTTTTTTTATTTTATTTTATTTTTTTTTTTTTTTTTACCAAGATGCAGCATCCACATTGGCAACAGATTCATGCAACAGCTTTTCCACCTCCGTTACTGTGAAAGACTTATTGTTCCTTAAGTAATTCTTCACGTCACGCCATACCAATTTTATAGGGTTAAAACGGCAGTGAAATGAGGGCAGATTTATTACATTGTGGCGCTGCTCCTTTGCGATTTCGTCTACTGCATATATGGGTGTATAGGGTTATTTTGTTTCACGAGCGATTATAAAAGAAGTTCTGACATTGACATATCTGCAGCAATATTTCTTTCTTGTAACCACTGCACCATAACTTCTTTCCTATCGTTTGAAGCGAGAATGAACTTTCTGCTCAGAGCATAAGCTTCGAAGTTTTTATTCATACGAAATTGAGAAGTTACTCAGAAAACGTCACTAGACAAACATCTTTTCGGTGACATTATCCAATTACTTGAACTCAGAAAGTCAAGTTAAACCACTCACAGTAAAACAAATCGCAGTGAAAAAAAAAGCACACACAACATAAACACGCGATAAACACGATACACAATTTTGTTTGCGTTAGAACTGGACAAAGCCGGCAACGCGGGAATGTTGACGTCATGGCATGTGATTACTGGAAGTGTTTAGCGCGCTGTGATTGGATTGTTCCCAGCGACTAGCGCCTCGCGCTTCTTGCTCTTCACTTGTTATTTGTAAATGTCAAGTGCAAAGTTTCAGCGGTCCGGGTATATATACCACCGTGAAAATATATATTATTCAGCAGCTGCAAAATGACCACTACAAGCAACGTATTAGAGCTGTGTACTGAAAACATTATTAGTAAAACGTGAATACCAACATTACATTGCACGTGTTTTGCAGCTGCGTTGGGTGAGTGTGACGCCTCTGTGTCGACAGGGAGAGGTGAACCCGTTGGCGCGGCCGGCGCGCAAGCAGAACGGCAGCACGGGGGCGGCGGCGGGCGGCGCGGGGGCGGCGGCCGGGGGCGGCGGGGGCGGCGCGCTGGGGCTGGGCGGGCTGGCGCTCGGCGGCCTGGGCAGGTTCGCCAGCCTGCGGCGCGGCGGCCGCGCGGCCAGGGACCGCCTGGGCGGCTCCCTGTACGGCGCCGCCCGCAGGGGCAGCGGGGGCGGCGGGGGCGGCGGCGGGCACCACAAGAGGGCGGCGGCCGCGCCGGCGGGGGCGGCGGCGGCAGAGGCGCCCGCCCGCAAGGCCAACAAGGCGCGCAGCAAGCTCTGCGAGATCGTCTAGGCCCGGTGAGCTGCCGCACTCTCTCTCCTGATGTACTGATGTAAGTCGGACCAGATCTAGGGCTGCAGTCTTCACCAGTTGCGACTTTTTCTGATCTCTCAAAGGCTTTTGATTGTGTAAATCATGGGATTCTTCTAGATATGCTTAAGTACTATGAGTGGGACAGTATGTGGTAATCTCCCCACAACCTGTAGGAGCCGTCCTTTTTACGAGTGAGATGACTTCGCGATGACAAGTTACTAGAGGAAACACGAACAACACTTGTGTCAAACAGTCCCTGAATTGTTGATTTCGCTACAAGTTACTTATGTGTTAGCTATTAGGCTTTATCTCATACTGGGGACTTTCCATCACATTAAACTGCGGAAAGTGCCATTAGTGATCACGACAACACGCTGGGAGTCGTTGGTGCTCAAAAAATTGGAACCGACCTTGTCATAGCCTATGTCCGAGGCATTGATTGTTTTGGTGGTGGAGCGGTACAAGTGGCAGCTGCACACGCATCGAACAGCTGAGACGCGCATGGCGTTCGACTTTTGTTGTTGTCCTCACTGCACGACGGCGCTGGGTGCCATTATGAGCAGCGATAGGTGAGGCAGCTGTGCATGCGTCGAACAGCTGACAGTCGCGCGACAGGATGTGTACCGCGTCAACCAGCGGCGGCAGAGAACATTGTTCTTGATGCGGATAGAGTCAGATTCGCAGCGAACATGTGCAATTTCGATGATTGTTTGAGTGAGGTAGGCAGTTAGTTAGGTCCTGAAGAAGGAAGCTTGGAGTTGGACATCCCGTCGACAGCTTGGCCATTAGAGACGGAGCTTACACTCTGAGTATTTGGATAAGGACGTGAAAGGAAATCGGCCGTGCCCTTTCAAAGTAACCATCCTGGCATTTGCCTGGAGTGATTTAGGGAAAACACGGAAAACCTAAATCTGAATGAACCACCATCTTTCCGAATGCGAGTCCTACCTCACTCGGTAGGTTCTGCAGTCATTTCTCAATATATGGTTTGCTGAGATCCTCTTGGAGTCTGTTCTGACAACGTCGAGGGTTGTACCCTCAGTTGAGATGGAAATGATAGTCCCATGTGGAAGTGAACTCAATGGTGTGAAGGTGCTGCTAATGAGGGTGTCTGCATCGTGGTGATGGAGTGAAGACAGTGGAATGTCGGGAGACAGCCCATAATGTTTCAGGAAGTCCATTCCTAAGGAAGGCGAGTCCACACCACCAACGTGGAAAGTCCGTGAAAGGAACGGTCTGGGGCCAATTGTAAACAAATTGGCAGACTCGTGAACTGCAATAGTGGTGTTGTAAACAGCGTGAAGTGTACCATTACCAAAAGAGATCAACTAGAAATCTCTCCTTTGTTGCGAGATCGAAAACGAAAACGTCCTGAAGAAGGAATCTCTTGCTGCGTAGATGACTGACCTTTCAGGTGGCACCTGTGACGCCTAGTGCGGGGGGCGGCGCCTAATATCGTGTCACACCATGTGACACGTGATACCAACATTGTAGGTAAAAAGGGTGGGAGTTTTGTTCAGCTAAGTTGATAGTTGGCGAGGCGCTACTGGAACGCTGCTACTGACTGAGGTAGTGGAAGGGGACGTCAGAGGTGCTGGAAGTGAACAAAGAACTGCACTCGTAGTGAACAATCTTGTACACCCGAACAGAGTGTGCCAGCTGGATTTCGAGGGACTGGGTTCACATGGATAGCAAATGAATCTGGATGTCTGCCGGAAGTCTCATTATCCATATATTCTTATTTGGGGGAGGGAGTGGAGGCGTCAGGATGAGGTCACTGATCAAGTCCAGGTCCAAATGAAGATGGGCTCTGGTAACTTTGGGTATCTGCCCGGTCCTGTTGAAGTTAAGTAAATTAGTTACTTACTTTTCTTAATTTTATATGATCTTCAGTCAAATAGAAACTGGGCCATCTCCACAATGGGACCATGAAACAGTTCCATTTGAAAATAAACACCTCACGCAAGATCGGTTACTCCTCGTCTGATTGAAACTGACGTGTTTCTTTCTTCAAGTCTTCAAAGATGTGATTATGTCACAGTGAAAGATACCAGCTGTACAGAGGATGTTGCAGTCAGTGTTTCTCACCCACATTGATGAAGTACAGATTTCGCCCCGTTAGCAGTTTGGGGGGGGGGGCGATATAGTGCAACAGAATGGTTCCGTCTGACAGCATTCCTGAACTTTTTTGATTTAACTGAATGTCACAGTTTCTGAAAAGTGTCTTTATAGTTCTGTGTTTTTATTGTTGTTCTATGCCCGACTTGATGAGAAGAAGGCATCTGCTATTGAAGTTCTTATTTACATCAATAACCAGCTAAAAACCTGGCATTTGCCAGGTATTTATTTACTGCAATCGTCCCTCCTCTCTCTGTCCATCTTTTTGTCCCTCCCCCTCTGTCCCCCTTCACACCTCTCTGTGTCCACCACCTATCTCCTCCTCCTTCTCCTCCTCCTCTTCTTACCCTTTTTCCATCCCCCTCTCCTACTCTCTTTCTGTCATAATAACATTCCCTACATTACATATACATTCTCTTATCATCTGTTTCCCGTCTCTCCGTTCATCTGCTCCTCCCTCTTATGCATCACTTCCTCCTCCCCCTCCGCGCCCCTCTCCTTTCCCTTCGTACCCTCTTTTCCATCTCTGTCTTCTCCCTCTTTCTGTACACCTCCTGCTCCTCTCGCTCTCTCGCTCTCTCGCTCTCTCTCTCTCTCTCTCTCTCTCTCTCTCTCTCTCTCTCTCTCTCTCTCTCTCTCTCTCTCTCTCAAATTTCCTCTCCCTCTATCAACTCATCTCCACTGTCTATGAAAAATTAGCTAGGCCATGTCTGACCGTTTTCATGAGCATCTGCGAATGGTGTCAATGTATACTGTAGAGGTCCCTCTGCCATGCACCGTAAGATGAGTAGTGAAATATAAAAGGTTCGCCATGAAAAGAAACAAACATGGTCCAACTTTCAAAGAGATCAGTTTTATGTCGTTGTATTATGATGTAAATTACCCTGAACCATGCGCTATCAGAAATTTTACGTGGTCAGGATGTTCCTCTAGTTATGTGTCCATATATTCATTGAGACTAGACTAAAATTGTTCATTGGAGACGAAGTCTGCTGTACAGTGCCTTCCACCGTGCATTGCAAGAACTCTTAAGTAGACAGTGACCTTCTTCTTTTTGTAGATCAAGTGTGCAAACTGTCAGCCAGATCGGAATAAAATTGTATATTTGTAGAAATTACTCGTACAAATAATCAAAGCACGGCGCGATCTTTTGGATTATTAGCCTACTTAGATAATAGCTTTTAATTTGCAGTAAAAATATTGAGGTCATAATCGGGATAGAAACAATTCCATCTTTTAACTTGGAGCAAATTTCACACAGAGTGCAAATTTTCATTAAGAGCTGTTGAGTGGTTTTGTAGTTTATCGCAGATAAAAATCGTGACACAGGAAGAGGTTATGCCTTTTAGAACAACAAGTGACTCCAAACATTTTCATTTGCTGATAACGCCAGCTTGGTTGTGTGCAATATTCACACTGTATCAAATAGTGCGTTTCCAAACATAAATTCATAGCTGGTAAAATTAAATTGATGCCAAATCAGAGTATGATACAGTTCTTTTGCAGTTTATAACACACAATTCAATAAAACTGATAGTTGAACTAATAAGAATGGGCATATGATTGGTGAGAGTTGTTGTTGTTTGTTGTAGGGTGAGAGTGAATAGTTCTAATTCCTAGGTGTTCATGTGTTGTGGAAAGCCCACGTTAAGTATCTTGTTCAAAAACTAAATGCATCTTTATTTACCATTATATCAATATCTGAAATAATAGGTAGTTCAACACGGGAAGTAGTCTATTTTTATCATTTGTTTATGACGTATGGTATTAAGTTTTGGGGTAACTCTTCATTTTCAAAAAGGATATTTTTCGCTCGGAAACGGTTGTTTCGAGTAAAATGTGATGTCTACTTGCAAATCTCTTGTCGACTGCTGTTCAGTAGCCTGAAAATTCCGACATTGACCTCTCAATAGGCCACATGTTTTATGTGATGTCGTTTGTTGTTAACAATTCCAGCTTAATCCCAAGAGTTGGGAGCATTCACAAAGTTAATACTAAGTAGAAATCCAATCTGAATATAGATCACGCCACTACTATTCATCTGCCATAAAGGTGTGCAGTATTATACTGCATCCATTATGACTAAGATGTCATAAAAAATTCAAAAATCTTAGCAATAATCTACATTCTTTTAAGCCTAAACTGAAGAAATACCTCATGGCTCTCTCTTTCTCTTCTTCCGAGGAACTTCTGTATAAATTAAAATTAAGCTAATAATATTTCTGTGTCATGTTGTTCATTATGTTTACTTTAGCTTAGGTTTGTCATGTCCATAAGATTTCTATGCGTTTCATTTTATCAATTATGTCTCTCCTTTTACATTTTATACTGCTGAAACGTAACAACAATGTTTGTTACATTTTCGTTTGACTGTTCCCTATAGCTACCATATATAATAAATTAATCAAATCGTTAATACTTCATTAATTTTAGAAATCTTCCCACACCATTTTACGTGGTGTGGTACAGCAACCGTGTTCAGTTGAATCTTGAATAACAGAACGTCTTGATTGCAAATTATATTTATTATTTATTTTTAATTTTATGGTTTGGTTGTATTTTTACAACATCAAGGACAATGAACAGAACTACAGATGTAGCTGTTATGCTATATTTTAATACTAAATATAAATAACAGTATAAATATCAACTATAGCTCTTCTTGTCTTTTTTTATCTGAGTAAATGAGTAGAACAGAAATATGAGTGTTTGATGTAATTCACACACGAACATCGGTTCACTGGTACTCAGTAATAGTTGTCATTTCCTATTCTCTCTGTTGCAGAGAAAACTGCAGGGCGGTAACGCTTCTGCCGACGGATAGAGAGGTAAGGCTGACACTGGAGAACTGGAGAGGGGACGCTTTCACCGACTGCTCCACGCCAGATGGCACGGACAGCCAGTTCCCTACGTCGTTCGTCCTTCGACATTTGATGGCTGTCCTGGGAGACTTACAAGAGTCGAGAGGGTACCAAATTTTCAAGAATCTAGTCTGAAGAGCTGGTTAGCTGAAGCATAAATCAGTATACGTAGACTGTAGAAACTTTTAATGTGATATATCACTGCACTGTCTCATGAAATGGCCTATCCCTTTTTGTCTTTATAAGCTGTAAATTTATCGTTCCTTTTGTAATATAGTTTCTCGGTGATATTTGTGATAAGCAATAAAAACTAAAGCGAGAGTAATTTTTAGAAGTCGATCTTTCAAGTCAGATAACTATGACAACATGTGAGTTTAAATCCGATTTTTCGTAAATATAAAGATAATTTGTAATGACCATCAGTATTAACAATGTACTGTAGTTTATAAGAAAATAAATTTGAGAAAAATTTTACATTCCACTGACTTCCTCAGTCTCTAAATTGAGAACCTTAAACCCAGCATCTGCATCGACATATATACTCCACAACCCATCGTGAATGGCAAGGCAGAAAGCAAGAAACAGAAGGCTGCTTGATAAGTACACCCCTCACAAATTAGCGAGAGATTTACTTGATAAAAATATTGGAAAATATGACAGACATAGTGGCAGAAGTGACACTATTGAGATGTGGTCTTAACCCTTTCATTCCCACTGTTGTTCCTCGACAACAATGTTTTAAAAGCTGATTTATACCATATTATGTGTATCAGTTGTTAAAGTTGCATTCTTGTTGATGAACAACATGCATCTATTACGATATTTTGCCGCTTAGTACGGTGTGTAGCCACTTCTATGGTATTAATCTATCGATCTTCGAGGTTATGTTGAGTGTGAGCGTGAGTGTGGTTCATGTTATTTTATTCCACCACTGAATTGTCTTGTATTTGGTGCTGTGGCTAAGATTATGCTAGCATTATTGATCTGACAGCGTTAACTATCAACAAAATAACGACCCAAGTAATACAATACCTCGATATAAATGTCTGTGTTGTGCATGAAATGCATGACATTAAAAAAAGTAGTTCCATCAAAAATTTTAAAATACCTATTTTGATGTTTAGTGCACTGTATTAATACAGAGAACACTGAATTTTAATTTTTCAAAGCTAAATTCATAAAGTGGGGATGAAAGGGTTACGATCTTCTTCGTTAGATCGGTGCACTCTTCTGATTAATTGAACAGGTAAAACAGGTAACATAACGCATCACAAAATACCCAATCCTTTAAAGAAACTAACTCTCATATATAAAACAGCTTCAACCCTCAGAATCCTTCACAAATATTAATGATATACACGTGGCACTCTTCCGATAGAATAGACGTCACTTCTCATCCTGCAGGACCGCGGTGGAGTAGCCGAGCGGTCTAAAGCACCTCGCTACGGAGCGTGCGGTTGCTCGCCGTGGAGGTTCGAGTCCTCCCTGGGGCATGGGTGTGTGTGTTTCTCCGTAGGTTAGTTTACCTAGGTTTAAGTAGTTTGTAAGCTATGGACTGATGACCACGCAGTTTGGTCCGATGGATTTATAGGCAGACATTCATCCTGCAGTTGTTATTCTTTCATACTCACAGAATATATGACACCAACTGCGACCGGTCAAAGCTGAAAATGTGTACCCAGCCAGGTTCGAATCCTGGTTGGATACAGATTTTCAGCTTTGCCCATTCGCAGTTGATGTCATATATTCTGTGAATATGAAAGAATAACAATTGCGGGATCAGAAGTGACGTCTGTTCTTTCGGAACAGACGCGACATCTATACATCTAATATGCCAGTGACGGGCCTGATCCTTTTGTTAGTGGGGAGGGATGGGGAAGTTTGGGGCCCTTACTCTTACGGAAATTAGTTTGTGAAACTAAGAGTTAGAGTACTGTGTGCAGGTGAAGCTGGGAATTTGTATCTGACGGGAGGCGTGCTTAGGTAGTCCTTGCAGGTGCGGTGATCACTGTGTTCCCGGTGGTGTAGTGGTCAGCGCAACTGCCTAGAAAGCAGGAGACCCGGGTTCGAATCCTGGCTGGGTACATATTTTCAGCTTTGCCCATTCGCAGTTGATGTCATATATTCTGTGAAATATTACAAGTTACGTGCCAAGTTACATGTGCCACTGTGATATAATGCTATCATTGTACACAGAATGGGTTGCAAATAGCTTTCAGTAAAGAAGTGATACGATGAAACGTCATGCCAGGAGCTGAAGTTTTACTCCATGAAGAACGAAAATGAATCATTACAATCGCAAACCCATGTTCAGTATGAAAAGTTTTCAGGAGAAGCAACAATGAGATTATCAGAGGGACCAATAATTGAAAGTAGCTAAGAAATATCTCACAGGTAAATATTTTATTCTCGACCCCATTTTTTTTCCTTTATTGTTATTTTGAGGCTCTTATGGAGCAGGCTGGCAACGGCCAATTTTTAACAATTAGCGGACAAATAGTACATATAAAACAGACAGGAGAAAAGCAAGAAGAATTTAAAATGGAAATAGGTGATCATGGTGGATAAAATACAATAAGATGACATTAACACGTACACATTCTGAATTTAAAACTGCAACAGTATCTAATAACACTAATGTAATACACAAAGAACGGCGACGAAACAGAAGAGACTGCATAAAACACGACGCAACATATTGTTCTGCCTATTCGGCGGTTGTTAACGTACTAAAATCATAGTGACGCAACACAGCACACGACTCTTCAACTAAGACTAAGGACGGCACAAATATCCATGCCCGATGGGGATTCGAACCCCGACCGTAGTGGCCGTGCAGACCGTGACTGGAGCGCCTCAGTCCCCTCGGCCACCGCGGCCGGCCACGACTCTTCTCTTGACACTAGAGCACAGTTAAAAGTACAAGGGCTGAACCCCACAGGGAATGGGAGGTGGAAAGGAGGTGCGGAGGGTCGGGAAAAATAGAGAAGGGGGCAGAGGGTGCGCTTAAGGACTCCAGAGAGACAGAAAAGGAAGGGAGCGCCAAGTGAAGGAGGGAGAAGAAAGGGAAGGGGAGACAGGGCCCACTTCATATGCGTGGAAGGGTTAGGGTTGATAGGAGGGATAGTTGCCCCGGACGGAGGGTGTCTTCAAGGAGAGGAAGCTGACGGAAGTTACCCTTGGAAAAGATATGGAGAGTGTGGAGGTGAAGGGAAAGGGGGATATGTTAGTAATGGCGCGGCAGAGGCCCGGGGGAAAACCAGAGGGTGGTGGGATTCTATTTTCTGGGTAACATAGAGGGTACGGATATTTTCCAGAAATTTGAGGAGGTGAGGGAAAGGAATGAGGTCATATAGGATTTGTGAGGGGGAAGGAAGACGGATGTGGTAAGCAAGGTGGACGGCGTGGCGCTCAAGGATGTGGAGGGACTTGTAATATGTGGGGCAGGCAGAAATCCAGGAAGGGTAGAAACAACACAAGACAGGCCACATTAGGGGAAGGAAGGAAGCTTAGGGTTTAACGTCCCATCGACAGCTAGGTCATTAGAGACGGAGCTAACGCTCGGAGTTTTGGGTAAGGACGGGAAAGGAAATCGGCTGTGCCCTTTGAAAGGAACCATCTCAGCATTTGCCGGGAGTAATTTAGGGACATGACGGAAAACCTAAATCTGGATAGCCGGGGGTGTATTTGAACCACCGCTCTCCCGAATACGAGTCCAGTGCGTTACCACTGCGCCACCTTGCTCGGTCCGCATTAGGGTACTGTACGTATAGATGATGGTGGAGGGCTTCAGTCCTCATGTCTGGCCGCAGAGGAGCTCGAGGCAGGAGAGAGCTTTCTGACAGACAGTCTGAAGGTAGGGAGTCTAGGAAAGGGACTGGTCAAGAGTGAGGCCAACGTATTTGAGGGTGAGGGTATGAGGGATAGGACAGTCAATGAGAGTAAGGTAAAGATCACGGTGGCGGAAGGAGAGGGTGGTATGAAATATCACAAAGATAGAACATAATATCTATTTTAGGAACTGAAATACTGATTTAGTCTTTGTACAGTCATGACATCAAATAGGCAACTACACCACTCTTCACACACCCACAGGAAACACAGACAGTTGGCAACAACACTTCCAAGATTCCCGTCAGTGGCCGCCAAGTACAAACAATATTAGGTGTGTGAAACCTGATTGGCCGAAGCTTAGTAAAATACTGGTTGTTAAATCGTGAGCACTCTCTGGTTCAAGGGTTACAGTCACAGATGGTAGTCACGAGTATGGAATGCTGTCACTAAATATCAGAAGTAACGAGTTCATGACGGCAAAATAACTGTAATGTACTTTAACTTTTGTTGCACTTGTTACACTCTGTATGTGTTTGCTGTTCTATCATACAATACGTAACATGAATCTTACTTCAACAAAAGTGTATATAAGCGATTCCACCCCAATGAGCCACAGACATTGCCGAGGTGGGGTGGCTTGCGTGTCTCAATGATGCAGACAGATGTACCGTACGTGCAACCACAGCGGAGGGGTATCTGTGGAGAGGCCAGACATACGTGTGGTTCCTGAAGAGGGGCAGCAGCCTTTTCAGTAGTTACAGGGCCAACAGTCTGGATGATTGACTGAGCTGGCCTTGTAACATCGGCTAATGTGGCTTTGCCATGCAGTTACTGTGAATGACTGAAAGCAAAGGGAAACTACAGACGTTACTTTTCCTGAGGACATGCAGCTCTACTGTATAAATATATTATGATGAAGTCTTCTTGGGTAAAATATTCAGGAGGTAAAATAGTCCTCCATTCGGATCTCCAGGGGACTATTCAGGAGGATGTCGTCATCAAGAAAAACCAAACAGGCATTCTACGGGTTGGAGTGTGGAATGTTCTAACCCTTAATCGGATAGGTAAGTTAGAAAATTTGAAAAGAGAAATGGATACGTTGAAGTTAGATATGGTAGGGATTAGTGAAGTTCGGTGGCAGAATGAACAGAATTTCTGTTCAGGTGCGTACAGGGCTATAAATACAAAATCAGTTGGTGGTAAGGCAAGAGTAGGTCTCATAATGAAAAAGAAAACAGGAATGCGGGTAAGTTACTATGAACAGCATAGTGAATGCATTGTCGTAGCAAAGATATACACAAAACCAACACAATAGTGTAAGTTTATATGAGATTATCAAAGAAATATTGTTGTGGTCTTCAATCCGGAGACTGATTTGATGCAGCTCTCCACCCTACTCTATCCTGAGCAAGCCTATTCATCTCTTCATAAGATCTGCAACCTATATCCATTTGGATCTCCTTACTGTACTCGTCTCTTGGTCTCCCTCTGTGATTTTTACCCCCCCCCCCCCCTCACACACACACACACACACATTTCCCTCTAACACTAAATCCACGATTCCTTGATGCCTAAGAATGTCTCCTTCCAATCGATCCCTTCTTTTAGTCAAGATATGCTAAAAATTCCTTTGCTCCCCAATTCTGTTCAGTACTTCTTCATTAGTTATGCGATCCACCCACCTAATCTTCAGCATTCTTGTGTAGCGCCACATTTCAAAAGCTTCTATACTCTTCCTGTCTAAACTGTTTGTCGTCCATGTTTCACTCCCACAAAAGGCAACAATCCACACAAATGCCTTCAGAAACGACTTCCTTACCCTTAAATTAATATTCGATGTTAGCAAATTTCTCTTTTTCAAAAACGCTTTCTTTTACATTGTCATTCTGCATTTTATATCCTCTGTACTGCGACCATAGCGTGATATTTTACTGCCCAAGTAACAAAACTCATCTACAACCTTTGTTGTTTCGTCACCTAATCTAATTCCTTCAACATCGCCCGATTTTATTAGACTGCATTCCATTGCCCTTGTTTTGCTCTTGTTAATGTTCATTTTATATGCACCTTTTAACACACTGTCTATTCCGTTCAACTGCTCTTCCAGGTCTTTTGCTGTCTCTGACAGAATTACAATGTCGTTGGCAAAACGCAATGTTTTTAATTCTTCACCCTGAACTTTAATTCCTTCTCCAAATTTCTCCTTGCTTTCCTTTATAGCTTTCTCAATGTACAAATTTAATAACATTGGGGAAAGGCTACAAACCTGTCTTACTCCCTTCCCAACCTCTGCATCCCTTTAATCCCCTTCAATTCTGATAACTGCCGTCTGGTTTTTGTACAAGTTGTAAATAACCTTCCGTTCCCTATATTTTACTCCTGCAGATTTCAGAATTTGAAAGAGTGTATTCCGATCAACATTATCAAAAGCTTTCTCCGAATCTACAAAAGCTAGAAATGTAGGTTTCCCTTTTCTTAACTTATCTTCTAATATAAGCCGTAAAGTGAGTATTGCCTTCCGTGTTCCTACATGTCTCCTGAATCCAAACTGATCTTCCCCAAGGTCAGCTTCTACCAGCATTTCCGCCCGTCTGTAAATAATTCGTGTTAAAATTTTGCAACCTTGACATATGAAACTGATGGTTCTGTAATTTGCACACCGGTCTGCACCTGCTTTCTTTGGAATGGGGATTATTACATCTTTCTTAAAGTCGGAAGGTATATAGCCTGTCTCGTACATCTTACGCACCAGATGAAATAGTTTTGTTATGGATGGTTCTCCCAGAGACTACAGTAGTTCTAAGGGAATGTCATCTCCTCTGGGGGCCTTGTTCGACTTAGGTCTTTAAGTGCTCTGTCAAATTCTTCTCTCAGTATAGTACCTCCCGAAGAAATGTATGAGGAGATAAAAGAAACCATTTAGAAAGGGAGTAGGAATATAGGGAGCGAAGAGTTACATTCAACCTATACAAAAACCAAACAATAGTTATTACAGTCGAAGGGCAAGAAAGGGACGCAGAGTTTGGGAAGGGAGTAAGACAGGGTTGCAGCCTTTCCCCAATGTTGTTCAATCTGTACATTGAGTAAGCAGTAAAAAAATGCAAGGAGAAATTTGAAGAGCGAATTAAAAATCAGGGAGAAGAGATAAAAATTTTGCGGTTTGCCGATGACTGCAAAGGATCTGGAAGAGCAATTCAATGGAATGGACAGTGTCTTGAAAGGAAGATATAAGATGAACATTAACAAGAGTAAAACGAAGGTAATGGAATGTAATGTCAGAAAATCAGGCGATGCTAAAGGAATTAGATTAGGTAATGAGACAATAAAAGTAGTAGATGAGCTTTGTTATTTGGGTAGGAAAATAACATCTGACGGGCGAAGTAAAGAAGACATAAAATGCAGATTGGCCATGGGAAGACAAGCGTTTGTAAAGAAGCGAAACTTGTTAACATCTAATATTAATTTAAATGTTAGGAAGACCTTTCTGAAAGCATTTGTCTGGAGTGTAGCATTGTATGGCAGTGAAACGTGGATGATAAGGAGTTCAGATAAAAAGATTATAGAAACTTTTAAAATGTGCTGCTACAGACAAATGATGAAAATTGTATGGGTAGATCACGTAACTAATGAGGAGATGCTTAACCGATTTGGAGAGAAAAGTAGTTTACGGCATGTCCTGACTAAGAGAAGGGATAGATTGGTAGAACACATTCTGAGACATCAACGAATTGGCAACATAGTATTAGAGGGAAGTATGTGGGGTAAAAATCGTAGAGGGAAACCGAGGAACGAATACAGTAAGCAGATTCAAAAGGATTTAGTTTGCCGAACGTATTCTCAGATGAAGAGAATTGCACAGAACAGGATAGCTTGGAGAGCTGCATCAAACCAGTCTGCGGACTAAAGACCACAGCAACAACAACATAAGCGATTATCGCATCACATGATGTTATGGACGTTTTATTGAACCCTGCTTGAGCATTTTATGGTAGCATAATGCGAAATGTTTTTCGCTCACGGAAATATTGTAAATGTAGATACTTTATCATCAGATCAGAATGTGTTGTTGTAAGTGTCCACGGACACGTAAGAGGCAGACACACAAGTTTTCATCCGCGTCGTGGCTGCGGCTGAACACGGTTGATGGCAGCCGGTGCATCGTGTGTGCTTGCTGTTGGCTGCAGCTTGAAGAAACACTGTCAGTACCGACACTGCTTGTAACATGGAAGCCGAGTTGAGGAAATACACAAAAAAAGCTGGCGTTTCCACATGAGTTTGAGCGACCTAAAATATTCGAAGTTGTTATTTTCTGTTCGATAATATTGGTTTGAGAGATGAAGAGGTTTTCGGAATACTGTATGATTTTCTTGGAAACTGCGTCTACGTCAGAATGGTAGATGACGAAATATGTCTTCGTGTTATGACGGAAACTGAAGCTGTTGCTACCTTTAATTATTCTATCGTTGAGGTATGTAAAAGTAAGATAACTTATGCTGGACTAGGACTTAGAATTGTCCGTACTTCCAATTTGCCTTTTGAAATCGATATTTCCGAAATTGAACAAATGCTTTCCGCATATGGTAATGTGAAGCAAATCTATGGAGAAAAATGGAGTGGCTTTAAGCATTTTAATGTAGACAATACCATTATAATGTGACCGCCAGTAGACATATATACAAGTCTGCCAATCCTAATAACAACAATACATCCCCTGTAATAGATCCCAGCTGTTATCAGCAGAGAATAAAGAGAAACAAGTCAATGTGCAAAGTCGTGGTCCTCATACTTTGGAAATATCAAGTCCCAGTAATTCAATTGAGAACCATGTGGTAAAAGGAATTTCATCCTTAAATGGACAAGCTGCTGAAGGCAATAAACCCACCGAACAACGCCTAGAAAAAAAAAAAATAGCAAAGAAAGAGAAGGACGCAGGCAAAAATCGGGAAAACCAAAAAGACAAATAATGAAACAAACCGATGAAGACATTCATGATATAGAGAAGAATTTGCAACGATCAAGAAAGATTTCTAAGACAGACAGTAGTGACATTACGGAAACTGAAGTTGAAAACAGGAAATTGTTCCGAACAGTAAAATAAATGCTGATAATGATGTCAACAAACAGGGGGATTTGGAATGCAAATTGACCGTCCACAGAAGTCCGACAAGGCTATGAAATGGTCTGAAGACTCAGTATAATAAAGGTTTTTACTTCTATGCAAGCTTATAAAATATCTACTTTAAATATCAATACAATTAAATCTGACACGAAAATACTATGTTTCAAGATTACATTTACGCCACTAGCAGAGAGATAGTTATGATTCAAGGGCAGTGATCTCTATACAAACGGGATGTATAACTCTGATGTCGCATCAGACGATGCTTGATTTTCTGCTGAATTGCATGCTGGGAGCTGCGATGGCAGCTGAGATGGAAAATGACGTCATTGCTGGCTCTGCTGCGACCTTGCGTGCTGGAATTTGGAGACAGGACATGTCCTGTTTTCCGGATTATTGTCTGCGGTGGATTTTAACGTTAGCGAATGTGGAAGAAACAGTTCGTCACGTGAGCATATGTTTTGCGAGCTTGCCGCTAGAGTCTACTGATACTACTTTGTTTGTGTGCTCCAAGCGTCATGTTGACAACTTTTGTGTTGGCAGCAGCCTATTATAAGACAAGGTATGTGCTATAAAATAAAGAATTTAATGTAAAACTTTTCATACAACAGGTCAAAATTATAAACGTATCTTGATATAATGTATAAAGACGTTCGTTTACAAAATCATGAATATTAACAAATCCTTTTCTTCAAGTGAATTTAATTATTATTGTGTCTTGCGCAAGTTCGTCAAATAATATCGTGAAAACACTTTGCACATTATCATGGTGAGATAACCAGAAACGACTCTACAATCTACGGTCAGCATTCTCACGTCGTTTTCTCCGTCTTACTTTTTCAATATATACAAATAAAGCATATCAAATGCTTTGAATAACCGGACATCACCAGTTGGTATTTTTTGTGATCTCTCCAAGGCTTTTGAATGTGTAAATCATGGGATTCTTCTAGATAAGTTTAAGTATTGTGGTATGAGTGGGACAGTGCACGAATGGTTTAAATCATACTTAAGTGGAAGAGTGTAGAAAATTGAAATAAGCAGTTCACATGATATAGATCAAACAATTAATTCCTCTAACTGGGGAGTTATAAAAAATGGGGTCCCACAAGGTTCGGTCTTGAGTCCTTGCTGTTCTTAATATATATTAATGACTTGCCATTCTACATTCAGGAAGATGCTAAGCTAGTACTTTTTGCTGATGATACAAGTATAGCTATCACACCTGACAAGCTGGTGAAATTGTAAATGATATCTTTCAGAAAGTTATTAAATGGTTCTCTACAAATGGACTCTCATTAAACTTTGATAAAACCCAGTATATACAGTTTCATACAGTAAATGTCATGACACAATGATTAAATTTAGACTTTGTACATAAATCTGTAGCTAAGGTAGAATATTCAAAAATTTTAGGTGTTTGCATTGACGTGGGACTGAATTGGAAGAAACATATTGAAGATCTCCTGAAACGTTTGAGTTCAGCTACTTATGCTATCAGAGTCATTGCAAAATTTGGTGATATACATCTCAGTAAATTAGCTCACTATGCCTATTGGCATTCATTGCTTTCATATGGGATCATATTCTGGGGTAATTCAACATTGAGTAATAAAGTATTCATTGCACAAAAGCGTCTAAGCAGAATAATTGCTGGAGCCCACCCAAGAGCATCCTGCAGACATTTATTTAGGAATCTAGGGAGCTTCACAATACATATATTCACTCATGAAATTTGTTATCAACAATCCGACCCAATTCAAAAGTAATAGCAGTGTGCATAGCTAGGAGAAAGGATGATATTCACTATTCAAGGTTAACTCTAACTTGGGCTCAGAAAGGGGTGAATTATGCTGCCACAAAAGTCTTTGGTCACTTACCAAATAGCATCAAAAGTCTGACAGATAGCCAACTAGTATTTAAAAAAAAAAATTAAAGAAATTTCTGAATGGCAACTCCTTCTACAATGTAGATGAATTTTTAGATAAAACTTTTTAAAAAATTAAAAATTTTAAAAAAAAATTATAAAAAAAACAAGTATGTAATAAAAAATCCTTAAAATATTGTCAAGTGTAAACAACATTTACTAGACTGACACGTTCCACATCATTACGAAATATCGTACATATAATCTATGGAACAAGTATTAATCTAATCTAATCTACTACGCTTTGCTGCCTCCACTATAACAGCGTCCGTGTTGACACTGTCAAGTCTCACTCGTCTTCTACCGTTCTAAGGTGAACGAAGCATCGGGTGCAGCCAACCTCGCACAAAAGCCATCGCAGTGCCCAGCGCAACGCCACGCTGCACAGACCGCTGGGAAGCCAAACACGGATTCCAGCAACAAATCAAGAGTAGTCTGAGGCGGGCTTTGGCATAGAACTTCAGCGTGCCTGCACATTCAGATGTTTTCATCGTGATTTTGCATTGCCTGCCATGTAGAAATTTGGCAAGCAAATTTCCATCGGTTTGTACGTGACAAATAATTGCTTGATTGCTTCTTGTTTTGAATTTTATGTCGTTATGGGATGTAATAGAATCGTATGGTAACAGAACCAAAAAGTATTTTCTTTTCGTTTTCTAGTAAGATTTCGTAGCAGCCATATTTCAAAAAATTGTTCAAATGTTTGTAGAGCTTATGGGACTTAACTATGGGGTCATCAGTCCCTAAACTTACAAACACTTATGAACTAGCTAATACTAAGGACGGCACAAATATCCATGCCCGATGGGGTATTCGAACCCCCGACCGTAGTGGCCGTGCAGACCGTGACTGGCGCGCCGCAGTCAGCTCGGCCACCGCGCTCGGCAGCCATATTTGAATTTGGCAAGAAACGAAATATCAACATCTATGGTTTGACACGCTCAGACAGCTGAACTTCAGTATTCAGTGAGTATAGAGATCAATGTTCAAGAGGAAGTTACACCAAAGGTGGGAGATATTCGGCATAAGGTTCAATTCTTAATATTGGTAATGAATCAGGAACGGCGATTTTATTTAAGGCAGGAATACCATGTACAGCAAAAGCGATTTTGGAAGATGACAGAGCTATCACTGCCTAACTAAATGATCTACATTTGATTAAAATAGATGCTCCATTCGCAAAAATGATCGCAGAGATTTGTTAAGAGAATTAATCACCAACTTCTTACCTTACGTCGGATGCAACATAATTCTAGGCGGGGATTTCAATTGTGTTCTCCGAAAAGATCAACAACCAAACTGTAACTTTTTGAAGAGTTAAAAGTTCTATCAGATTGTTTAGATTTGGTAGAGACATATGTTGACTTACGCCCAATATGTTACACATATGTGAATAGTTTATATTCCAGTAGGCTGGATAGTTACTATGCTACCAAAGGTTTCTTACCACGTGTTGTGGCCTGTGAGATCTGGTCTCTGTTTTTTTCCAATCTTTGTGCATATCATATAACAATTCAACATATCCCGCAAAAAACATTTAGATCGTGTAATGTGGCAGTAAAATGTGCCACTATTAGAAGATGAAGAACTGCAGAAAGACATCAGAGAAATGTGGAATAGATGCCTTAAGCGCCTTCAAAAATACGCGGAGCGTGAGATGTGGTGGACACAGTACACTAAACCCCAAATTAGAAAAACTATTATACAATACGCTTGCAAGAAATCGTATTGGCGAAGGATCACTTTACATTATTATTTTAAGTTGTTCCGCAAATTATACAACAAACCGATAGAGGTGGCAGACAAAAATCTCACAGTGGAACGTGTCAAAGCGAAGACCACTGCATTGGTTCGACAAAAATATATGAAACGCTAATACGTGCACACAATATGAATGATAGATTACACAAACGGGTCTCCACTTTCCACATTCTTAGGGAAAGAAAACGAGGGAGAAGAAGATTATCATAACTCTCGAAGATGAGTTTGGCAACAAACGCACTGAATATACAACTATATGTTGTCCAGTACTGTACTGACCTCTACCCTGAAGTGGCAACAGATGAGATAGCTAAATAATTCCTTAGTAATATCCCACTTACAGTCATCCAGAAAGCTAATGCATATCTTTTGGAGGATATTACAGAGGAGGAAATAAAAATTACGATCTCAGAAGTAGTATAGCAAAGGGGGTGCTACCCCAGAGTACCCACAAAGCATTGCACAAGATACCGTTAGTCCCCTCCCACTCCCCGCCCCTCCCCTTGGACAATAGCCGCCATGGACGATTGACTTCGAATTTGTACTTACATTTAGTAGGACAAAGGTGGAAGATTGATAACATCAAACATGAAATTACACCCGCATGCAGTTTGGCGCTGCCAACAGCCCCCGCCACGTGCTATCCACAACAGTATCTGAGGTCAAACATTTTGGAGAGATATGTGAATGCATTAAATTCAAGTCAGTTTGTTGATATATCGATTGGGAACAGAAGTGTGATGTGGGGGTCAGTAGGGGCATTGAATTAGGAGTCCTGGGTTGAAAACCTGGTCAGAACTATCCATCAACTAAATTTATTTGGCGGGAAGAAAATATAGAAGTTTCTCCACTAAGTGTCGATATAGTGATATGAAAATGAAGAGATTGATAAAAAATACGTACATTCGTTGACAATTATTTAAACAATTACAAATGAAGTCAAACATTTGGGGATATCCAAAAAAATGACTTCTTTTTGGAATACGTTTGCTACCTAATGTCTCTGTGCAAAACTGTATACTACATCTTGATACACTCTGTTAGGTAATGGAATACAATGAATCTTAATTACAACTCATATGGTATGCAAACTTTAAATTTTAGACACAAAGAACTTCATCTATAATATTACAGGTATGTGTGCAAGTACTTACAATGCTAACATCAAGCCACCAACCACGCTCCCTGTGTAGATGATGTATGCAACAGCCAATGGATGTGTTTAAAAAATATTTTCGCCCCGCAATCCAAATCCCACGCTCGTTAGAATATAGACAGGCTGTAGCAGTAGTGACCTCCGTAAGTCAGAGCAAACTTGTGTCCAGCTTAACAAAAACTCTTTCAATGTCCTGGTGTGTAAGTCCACATCAAACACCAACTACAAAAAAATAACAGAACACATATTGTTTATAAAGAGAATATTCAGATTTCTAGATAGGAATATTGAAAATTGGTGGACGAAATCACACCTTAAACAAATTCTCTTGATGCAAGCAATTGAAATCTTGGAAACAGGTAAAATGTAACCACTAGCAACACCCGACCTAGAGGAGAGTATAATTATTAAAATAAACACATCCAACAGTAACGTGAATCCAGCATGATGTCCAATGCACCTGCATCAAGACACCTTGCATCAGTGCAAATAAACACCTGTTAGTATCCTCCAATCATAACTAGCAACATCAAGATCATTCCTGTAACCATTCCACTTCCATAGATACAAAGTCACAAAATGAAACAACGGTCAGACATAAGAGAGGGGAAAATATTGCCGCGAGACACCATGTACACCGACTGCCAGCATGGCGCAGAAGATAGCGTCACTGAGTGCGGTTCTGAAGGTCGCCAGTTCAATTCTGACCATCGGCAAAAAAAAAAATTTATTTGTAATTAACAATTCCAGAAGTTTCTACATCTTTCTTATCTTCACTTGTAAATTCTACTTGTTTCTTATGTTAACTGTTCTTCTAATTTCTGGTACATTCTGTCTGTGCAATCAGAGCACTCTACCCGAGAGGCAGTTAGTGCTGTGTGTATGTTAAGTTCGTAATAAACCTACTTTCAGTATAAGTGCTGTGTTCAGTTGCCTTTGAAGTCAAGCCTGCTTCCATTTCTATGTGACATTGTTTGGTAGAGACGCCAGGTATCCTGTGCAACAGCTGCATCACCGTGGCTCCGATTAGGCAATGTAAGAGCCATCGCTTACATGGACTGGAACCGGAATACAAGGGATTTACCGAATACATCCTTCCAAAAGTCCGTATCATCAGAAGAACCATGGACACGAAACCAGCGGTAAGCCAGCTGCGCATCAGACACCCATCGGTGTTCTCTGGAGACGCTGGACAGGACCCCAACAAATGGCTAAAAGGGTTCGACCGAGTCGCCAAGTACAACAGGTGGGATCATACGATGTGCTTGGTGAACATTTACTTTTACCTAGGCGGAACAGCCCAGCAATGATTTGAAAACAATGAAGACAAGATGAATGACTGGGAGACGTTCTAGGAGGAATTTAAGAAGACGTTTAGAGACCACCAGCGACAAATCCGCTCGGCGGAAGAACAACTGAAGAACCGGGCCCAACGACATGGTGAGCCAACACAGTCGTACATACAGAATGTTTTGGCCCTGTGTAACATAGTGAATTTGAATATGACCGAGGCCGACAAAATCACGCACCTGATTAAGGGCATTGCAGAAGACATGTACCAAGCTCTTCTGATAAAAGACCTCACTACGAAGGAAGAGTTCATCAAGTGGTGCCAGCGTATTGAAGAGATGCAACAAAGGAGGGTTGGATGAAAGAAGTATGACAGACTCCCCAATATAGTCCCTATGGCCATTGTGGAAGACCAGCATGACTTCGCTTCCCTCATACAACAAATTATGAGAGAAGAATTACAGCAGTTTATGGCAGCTGGGACTATTAGACCGAGCGAGCATCAGATCATGGCCATGGATGTGAGCCCTATAGGTGTCGAGGTAGCCGACGCCGCTGAGGAAGAGGTATATCTACATCTACATACATACTCCGCAATCCACTGTAAGGAGTGTGGCGGAGGATACACTGTACCATTACTAGGCATTTCCTTTCCTATTCCACTCCCAAATAGAATGAGGAAAAAAAGAATGCCTATATGCCTCCGTACAAGCCCTAATTTCTCTTATTTTGTCTTTGTGATCATTACGCGAAATGTAAGCAGGCGACAGCAAGATCGTGCTACACTCAGCTTCAAATTCCGGCCCTCTAAATGTCCTCAACAGAATTTCACAAAAAGAACATCATCTTTCCTCCAACAATCCCCAATTGAGTTGCTGGAGCATTTCCGTGACACTCGCGCATTTGTCGAATGTACCAGTAACAAACTTAGCTCCAGGAAATAGCTCCTGTCTGCCCCACCAATCACACCTGATGTGAAGAATGGCGTTGCCCTGATATGACTTACGCTGCAGCCACCAAACGGCAGCCCATGACCTGGCTGACGCGGCCACAACTAACTCCCCCGACAACTATTATGCCCCGCAGAAGAACAGACATCTGGAGGACAGAAGACAACACACCATTGTGTTTCCATTGTGGGCGCCCTGGACATGTCATACGTTACTGCAGAGAGAGAAGGCGAGTATTCGACGATTATTTTGCTGCAAGACGTCAGCCATCATAGCAGTTCCATCCTAGGCAATCACCTGCTGATGAGTTCAGTCGACCTATGGGAAGGAGCCCATCGCCGTACCCTACACGAGGTAGCTCCCCGACGTGCCGCAGCCATTCACCGTCGCTGAACAGACGTACCAGCTGCTCCCCTAGCCGCCGCGCCCAGGAAAACTAAGCAAGGTGACAATCTATGGAGGTGGGGCCGCCGCAGATGAAAATCCTCCATGGACGACAGTCACTATGATGTCGGGAAATCTCATCGACAGCATAATCGACGGCCAACCTGTCCGGGCACTTGTTGATTCAGGAACATTTGTCAGATAATTACCGCCGCACACTAAAGAAGACAATGTTCTGTGATACGGGGGCAACTGTGCTGAAGGTCGCGAATGGAAAGTACATCCAGCCAGCAGGGACTTGTGTCGCAAGAATAACCATCAACAACAGGACCCAGCTGTTTGAATTTCTAGTGTTAACAGAATATAGTCACAATGTCATCCTCGGATGGGACTTCCTTCAGGCATCCCAAGCTATCATTAACTGTGGAAGATCTGAGCTGCAAATTGAAGAAGTTGTTCTGAAGGGTACACGTAATAGAGAATTTTCTGGGAAGTTATTTGCCATTGACAATGTGACGCTGCCTCCCGTTGACAATGAGAAAAGTTGCAGTCACAAACACAAATGATCGATTAAACTGTGAAGTGCTTGTTGATAATAAAAAGTTTATCAGGCTCACCAAAGCAATTTATATACCAGCGGCTATCATAAGCATTACAGGAGGTCGAGGAGAGATTTGGAACAGTAATTGTCATGAGCAGTCGCAACTTATCCCCAAAGGAATGTGTATCTGGTCTGCTGAACCAATCCAGGACGGTGAGCTCAACGTCATAAATGAAGACCCATGCCCTGCTGTTAGTACAGACAACACGCTGGAGGAAAAATACGTGGAACTGCCAATAGGGCCCGAACTGACCAAGGAACAACGCCAGTGAGTGTTAGCTATACTACGTCAATTTTCGGGTGCATTCACACCTCAGCAGGGGAAAAGTCAGACGAAACGGCCCACGATAAAGCACTGTATCGACACTGGAGATCATCCACCAATTAGCCAGCGTTCGTTTAGAGTGTCGCCAGCTAAAAGACGGATAATTCGGAAGGAAGTGGACAAGATGTTGCACAATGACATTATTCAACCTTCGGAGAGTCCTTGGTCGTCTCCCATGGTCCTTGTAAAGAACAAGGATGACACATGGCGATTCTGTGTCGACTATCGGCGGCTGAACAAAATCATAAAGAAAGATGTCTACCCATTGCCGCGCATTGACGACACCTTAGACTGCTTGAAAGAAGCTACATACTTCTCAGCTATGAACATGCAGACAGGTTACTGGCAAATCGAGGTTGACGAAGCTGCCAGGGAGAAGACGGCTTTTATTACACCTGACGGGCTCTATGAATTCAAAGTCATTCCATTTGGATTATGTTATGCTCCAGCCACATTCGAACTATAATGGACAACTTGCTTCGACACCTTAATTGGACGACGTGTCTTTGCTATTTAGATGACATTGTCGTTTTCTCGAAAACATTTGAAAAAAACTGAGTCGCCTGTCAACTGTGTTGAAGTGTCTTCAGGGTGCAGGACTCCACCTCAATCCAAAGAAGTGCCTCTTTGTCGCCAAAGAGATAAAAATCCTGGGGCACCTAGTCAACGGAGATTGTGTCTGTCCTGATCGAGATAAAGTAAGGGCAGTCACAGAATTTCCAACTCCTCGGCACATTCGTGATGTGAGAAGTTTTCTCGGGCTGTGCTCATACTACCGACGTTTCATAAAAGGATTTTGTAACAAGGCACGTCCGTTACAAGAACTTCTGCTGGGAGACGCCAAGTTTTACTGGTATGAGCAAAAGAAAGAGCTTTCCGGGCACTTAAGGAGTCTCTAACTTCCGCACCAGTGCTAGCCTTCTACGACGAGAATGCGGAAACGGAACTTCACACAGACGCCAGTGGTTGTTGCATTGGTGCAGTGCTTGTGCAAGTTCAGGAAGATGCTGAAAAAGTGATAGCCTATGCCTCAAGAGTACTCTCAAAGTCCGAGATAAACTACTCTACAACTGAGAAAGAATGTCTGGCAGTTATCTGGCCAATCAACAAGTTCCGGCCGTATTTATTCGGCAAATCATTCACCGTCGTGACGGACCACCATTCTTTGTGTTGGCCGACTAGTTTGAAGGATCCATCAGGTCGACTAGCAAGATGGGCACTAAGACTCCAAGAGTACGATGTCACAGTGGTATTCAAGAACGGGCGTAAACACAAGGATGCCGACTGCCTTTCGAGGAATCCATTAGTGGAACACAACAGCGTGAATGAAATTTCAGCTCTCATTGAATTATATGACGTTACAACTGAACAGAGGGAAGATTCAGCTCTATTAAAAACCATATAGGTCTTGGAGAAAGGAGAACCGACCAACGGAGTTCCAACTTAAAAACGGAACATTGTATAAGAGCAACTACGATCCACTATGCTCCAAATGGCTACTGGTCGTTCCAGCTCATCTCCAGACAGCTATTCTCAAATATTTCCACAATGCTCCAATATCCGGTCACCTGGGATTCGTGAAGACCCTAGACAGAATCAGACGCAGGTATTACTGGAAAGGTCTCTACCGATCTGTCAAGCACTAATTGTGTCACTGTAAGTGACGGAAGCATGTGGCGCAATTACCTCCATGGCATCTCGTACCGATTCCGCCGGCAGCAGCTCCATTCCACCGAGTTGGGATCGATCTTTTAGGGAGGTTCCCGAAGTCGACAACCGGTAGCCAATGGATAATAGTCTGCACAGACAATCTCACACGCTACGCTGTAACCAAACTTGTGCCGACTGCAGAAGCTCCATAGATCGCAAAATTCCTTGTAGAAGACATTGTTTTGAAGCATGGAGCACCACGTGTAATGATATCTGATTGTGGAAAAGTAATCCAGGCAAAACTAGTATCAGAGGTACTGTCACGGTGCGACATTGTCCACAGAATGACAACGGCATACCATCCTTAGACAAATGGTCTTACGGAACGTTTTAACAAGACGTTAGCCGATATGCTGTCGATGTACGTCGATGTTGAGCAGAAGGATTGGGATACAATTCTGCCAGTCGTGACATTTGCTTACAATACCGCAAGACAAGACACCACGGGCTTCACGCCGTTTTTCCTGCTCCATGGCTGTGAAGCTGAGACTAGAATGGATACGCTGTTCCCGTTCCAACCGGACGACACTCAGGATGACTATATGTTAAACAGCTCATCACCAGGGTATGTTAAACAGCTCATCACCAGGGTATGTTAAACAGCTCATCACCAGGGTCGAAGAAGCAAGACAGCTGGTTCGCATACGGACACTGGACGCCCAGGAGAAGGACCGTCAGCAGTATAACGACAAGCACCGACCAGTTGTATACAGCCCAGGAGATCTGGTATGGATTTTTACCCCTGTACGGAAGGTTGGGCTGTCAGAAAAGTTATTGATGTGATACTTTGGTCCGTATCGTGTCATACGCCGCCTGTCAGACGTCACATACGAAGTTGAGGATTATGAGCCGTCGTCGAAACGACAAAAACGAAGAGACATTGTTCACGTTCTGCATACGAAGCCTTACTACGATCCTGAAGAGCAGGTAGGCGACAATGGCTTCTTGTTCAAGGACTCTATGGACTGTAATGTTACTGATGGAGCCACGACAGGAACGTCTGTTGTTGATAACCGTGCAGAAGGACAGGATTCTCCAGAACTGCTATAGAGATGACCCATGACAAGGTCAAGATCCAGGACATTGCAGCTGGCTCCATCGGGAACATAACAGCGAGTCGCTGCTTTTCCAGGAGGGGGAACAATGCCGCGAGACGCCACGTACACCGACTGCCGGCGTGGAGCAGAGGATAGTGTCACCGACTGCGGTGCTGAAGGTCGCCGGTACAATCCCGACTATCGGCAAAAAAAAAAAAAAAAAAAAAAAAAAAAAAAAAAAAAAAAAAAAAATTGTAATTAACAATTCCAGAAGTTTCTACATCTTTCTTATGTTCACTTGTAAATTCTACTTGTTTCTTATGTTAAATGTTCTTCTAATTTCTGGTACATTCTGTCTGTGTATAAATAGCAGAGCACTCTGTCCGAGAGGCAGTTAGTGCTGCGTCTATGTTAAATTCGTAATAAACCTGCATTCAGTATAAGTGCTGTGTTCAGTTGCCTTCGAAGTCGAGCCTTCTTCTATTTCTACGCGACAATATTGTTTTTAATCGTCACTACAAGTTTTCCTGTGTTAATAATTAACGTACATACACACACTCTCCATTGGTCCAAACTAATCCACTTCGAGTCTTGGAACTATCACAGACTTAAAACCATGTGTCTCACACCACACAGACTCAAACTTGTTTGGCATGGAGCAGACCGTATCATGTACTGCGGAGAGACACTTATTTCTCGCACCAGAGTGTTGAGTTTTATTTAGGGGAGTTTAAAATTTTGCACTAATCAAGAATTTAGACTATCATATTCTAAACTTAGTTTCTTGCTGCTCTAGCTGTAATTTTTTTTTTTTTTTTTTTTTTTTTTTTTTTTTTTTTTTTTTTTTTTTTTTTTTTTGCACGAATCACACTCGGAATAATCCCACATAAACAAAATGAATTTCATGTTGTACCTAACACGATATTATTAGCCACTGCAAACAATTCTTTGTGCAAGCATCACATTTTCTCATACCCCATTTTGTATCAAGTCTCTCGCCTATTCCATAAAATAAAAAGTACATGGCAGTTAAAATAACCCGAAAAAATTCGAAATGTTTCAACTCTTTGCAATATTTAACTTACACAAGTCAAATTTGCAAGTATCGATAATCAAGCACTCAGCAAGATCGATAATATTGTTCTTTCTCTGCGTATAAACAAAAGTAGATCCTAGTAGTTTCCTTAGAAATTCATAATAAACAATAAAAAAGAAATTTCCATGATGAACACACAAGTTGTATTTCGCAGCATTGGCCGTTAATGGGTATTTTTTTTTTAAATAAAATAAAATAAAACATTAACGGCCGACGCTGCGAAATTCATCTGGTGTGTTCATCATTGTGTGGTCGTTGAGCACCTCCAGGGAATGGAATAAAACCTCAAAAAAAATTTCCATGAAATACATTCCTGGCCATTAAAATAGCTACACCACGAAGATGACATGCTACAGACGTAAAATTTGACCGACAGGAAGAAGATGCTGTAATGATTAGCTTTTCAGAGCATTCACACAAGGTTGGCGCCTGTGGCGACACCTACAATGTGCTGACATGAGGAAAGTATCCAACCGATTTCTCATACACAAACAGCAGTTGACCAGCGTTGCCTGGTGAAACGTTGTTGTGATGCCTCGTGTAAGGAGGAGAAATGCGTACCATCACGTTTCCGACTTCGGTTAAGGTCGCATTGTAGATTATCGCGATTGCAGTTTATCGTATTGCGACATTGCTGCTTGCATTGATCGCGATCCAATGACTGTTAGCAGAATATGGAATCTGTGGGTTCAGGAGGGCAATACGGAACGCCGTGCTGGATCCCAACGGCCTCGTATCACTAGCAGTCGAGATGACAGGCATCTTATCCGCATGGCTGTAACGGATCGTGCAGCCACGTCTCGATCCCCTTATCAACAGACGGAGACGTTAGCAAGACAACAACCATCTGCACGAACAGATCGGTGACGTTTGCAGCAGCATGGACTATCAGCTCGGAGATCATAGCTGCGGTTACCCTTGACGCTCAGGGTTGCAAAATTAACGGAATTTCCGCTAAATTTGAAGGATTTTACACAGAGTCAGTGGGTTAAAATTGTCATTTAACGGTCAACGGATTTTTAACGGATTTGTGTATTTTTGTCTGCAACAATATTTTTCTATTTAATTCATTGTTTCTATTATACTTCCTATCATTCATGTACTTATTTCGTTGGCATGAAGTTTAGTAATCGATTTCGATATAATGATTCCCCTGCCTCAACACAATAGAACAATCCTTTCCAGTATTAGTTCTTTGTTTTATTATTGAATGTGCAAGTCACCCTGGTCACCGAAGTTCTTTTGTCGCGTCGAAATAATGCTAAGTTTTAAAATTTAAATCTTTTACCCTGGACCAAAATTTAGCTGTCGCCTCGGTACTGTGCATAGTGTTAATCTTTATGGTGCAGTTCATTGAGGTGTAAACAGTGATTAAATTTACTTTTTTATCGCGTCATAAAAATGTCAAAATAACAGGACAAAAAATACACCCAAAAGTTTAGTAAACTAGTGATTTAGCAACAAAGACTTGAAAGACTGGCTTGTTGAGATTGTCATAAGGAAAACATGTAAACATTTCCTTATTTTCCTTGCTTCTGGGCTGCAACGCCGCTTGCCCCACAATGTAAAAGTGCTGAAAAACGTATCTTTAATTGCTTCAAGAGAATGCTTGCGAGTGTTATGAGAATCAACAGTGTCCCTGACTAAGGTAATGGGCTTGTCAGACAGTACAGTCACCAAAATTGATTTTCAGTGGTCATAGCTCACTACTGTCCAATGGGGGGAAAAATAAACAATACTGCAGCTTTCTGGAATGAAATTAGATCATACAGAGATGCCAGCGGCTTAAATCCTTTCCAAGAACTTTCAGATTTGGCTCTTATGCTTTTGGTTCTCCCACGGTCCAATGCAGAAGTGGAAAGGGCGTTTAGCCAACTAAATTTGTTAATAATAAGAATTATATAATTTCAACACTGTATATTCTTAATTCTTACACTATAAGCTTATTTCGACTTAAAAGTTATCTTCAGGTGTTACGCCACATTCCGTTATGCTTTACATTTCGATATTATTGTGACGTAATTTTTTTCTTCTTTTTATATATATATCACGTAACTTACAATATTGTGTTGTAACTTGATAAGGATCTCGCATGACAACACAACATTATATATATATATATATATATATATATATATATATATATATATATATATGTTGTTTCACTAAGTGTGTTTGCCTCTGTAACTTATAAAATAATAGGTGACGGGAAATTTTAATGCGGTAGGTCAACACAAGTAAGGTTACACTTTCTGCGGAGCTATGAACATAGTTTATTGTATCATTTTCCAAAGAGTTACAGCACAAAGATATAATTTATTTCTATCGTGCATTGGAATCGTTGAAACCAGCTGCGTCCAAATCAATTTAAACTACATTCCTATCACTGTTAGTTTGGGAGCTACAACCCTTCAAAGTTTCAGGGGCAGATACCACACGCTGTACATAATACATGGCTGTGTGGTGGGTGATGGATGTTATGGCGGTGGGAAGTTGATTTACATGAGATGTTCAAATGTGTGTCCATGTTCCTTGATGCATAATGCAATGCGGATGAGATGTAACATCGCTGGTGTGACAGAGCAACATGTGTCCTCGATGCGCCGTTTCAGATCATCTGGGGATGTGGGCTCAGTGACATAAACAGAAAAAGAAATCTACTGGTGTTAAATCGGGCGACCTTGCAGGCCATGAATGAGGACCATGGCGCCCCAACCATCTTCCTGCAAACCTGTTGTGTAGTTCTTCCACAACAGCACGCACAGAATGGGCTGGGTGACCATCGTGCTGAACACATGTTCAAGGAGACCACCCAAACTGTCGGTTATAAAAGCGCGATATAACTCACCTGTCAGTGTACCTGGGAAGTAGTGTGGACCGATGATTTCATCCACAAGGATTCCACACCACACGTTAATAGACCACCTACGTTGACGGTCGACAGGTCGTACCCACCGAGGGTTGTCTGCGGCCCAGTAGTGCATGTTATGGCGATTCACTGCACCATAATTTGTGAACGTGGACTCATCAGAGAACATAACACTTTGTAAAGACTCCAGCGTGAAATTACGCATGGCCCACTCACAGAATGTCACTCTTGCACGGAAATCATTCGCAAGCAGCTCCTGGGTCAGTGACAGGCGGTACGGGTGAAACCTATGGCCTTGTACTATACGCCACACAGATGTGAGACTGACACCAGCGACTGCAACAACGGCTTGTAAGCTGACATGAGGATCGTGATGTAGTGCAGCTAAAACAAACACCTCCGTCTCCTCACTTCTTGCAGGTCATCGTCTGTTACTGCGGCGCATTACCAAGCTGCCTGTTTCCCAAAGTCGTTGTTCGGCACGTAAGAACGTAATGGCTGCTGGGGCTCTTCGCCTACCATATCTCACGGCATACGCTGTGGCTGCTTCAGTGGCATCATGTCGGCAATCGCCGAGCACCAGCAACGTGTAAACGTACGCGTTGTTCGTGTATGCCATCGTCATCCGATGTCAGTACCTGTGGTATATTGAGCCCCGGTTGTTTGTGTGGCTCCAACAGTCGGGTATACGGCCTTGTGCGGCGACAGTCGGCAGTCTTAACAGCGCATCGAGGAAGCTTCTCGTTCCGTAACACCGGCGACGTTACAACTCGGCCGCACCACATTTAGAAGGCGTATTCCATTATGCGCAGCGTTTGTGGTATCTGCCCCTGAAACTTTGAAGGGTTGAAGCTCCCAAACTAACAGTGATAGGAATGTAGTTTAAATTGATTTAGACGCAGCTGGTTTCAACGAATCCAATGCACGACAGAAAAAACTATTGTTCCATTTAAAAAATTATATATTTGTGCTGTAACGCTTTGGAAAATGATACAATAAACTATGTTCATAGCTCCGCAGAAAGTGTAACATTTCTCGTGTTGACTTACTTAATTAAAACGTCCCGTCACCTATTATTTTATATGTTACAGAGGCAAACACACTTAGTGAAACACCCAGTATATACAAGGTGTCCCGGCCATCTTGTCCACCCAAAATATCTCTGGAAAAATAACAGCTATTTGAAAACGACTTTCACCGGTATCAATGTACGGCTCGGGCCCATGAATGTACATATTTGGAAACATTTTAAAACGAAAGCAAATGTGTATTTTAACAAAAACTTATGTATTTTTAAATGGACACCCTATATTTTTTCTTCAGCAATCCATAGCATAACGAATCACATAAACAATGGCGTTGATTGCATCGCAATATTCCAATTACATCCCGAGATATTGCGACGCGAAATTGACGCTTGAAATGCGCGAAACGCGCGGCTAGCGCACGTCCAGAGACTCAGGCGAGGACCCCATGCTGCTCAGGACGAGCGCTAGCCGCGCGTTTCGCGTATTTCAAGCGTCAACTTCGCGTCGCAATATCTCGGGATGTAATTGGAATATTGCGATGCAATCAACGCCATAGTTTGTGTGATTCGTCATGCTATGGATTGCAGAAGAAAAAATATAGGGTGTCCATTAAAAAAAAAAAATAAGTTTTTGTTAAACTACACATTTGCTTTCGTTTTAGAATATTTCCAAATATGTACATTCATGGGCCCCAGCCGTAGATTGATACCGGTGAAAGTTGTTTTCCAATAGCTGTTATTGTTCCAGAGATATTTTGGGTGGACAAGATAGCTGGGAGAAGAAAAAAATCACGTCATAATAATATCAAAATGTACAGCTTAACAGAATGTGGCGTAACACCTGAAGATGACTTTTAAGTTGAAATAAGCTTATAGTGTAAGAATTAAGACTATACAGTGTTGAAATTATATAATTCTTATTATTAAAATGTCGATGTACAACGTCACTAACACTGTGGGCCCTGCCGATAACAAGTTAAATTTGTTAAACACGTCCCTCCGGAACAGATTGACTAACACTCTGGAAAACGCCATTATTACGATAAGAGCTGGTTTTAATCGTCTTGGCAAGAGCTGTTACGATTACGAGTCGCCGGAGAATGTTCTCCAAAAAATCGGCACAGACAGCATACACCACTGATATTTCCGCATCCGGCCACAGTACCTCAAGGTATTCAGCAGGGGACATGCAAGCCACAACACTGCAGGAGGAGGAGGAAAATAAAATATTGGGGCTTTAACTACAGTAATGTGGTGACTGGAATCAAAACTCAATAAACTTCCCTTTAGAAATAATGGTATTACCAATAATAGTAGTAGTAGTAGTAGTAGTAGTAATAGTATACAATGGCGACGAAAACAATTTCTTTGGAAGTTATCAGTGCATTGAAATTTCAGCTTTAGAAGGGTAAATAACAATAGTAAGCATTTAGCGGATTTTAGCGGAATTATAACTCCAGTTTAGCGGAATAAATTTTTCTGAGTTGTCAACCATGTTGACGCTGCATCACAGACAGGAGCGCCTGCGATGGTGTACGCAACGACGAACCTGGGTGCACGAATGGCAAAACGTCATCTTCTCGGATGAATCCAGGTTCTGTTTATGGCATGATGATGGTCCCATCTGTGGTTGGCGACATCGTGGTGAACGCACATTGGAAGCGTGTATTCGTCATCGCCATACTGGCGTATCACCCGGCGTGATGGTATGGGGTGCCATTGGTTACACGTCTCGGTCAGCTCTTGTTCGCATCGACGGCACTTTGAACAGTGGCCGTTACATTTCAGGGTGTTACGACCCGTGGCTCTACCCTTCATTCGATCCCTGTGAAATCTTACATTTCAGCAGGATAATGCACAACTGCATGTTTCAGGTCCTGTACGGGCCTTTCTGGATACGGAAAATGTTCGACTGCTGCCCTGGCCAGCACATTCTCCAGATCTCTCACCAACTGAAAACGTCTGGTCAATGGTAGCCGAGCAACTAGCTCGTCACAATACGCCAGTCTCTACTCTTGATGAACTGTGGTATCGGCTTGAAGCTGCATGGGCATCTGTACCTGTACACGCCATCCAAGATCTGTTTGACTCAATACCCAGGCATATCAAGGCCGTTATTACGGCCAGAGATGGTTGTTCTGGGTACTGATTTCTGAGAATCTGTGCACCCAAATTGCATGAAAATGTAATCACATGTCAGTTCTAGTATATTATATGTGTCCAATGAATACCCCCGTTTATCATCTGCATTTCTTCTTGGTGTAGCAATTTCAATGGCCAGCAGTGTACACCTTCAGGAAAGTAAAATTAAACAGACTGATTACATTGGTGCATTTTCTGTTACCATATCTATGTCAAACGATAAAAAAACGTAAAGTGTCACTAGATACTAGCTTTTGATGATAAATAAAACAATACCAGGCTGCATTATAGTGAACCAGGGTCTAAGAATTCAAAGAGCAAGCAACAAACATATTGATAACTACATAGTTGATCTGATAAATTTATCAGAGATCAAAGTATTCCAAATACTAAACCTGCTTTTAGTTTCTGTAATACATACACCGCAAAGTAGCGCTCAACAGACTGTGTGTGTGTGTGTGTGTGTGTGTGTAAACAGTTTATCGTTAACAATATATTCATCAAGCAAGTTGTAGGTAGTCCTCTCTCACGGTATCGCCTCGTTTGTTTTGTGGCGGACCCGAGTGTTAAGCTATGTAAATTATATCTCTGAACTTCATTCAATTTTTTATTACTTCAAATGTTTTTAATTCGTTTTTCTGTTCTTGTTTCTTGTCTGCAATGTTTTGAGTGACAATTAAAAGCTATAAACACATCCTTTCTCTCATTTTATGAACCTTGTACATAAACAATAACCATATTGGTGACCCCGACGTGATTAATACGGAGCGGAACGCATTTTTAATTTGTGAAGTGCCAAAATGACCGACAACGGCAACGACGCAAATTCACGGCCTACATCAGCATGGGACGAAGCGGGTATTGCACGTGTTTCACTGAAGATTCCGCCCATCTGGAAGAAAAACATAGAGGTATGGTTTCTTCAAATTGAAGCTCAGTTTACGACGTTGGGTATCACTAACGAAACCACGAAATTTAATCATGTTGTGGGTCATTAGACGCGGATGTTGTGGAATTAATTTCCGACTTTTTAACTCGACCAGTATCTACCACTCCATTCACAGAGCTTAAAACAAGATTAATTCAGGAATTTGAAGAGTCAGAAAATAGAAAAGTAACAAAATTATTAACAGAACTGGAATTAGGTGATAAGAAGCCAACTCAGCTGTTACGTGAGATGCGAACTTTAGCTGGTATACAAGTCAAGGACGATTTTTTGAAAACCATGTTTATGCAGCGGCTTCCTGTTACCGCACGTTCTATACTAGCTACAAGTAGAGATGATCTTGATACCATAGCCACAATGGCTGACAAGATTGTTGAATTTTCACACCCAGGATCAAATATTTGTGCTCAAACATTGCAGGCATCATCCAGTATTTCAGCCAGTAAAATAAATGATGCAAATAACGACAGTATATCAAGACTAGAGAAACAAATCGCCGAATTAACGCTGACTGTCAATGAATTGAAAACACAGTCACGTTCAAGAAGCAGCTCACGTTCATCTCGTTCCTCACGAAGTAGATCACGAGACAGGTCACGCTCATTCCAGCGTTTTAATCCTAATGGCGCACTATGTTGGTATCACTTTAAATATCGCCACAGGGCAAAGAAATGTCAGAGCCCATGCTCGTATCAACCACCTCCCGCTCAAAATTCCAACCAGCAGTCAAACTCAAACGCTCCACATTAGCGGCGGCAAGTGATCGGAGCAATTTTCCACGCCGCCTATTTCTCACAGACAGAAGTAGCGGAAGACGTTACCTAGTCGACACCGGAGCTGACATTTCTGTGATTCCGCCTTCGGATAGTGACCGCCAAAGAAAAACAGATCGTAAACTTTATGCGGCAAACGGCACTTGTATTAATATTTACGGAGAGCGTCTATTAGTACTCAATTTGGGTTTACGGCGCAATTTCACGTGGAATTTCGTAATTGGAGATGTGCAATCGCCGATTATCGGAGCCGACTTCATTCATCATTACAATCTTTTAGTAGATCTCAAGAACAGGCGTCTAATCGACCCATTAACGTCAGCAGCAACAACTGGCACACTGATTAAAGTCTCGGCGGGCATAGAAACAGTTCATGTAATGCCTCCAGATCAAAAACATGCTGACATTCTCAAGAAATTTCCCAGCTTGCTTCATGAAAACATCCGTTTTGACATTCCAGATACCATTGTTTTTCATACGATTGTCACAGAAGGACATCCTGTAGCAGCAAAGGCACGACGACTACCACCACATAAACTCAAGGCAGCTAAAGCAGAATTCCAACAAATGATTAATATGAAAATCTGCCAGCCGTCAAAGAGTGCCTGGTCAAGTCCCCTCCATTTAGTTCCCAAGAAAGACGGATCCTGGAGGCCTTGCGGAGATTACCGTGCTCTCAACATCACCAAACCTGACAGATATCCTATTCCTAACCTTCAAGATTTTAACAGTCAACTGCATGGAAAACAAATATTTTCAAAGATAGATCTGGTCAGAGCTTACCATCACATCCCTGTACATCCAGACGATGTACCTAAGACAACTCCATTTGGTTTGTTTGAATTTTTACGACTTCCATTTGGACTCCGAAACGCGGCTCAAACTTTTCAAAGATATATCGACAATATACTGAGAGACCTCGATTTTGTGTACTGTTATATAGATGACATTCTAGTACCATCACAAGATGAAAAAGAGCACAAGAAGCATCTTCAATTGCTTTTCGAACGCGTCAGTAAGTTCAACATCACAATCAATCTGAATAAATGCATTTTCAGTTCAACAGAAGTACCTTTTCTGGGATATATGGTAGCTGCAGAAGGAATCAGACCACTACCAGAGCGAGTACAAACAATTATTGACTATCCGCTACCTACAACAATAAAAGAACTATGCCGATTTCTTGGCCTCATTAATTTTTACCGAAGAGCACTACCAAATGCAGCCGGTAAACAAGCAGATATTTTGAACCTACTCCATGGGACGAAGAAAAATGATAAGAGGAAAATTAATTGGACAGAAAATCTTCGACAAGCCTTTAATGACCTGAAAAATAGCTTGGTTGATTTAGCACTTCTGGCTCATCCATCTTCAAGTTTACCTTTAATTTTAATGGTTGACGCCTCAGATTATGCTATTGGTGCATCTTTACAACAAATTAGTGACAATAATCTGCAACCATTAGCATTCTTCTCCAAGAAACTATCAAAAGCAGAAAGGAATTACTCAACCTATGACAGAGAACTCCTCGCTGCCTACTCAGCCGTGAAGCACTTTCAGTACATGCTTGAAGGACGAGATTTTCCAATTTACACCGACCACAAACCACTCACCTTCATGTTCAAGCAACGTTCAGACAAAGCTTCTCCACGTCAGATCCGACACATTAGTTTCATTGGACAGTTCACCACAGACATACGTTACACTATGGGGAAGGAGAACATCGCAGCTGACGCATGTTCACGAATTGCTTCAATTACTATACCTCCAACTGTTACCTTGGAACAAATTGCAGAAAGCCAACAAAGTGACGAAGAGCTTCCACACATTAAGAATATGACATCCCTTGCACTTCAAACAATAATGTTGCCAAATGGTAGAGAATTTGTTTGTGACATGTCTGAAGATATGATTCGCCCATACGTACCCCAACAACTACGACAGGCAATTTTCAACTCACTACACAGTCTAGCTCATCCTGGTGTCCAAGCAAGCATTAATTTAGTGAGAAAACACTTCATTTGGCCATCACTAAAAAAGGACGTGAAGACCTGGACTTCAACATGTATTCCTTGCCAAAGAAGTAAAGTCTGGTGACACACCAATAGTGCAGTGGGACATTATCCACCAACGACAGCAAGATTCAGTCACATTAACATAGGTATTGTTGGACCCCTACCTCCATCACAGGGATATCGCTATTTACTAACAATCATTGATCGTTTCTCTCGATGGCCAGAAGCAGTTCCATTAGCTGACATCACAGCAGAAACAGTTTCATTTGCCATCATCTCAACATGGATATCTCGTTTTGGTGTGCCTCAAATCATTACTACTGATCGCGGAAGGCAATTTGAGAGTCAACTTTTCAAATGTCTCACAAGCACACTGGGCATTGTCCACATTAAAACTACAGCATATTAAATGCTGCAGCAAATGGAAAAATTGAATGCTGACACCGTCAGTTAAAAATCTGCTTTAAAAGCACAAATGTCTGATGATTGAGTTTCGAAGCTTCCTCTGGTCTTATTAGGACTTCGATCCTACATAATTCCGCAAGTCAATACCTCACCAGTGGAAATGACTTATGGTTCAGCAATTAGGTTACCAGGAGCATTTCTCAATGAACAGAAATTAGTAACTGACATTCCAACTTTTGTCTTCAAATTGAAGGAACAGATGAGAAACCTAAGACTAGTTCCAGCAAAACATCACACCCACAAAAAGATCTTTATTCACCCTCAACTGATGACAAGCAAGTTTGTCTTTGTGCGACATGATGCTATCCGAACACCGCTTCAACCAACATATGACGGGCCGTATCCAGTCTTGTCTCGCAGTGACAAGCACTTTGAGGTGGAGATGCCAACAGGAAAACAAACTATTAGCATTGACAGATTGAAACCTGCCTTTCTTCTGACAGACTATTCATCGAATAACATGGACGACACATCAAGAGAAACCACTCCGGACATTCCGTCACCTTCCATCCCAAAGACTATCAACCTTCAGAAGACAACAGACAGCAATCAACCCAGTGCACCTTCTCCACGGGTCACCAGATCAGGTCGACAGGTCAGCTTCCCTCGTAAATACATGGACGCTGTCACTGCGGAGGGAGTGTGTGGCGGACCTGAATGTTAAGCTATGTAAATTATATCTCTGAACTTCATTCAATTTTTTATTACTTCAAATGTTTTTAATTAGTTTTTCTGTTCTTGTTTCTTGTCTGCAATGTTTTGAGTGACAATTAAAAGCTATAAACACATCCTTTCTCTCATTTTATGAACCTTGTACATAAACAATAACCATAGTTTTAACTGCAAGAAAATTATACATAGAAATGTTGCGGTACTAGTCAGTAATATGGTTGTACACGGCTGTCTCGCTATGATAGTAGATGTCTTAAGGAACACAGAGACTAGTTAGGCGTGGTCGGTCTTTACTGGGTTTATGGTGCATTAAGAGCTGTGGTATCACTTAAACAATTCCATCATTTTTGTTCTTATCACTGTTGATAGAATCAGCGTAATTCTAGGTTGCTTTACTTTTGTTCCTCTGTCAAAGTGTTGGAGATCTTTTATATTCGTAAAATTAGCTCTCTTAATTGTTGCTGACAATGTATCCTGACTTGTTAGGGATGTGTTTTATTCCTGCGTGGCTATGTTAACAGGAGGGCTTGTTGTAAAGAATTTGCTGTTGTGTTCTGGTTGTGTTCAGATAGTTTCATGTTTGCTGACTTGGAAATAGTGGTGTTGTTTTTATTTCTCACAACAGTGAGTTATTGGTGTTTACTATACAGGTGGAAACATCTTGGAATCGTACTTGTGATGATTTCAGCGTAAACTGTTATTTGGTTGAGAAGTATCAAATTCAATAAACCCCTATAGTTATGTGACTTAAAGTGCACTAGTTACCGTCAGTGGAAGGTTAGTTTAATCTTTAAAGGATTGCTCTTGGCATTCAACAACATTTTTGAAATGCTGTATTAGTTCGAAATGGTGTAGACTATTTTGTGTTAGTGGTTGGAATGATTAGTTGTATCTAAGAAACAGCACTTGGTGTTGATCTGGATCTCTCCAGCTAGAGAGCTGTTCTATTTGTGTCAATACTTTTCACCTCAACCACAGGAGCTCCATCTGCACTCCAGTGCAGTGTTGGTAACTGCGGGGCACACAGGCATGGAAGCGGAGACCTTGCCTCCACAACAATCCTCTCACCAATCATCTCCCACACCACCTCCCGAAGCATCATCCTGGAAGCTTCCATCCCTACACTTCCATTTCATGGGCGAGGTATCTGGTATCCCAGCCTGACAAGATTTAGAACCCACCATACTACACAGACTTCGACAGCGGCAGTTAGGCGGCGCGCTCTACATGTGAATGCCACAATTGCCGCTACAGTGCTGCATGCAGAGAAACACCATCCGCACATGCAGCCCTACTATACAAGGCACAGAGCAGCTGCACGCTCCTCAGTTGTGTTTGGACAGCACTCCATTATCACTTCCTTCTACATCATTAGCTCCCTGGATCTTACATGGCATGACTCAGTTTTCGATTTGGACTTGTACTTCCATTCGGTTGTCATTGTTGTCTGTCACCTCAGTTTATCTCATTATGTTTTGTCCATTTGTGGTGACTTTCTGTTGATGCCCTCAGTCAGTCTTTCTCTACTCGCTTGTTCTCTAGCGTGATCCAACTTCTGTCTCGATACTACCCACGCACTCGGTCGGTCGTCAATTATTCATTGGTCACTCCTGATCTGGTTGTATTTTGGTCTCAATAGAGCGTGTGTTTGAGTTGGGGGAGGTGCAGAAAAGGGACTCCATGCCTATTCTTGGCAGGCAGACAGCACAGTCACACAGCTGACAGCTCCAACTGCCTCACTTCAAAGTGCGGCAGCCAGAGCTGACGGTTGTGTTGCTGTGTTGTGTCCTGTGTGATTTTGTGAATGTTCTGTTTTCTGAAGAAAGGCATGGCAGATAGTTGAAGTGCTGTGTGTGTATGTATATTTTTAATGTGCCTATTGCAGTTTGTCATCACGTCTTTGCGGTGAGTTGTAATCTGTTCTTATTACTATATTGTGAATATGAAATTGAAAATTTAGTCAGATATCAATTCAAATTTTATTACAAAAATACAAAGTGTAAATTCAAATTTTGATGCAAAAATTGAAAAACTAACCTCAGAGCTAGATAGTGTGAATTGAAATGTGAACAGTGTTAAAATTGAGATGGTAAAAATTAGAGGCGAAATAGAAGGGATGATTGACCTAAATTAGAAGTTGTAAGGAGAGATATGGGCAAAGTTTCTGAAGAAGTTGGCCTGGTTAACATCAAAGTCACCACATTCAAAAAGCATTAAGGGGATAATTTGGATAAAATGCAGGAAAAACTGGGTGGCCGTGTGGCAGATTGTGTGCACAGACAAAATACCTTTGAGGAAGCAACCACTAAGTTGGTAAATAATTTGTTGAATAGAGTGGTAGATTGCAAAAAAGAAGTAATTAAAAATAGACAGGAAATTAAATCTGTAGTAAGTAATGAAAACACACAGCTCAAACAACAGATTCAAGATGTATATAAAGAATTAAATTCTATGGCAGCAAGTCAGGCTTCTACAGTGCTAAGTGTTCCAATTATGAGTACGGGAACGAAAAAGTGTTTTGTTTATGATGGAAGGTACCATCCAGTAAATTTTATTGGTGCCTGTAAAGATGGATTTGTATCAGGAATGTCAGACAAGGGTAAAATTAAGCTTGCAAAAAGGCATTGAGACTGTGAGGCACAAATAAGGGAAAATGTTCAAATGTTTGTAAAGCTTATGGGACTTAACTACGGGGTCATCAGTCCCTAAACTTACAAACTACTTATGAACTACTTACAAACTAGGACGGCACAAATATCCATGCCCGAGGGGGGATTTGAACCCCCGACCGTAGTAGCCGTGCTGACAAATAAGGGAAAATTTAATGAGGGATTCGGTTACCATCTACGAAGTATTTGAAAAGTGTTTTCTGAATAAATTTTGGAGTAAAGCAAAGCAAATGTGGCTCCTGGATGAGTCCCTAAGTGGACCACATTTTAAAATGAAAATGGTTCAATGTGTGTCTTTTGTGTGTGAGAACTCACTAAGTTGATGCATGTAAATCGTCCACTGGGAGTGGAAGTTTCATAGGTTATACCAGAATATTTACAATGGGAGCTTGTCCCAAGTCCAACATCAAGAATCAATCAAGAATTTTATTCACCATAGATCATTGTACAATGATATTGGTTTTTTTCATTGGAATATATTATGCATGTAAACATTGAAATAATAAAATACATAGGAAAGTATTAGATAATAATGCGTTAAGCTATACTATTCAATAATCATGGTGTAGCAAATCCTTTGTATAGCAGTTCTTTAACATACATGGTATACAATTACTTGAGACTTAATACCGTACACATAACATCAAATACTATTAACTACAGAGAATTTTGAAATGTTAATACTCTGGCATCTCTAGGAATTCTTTAATGTCATAAAAAGGATGATAGCTGTACCATGTCACTTTTAACATGTTTAGATTCATAGATCTTGCATATACTGGTAATTTGTTGAAGAATATCAGATGGTTAACTTTGTGCAAATTTCTAGACTCAACAATGGAAGTTATCGGCAGGAAAATGTGAATCAAAATGGTAATTATAATAACCAACATGCTAACTATCATAATCAAAACAATCATATTTTTAATCATAAAAAAAAGGTAATAATTTTTGTAACTGAAATGGTAATAATAATTATTAAAATGGAAATCAAAACAAAGAAAATAAGTGTGAGGGACAAGGGAATCACAAAATGCATAATCAGAATAGGAAGTTAGGATACTAAATTTTGCCACATCTCGAGTCTGGAGTATGCAGAATAAAACAGCTAGGAAAACGACACAGAATCTTAAAAATTTACTGGATATCGAAAATTTGGGCTAAGATTTTTAGACAAAATAGTAATGAAGTGTAATGTTTCCCCCCCCCCCCCCCTCAGGTATATTCCAAACTACAAAACAAGAGACATAATGTGTTCCGATGAATGTTGACAGCAGCCTGTCTCAGTCTAAATGCTATTAGACTGATGATGCATCAGAAAATGGCTCCAGAATGTGAATGCGTATTATAAAAACATGTATTAGGCAAAATATTGTAATTTTTAAACTAGAGCAGATATTTCAATAAATTTCTTATTACAGCTTGCGTTAATGTCATTCAGTGTTGGTATAAAATTGCAACTTCCTCCGCATCGTAGATCAAGAGTAACCTGTGCTGAATGCAAGGTATGAAAAACCAGCCCATTCCTGTCCAGGTCCCCTTAAGGAGAATGAAGTTTTAGGTTGCTTGATTAATGATGAGGAAGTTGCAGCTACTATTGCCAGTACTAAAGAGGAAGGGAATAGTTTATTTGATCATGAAGAGAGCAGGGAAACACTGGATGATGAGGAAGATTTTTATATGTGTGATGAGATAATGATACAACAGGAAAAAACTTGGATAGAAGATGGAGAAAATGTTGGATTAGGAGAGGAGGTTAGTACAGAATGAAAGAAGAAAGAATCAAAGAAGAAAGTGAATATTCTGTCTATGATGGGAGATAAATATTGAAGAAAAATATTGAATTTGTTATTATGTCACTGGTGGGTGAAGGAAAAATTTAAAGGGGCTAGAGGTTTAGAAATGAGAAAAGAGGAGATAGGGGGGAAAGAAAGCTTTTAATGATCTGTTTTATGGCGATAATGAGATAGAGTTTTGGTCTGATGTGATGATGTGTACCCTAAGTATGGAGGGAAAAGGAAGGAATGTAGAATACAATCTTTATGGAAGCGGTGTTTAGACAGAGAAGAGATAATAGATGTACAGCCCATTTTAGAAAATATGTCATTAATATTTTGTGCATTTTGTTATATTAGTATGGTTCCAAGTGGTTTCAGATGGGCAGTTTTTACTTAAGGAAATATGTCAAGATCTATACTATTTTGGAGGGTATCACATTTGGCCAATGAGGAAGCGGTCAGGGGACATAACTGGTGGGAAGTGTGTGTTTGAAAGGGAGGAGCCGAGTAAAGGTGTGTGCAGAAAAAGGACTCCATGTCTAGTCTTGGCATATGAAAGGACGCTCTTGGATGATAGGAGTGATTTGATCAGGGAGAGTGTTAAGATCTGCACAGCCAACGGTCGCTTCTCGGGACTCTAAATTTGGTTAGAACAAATGAATGCCAGTTCCGCTGATTGTATTTATGTTGTTACACTCATAAATATAAAGAAAACAAAATGTACAACTGTTGAAACAACCAGGAAAAACAGCTCTGAAAATATTATTCTAAATGTTGGGGGTACAGCTTTAGACGAAGTGAACTCAAATAGGTTTCTGGGAATAGAGGTGGACAAATATCTCACTTGGGAAAAGCATTTTAATAAAATCTGCTCAAAAATTAGCACTAATATATTTTTAATGAAAAAAGTCTTGTACGGTGGACACAGAGACTTTACTAATAATTTACTATGAACTTATTTACCCACACATATTATATGGTATACCAGTATGGGGAGGTGCACCTGATGTACATAATCAGAGAATTTTAAAACTACAAAAGAAAGTGATCAGATGCATTGCGAAATTAGCACCACGTGATTCAAGTAAAAATAAATTCAAAGAATTAAAAATACTAACAGTACCAAGTGTGTACATATATGAGACTACATGCCTACTTTTTCAAATAAAAAAACTGCAAAAGGAACAAAGACATCCACGATCACAATACAAGAAATAGGGAAAATTATCATATCACTAGAAAAAGGCTAAAACTGACAGATAGAGACCCTGCCTATTATATAACAGACTGCCTATTAGTATAAGGAACATAAAGGAACTAAGTACCTTCAAAAGAAAACTGAATGAGCACCTTATCACTGGATGTTGGTATAATATATATGAGTTCTTAACAAAAAGTTGAATTCAAAACAAGTAATGGAGCACAACACTTACAAATTATGAAAACGAGGGAAAAAGAACACATATTATGTGTGATCTAGTGAAATTTTGTAAAATTATTACTGAAATTGTCTGAAATTATATATAAATGTTAAACTTCTAAGAATTCGCTTGCTATATGTAAAATTGGAAACACGGTATGTTTTATGATATTTTAAATGTCTAATATCATTGTAAAATATGATCTACAGACAATAAATTATTATTATATTATTATAACTTACATGTGTAGAAATGGTGTTTGGGAAAATTAAACTATTTTGATCTGTTGACAATTTCATGTCGAGTGCTCACAAAATATACAGATTTTCTGTGTTTCTTAAGGTTATTATTACTTAATTGAGGAGGGGAGGGGGAGAATGCTACCAATTTCTTACCACAGACAATGTAACTGTTTAACCATTTTATTCAATTTATGATTAATAATTCATCTGACCACTTGAAATAATGAACCAATTTGATTGAATACACCTCATTCAACTAAATCTCTGACTTTGTGTACATTGTTTGCAAATGTTAGAATAAAACCCTTTCAATTAATGAACCAGTTAGTTTATGTAATATTTATCATTTGTTCCAAAAAATACAGCCTGTGCATAAGAGTGTTTTAACTACAGGATCACAGATAAAAGAGTATATGCAACTAAAGTAGTTGTTGGTGAATGAAAGCAGACAGGTACATAGCCCAATACATAGGTTCTTAAGCATAAAGTCACACTTGCTTTAAACTTAAATGTAGTGAAGGAAACAGTATACATCTACATCTACATCTACATACATACTCCGCAATTCACCGTAAGGTGCGTGGCGGAGGGTACACTGTACCACTACTAGGCATTTCCTTTCCTATTCCACTCCCAAATTGAACGAGGAAAAAAAGATTGCCTATATGCCTCCGTACGAGCCCTAATTTCTCTTATCTTGTCTTTGTGATCTTTACGCGAAATGTAAGTAGGCGGCAGCAAGATCGTACTACACTCAGCTTCAAATTCCGGCCCTCTAAATTTACTTAACAGAAATTCACGAAAAGAACGTCGTCTTTCTTCCAGCGATCCCCAATTGAGTTGCCGGAGCATTTCCGTGACACTCGCGCATTGGTCGAACCTACCGGTAACAAATCTAGCTGCTCGCCTCTGAACCGCCTCTATGTCTTCCTTCAAACCGATCTGCTGCGGGTCCCAAATACTTGAGCAATACTCAAGACGTGGTCGTACAAGCGTTTTATACGCGGTCTCCTTTACAGGTGAAGTACATCTTCCCAAAATTCTCCCAATAAACCGAAGTCTGCTGTCCGCCTTACTCACAACTGTCCTTACATGCTCGTTCCATTTCATATCGCTCTGCAATGTTACGCCTAGATATTTGAACGACACGACCGCATCAAGAAGCTCACTACTGATGCTGTATTCGAACATTATAGGATTGTTTTTTCTACTCATGCGCATCACCTTACATTTTTCTACATTGAGAGCTAGCTGCCATTCTTCGCACCAACTAGAAATTTTGTCTAAGTCATCCTGTATGCTATTACAGTCAGTTACAGACGACGCCCTTCCATACACCACAGCATCATCAGCAAACAGCCGCAAATTACAACTTACTCTGTCCATCAGATCATTTATATAGATAGAAAATAATAGCGGTCCTATCACACTCCCCTGGGGCACGCCTGACGATACACTCGTCTCTGATGAACACTCGCCGTCGAGAACAACATACTGCGTTCTATTACTTAGGAAGTCTTCCAGCCAGTCACAAATCTGTGAACCTATTCCATAAGCTCGTATCTTCGTTAGCAGTCTGCAGTGTGGCACCGTGTCGAACGCCTTTTTGAAGTCGAGAAAAACACAATCCGCCTGTTGCCCTTCGTCCATGACTCGCAAGATGTCATGTGAGAAAAGGGCAAGCTGAGTTTCACATGAACGATGTTTCCTAAACCCGTGCTGATTCATGGAAAGAAGCTTTTCCGTTTCAAGGAAATTTACTATGTTCGAACTGAGAATATGCTCCAAAATTCTACATGAAACTGATGTCAACGATATTGGCCTGTAATTGTATGGGTCAGTTCTCTTTCCTTTCTTATACACGGGAGTCACCTGCGCTTTTTTCCAATCACTAGGAACTTTGCGCTGAATTAAAGACTCGCTATAAATGCAAGCTAAGTAGGGGGCCAATGCCGCAGAATAGTCTTTGTAAAACCGAACTGGTATTCCATCCGGACCAGCAGACTTTTTCGTATTTAGCTCTCTCAGCTGCTTCTCTACACCGGAAATACCTATTGTTATGTCCCCCATTTCGGAATTAGTACGTTGATCAAATGATGGTATATTTGTGCGGTCCTCCTGCGTGAAAGATTTCTTAAAGGTTAAATTTAGAACTTCAGCTTTCCGTTTGCTTTCTTCTATTACTGCCCCGGAATGATCAACTAGTGACTGGACAGTGGGCTTTGACCCGCTTATCGATTTTACATAGGACCAGAATTTTTTCGGGTTCTCGGAAAGATCTTTTGCTAAGGTATGGCTGTGATAATTATTGTATGCTTCACGCATCGATCTTTTTATAGACGCACGAATCTCTACTAACTTTTGCCTGTCATCATTTGCGTGTTCTTTTTTGAATCGAGAGTGCAACAGCCTTTGCTTTCTCAGCAGCTTTCTAACATTATTATTATACCACGGTGGATCTTTTCCATCCTTAATCGTCTTTACTGGCACATATTTCTCTAACCCTTCATTAACAATGCATTTAAATTTAGTCCACAAGTCCTCTACATCCATAGTCCCAGAATTAAACGATGCCCATTCATTTTCTAAGTGCGATCGTAACATTTGCTTGTCGGCTTTTCCCAACAAAAACACGCTCCTAGCCTTCTTGACTGGTTTATGAACTTTGGTCACCATCGACGCTATGATGATATCATGATCACTAATTCCTGTCTCTACACAGACATCGTTAATAAGGTCAGGCCTGTTTGTGGCTATAAGGTCTAGAATATTTCCATTGCGCGTGGGTTGCCGGTTTAACTGCTCAAGACAGTTTTCGGAGAATGTGTCCAAAAGTAGCTCGCAAGACTGCTTGTCTGTACCGCCTGTAATGTAACTAGCGAGGTCCCAATCTATACTCTTAAGGTTGAAGTCACCTCCGACTAATATTGCATGGCCCGGATACCTTTGCACTACCTGGTGTAGACTTTCCTTGAATGATTCTAAAACTGCTACAGCAGCACTGGGGGGCCAGTAAAAACAACCAACTATTAACTTTACTTCTTTTAGACCTGTCGCATACTTCACTCACAAACATACCTCATCAGATATCAACAGCCAGCCATACTGACTCTGATTCCTTGTGTTCCCCTTTCTGACATTTCTTTTCAACTTCACCTCAACCATCAACAATATTTTTAGGCCAAAATCCCATCTGCTTACACCCCACAAGTCTCAGCGATCTTCCATAAGGACATCATCTATCTACTCTTAAATGTGGACATCTCTTCCTCAACAGGTAGTCACTCCCCATACAAAGTTTTCCATACATTTCCCCTCCGCTCAAGTATCCACCCCTCCCTCCTAAATACTGAAATGTCTGGAGAGGGCATCATAAAAAATCTGTAATGCGCCATCACCACCAATGGTGCTGCCTCCAATGACAACAACACAGTTCTTTTTGCTCCTGGGCCATCCTGTCATCTGACCACATAGCCTACATGATTTCCATGTCAATGCCCCACACCTCAGTAAAGCAACAACACAATGTTAAGCAACATTCCACGAACTGAACATTGTTGCTCTTACAGTCTCTGTGCTCTCACCTGCAAAGTAACCAGTCCCCCACCTAGAGGTGCATCTGCCTGTACTCCATACTGAGGGTGGGAGAGGGAAGCACTATGTTGTAATGATATAAAATACCAATCTTACACTGACTGTATCATGTAAGCTTTCGATTCTTTTGTGTGCCTGCTTTTGTTCAAGCATGTTCTACCGGTTACTCACTCTTTATGTACCTGCTTCACTGTTGAATAAACAAATTTACATGGATAAATGGTATTTGTACAATTACTACAAGACTAACTCCCACAAACAAAATAGTAAGTTCACAAAAGCTGGACACAAGATCTGCTACTCTGTGCAAAAGTTCTTACAGAAAAGCTAATGCAGTTGTTACAGGAAAATGGTCAGCATAAGTTATACCAGGATGATTTAATGGGACAATTAGAAATTATGGGAGCTGCACAGGACACACAGTCAGGTTCAAGCAAAATTAAGTAGCCAGTAAAAATGTTTTGTCTTCTTGTAGATCCATTTGTAACTAACCTAATCACATGTTTCTCCAGAAAAATGCAAGTTTTCGTTAAGGATGTGTTGACTATGGCCAGAATAAGTAACTGGTCAAACAATGAAACTATTCTAAAGATGGCCAATTTATAACTTATGGGTGAAACCAAGAGATATTGTTGATGTAACATGAACATTACACAAGGTGGATGCATTTGAGCAACCAGCAGAAGGTTGCAGCAAAGGGAAAAGTTGAGTGGGTCAACTCAGAGATGTAATGATACTGTATAAATGTTTTTGGATAGAATCTGCAAAATAAATGTGCAGACATATGAGTTGATACAAAATTCAGAAGTAGATTGCATAATACTCAGAGAGGCACTGATCAGAGCTGTCAGTGTGTTTTTATGATGAGCCTCGGCAAAAATTTCATATAGCATATGAATGGAAAATCCACAAGATTTGTCCACAGCACTGCACATTCCTTCACATTTGGAGGAGGTAGATATGGTCACACAGGTATGCAGGCATAAACAGATCTTTGTCTCAGAAAACTTTTTACTTTTGTGGGACATGAAACATCATCTACAGGCACAACGCAAGCGAACCTAATGTAACAAGTGGGGTCATTTTGGTCATAAGGCAAACATGTATAGAAATTGGAAAAAGCTAATGGGAAAAAACAATGCATGGCATGAAAATGGACAGAGAATAGTTTATCCATCAGGAAACATTCTCAGTAAATCAGAATACTGCAGACATTAATGTAGAGGCACATTGTTGCTTAATGGGTTTAGTACTATTGTTGGCTTGTAATTTTATTTATCGGTGATTTTTTTCTTGTGGTAGAATCTAGTAATTGTATAATGTAAGAAGAAAAGATTTTGTTTGATTCATGTGTTGTCATAAACTGTATCAAAACAACTTGTAAAATTGACATGTTCCATATCCTGTGATTTAGTCACAACATGGATCACCGGAACAAGAAATAAATAAATAAATAAGTACATGGAAAGGAATGTAAATTTTTAGTTGACACTGTCACATGTATCTGGATTAGTCTAGATCGTGTGAAGATGAGAAGACTACGTACTCCAAGGTATAGATTATGTGGAGTAATGGATAATTATTTTGTATAATTAGCTGCAACACAGCTCAGTTTTAGGATTAGAACTATAGAGTTTTGTAATCATATGGAAGTGTTGACAATTGTGGGACATGGATATTCTGTGATACTTGACTTCTAATTTAGGCAACATGCAAAAATTAATCTTTCACAGTGCACAGTTGACCTTAGAGTAACTTGTTTCCAATGAGTTTGACAACTGTAAATATTGCAAGATACACTGAAAGCTAAGGATATTAAAGACGTTTACCATGACAAAGTACTTGCTGGAGCAAGGAACTTAGTTTGGGTATCTGTAGAGTCTGAGGTGCCACAGCAGAGGTTGTTTGCAGTAGAGATACCACAGAACAATAAAGCATTAGATGAAATGCAGTGTTTTCTTCATAGAACCATTGTTTGTGTAACAAACGTTAATGGAAAACTGAAGATCCCAATCAGCTTAGATAATATTTTGTGGAACTCGTGAGTTACCACTAAGAGCTCACAATGAAAAACAAGAGTCAGCAAACCATGGCAATTTCTTAGACTTGTTATCTCATTTTATATTTACAAGCATTTTCTAAATGAAGTCCACTTTCCTCGTGTTTCTTAATTCATTCACTTAAATGCTTTAGACTGTTGTCCACAATCCTCACCACCAAACAACACAAAGCAGAAACAAAACAATTTTTGTTTCTCTTCACTCACAGTTAGCCAAGACTCTTTGCAGAATCATATATTGCAGAAATTTCTCTTCTTCTTTCTGTCAAGTTGAGACAACAAGAAATCTTTTGGTTGATCTGTACCTAACCGCTTGATTTCTAGCTTCTCTTCCATAATTAGTAAATAAAATGGTGTTTTATGCAAAGAGTCTACTTCAATCATTTTATACTCAGTTTACAAACACTCAAGTTGCAATGACACAGCTCCAGAATATGGAACACTATTGACAGGTGGCCTTTTATGCTGTTTCCACATGTTTCCTGTTTACAAGTGGCAGTGGAGGTGGGGGGGTGCAGTAAAGCACTTGATGTAGGTGTCAAGGGCCCAGGGTCACCGGCCCAAGACTCTGTGAACCTGTGGACAGGTGCACGAGGAATGGGGGAGTGGGAACGCTACAGGTACAGCCCACTTCACCAGGGTGCATGGGATAAGGGGCACAGGGGTACCGGGATGAGGAGAGTAAAGGGAAACAGCTCTGTGACATTACTGGGACTGCAGTTTTAGGAACTCGGGGTGCAGGGGGAGTATGGGCCAGCCATCACTGGCCCTCAGCTGTTGGCACGGCTGTGTAAGAAAGCAAGGGGGCTCTACGTCCACTGGGCACATGCTAGTGGACCCTGAGCTATGCTGCAGCAAGAGGCAAGCAGAACCATTTTATCGCGTCATTCGAGTTAGGATGTTGAGGGGATCATGACACACTCCAACTGTTTGATATAATACTGCAAAAGTATATCACAAATTTTCTGATGGGGCCAGACTCCTGTGGCCCTTTAGAATGAGCCACCACTGACTGTACCAGACCAGAAAGTGAGTACAATAGGACAAGCAATGGTAAAAGCAATAAATTTTGAAATATGATGTACCAGAAACCATTATTACCAAGGATCTAAGTTTGTTTCAGAGATAATTACAGCTATGTAACTTGTTACAAATTAAAAAGATATGCCTGAGTCCATCTCATCCTCAAACTAATGGTAGGACATTGCACTTTATCCAAGATGCTAAGTCACTATGTGGGGCCACATCATTCAGATTGGGACATCTAATTAAATTTGCTAATCTCAGCATACAATTCAAAAACCCACACTTCCACAGGACTTTCTCCCTATGAAGACACACACACACACACATATATATTTGTCAAAGACCTACTATCCTATACTCGTAGCCTTGGCTGGAGATATCACATTGCCACAAAGAAAAATAATCCTACTCCTGATGATCCAGTTCCCCTAGACATCATCCAAATTGAACCCTGCCTAGAACAGTTCCGTCCTCCATCACAGCGAGACCCACCCACTCTTCCTCAAAATCACCCCCTTCAAACCTTCCAGGAATTCCATACTTCCAACCTTGCCTCTCAGTCCTTCCTGAAAAACCTTAATCCTACTCCCAACATTACCACAGCTGAATCCCGAGCTATCCGTGATCTGAAGGCTGACCATTCCATCATCATTCTCCCTGCCGACAAGGGATCCATGACCGTGGTACTTGATCGGCGGGAGTATGTGGCTGAGGGACTGCGTCAGCTTTCAGACAACACTACCTACAAAGTCTGTCAAGACGAGCCCATTCCTGATGTCCAGGCAGAGCTTCAGGGAATTCTCAGATCCTTAGGCCCCCTACAAAACTTTTCACCTGAGTCCATCAAACTCATGACCGCACCGACACCCCGCACCCCTACCTTCTACCTACTTCCTAAGATTCACAAACCTAATCAACCAGGCTGGCCGATTGTGGCCGGTTACCAAGCCCCCACAGAACGAATCTCTGCCTACATAGACGAACACCTTCAACCCATCATGTGCAGTCTCCCATCCTTCATCAAAGACACCAACCACTTCCTTGATCGCCTGAAATCCTTACCCAGCCCGTTACCTCCTGAAACCATCCTTTTAACCACTGATGCCACTTCCTTATACACAAATATCCCAAATGCCCAGGGCCTCGCTGCGATGGAGTATTTCCTTTCACGCCGACCACCCACTTCCCTACCTAAAACCTCTTTCCTTAATACCCTAGCCAGCTTCATCCTAACCCACAACTTCTTCACCTTTGAGGGCCAGACATACCAACAACTAAAGGGAACAGCCATGGGAACCAGGATGGCCCCCTTGTACGCAAACTTATTTATGGGACGTTTAGAGGAAGCCTTCCTGGATACCCAAGCCTGTCAACCCAAAGTTTGATACAGATTCATTGATGACATCTTCATGATCTGTACCAACAGTGAAGAATAACTCCAGAATTTCCTCTCCAACCTCAACTCCTTTGGTCCCATCAAATTCACCTGGTCCTATTCCAAATACCATGCCACTTTCCTTGATGTCGACCTCCATCTGTCCAACGGCCAACTTCACACATCCGTCCACATAAAACCAACCAACAAACAACAATACCTCCATTGTGACAGCTGCCATCCATTCCACATCAAACGTCTCCTTCCCTACAGCTTAGGTCTTCGTGGCAGAAGAGTCTGCTCCAGTCCCGAATCCCTGAACCAGTACACCAATAACCTAATAACAGCTTTCACATCCCACAGATATCCTCATGATCTGGTTCAGAAGCAAATTACCAGAGCCACCTCCTCATCCCCACAAATCCAGAACCTTCCACCGAAGAATCCCAGAAGTGCCCCTTTTGTCACCGAATACTTTCCGGGACTGGAGCGGACTCTGAATGTGGCTCTCCAGCAGGGATACGACTTCCTTAAATCCTGCCCCAAAATGAGATCGATCCTTAATGAAATCCTTCCCACTCCACCAAGAGTGTCTTTCAACCACCCACCTAACCTTCGTAATCTCCTAGTCCATCCATCCCTATCAAATCCCCAAACCACCTTCCCTACCCTCTGGCTTCTACCCATGCAACCGCCCCCATTGTAAAACCTGCCCTATGCACCCTTCCACCACCACTTACTCCAGTCCAGTAACTCGGAAGGTGTACACGATCAAGGGCAGAGCCACTTGCGATAGCACCCACGTGATTTACCAACTGACATGCCTGCACTGTGAAGCGTTCTATGTGGGAATGACCAGCAACAAGCTGCCCATTCGCATGAACGGTCACAGGCAGACAGTGTTTGTTGGTAATGAAGATCAACCTGTGGCTAACATGCCTTGGTGCACAGCCAGCACATCTTGGCGCAGTGTTACACTGTCTGGGTTATCTGGATACTTCCCACTGACACCAACCTTTCAGAACTCCGGAGATGGGAACTTGCCCTACAGCTTATTCTCTCCTCCCATTGCCCACCTGGTCTCAACCTCCACTAAATTCAAATTCCCGCCCACCATCTTTAGCATCTTTGCCTCAGTTCTACGAACAGAGCGTCTGCCTCAAGTGGTATCTCTGTCCAACTTCTTTGCTTTTTACAAATGTCTGTCTAGGTGTGTTTGCGTTCCGATATGTCTGAGTGTGTGTGTATTTGTTTACCTTCCTTTTTTTCCCCTAAGGTAAGTCCTTCCACTCCTGGGATTGGAATGACTCCTTTTCCACTTCCTTAAAACCCATATCCTTCCCTTTCTCCTCCCCTTTTCTCCTCTTTTTCCTGAAGAAGCTGCCAGTGGTGACGAAAGCTTGTATGTGTGTTTGTGTGTGATTTTATTCGTTTCTATCGACGAGCTGGTCCTTTTGGTAAGTCATCTCTTTTCTATTTTTTATTAGACTTTCCTGTTGGGAAAAATATGTATAAAAATAATGATTGTTTGACTTACCCAAAGCACAGGCTCACTGATAGAAACAAAAAACACAAATAAAAACATACAAACATTCAAGCTTTCGCCACCACTGGCAACTTCTTCAGAAAAAATAGGAAGGAAGGAGAGGAGAAAGGGAAGGACACGGGTTTTAAGGAAATGGTAAAGGAGTCATTCCAAACCCAGGAGTGTGAGGACTTACCTTAGGGGCAAGATTTTCTTCTTCTCGGGATTTTCTTTCTTTTTTTTTTTTCCCTAAGGTAAGTCCTTCCGCTCCTGGGTTTGGAATGGCTCCTTTTCCACTTCCTTAAGGCCCGTATCCTTCCCTTTCTCCTCTCCTTCCTTCCTCTTTTCCTGGGGAGGTGGCCAGTGGTTGCGAGGGCTTGTATGTGTGTTTTGTGTGATTTTGTTTGTGCCTGTCGACGGGCCTGTCCTTCGGGTAAATCATCCGTTTTCTATTTTTTTATATAAATTATAGAAGGAAACTTTCCTAACTTTCCTGGATATATATATAGACACACACACACACACACACACACACAAACGCAAGCTTTCGCAACCCAGTTGCTTCTTCAGGCAGAAGGTAAGGCAAGGTAAGTCTTTCCTCTCCCGGGATTGGAATGGCTCCTTACCCCCCCCCCCCCCCCCCCGCCTTAAAACCCTCATCCTTTCCTTTCCCTCTCCTTCCCTTCTGCCTGAAGAAGCAACTGAGTTGTGAAAGCTTGCGTTTGTGAGCGAGTGAGTGTGTGTGTGTGTGTGTGTTTGTGTGTGTGTGTTTGTGTGTGTTTTATTTGTGCTACTATCACCACCTGTGCTCTTTCGCCTGATGGAATTTTTCATCTAATATATATAGCAAAAAATTCTGTCACCTTTAAATGTAATTCAACCAAGAATAGGTAATGGGTCCACAAGGTGAAACAGTAAAAAATGTTGTGAAGAAGTTATGAGAAATTTGACAAAAGGTTAAACATGCACACAAAAACAAGAATGTAGTGGGCAACAAGTGAGTAAATTGCCACAATACAGGATAGGTCAATGGGTGCTCTTAGGTAATTTGTATACTCACAAGGGTGAAACAAAGAATTCTATAACAATGGCCCTTATAAAGTTATGGAGTGACTTTACCAGTTAATTGTAAATTTACAGTTCCCAACTAGATCTACTACTGTGCTTGTCAGTGAAGCAAAACTATATTCGTGTGAAATAGATGCATTGTCACAGATTTCTTCAACTGTTGCAGAGAAGAAAGAATTAAAGGAAATAGAGGGACAATTGAGGCATGTTCCTTATGCACTTAGATGAAGAAATAAGCAGTGCATTACTCTCACTGGAATAATGCAGTACATGCTTTATTGCAGTTTGTTAGGTTAGGCTTGGTGTTCTTTACTTGTCATGTTCTGCAGTATATACTTAGTTATAGAAGAAGGGGATTGATAATACTTCCTTTTCTAACAGTTGGTGTACTACAATGTTAACTGGAAAAATATTTCTCAGGATAGTACTGCAACGCTATTGCATAGATGTAATAGTAGATCAAACCCTACACTTTGGAATTTAATTTGCAAGGCAAACAGACATCCTTCTAACAAATCACAGATGGACTATTGCCTGTACGCTCAATATTCTGGAAATAGATACAAATGCATAAAGTGTTACTAGTTTTTGCACAGAGAGATGCTCATGTACTCGTATCTATAGCAGATTTGGAGAACTGTATTAGAGGAAAAGTTGTCATATGTCCAACAAACAAGATACAAACACATAATCAGTCATGTGGAATGCAGTTATTGTTAGGAAAAATGGATGAAATAGAGTGTCAGAAAAATTTTTATACTCCTCAGCCAAAATTTCAAAAAATTGGAAACTACTGGATGTATTCCATATTCAATCCAGAAACAGTAATTATAGCTTGGTCTGTAAGTGGCAAACCAACCAAAGCTATGATACTAGAAGTACGTTCCCATAAACTCTTAGGCACACGCAAGGACAAATATCACATGCCACAGCATGTGTGTGCTACCGGCCGCCAGACAGTAGCCTGGGCTGCAGCTGTGCTGCCGCCCTGTAGCGAGTGACTGACAAAGCAGCCCTCACTTATGGAGCCAGATCATTCTCTGACTAGTGTGAGACAAATAAGGAATTTTTGATATTGCTCAATAAATCTTTACTGTTTCATAAAGTTAAATGTGTTTCCTTTACAGCATATGTGGCGATGGTTTGTTAATTAATGGAACAAGATACAAAATGAGCGATTTTTTTTTTTTTTTTTTTTTTACCTTCCAGTTACTACCACAGACGCAACAATGATTGACATATCATGACCAATGTTGTTCTGGATTTTTACCCCACACACTTCCCTCCAATGCTAAATTCACGATACCTTTATGTCTAAGATTGTGTGCAATCAATCTCTTCTTTGAGTTAAGGTATTTCTTTTCTCCCAATTTCTATTCAGTACCTCCTCATTAGTTATGAAATCTATCCACCTAATCTTGAGCATTCTTCTGTAACACCACATTTCAAAAGCCTCTATCCTCTTGCTGTCTGACATATTTATCAGCCATGTTTTACTTTTGAACAAGGCAACACTCCACACAAATACCTTCAGAAAAGACTCCCTTACACTTAAATTAATATTTGACAATAGTAAATTCCTCTTTTTCAAAAATGCTTTTCTTCCCATTTCCATTATACATTTTATATCCTCTGTACTGAGACCATCAAGTAACAAAAGTCATTACCACCTTTATTGTTCCATCACCTAATCTAATTCCTTAGTATCACCTGATTTTCTTACACTGCACTCCATTACCATTGTTTTGCTCTTGTTCGTGTTCATCTCATAACATACTGTCCATTCCATTCACTTGCTCTTCCAGGTCCTTTGCTGTATCTGACAGAATTACAATGTCAGGAAAATGCCATGTTTTTATTTCTTCACCCTGAATTCTAATTCCTTCTCCAAATTTCTCTTTGCTTTTCTTCACAGCTTGCTCAATTTACAAATTAAATGACATTGGAGAGACACTACAACCCTGTCTTACTTCCTTCCCAACCAATGCTTCCCTTTCATACCTTTCAACTCTAATAACTGTGGGCTGGCTTTTGTACAAGTTGTAAATAAGTCTCCTTTCCCTGTATTTTATTCCTACTGACTTCAGAATTTGAAAGAGTGTATTTCAATCAACATTGTCAAAAGCTTTCTCCAAATCAACAAAAGCTAGAAATGTAAGTTTGCCTTTTCTTAATCTATCTTCTATGATAAGTAGTGAGGTGAGTATTGCTTGTTGTGTTCCTACATTTCTCATTAATCCAAACTGATCTTCCCTGAGGTCAGATTCTACCAGCTTTTCCAGCCTTCTGTAAATAATTAGTGTGAAAATTTTGCAACCATAGCTTATTAAAGTAATGGTTCTGCCATTTTCACACCTGACTGAACCTGATTTCTTTGGAATCTGGATTATTACATTTTTCTTAAAGTCTGAAGGTATTTCGCTTATTTCTTACATCTTACACACCAGGTGAAATAGTTTTGTCATGGCTGGCTCTGCCAAAGTCTTCAGTAGCTTTGATGGGATGTCATTTACTCCAGAAACCTTGTTCCGACTTAAGTCTTTCACGGCTCTATCAAATCCTTCTCTCAGTACAGTATCTCCTATTTCATCTTCATCTTCCCTTCCTACATTATTGTCTTCTAAGTCCATTTCCTTTGTATAGCCCCTCTATGTACTCTTTCCACCTTTCAGCTTCCCCTAATTTGCTGAGAACTGGTTTTCCAACTGAGTTCTTGATATTCATAGAGCCACTTTTCTTGTCTCCAACTGTCCCTTTTATTTTCCTGTAGACCATATCTATTTTTTCCCTAGTTATACATTCTTTTACAGACTTGCATTTGCCTCCTAGCCACTCCTGCTTAGCTACTTTACACTTCCTGTCAATTTCATTTCTTAGTCTTCTGTACTCCATTTTTCCTGCATTTTTATACTTTCTCCTTTCATAAATTCAGTTTAGTATTTCTTTTAATATCCTAGGATTTTTTGTAAGTCTTACCTTTCTACCTATTTTTTCCTCTGTTGCCTTTGCAATTTCATCTTTCAAAGCTACCCCATTCCTCTTCTACTGTTTTATTTTCCTCCAGTTCTGTCAACTGTTGCCCAAAGTTCTCTCTGAAATTCTCAATAACTTCAGGTTCCTTCAATTTATCCAAGTCCCATCACCTTATATTCCTACCTTTCTGGAGTTTTTTGAGTTTCAATCTATCATTCATGATCAATAAGATATGATCAGAGTCTATGTCTGTCCTCAGTTTAAAACCTGGTTCCTTTCCTTCCTTTTCCTACTACTAATTTCAAGTCTCCTGTCACAATTAGGTTTACACCTCTCTTAACTGACTGAATAATTTCCTTTATCTCCTCATACATTCCATCAATCTCCCCACCATCGGCAGAGTTTGTGGGCATATAAACTTGTACTATTGGAGTCTATGTTGGTTTCGTATCTATCTTGACTATGATAATGCGATCACTGTGCTGCTCATAATAGTTTACCCCACATTCATATTATCTTATTCTTATTAGACCTACACTGTAATACCCCCAACTGATTTTGTATTTGAAATCTTGTACTCACCTGACCAGGAATCCTGTTCATCTTTCCACTGAACTTCACTATTCTCACTATATCTATCTTTAATTTATCCATTTTCCTTTTTAAATTTTCTAACTTCCCTGCCCGATTAAGGGATCTAACATTCCACACTCTGATCTGTAGAATGCCAGTATTGTCTTTCCTGATGACCACATCTTCCTGAGTAGTCCCAGCCAGGAGATCCGAATGGGAGACTAATTTATCTCCAGAACATTTTACCCAAGCACATCCCATCATGATATATTCATACAGTAGAGATGCATGTACTTGGAAAAAGTAACAGCTGTAGTTCTCCCTTGCTTTCAGCCGTTCGCAGTAACTGTGTGTCAAGACAATGTTAGCTGATGTTACAAGCCAGGTTAGTCAATCATCCAGACTGTTGTCCCTGAAACTACTGAGAAGGCACCGCAACTACTGAGAATGCTGCTGCCCCCCTTCAGAAACCACAAGTTTGTGTGGCTTCTCCACAGATACCTCTCCACTGTGGCTGTATCTGCAGTATGGCAATCTGTATCATTGAGGCTTGCAAGCCATCCCCACTTTGGCAATGTCTGTGGTTCATGAGGGTGGCCCATTTTGTTACAGTCTATAAATGAATTAATAGTGTCAGAAAACAGACAAATTTCAAAGAAACAAATATTACAGCAGGTGAAACATTATCATGATAAATGTAAAATGAAAACAATTATTTAAAGTGTATCAATAATAAGTGTAATCTTGGTTCTAGTATTAATGTCTGGAACTTAGTTGTGCATTAGACACAAGATATCTCCATCAAAAGAAACAACTATCCAGTTGGTACTGTGGATTGGATTAGAATAATTAAGTTAACAGAGAATTTCTACATGGTATCCAGTCCACAAGTATCTGAATGTCAGCAGTAAATAGTCTGTCAAGCAGACATAGTAAAATAACTAGCACAGATTAGATCATTACAAACTGAGCCTCACATCAGAACCTCCTTGCTGATTCCTTTAAATACTCCAGCTCTTGAAGCTTTTAAGCACTCAGTCATTGGGATCAACAGCAGGCACACATACTGCACTCTGTGTGATTACAATATTGTAGTGAGTCTTCACCTAGATGATCCAGCACAGACTAGTGTAACTGAAAGAGTCTTCAAGATACTGGTGTCTAGACCAGAGGGTAGATGCTGCTGTATCTTGCTGCTCACTCATGGAGAATCTGGATGTCTTCTGACAACAAGGCGTCTTCTGAATGGATGCCCTAACCGCAACATGGATGATGACAGGAGGACCTTCAGAGTCCCATTCCTGTTCAACGCCAGGCATTTGAGGGTGCTCACTCCTACCTTAGGGTAGGAAGGAAAGATCAACCAACTACATCACTAGAAAGCTACAAGCAGCAGTGACTTCTGAAAAGGTCCTCAGGGGTCAAAGTAGCACCTGGATGGAACTGAGCACACCCAGATAGTTGATGCAGATTGAAACAACGCACTAGTGCATCCCACTGCAGCAACAACACCTCCTGCATCTTTGGATGGAACTTTTAGATTCGATGGATTGGACAGTGGGGTCTTCCACAGAGATCTACATCTACATAGATACTCTGCAAAGCACATTTAAGTGTCTAGCAGAGGGTTCATTAACCAATTTCACAACCTTTCTCTCCTGTTCATGGGAAGAAAGAACACCTAAATCCTTTCGTTTTCAATCTGATTTCTCTTATTTTAGTGGGATGGTCATGTCTCCCTATGTAGGTGGGTGCTAGCAAAATATTTTCACATTCAGAAGTACAAGTCGGTGATTGAAATTTCGCAAATGGATCTCGCTGCAACAAATAATGTCATTATTTTAATGATTTCCACCTCAAATCATGCAACATTTCCATAGCGCTTTTCCTCCTATAAAGTGATAAAACAAAACGAACTGCCCTTCTCTAAATCTTCTCAATGTCCTCCGTCAGTCCCACTTGGTGAGGGTCCCACACTGGGCAACAATAATCCAGGAGAGGATGCACAAGTGTGATGTAGGCAGTCTGTTTGGTGAAGCTGTTGCATCTTTGAACCATTCTGCCAATGAAATGTAACCTTTGGTTCGCCTTCCCCACAATATTTTCTGTGTGTTCTTTCCTAGGTATTGGGTAGAATTTACAACCTTAAGGTTTGACTGATTTATTGTGTAACTGAAGTGCAGCAGATTTCTTTTAGTGGTCATGTGTATTACTTCACACTTTTCATTTAGTGTTAATTGCCAATTTTCGCACCATGTAGAAATTTTGCCTAAATTGCTCTACAGTTGCTTTTGATCCTCTGTTGACTTCACTAACTGATAAACAACAGCATCATCTGTGAACAGTCTAAGGGAGCTATTCAGATTGTCTTCTAAATTGTTTATAAACACAAGGAAGAGCAGGGGACCTATAGCACTTCCCTGGGGAATGCCAGATATCACCTCTGTTTTACTCAATGACTTACCGCCAATTACTACTGGTAACTGGCAGGAGGACAGCCCAGCCTAGCTGAGTCCAGCACTGGCCACATGGGCTACATTTTATTCTAAAGATGACCTACATCAGGTCGAAACTGGTCAATAAAAACTGTTAATTTTTGTGATCAAGACTTTTTTGTATTATTAATTGTACCAAATAGATCGCTGTTCTTCTCTGTCAACAATGTTGTCTAAATTAATGTTCTACACTCGCATTTTTAGTTTTGAAAGACTGGAGATTATCACTCAGGTATGCGTGAAGCAAATTTTTATCTGCTCTTTTGAATAGATATATTTTTCGTTTATTTTTTGTGTATTTTGGAATTTCGATTTTCTATCTCGCTACTACAACTTGCTAATACATGTATCTGTTTTGATGCACTTTACTAGCTCAGGATTATTTGTTGCTAGGAGATCAAGGGTATTTTTGCAACCATTTATTATTCTAGTGGGTTCATGAACTAACTGTTCAAAATAGTTTTCAGAAAAAGCATTCAGATCTAGTTTGGACGATGTTTTATATTTCCCTCTGGTTTTAAATACGTATTTATGCCAACGTACCGAGGGTAAATTAAAGTCTCCACCCATTATAACAGTATGCTTTGGGTACCTGTTTGAAATGTGATTTAAGCTTTCTTTGAACATTTGAGCAATTGCATCGCCTGAGCCAGGGGCCAATAAAAAGATCCAATTATTAATTTATTTCAGTTGTCAGGTATAACCTCTACCTATACCAACTAACAGGAAGTACCTGCCTCAATTTCGCTGCAGGATAAACCATTTGTAACAGCAATAAATTCACCACCTCCTTTTTATTTAATCTATCCTTTCTGGAAACCATATGGCCCTTTGTAAAAATTCCAACTGAACTTATCTCTGGAATCAGCTAGCTTTCTGAACCTATAATGATTTACGCCTCAGTACTTTCTATCAGCACTTGGAGCTCTGGAACTTTCCTAACACAGCTACGACAATTTACAGCTGTTATACCAGTGGTTCGTAGATCTGCATTTGTCCTGTGTCTGACCTACACCCTTTGAGACTGAAACCTATTTTTTGTGTTCCCGAGGCACCCTAACATAAAAAAAAAAAACGCCTTGTCCATGCCCCACAGGCCCCGCTACCCATGTAGATGCTTCCTGAGTGTAGTGAACTCCTGACCTATTTGGCGGAACCTGAAAACCCACCACCCTTTGGCGCAAGTCAGGAAATCTGCAGCCATCACGGTCGCAGTACTGTCTGAGCCTCTGATTCAGACCCTCCACTCGGCACTGAACCAAAGGTCCATAGTCAGTCCTGTCGACTATGCTGCAGATGTTGAGCTCTGCCTTCATTTTGCAAGCAAGACTGGCAGTCTTTACCACCTCTGATAGCTGCTCAAAACCAAAGAGAATCTCTTCTAATCGAAAGCAACACACATCGTTGGTTCTGACATGAGCCACCACCTGCAGCTGTCTGCACCCTGTGCTCTTCATGGCATCCAGAAGGACCCGTTCCACATCTGGAATGACTCTCCCCGGTATGCACACAGAGTGCAAATTGGACTTCTTCCCCTTCCTAGCGGCCATATCCCTAAGGGGCCTCATCACCTGCCTAACATTGGAGCTCCCAACTACTAACAAACCCAACCTCTGTGAGTGCCTGGATCTTGCTGGCAGAGCGGTGGCCACAGGACAAGCGACTCCATCTGCGTCAGGAACATCCTCTGCCACAGACAGCGTCTTGAATCTGTTCATAAGACTAGCTAGGGAGGCCTTCACTTTAGTCCCCTGGGAAGTCTTACACCGCCTGACACATGCTGAGGAGACCTCCCAATCCACCACGGATTGGGAGGCGACCCCCTCGCAGGCGGTGACCGGGCTGGCCACAGCTGCAGGCCGATTGGAGGGCACAACAGACACACAGGGCATCTGCTGGACCCCCGCGAGCGGCCCACAACCGTGGCTCCCACCCACGGTAGTCTCAAGCATTGACAGCGAAACCAACGCCGTCTGAAGCTGTGAGCGAAGAGTCACCAACTCGGCCTCCAACTGTTGACAGCAGTCACAGTTCCTAGCCATTCTAAAAACCTATGTATGTTAAAAATAAGTATGACTGATGTGATTTAAAGTGTGGGAGAATACACTAAACTGTAACTTGGGCGTGAACCTAAGTATACGCACAAGAACACTAAACTGTTCCTTTGATGTTAAGCTGACTACACAATCGAGGACACAAACGTTTGATAAACAGTGAGCTTAGAAAAACATGTATCTAACAGAGTCAGGTCCATGTGTATGAGGATACGAGTGGAAAAGCTTCAGGATAGGGCAATTCCATGTCAAATCAACAAGTGCTACAACCTGACCCTAGCAGGTGTTTCTTTTTTTTATTTATTTTTATTTTTTTTTTATTTTTTTTTTTTTAATTAAAATAAAAAAACACACACACAGAAAAGTTCAGTTAGTAACTATTACTTCCAACAAATAGGAGTCCAGTTAGTGTACTTCTTCATACTACTAACTAATCAGTCTGTTGCACATCAGTGTTTCAGCACTGGGTAACTTATATGTTCATCCTGTAGCAGTTTGAGGGTTCAATATTGCCACTAGTTCCCTGCTGCTTACGGAAAGAATGTCTGGATGACTTGGAAACGTAAAAGATGGTGACGGTCCATTTAAGAAACTAACTGTTATTTCATTATTCTCCTGATTTTTTTAAGTACACAGGTTAACCACCAGTGTCCATTATAAGCACAAGCAACATATCCTTTTATGTCATTGAATGGTATTGTATCTCTGTCAGAAACTGTCACCAGTTCAATTTCACTTTCATCAGAGTTTGAATACACTTTTGTTATTATTTTGTCCTTTCTAAAAGGAATAAAAGTGTGAAGTTTTTGTGTCCCTACAATTTTGCAGCATTTCTCAAATCTCTCTGTAAGTTTCAGTTCTTCATTTTCGTGCTCTTCTTTAGTAGCATACTTGAAGTCCATTCCTTCTATGTTATCCTTGGCAAACATATAAAGTTGTTTTGGTGTCATTATTTGATCACTGTATGACCGTTGCAGACTTGCTCGAGCAGCAAGTCATTTAACTGTTCCACCAACACCATCACTAGCTCCCTTCCCATGCGAGGTGGCTGAAAAATGCCATTCAGCTTCAGTTTGGAAATCATCTTTGTGATGGCACAGATTGATAAAGTTCTTCCTGTTTTTATAATGAGCTGATGCTCCTTCAGAGAAATAATATACTTTTCTTGGTTTTCTACCAAATTTAACAGTCAGGAAGCCCATTAAGTACGATTGGAACAAATGCACAGCAACAGTGTCATGTGTTAGGCATTCTGATATAATTACAAGACTTGTGTGCTCAAGTTTGTTCCCATCCTTGTAATAAGTAACAATGGGATGAATCGTTGGTTGCATGTTTGTCCAGTGGTAGCCTTTCCCTGGACTTACAAGAATATTTCAAGAATTAAAATTATAAATCATCTGATTTCTAATATAGAAATCGGATGACTTACCCAAAGCACAGGCTCGTCGACAGATACACATAAAAACACACACAAAACGCACATACAAGCTTTCGCCACTGCTGGTAGCTTCTTAAGGACTAGAGGAAGGAAGAAGGGGAGAGTGAAGGATATGGGTTTTAAGGAAGTGGAATAGGAGTCATTCCAATCCCAGGAATGGAAGGACTTACCTTAAGGGGATATAAGGAAAGGCAAACAAGTGCACACCCACCCACACACATACACAACAAGATAGACATTTGTAGAAAGCAATGAGGTTGGACAGAGATAGCAGTTGAGGCAGAGACTCTGTCCAGAGAACTGAGGCAAAGATGTTAAGATGGTGGGCGGGAATTTAAATTTAGCGGAGGTTGAGACCAGGTGGGCAATGGGAAGAGCGAATATGATGAAGGACAAGTTCCCATCTCCAGAGTTCTGAAAGGTTGGTGTCGGTAGGAAGTATCCAGATAACCCAAATGGTGTAACACTGCGCCCAGATGTGCTGGCCGTGCACCAAGGCATGTTTAGCCACAGGGTGATCTTCATTACCAACAAACACTGTCTGCCTGTGACTGTTCATGTGAATGAACAGTTTGTTGCTGGTCATTTCCACATAGAACATTTCACAGTGCAGGCATGTCAGTTGGTAAATCACGTGGGTGCTATCACAAGTGGCTCTGCCGTTAATCCTGTACACCTTCCGGGTTACTGGATTGGAGTAAGTGGTGGTCAAAGGGTGCATATGGCAGGTTTTACAATGAGGGCGGTTACATGGGTAGGGGCCAGAGGGTAGGGAAAGACACTCTCGGTGGAATGGGAAGGATGTCATGGAGGATGAATCTCATTTTCGGGCAAAATTTAAGTAAGTCATATCCCTGCTGGAGAGCCACATTCAGAGTCCACTCCAGTCCCAGAAAGTATTCGGTGACAAGAGGGGCACTTCTGGGGTTCTTCGTTGTAAGGTTCTGGATTTAGGGGGATGAGGAAGTGGCTCTGGAAATTTACTTCTGTACCAGATTAGGAGGATAGCTGTGGGATGTGAAAGCTGTTATTAGGTTATTGGTGTACTGGTTCAGGGATTCGGGACTAGAGCAGACTCGTTTGCCACGAAGACCTAGGTGTGTTTGCGTGTGTATATGTCTGAGTGTGTGTATTTGTTTACCTTCCTTTTTTTTCCCCCAAAGTAAGACTTTCCTCTCCTGGGATTGGAATGACTCCTTACCCACTCTCTTAAAACCCTCATCCTTTCCTTTTCCCTCTCCTTCCCTACTCTGCCTGAAGAAGCAACTGAGTTGTGAAAGCTTGAATGTTTGTTTGTCTGAGTTTTCATTATTGTTTTTCGCGTCTATTGGTGAGCCTGTGCTTTGGATAAGTCAAATAATCTTTATTTTATACATAAGTATGATGTTGGGAACCATATAGAAGCTCTTTAAATAAAAGGGATTTCCAATGAAGTAAATTTTATTGTTCTAGCTTAATTAGAACAAGAGTTATAAACAAAACAACATTGTTCTGTGAGATAAAAATTTGTCATTTTTTCAGTTTTTGAAGGTCCATTACCCTGTAACTTTTCGTCAGAAAAGTGTGAAAAAAATTAATCTGTGGTGCTATTTATGAGTACTATAGGCATACTTAATTTAATTCCAAGAGGGTAAGGTCAAAAATGATGATTTAATTTGTTGATTTGACATGGAATGACCTGATGAGGAAATCAGGTACAAATACATAACAATGATTTCACAGAGGTACCACTTACTTGAATATAGTCAGTTAAAGGCAATGAAAAACTTAATGTCTTGGAACAGTAGTGTATAAGGGCAGGAAGAAGTAGACAGATTGGTGGAATGACAGTCTGTTCAGCCTGTAAAAGGAAAAACAAAGTGTTTCAAAAAGGGCTCTGTATTGGAACTCGGGCAGACAGAGAAACTTGTGTTGAAGAAATAATCATAGACAAACAGACAATTGTGGCATCTAAAGATAAATAATGGGAAGATTTTTGAAATATGTTGAAACCTCTGAGTCAAGCTGCTGGAAAACCTTTCTGGATTGTAATTAGCAATCTTTGAAAGGGAGGAAGCAGGAACTGACAAGTGGTTTGGACAGGCCAGGAAAGCTGCTAGTGAATTCTGTGGATTTTCCTAACAGATGAAGGGAATACTTTGAAGAGTTGCTCAACGTAGGGGAAATGTTCACTAATGTTTCAGATTTTGGGTTAGGAATGATGGTGGAACAAGGTCATATTGTAGGAAGTGGAGAGAATGCTCAGTAAATTGCCAGACAATAAAGTGGCTGAGCTAGATGAAATTAAGTCAGAACTCATCAAATACAGTGGAATGTCAGTTCTCAAATGGTTATACAGGTTACTAGAAATGGTATGGGAGTCAGGACAGGTGTCGTCTGACTGGACAAAAGTAGCAATCACAGCAATTTCAAGCATGGAAACAGAAAAGTTTATAACAACTACAGAGGTATCTCTCTAATTAGCATTATCAGTAAAATCTTCTCAATTATTGTTGAAAGGAGTGAGTATTAGGTGAAGAAAATGTGAATGGAAAACAGTGTGAGTTTTGGCCTGTTAGAGGCAGTCAGGGCTAGATCTTTAGCTTACAGCAGACAATGGAGAAGCGCCAAAAGTGGAACACGGAACTGTGTCTATGTTTTATAGATCTAGAAAAGCCTTAGTACCATGTTCCTAGGAGAAAGCTATTGTCAGTTCTACAAGATTACGGAAAATGAGGCAAACTTCTGCAGGCAATTAAGGATCTTTACCTAGATTGTTAGCCAGCAGTTATCAAGTTGATTGTAATTGTTGTTCATATTATTTATGGATCTTAAGTTAAAAGTGATAGACCAGCAGGGTGAAATCAAAATAGGTTATAACGAAAGAGCAGTCTCACTTATGCAGAAAACTTAGTGGAGATGCCAGATTCAACTGAACAGTTGCAGTCTAATATTTCAGAGCTGTATCAGACATGCAAGGGATAAGGTATGAAGATCAACATCTCCAAAACTAAAGTAATGTCTGTTGGAGATTTAAACATACTGAGTGCCAAATAGGAGGAACGACATTAGACCAGTTGAACAACTTCAGTTACTTAGGATGTATTTTCTCACAGGATGGCAACATAGTTAAAGAACTGGAATCGAAGTGTAGCAAAACTAAAGTAGTGAGCACTCACCTATGATCTACTCAGTCAGTATCAAGAGTAAGCAGTGTACCATTCAATATTTCAACCAACTGTGTTGTATAGGAGTGAAAGCTGGGTTATCTTATTGATTAGGTTGAGGTTACAGATATGAAAGTAGCAAGGATGATTGCACGTACTAATAGATAGGAACAATTGTAGGAGGGTGTCCATAATGAGAAAATCATAGATGAAGTAGTTAGAATGAACAGGCTTAGTTGGTATGGCCATGTTACATGCATGGGAGTAGGAAGGTAATCTAAGAGACTTATGGTTTCAGCAGTAGAGGGAAGGAGGAGTTGAGGTAGACCAAGGAAACCCCTACAATCTAGTGACAGTGATGCTAACCACTAGACCATGAACTGCATTCCAGTCAAAAATCTTTCTCACTTTGTTCACCTGTAGACATGGCTGTTACCACAATTTGCATTCTGTCACTAGATTACATCATGTACAATATTTGGGAGTATTGTAGGCAAACAAAAAAAAAAAAAAAAAAAAAAAAAAAAAAAAAAAAAAAAAAAAAAAAAAAAACTCTTCGGGCACCTAGGGGAATACATACTCATACTTCCTGATAGTATTTACAGTTAAAAAACAAGAGTGAATTCACAACCACAATACTATGTATCCCTCTCTTGACCTCAACATAAAGTTTCAGTGTAAAAGTCTGTAACAAGTTGTCAATGGATATCAATCAGGAAACTTAACATCGCCAAATAATTTAAAAATAATGGTAAAGAACATCTCATTAGCTTCTCCTTCTACAATGTAGAATAAAACATGGGCTCAAGAGTTTAAATTCTGTGGAACTTTAATGTTTGCAGTAGATATTTACTTTGACAGTGAATAAGATCTGGTAGTGGTGGGTAAATTTTACAATTGCTTTGCTCTAATTGTTAGATAATAAAAACAATTGAGTAGTATAGGCATAGTAGTAGTGACCCATTATTTTTTTTTTCTTTTCTTTTTTAAATAGTTTTGAACATAAAATTTCAGAAAGACAAGATATGTTCACCACCTGCTCAGTTAGCCATGTGGTCTAACGCACAGCTTTCCAAGACAGGAAGGCGTACCAGCCCCGGTTCAAATCCGCCCGGCAGATTAACAAAGGGGGGTGGAGTGCTGGCCAGCCTGGATGTGGTTTTTAGGCAGTTTTCCACATCCCCCTAGGTGAATACCAGGCTGCTCTCCAAGTCCCACCTCAGTTACATGATTCACAAACATTTCACAACACTTTACAATTTCACGGATGTAACACTATACACAGACATTTGGGGTACACATTTCCTCCCCGGGGACATGAGGTAGCATCAGGAAGGGCATCCGGCCACCCCGTAACTATTAACATGCCAAATCCGCATTAACACAGAGCCGACACTGCTTGTATGGGAACGTGACCAAACAAAGATATGTTCACCTAGTGGCATCAAAACAGTTTAAAAATTTAAAATAATGTGCAGACTTTCAGAGCTAGTGGCTCTTTCTTCTGGTAAAAGAAAAGGAACAAGAGTGAAATAATCAGACTGGAGAGGTTTATGAAGTGGGGAGAGATACAGAAGTCACCCAGAAGCTCCGGTCAGGGAATACTCATCAAGCAGGATGAAAAGGAAAGTAACTAAAAAAAATATAACTTTAAACTTTTGCACTTCGGTGAATACAGAAATTCAGCAGCACACAATAACACAAAAATTAGACACTTAATATCAATGTTAAGCACTGTGACTATTGTTATAGAATTGTAGGTCTAACCATTAATAATCAATTTCTCACTGTACAGAAGAAATTACATTCTGCAGTTTTGAATTGCATAAAGAGGTTGGCTCTATTAATTTATGAAATTAACAATGGAAAATCCAGATTGGAATGTCGAACTGAATATAGATAGCCATTCATTAAAGATCATCACTGAGCCACAGACAGGCATGTAAAATAGACAATAACATTTACAAAACTTCAATTTTCAGCTATGACCTTCATCCTTCTAATAGAAAATGGCCCTTGTATGTTTTTAAGTAATGACACAAAGTTATTAAAATTTTCTTGAAAATTAGTAACTGCTTAGCAATAAATTGTCTGGCAATGTATGTAGATAAAACACAGTACACACATTTTAACAATTCTGACAAAGGCCATGGCCGAAAATTATATGTTGTGTGAATGTGATGATCTATTTTCTTGTCTGTCAACAGCTCACCGAGCTTCTTTACAGTCAGTTGCTACCTATCGTCCATTATTGACAATACGCACATTTCTATTCTGCACAAGACTTAACACACCACTTGGAATATTACATGAGGGGAAAAATCCATATTATTGCATGTTATTAACTGATAGAGTCAGGATTAAATTCTTAACATATAAGCTCTGTTACTTTAAGGACAATATCTGGTGGTGAGTCTAGAAATTCTTGTGATCAGCTAGATATACCCATAAAATCTTCAAAATATCCTTACCTACTTTTTTTTTACACCATAAGGATCACAGAAATACCTTAACTAACACATTTAATATTTTACCTGGTATGATCCAATCTAATGAAGTATATGTCTGGAAGAACAGTGCATTTTTATATTACTTTGAGATCAGTGATCCCAGGAAGTCCTCCATTTCCCCCATTCTCCAGAGAGGGGGAAAAATATGGACTGTAAGGAGTTTTGAATAGCATTCTCATCGCAGACGCCCTCAGTACACTATTTCAACCCCTTTCTCTTCAAAGCACAACCAAGCTCACTGCCAGAAGAAGGCAGTTCGAGATTTAATCTCCTATCAAAGACAAAGTTACTACAGATAGTGTGTAGTATTGCTTTCACCACCAGACATGTACTTCAATTTGCCAAGTGTTTGTGAGATGACTCAAGGGCAGAAAACCAAAAGGTAAAAGGAAAAAACACACTAGCAAATAAAATAACATACTTCGGAATTTAATTCACATCAACAGATACAACCGTAAATACAAAGTAGGCAACTGAGCAAACCTAAAACTAAGAGAAAAATATACAGTAAAGGGTACAACAAAAAGCTCCAGGTAAAAGCAACAGTAAAATATGCATTGACACCTTTTGGCATGTCAGAATTAATGCATAACTTCCTTGCACAAAGTAGATCTCTCTCTCTCTCTCTCTCTCTCTCTCTCTCTCTCTCTCTCTCTCTCTCTCTCTCTCACACACACACACACACACACACACACACACACACACACACACGTCACAAATTCAACATTTTTAGCTACTATATTTTAGGCCATTCCAAGCAAAGAAATGGTGTCTCACATTAGCTTCCTATATAAGTATGAGTGTCACTTTAGGTCAGGATTTTTTTTTTTCCTTCTTCTGATACACTATTTGGTCAGATTCAGAACATTTTACAAACACAACTTTAAAAACTAAATAAAATACCAAGTGTCAAATGTAACAGGGATAATGAACAGTGTTCCTGAAAAATTGTTCAAATCTCGATTCACCCAAACACAGCATGTTCTCAACTTAGCCACACTGAAATATATTTTATGGCGAATATAATTTGTCCATATTTGTCTATTACTTCAATAACTTATTTAGCAACAGAACAAATTCAATATGCTGGGACCTGTTAATCATAAGTCAACAGATGATACTGGAAGAGTAAGAACGGATAAAATCTCAAACTTTCCCTCCTATCACCTTTCAGGCAAAGGGAAAGTGCAGTATGAAGTACACCACACATTCATTTTTTTATGGTCCTCTGTTTTAACCAGTAGATGCTCTTAACAACTTTGCTTTCGTTCAAATAAAAAATCTTACTTTCCCTATCGCTATCTGAAGCGAGTACAGACAACTGAAAAAAAAAAAGTGGAAAGGGATAAAGAGCATAATACCTCATCACAGTTGATAAGAAAAAGACTTTACTGAAGTACTTGCACACTTGTGCAATCTTAATACATTTATAGGCTACACATGATTGTGTACACCTCACTTCAATGATTTGAAATAATTTATATAACATTGCAAACATGTCCCAGAATGGAAATGACATTACTATCTCTACAACAAATTAAATATCTAGCATCTTAAAAGTGGTTTTAATACTTCTAGTCAACGTCTTTAACTAGGCCATTTTATGTGGCAATTACTAACATGTATTTTTCGAAACATCTGTGGAAATTCTCTTTATTGATTCGTCCCACACTCCCCCCCCCTTTCTCTATCTTTGTTTTAATAATATTTTAGCCAATAGCAATAGTTCCTAATATTGATCTATGCAGAGTTTCATACAGCTGTTTCACAAATGTGTCGAAGAGAAATAAACATAATTGTAATATGCACGTGCTTGAAATAGTTGCATTCCCCCCTCCCTCTCACATCACACATGCACGCGCACGCACACACCCACCCCAAATTTCAACACCAATCTGTCATCCGCACAGATTTCCTATCTTTTAATGTAATTAACAATGCCAATGTTTACTTTCATTTCCTATTTATATCCTCACTTTTTCCTTCCTGTAACTAATACTTTATTCTGCAGTATGGCTGAACCTGCTGTGTCATTCCAGATGACATATTGTACTACATTTACCAGTATCAAACATGAATAGCTGTTAATAATTTGCAACTGGTACACCATTTCTTGCAATTAGCCAGCCTCTATGCAAGTTTCACCTTTAACAAACCAAACTATATGGTCAAGTGGTACAAAATGCAATACAACAAAAGTGAACAAAACTATCAGACTGTAGTGTTATCTAAATAGTTTGGGAGGAGGGCAATGCCGAATTGGTACATTGGAAATGTAAGTAATGCTTCATACATATTGCTTATATACTACCATTATCAGAACACAATGACAAGAACTAAGAATAAGAAATTACATGAAATACCAGTTTGCAATCTAAGAGTTTAATGAACCCAGTAAAAAATCCGGATGTGTGACAAATATTACAAATAAAATTAAGAGTTTCCAAATACCAAATAAGTACCTTCATTCCTATTCATTCTCTTTTTAAATTTACATTTCTTTTCAGGGGCAACACATGTTAGGTAGAAAATGTGCAGTATTGTGAGTGCAGTGAGCTCTTTTCAGAATCAAATACAAAGGTATTTCATATTTAATTTCTCCAATAAGGAACAAAGAATAACATTAACTAAAAATTTACACAACCTCTCACTACTGCACAAGACTTCCTGCAAAGAAGTAAGTCCCTTTAAAATGTTAAAACATATTAGGACTAAATGGTGCTATTTAGTTTTCTTTCCTACATTATTTTGCTTTTGTGTTCATTATAGATTTAAAACAAGTTATCTTGCAGCTTTTTTTTTGTTAATGGCATCCATCACAAATTACACAACTATTAGCAAGGAACTTCGTTTTCTGTATTACGGAATGTAATTACATAAACATACATTAGTTGTATTCTTACACTCCAAAAGAGGTGGTTGTCTACTGACTAAGATGTTTTATGAGACAAATGTCATTAACATATTTCAGTTTATTAGCCAAGTGAATTCATTGAATGAATCTCTATTGTGCTTATTGGCCAATAATAATACCACGTATGCAAGAAAATATAATGCATTTTTCCACATTTAATCAACTTATTTTGAAACTCAAAAAGTTATATCAAAGACTACAGCAGCAAAGTTTAGTAGTCAAGTCATCAAAATCTACTTCACATCTAGGACTTAATGTGTCAAAGTTCCAAAATTAAGGCACTAATCAATAAAAACATATTTTACAGTATTTACTAAACAATGAATGTAGTAAATATATTTGTAAACCATTGATAACTTAACAGCCACAAGTCAGGATTTAAAATCCAACACAATCTCACTAAATTAAAATTAATAAATATAATACACCCTGAATAAAATTTATATACATATATAGCTGACTCAAGTGTTAAATAAAAAAAGATGTAACATACAAAACCATTATCTGAATATACAGGATTAAAGGACAGAACTGCAGAATGCTGCAACAACTTAGGTACACACATTTTACCTATAAATGGAACATCAATTTAATGAGCTGCCATGTTAGGTACTTCATGGTTATCTCACTAAAACAGAGTTCCACTTTATATTTACAGCCACAAAGCAGCTTTCATGAGATGAAAAACTTGATTGTGGAATTGTTGCTCCAAAAGCTTTCTAGGTATAGCTTTGAAAACCATCTAGTTAATATGGCACACACCTTAACAATTGGCTCCTGATGATATGCACCACATATTCCATTTTAAAACATGAACACAAATTCAAGAGAAAAACTGTTGTACACAGAATAAATTATTTGACTTAAAAAATTACAATACATAAAAGATAAAATCCTTATAGGCATATGCAAAAGCATTTTATCACAGTGAAATCATTTATCTGAAATTCAAGTACTCTTATTACAGTTAACTACAACCAAGTCAGTCTATTTTCAAATTAATGTACTAATTCAGAAAATGATTTCACATATGCCTCGTGCAACTTATGCACAAAATCTGGATCATTTTTCAATAAATAAGTAACAGCTTGCAAAAGCTGATTTTTTGTTAAGGGTTCTGGCTTAATTGGAATAGTGCAGTCACTAGAGAGCATAGCATTATTACTATTAATAACAGGACCTGGCACTTCTGTTTTGGAGTTCAATGGTAAAACATTATTCACAAATTCAAGGTTGGCAGTTTCTTTTGCTGCTGAAGAGGTGAACATAGTAGGTGGCATCAGAGCTACTTTTTGTGTTTCTGCATTAGAGCAGAGGGGCGCTGAGAGAGGACGGTCAGAAGTACTGCAGTCAACAACAGGAACGCTAGGAACAGTGCCACCAAAAAACGGAGGTGGAAGGCTCCCTGCAGAATTTGGAGAAGAAATACGAAGAATGTTCATACCATTCTCAATATCTAATGCACTACTGTTCTTTATATGCTGCTGATCTTGAAGGTTTTTGGTCTGAGTATTGTCTGACACCAATCTGCCAGATTTCTCAGACACATTACTGCACGAAATTGGTCTCAGTTTCATATTACCCTCATTGACACCTTTAATACCGTCGTTAATCTGCTGCTTCACCTTGTGTCTGGACGCTGAAGAAATCTCAGTATTGGGGGTGACAGACCGCTGCTGTTTCTCAATGTGTTCAACACTATGTGCAGGATTTGACATCAGGCGCTGTAGCAGCGGTTGCAAATTGTTCCCATCACTGCCATCTGGTAACAATGCTGTTCTTGCAGTATGATTAACAAAGAGGGCTTGGGGTTGTGCAGACTTTTCAGCTGTAAAATGAGAGGTACCACCACTTGCCTTGGCAAAAAAGTCTACAACACTCTGAGGTGGAGCTTCATGACTCTGAGAAGATTTCACATCCACTGTCTTATTTTTAACTGATGCCTTATTCGAATCAAAGTCCTCTTGTGCCTTACTGAGCATACTAAAGATATCAATACCCATTCCACCAGCACTTTTATTTCCCGCAGAAGTAATCATGTGTAACTTCTTGGGATTAGACACTTCCTTTACGAGTTTATCTAATACAGTCGCTATTCGAACACATTCGTCCTTCTCATAAAACCAAATTCCATAAATCCGACTTCTGGGGTTTCTATACAAAAGAAATGGCTCCTGTAACTGAAACTCTAAACCTTGTAATATCGGTTCCACCAGATTGTTTGTATTGAGTCTATTCATAATAAGAACACCATGATAAGGTTCTCCACTCCGACTGTAAACGAACAAGGCTCCTTCCACATCAGTCCGTTCCCACTCACTAAAATCTCCGTTGAAAGTATATAAAGCAACATGAGTCGCAGTATCAATAATATCTTTCACGTACGGATCCACTCTCTTCAGCGCTGCATAGTTCATTCGTTCCATAACATCAGCCATCATACACACAATCCAGTTACACCTCCATTAAAATTGTTCAACGCAGTACTCTTTATTTGTAACTTTCATTCTACATTCCTATGTTTCAACGACAAACAAACAAAGACGTTAATATCAGCTGTGCAGAATATGAAAAACTAAGAACTTAGAAAGATGAAACACTATCCAGGAGACCTATGAGGAATCGAACTACGCTGCCTGATAAAGGCCAATTCACACTGTCCGTCACGTCACGTCACGTCACCGTCCGTCAGAACATTCCGCAATGTATTTCTAATGGCGGCATTCACACTGTCCGTCACCGGACCGTCACGTCACGTCAACGTCCGTCAAGCTTTCTCGAGAAGAATGTTTTGACGGAACGGTCGTCTGCTAACATCGGAAGTTAACCTAATTTCGTCACGCGAATTACATGTTGCAGTCGACGATTGCACTGTTTATATGCAAATGTGTCTTATTCGTCTTTGTGCTGTTGTTGTACCTCGTTTTAGGGGTAAATCTCAAATGTTTCATGACGACTTAAATATTTTTGTCAATTGAGTGTCTCCCTATAATCGAGGTCGGATATCTGAAACCAAAAAATGGTTTATGTTACGTAACAATGTAACAGAAACGACTGAAGCAAACTGTTTATTTGAATAAGATTGTAATTTGAATACGCATTTTTCATTAAATAACACTTTAAATGAAAATGTCAGTTATAATGAAAGACAAAAATTCAGTTGTTTACGACGTATTAACAATGTCAGCATGCAAATCGTAATGGTTAAAGTATACAGGCGATATTTATGCTCTTACAAGTATGGTTTGATGTCTTCATATGTTTATTTTTTCGCTTGAAAATAGATGTCGATGTTTTGAAATGTTGTTTCAGTTCCCAGTAAGTTGGCCAAAAACATAGACTGTAAAGTTTTCTTTGGCAGTTAATAACATTTAGCGTTGTTGTTCCCCCTTTCTAGTGCTAAACTATGACTTTCTACATAATAGATCGCCACTCATAACCTCACTTTCAACATCCCGTATTGAGATGGACGAATTGACGTGACGGACACGGACGGACAGTGTGAATACAAATTGACGTGACGGTTCCGTGACGTGACGTTGACGTGACGGACAGTGTGAATTGGCCTTAATAACTAAATCGATCATTTTATCAGTTGCCACGGAATATTCATCACGTACATTCTTGATAAACTTTGTGTGGCAGAGCTCTCAGAGGTTAAATAACATTTAAAAATATTGACATTTATTTGCATCCGAATATATACAGGATACATATAAACACATCAAAGGGTATTTATAAGGCAATAAAGGCCAATTCACACTGTCCGTCACGTCACGTCACGTCACCGTCCGTCAGAACAATCCGCAATGTATTTCTAATGGCGGCATTCACACTGTCCGTCATCGAACAGTCACGTCACGTCAACGTCCGTCAAGCTTTCTCGAGAAGAATGTTTTGACGGAACGGCCGTCTGCTAACCCTGTCAGTTAACCTATTTTCGTCACGCGAATTACATGTTGCAGTCGACGATTGCACTGTTTATATGCAAATGTGTCTCATTCATCTTTATTTTGTTGTTATACTTCGTTATAGGGGTGAATCTCAAATGTTTCATTTTTGTCAATTGAGTGTCCCCCTAAAATCGAGGTCGGATATCTGAAACCAAAAAACGGTTTATGTTACGTAACATTATAACAGAAAAGACTGAAGCAAACTGTTTATTTGAATAAAATTGTAATTTGATGACGCATCTTTCATTAAATAACACATTAAATGAAAAAGTCAGTGCTAATGAAAGACAAAAATTCAGTTGTTTACGACGGTATTAACAATGTCAGCAAGCAAATCGTAATGGGTAAAGTATAAAGGTGCTATTTATGCTGTTACAAGTATGTTTTGATGTCTTCATATGTTTATTTTTTCGCTTGAAAATAGATGTCGATGTTTTGAAATGTTGTTTCAGTTCCCAGTAAGTTGGCCAAAAACATACACTGTAAAGTTTTATTTGGCTGTCAGTAACATTTATCGTTGTTGTTCCTTCAATTCTAGCATTAAACTATGACTTTCTACATAACAGATCGCTACTCATAACCTCACTTTCAACATCGCATATTGAGATCGGTGAATTGACGTGAAGGACACTGACGGACAGTGTGAATACAATTTGACGTGACGGTACCTTGACATGACGTTGACTTCACGGACAGTGTGAATTGGCCTTATGAGTTTCCATTCATAATATAAAAAGTAGTAGTATAGTATCGGAATCGAGGAATTAACAATGCAAAATTTTATTAATAAATAAAGCAAACGATTTTGTATCAACTTAGTGTGGAAAAGTGGAACAACATTTCAATATATTAACATTCATTTGCAAGTTAAAATATGTATATATAAACACAAAACATGAAATAAAATCATAATGGAATAATCAGTGCCTGTTTGCATAATCCAGTAAGTTTCACCAATCACATAATTAACAAAAGTCACAAACTCCTGCTTTTTTCTACTTCCTTAGAGTTGACTTTTTCATTTAAAACATTATTTACCTGTAATGAAAATTCATTCATCGTCTTACATTCTTGTTTATACAGGTAGCCTATACAGTGTGACCATCAGCCATTTCTGACTCATTTCACCACTTGGCGCCACTAGCTCTGATTTACGCGCTACACTCCCATGCAGTGAAATTGCACTTTCGCATTCGTACCTGTATCTCAAAGATGGCTAAAAGTGAATTTAGTAGGGTATGTGAAATGTGTAAGTGAATAGGTAAACAAACGAACATAAGTGTGATTTGCGGATAATGGTGCAGGAACTTGTTTCACAGTGACTGTGTTGGACTTACCAAAAGTTAAGTTGGATAAAGTCAGACTGATGACCCTGTAGTTAAGTCCCATAAGTTCTACAAACATTTGAACATTTGATAAAGTCAGGTGTCCGACGTAGACCATATATGGTCTATGGTTTCCGATACCATCCATCGGCTTTGAACAATGATGTCATACGTTATCCAGAGACGTTATGATCCTGATACAAGAAACCTATTTATATCACCATGGCTTGCAAAATCAAAATACTCAAGGAAAATAATAGTTTTCATCATAAGAACGCGTCTCAATCATGGCTCTTTCCCTGCCAATTTACTCAGAACTGGCTTATTGGAGACACCATATTGTCAATGTGATGGAGCAACGGTTGGTGACGTAAATCACATCTTGTTTCAGTGCAGACTGTATGAGGAAGGAAGAGACAAATTTTTGAAGAATCTCTTGAGACTTGGTCACTGCCAGCCGCTTTGCACTACTTGAGTTTTAGGGGACACAACTAGGAGAGTATATGATGTCATACCAAGATTTATTTCACAAGAAGACATCAAAATTTAACAAGAAAATGGGCATTTAATTTATGAACTGCTGTTAATATATATTACAAAAAAGTGTATAGTTCATAAGTCAATACAGACAAATGTATAAATGTATGCTCTAAAATGTAGGTTTATCATTATTGTAATTTTTGATGGCTAAAAAGTATTTTCCTAAGCTAGAAGCCAAAATAAATAAATAAATAAAAATATTTATATCTCTTTGCAAGAAACACATTTTAATTAACAATTGAATGTATTAGTATCTTATTTTCGTTGGAATATTTGAATTTGTATATGATTCAAATTAAAACCAAATGAAATTACGTAACATTATTACTTTAAAGAACAACAGAGGATATTTGATAACAAGTTAAATATGCAGTGAAATTATGTAAATCTATCTCAGTGGTATAAAAAGTATTTAAATAACATAATGGGACTACCGCGAGAAAATTGGAGCTTTTGGATGGGCTCATACTAAACTAAAACATATCAAATTGTTGAAAACTTCAAGTCCAATCACTATCACACATCATAAATAACATTAACAATCTTAGACAGTTATGGGACTGCAGTGGGAAATGGAGGGTTTTGGGTGGGGACATAGAATTGAAACAAAATAAATCACCGAAACTTATTCAGATATAGTTAGCTGGTATCGCTGTCTAGATTTAACCTTCATAGTTCAAGTCTAATTACCGATATCAGCCCTTCACATTTTGTGGTTTACCAGTATTTTTAGGTATTGCTATCTAAACTTGATCTGTATAGGTCAGGTCTAGTTACCGATACCAAATCTTCTCATTTTTGTTTCATTTATATATGATGTTTAAATAAGCTCATGGGATGCAAACAGATGCTTATTTTATACTCTTCACAATGATGCCTGATCAATGCATAGTTTAAAAAATTCCCAGGATGTAAACAGAACCATGTTTTTTGCCGCTGACAATAATTCCCAGATCGTTTAAATTTTACTTACCATCCTGGCTGCCTCGTGTGATAATGTTGGCAGTTATGTGATGTTGGCATTTGCCAATCGCATGTCAAAACAAATGTTTTGACCTTAAATCTTCGTTTTACAAGAGAATTTCTTTTACTGAGCAGACAAAGGTAGATACAAGAACCAGTCAACTATAGAACAGGAACAGCACTATTTCTTTACTGCATGGTCGGTACAGAAAAATAATCAAGTCATTCCATGTGGATTTCTAAGAATGTTAACATCTTGGCAAAAAAATTATACCGTGTTGTTAATGTTGCCAACATAATCATGTGAGGCCGCTGTTGTGGTAGGTAAAATGTTTCTGCCGTGTCTGATGGATCTCCATACATTGCCTTTCCTACACCTCCACATACATTCATTACTAGAGCAATTCAAGAGAAAAACTGTTGTACACAGAATAAATTATTTGACTTAAAAAATTACAATACATAAAAGATAAAATCCTTATAGGCATATGCAAAAGCATTTTATCACAGTGAAATCATTTATCTGAAATTCAAGTACTCTTATTACAGTTAACTACAACCAAGTCAGTCTATTTTCAAATTAATGTACTAATTCAGAAAATGATTTCACATATGCCTCGTGCAACTTATGCACAAAATCTGGATCATTTTTCAATAAATAAGTAACAGCTTGCAAAAGCTGATTTTTTGTTAAGGGTTCTGGCTTAATTGGAATAGTGCAGTCACTAGAGAGCATAGCATTATTACTATTAATAACAGGACCTGGCACTTCTGTTTTGGAGTTCAATGGTAAAACATTATTCACAAATTCAAGGTTGGCAGTTTCTTTTGCTGCTGAAGAGGTGAACATAGTAGGTGGCATCAGAGCTACTTTTTGTGTTTCTGCATTAGAGCAGAGGGGCGCTGAGAGAGGACGGTCAGAAGTACTGCAGTCAACAACAGGAACGCTAGGAACAGTGCCACCAAAAAACGGAGGTGGAAGGCTCCCTGCAGAATTTGGAGAAGAAATACGAAGAATGTTCATACCATTCTCAATATCTAATGCACTACTGTTCTTTATATGCTGCTGATCTTGAAGGTTTTTGGTCTGAGTATTGTCTGACACCAATCTGCCAGATTTCTCAGACACATTACTGCACGAAATTGGTCTCAGTTTCATATTACCCTCATTGACACCTTTAATACCGTCGTTAATCTGCTGCTTCACCTTGTGTCTGGACGCTGAAGAAATCTCAGTATTGGGGGTGACAGACCGCTGCTGTTTCTCAATGTGTTCAACACTATGTGCAGGATTTGACATCAGGCGCTGTAGCAGCGGTTGCAAATTGTTCCCATCACTGCCATCTGGTAACAATGCTGTTCTTGCAGTATGATTAACAAAGAGGGCTTGGGGTTGTGCAGACTTTTCAGCTGTAAAATGAGAGGTACCACCACTTGCCTTGGCAAAAAAGTCTACAACACTCTGAGGTGGAGCTTCATGACTCTGAGAAGATTTCACATCCACTGTCTTATTTTTAACTGATGCCTTATTCGAATCAAAGTCCTCTTGTGCCTTACTGAGCATACTAAAGATATCAATACCCATTCCACCAGCACTTTTATTTCCCGCAGAAGTAATCATGTGTAACTTCTTGGGATTAGACACTTCCTTTACGAGTTTATCTAATACAGTCGCTATTCGAACACATTCGTCCTTCTCATAAAACCAAATTCCATAAATCCGACTTCTGGGGTTTCTATACAAAAGAAATGGCTCCTGTAACTGAAACTCTAAACCTTGTAATATCGGTTCCACCAGATTGTTTGTATTGAGTCTATTCATAATAAGAACACCATGATAAGGTTCTCCACTCCGACTGTAAACGAACAAGGCTCCTTCCACATCAGTCCGTTCCCACTCACTAAAATCTCCGTTGAAAGTATATAAAGCAACATGAGTCGCAGTATCAATAATATCTTTCACGTACGGATCCACTCTCTTCAGCGCTGCATAGTTCATTCGTTCCATAACATCAGCCATCATACACACAATCCAGTTACACCTCCATTAAAATTGTTCAACGCAGTACTCTTTATTTGTAACTTTCATTCTACATTCCTATGTTTCAACGACAAACAAACAAAGACGTTAATATCAGCTGTGCAGAATATGAAAAACTAAGAACTTAGAAAGATGAAACACTATCCAGGAGACCTATGAGGAATCGAACTACGCTGCCTGATAAAGGCCAATTCACACTGTCCGTCACGTCACGTCACGTCACCGTCCGTCAGAACATTCCGCAATGTATTTCTAATGGCGGCATTCACACTGTCCGTCACCGGACCGTCACGTCACGTCAACGTCCGTCAAGCTTTCTCGAGAAGAATGTTTTGACGGAACGGTCGTCTGCTAACATCGGAAGTTAACCTAATTTCGTCACGCGAATTACATGTTGCAGTCGACGATTGCACTGTTTATATGCAAATGTGTCTTATTCGTCTTTGTGCTGTTGTTGTACCTCGTTTTAGGGGTAAATCTCAAATGTTTCATGACGACTTAAATATTTTTGTCAATTGAGTGTCTCCCTATAATCGAGGTCGGATATCTGAAACCAAAAAATGGTTTATGTTACGTAACAATGTAACAGAAACGACTGAAGCAAACTGTTTATTTGAATAAGATTGTAATTTGAATACGCATTTTTCATTAAATAACACTTTAAATGAAAATGTCAGTTATAATGAAAGACAAAAATTCAGTTGTTTACGACGTATTAACAATGTCAGCATGCAAATCGTAATGGTTAAAGTATACAGGCGATATTTATGCTCTTACAAGTATGGTTTGATGTCTTCATATGTTTATTTTTTCGCTTGAAAATAGATGTCGATGTTTTGAAATGTTGTTTCAGTTCCCAGTAAGTTGGCCAAAAACATAGACTGTAAAGTTTTCTTTGGCAGTTAATAACATTTAGCGTTGTTGTTCCCCCTTTCTAGTGCTAAACTATGACTTTCTACATAATAGATCGCCACTCATAACCTCACTTTCAACATCCCGTATTGAGATGGACGAATTGACGTGACGGACACGGACGGACAGTGTGAATACAAATTGACGTGACGGTTCCGTGACGTGACGTTGACGTGACGGACAGTGTGAATTGGCCTTAATAACTAAATCGATCATTTTATCAGTTGCCACGGAATATTCATCACGTACATTCTTGATAAACTTTGTGTGGCAGAGCTCTCAGAGGTTAAATAACATTTAAAAATATTGACATTTATTTGCATCCGAATATATACAGGATACATATAAACACATCAAAGGGTATTTATAAGGCAATAAAGGCCAATTCACACTGTCCGTCACGTCACGTCACGTCACCGTCCGTCAGAACAATCCGCAATGTATTTCTAATGGCGGCATTCACACTGTCCGTCATCGAACAGTCACGTCACGTCAACGTCCGTCAAGCTTTCTCGAGAAGAATGTTTTGACGGAACGGCCGTCTGCTAACCCTGTCAGTTAACCTATTTTCGTCACGCGAATTACATGTTGCAGTCGACGATTGCACTGTTTATATGCAAATGTGTCTCATTCATCTTTATTTTGTTGTTATACTTCGTTATAGGGGTGAATCTCAAATGTTTCATTTTTGTCAATTGAGTGTCCCCCTAAAATCGAGGTCGGATATCTGAAACCAAAAAACGGTTTATGTTACGTAACATTATAACAGAAAAGACTGAAGCAAACTGTTTATTTGAATAAAATTGTAATTTGATGACGCATCTTTCATTAAATAACACATTAAATGAAAAAGTCAGTGCTAATGAAAGACAAAAATTCAGTTGTTTACGACGGTATTAACAATGTCAGCAAGCAAATCGTAATGGGTAAAGTATAAAGGTGCTATTTATGCTGTTACAAGTATGTTTTGATGTCTTCATATGTTTATTTTTTCGCTTGAAAATAGATGTCGATGTTTTGAAATGTTGTTTCAGTTCCCAGTAAGTTGGCCAAAAACATACACTGTAAAGTTTTATTTGGCTGTCAGTAACATTTATCGTTGTTGTTCCTTCAATTCTAGCATTAAACTATGACTTTCTACATAACAGATCGCTACTCATAACCTCACTTTCAACATCGCATATTGAGATCGGTGAATTGACGTGAAGGACACTGACGGACAGTGTGAATACAATTTGACGTGACGGTACCTTGACATGACGTTGACTTCACGGACAGTGTGAATTGGCCTTATGAGTTTCCATTCATAATATAAAAAGTAGTAGTATAGTATCGGAATCGAGGAATTAACAATGCAAAATTTTATTAATAAATAAAGCAAACGATTTTGTATCAACTTAGTGTGGAAAAGTGGAACAACATTTCAATATATTAACATTCATTTGCAAGTTAAAATATGTATATATAAACACAAAACATGAAATAAAATCATAATGGAATAATCAGTGCCTGTTTGCATAATCCAGTAAGTTTCACCAATCACATAATTAACAAAAGTCACAAACTCCTGCTTTTTTCTACTTCCTTAGAGTTGACTTTTTCATTTAAAACATTATTTACCTGTAATGAAAATTCATTCATCGTCTTACATTCTTGTTTATACAGGTAGCCTATACAGTGTGACCATCAGCCATTTCTGACTCATTTCACCACTTGGCGCCACTAGCTCTGATTTACGCGCTACACTCCCATGCAGTGAAATTGCACTTTCGCATTCGTACCTGTATCTCAAAGATGGCTAAAAGTGAATTTAGTAGGGTATGTGAAATGTGTAAGTGAATAGGTAAACAAACGAACATAAGTGTGATTTGCGGATAATGGTGCAGGAACTTGTTTCACAGTGACTGTGTTGGACTTACCAAAAGTTAAGTTGGATAAAGTCAGACTGATGACCCTGTAGTTAAGTCCCATAAGTTCTACAAACATTTGAACATTTGATAAAGTCAGGTGTCCGACGTAGACCATATATGGTCTATGGTTTCCGATACCATCCATCGGCTTTGAACAATGATGTCATACGTTATCCAGAGACGTTATGATCCTGATACAAGAAACCTATTTATATCACCATGGCTTGCAAAATCAAAATACTCAAGGAAAATAATAGTTTTCATCATAAGAACGCGTCTCAATCATGGCTCTTTCCCTGCCAATTTACTCAGAACTGGCTTATTGGAGACACCATATTGTCAATGTGATGGAGCAACGGTTGGTGACGTAAATCACATCTTGTTTCAGTGCAGACTGTATGAGGAAGGAAGAGACAAATTTTTGAAGAATCTCTTGAGACTTGGTCACTGCCAGCCGCTTTGCACTACTTGAGTTTTAGGGGACACAACTAGGAGAGTATATGATGTCATACCAAGATTTATTTCACAAGAAGACATCAAAATTTAACAAGAAAATGGGCATTTAATTTATGAACTGCTGTTAATATATATTACAAAAAAGTGTATAGTTCATAAGTCAATACAGACAAATGTATAAATGTATGCTCTAAAATGTAGGTTTATCATTATTGTAATTTTTGATGGCTAAAAAGTATTTTCCTAAGCTAGAAGCCAAAATAAATAAATAAATAAAAATATTTATATCTCTTTGCAAGAAACACATTTTAATTAACAATTGAATGTATTAGTATCTTATTTTCGTTGGAATATTTGAATTTGTATATGATTCAAATTAAAACCAAATGAAATTACGTAACATTATTACTTTAAAGAACAACAGAGGATATTTGATAACAAGTTAAATATGCAGTGAAATTATGTAAATCTATCTCAGTGGTATAAAAAGTATTTAAATAACATAATGGGACTACCGCGAGAAAATTGGAGCTTTTGGATGGGCTCATACTAAACTAAAACATATCAAATTGTTGAAAACTTCAAGTCCAATCACTATCACACATCATAAATAACATTAACAATCTTAGACAGTTATGGGACTGCAGTGGGAAATGGAGGGTTTTGGGTGGGGACATAGAATTGAAACAAAATAAATCACCGAAACTTATTCAGATATAGTTAGCTGGTATCGCTGTCTAGATTTAACCTTCATAGTTCAAGTCTAATTACCGATATCAGCCCTTCACATTTTGTGGTTTACCAGTATTTTTAGGTATTGCTATCTAAACTTGATCTGTATAGGTCAGGTCTAGTTACCGATACCAAATCTTCTCATTTTTGTTTCATTTATATATGATGTTTAAATAAGCTCATGGGATGCAAACAGATGCTTATTTTATACTCTTCACAATGATGCCTGATCAATGCATAGTTTAAAAAATTCCCAGGATGTAAACAGAACCATGTTTTTTGCCGCTGACAATAATTCCCAGATCGTTTAAATTTTACTTACCATCCTGGCTGCCTCGTGTGATAATGTTGGCAGTTATGTGATGTTGGCATTTGCCAATCGCATGTCAAAACAAATGTTTTGACCTTAAATCTTCGTTTTACAAGAGAATTTCTTTTACTGAGCAGACAAAGGTAGATACAAGAACCAGTCAACTATAGAACAGGAACAGCACTATTTCTTTACTGCATGGTCGGTACAGAAAAATAATCAAGTCATTCCATGTGGATTTCTAAGAATGTTAACATCTTGGCAAAAAAATTATACCGTGTTGTTAATGTTGCCAACATAATCATGTGAGGCCGCTGTTGTGGTAGGTAAAATGTTTCTGCCGTGTCTGATGGATCTCCATACATTGCCTTTCCTACACCTCCACATACATTCATTACTAGAGCATGATTTAGGCACTTCCATCGACATGTTGACATCACATGCATTAGAGAAAAACATTTCCCTGATTACATCGAAATAATGCAAAACTTTAATTGTACCTATTTTTCATTAAAGATTTCAAATAACTTTTTTTCATTATATTTTTCTACATCTGCCAATTTCCACAAAATGATAACTACTTCCACAAACATATTTCCACTAACTACAACAAAATACATTTTACGTTGCTATAAAACAATTTATGCTCAATTAACGAATGACAAAAATTATATTTTATTGTTTGCATATGATTAATAATCATTGTATTTCATATTTTACACCTATAAGAAATAATTTGTTTTCTTTTTTTTTTAATTTCCGAGATGTGAACACATATATACATGCTTATGTAAATATTATCTGTGCAACAGGTACAGTATTATTGGTGACTTGTAAAAAAATAAATATAAACTATGATGGATAGAATGATGCAATATAATGTCCTTGGTCAAAGCCAACTGGTGGTATCATTCACTAGTCAAGTTCGCCTGGTAAATAGTTCAAAAGGAAGAATTAAGTTCTGCTGTGGTGTATATGAAGTTAGTTTGCACAAAGGACCTTTGGAAATTGTATCTACAGCAAAATGTCAACAGAGTGTTACTGGAACCAGTCATAGCTGCAGCGAGAAAGTGATTTATGTGACAATATAACAAACAGTGATGTATGCAAAAGTTCTGATATGCAAGACAACTCACGAAAACAACCTTGTAAAGAATGTGGGGTTGAACACCTGGAAATAGAAAACAGTGCTTGTGGTGTAAATAATACGAAAAACCATCTGAGATTAACTAGTGCAATTGAAAGTTTAACAAAAACAGTAAATCAACTAGTAAAAGCCTGTTCATAAATCAGAATGCAACTCAGTACAGTGATCGACACAAACTCTAGATTAGGAAAGCTAGCATCACCTTTGGCAACATCTTCTAACAAAAAATTGGGAAAAGGTGGAAAAAGTATTAGACTGATTGCTAAAAATGACAACGCTAAATATCTAAAAGCAAATCAAGAGTCGAATACTGAGTCTGTAACACACAGACCTGCTCCATAAATTAGAGACTAAGTATGTCACAACATCCTGTATTATTTGAGAAACATACTTAGTGTGCAAACGAAAACAAAATTTTAACCACAATAGGCGAGTTGCAACAAATAAACAATAGCGAATCAATAGCTCAAAGTGTAAACCAGAATCTCAGTATGAATACAATCAGTATTTCCTGTTCAAATGTTTGTTAAGCTTATGGGACTTAACTGCGGAGTCATCAGTCCCTAAACTTACAAACTGCTTATAAATGAACTTATACTAAAGACAGCTCAAACATCCATGCCCAACAGGGACCGACCTTGCGTATCAGAGTGTAGCACCTCAATGTACTCGGCCACTCTGCTGTAGGCAGTATTTCCTCTTACAAAACAAAAATGGGGCGGAAAACATCACAATAACAATAGATGTATGTAACAAATCAGAACAATAAATACTAATAAAGAGATTTCAGTCCATGAAGCAACAGAACATCGATGTGTTAACAATTCTCCTTTCAAAATTTCGAAAATTGGAGCCAGTAATGATGAAACCTACATCTTAGCCAGACGTTCAGATGAGAAACTTTCATCCAATACAGATAAACAAACTGGCGTGATGTACAATGTAGGAAAAGAACTGCTCGATCTACAGATCAGCAAGTATCATCCACAACATTAAAACAACAAACCAACAACACACATAAAATGAAGCAGAAAGCATCTGTTCAAACAAAAATTATGTATGTAACTGCATTAAAGAAATCGGATAATAGACACTGGTGATGAACAAGGATGCTATATGGAGAGAAAAGAGAATGGGTTCATTTAGGAAAAGTGAAAAATGGCGTAATAACTTAAAATGTAACCAAATTCCTTGAGAAAATCGTTCCACAATATAGCAACTTTCACATAGAAAACTGAAAAGAAAAGGTATGAACAGTTGATGTTACTTCCCTGAAAGCTATCTTAGTTACAGTTAAAGTTATTATAAATCTAAAGCAACTGTATCAGTTACAAGTATCTTTACAGTTATTTTTACAGTTACGTTTAATCATTGTAATTGCATCTTGCCACAGCTGAAGAGCTGTGCAAACTGAGGCGCTGTGCTGCGATGCACGCAGATTTTTGAGTCCTCCATCATGCATGGGTGTATGTGTTGTCCTTAGATTAGTTTAACTTGGTTTAAGTACCACAATAATTATACATTATTTTTACACTGCTTCAGATGTTTATTATCTCACTATAAGCTTATTTTGGCCATAGGCCATCATCAGGTGTTCTGTAAATATGAGTAATATAGAGGAGTGGTTTAAGTAGTTTGTAATCTAGGAACTAAAACCAAGCAGTAAAGTCCCATAGATTTACAAACTTTAGAACATTTGAATTGCACCTCCTTTGTAAATTCGTAATGAACCCTACATATGTAGAAAGGAAACAAGCTTTCATGTCAGTCAATAAATAAATACATTAATACATACATAATTAATAATAATACATAAGTAATGTATTATTAAATAAATTGTCCACAGCATCTTCTATCTCAGTGCATCTAAATTTCAATGTTTGTTCATTCCAAACAAGAGGGTTTTTTTTTTTTTTTTTTTTTTTTTTCAAACGTTCCATCTTATGAGAGTTCCATTTCATGTTGTTTGTTGTTCAGTCTCCGTGAAAACTGCCCACTTTGTTGTCTGTTATACTTTCCCAGTGTCTGTCATGCTGAAATGGCAGCAATGAGAAGACATTTCAAATCGTGTATTCGCATCGAGAGCTACGCTATGATAGGTCAAGAGAAAGAATTAGCGATATTAGGCACTGTATTAATAGTAGGCTACTCAACGAAATAAGCAGATGAAGAAGATGTAGTTGTCAGAGGAGGACAAAATACATACCATACAAAATGTGATGGAAGTGGCACACTGCCACGCTGGAGTGGCCGTGTCGTCTAAAACATCTTAATAGGGACTGGGTGGTCGCTCCCACTATAGGTTCTAGTCCTCCCTGAGGCATGGGTGTGTGTGTTGTCCTTAGTGTAAGTTAGTTTAATAAGTTTGTAAGTATAGGGATTGATTACCATAGTAGTTCGTTCCAATAGGATTACAAACATTTGAATTTGAATGATAGGCTGTGCGAGCTGAATTTGAAAGACATCTGTGTTTTTTGTAACTTCACAAAGATGTTTCCATCAAATTTTGAAATTATAATGAATATTACAGGCCAGTTGTTTCAAAGAGAGGCACTCACGTGAAGAGAAGACTAGCTGTTAGACTTTGTTTCTCAGCAACAGGAAGTGCCTATGAAACCCTTGCATATTTATTCCACAATACAAAGCCATCTATGTAATTTCTGTCCACTTAGTTTTCGAAACTTTGGATGAAGGCTTATGTAAATGTACCGGGTAATTCAGTTGTATTAATAGCAGCCGGCCGCGGGGACTGAGGCGCTTCAGTCTGCACGGCCACTACGGTCGGGGGTTCGAATCCCCCCTCAGGCATGGATATTTGTGCCGTCCTAGTTCGTAGGTAGTTCATAAGTAGTTTGTAAGTTTAGGGACTGATGACCCCGTAGTTAAGTCCCATAGACTATACAAACATTTGAACATTTTATTAATAGCACTGAAATATATATTTAATTGATCATGTATGTATTTATGTTTGCACATTATTCCAAATTGTCATTTTCAATGAAGGAAACTTCTTTAGTCTCTAAGTCACTCACACTATAAATGAATGTGACAAGGACTCTGCTGCTGACGATCCCCTTTTCACGTCTACATTTAATTTACACTGCTGCCTCCTACATACAATAAAAAGCGCTGTAGAAGCAACAGGCTGGCTAGAAACGTAAACTTGATAATGACTCATTTTCCAAAATAAGATAATGAATAATTTTTTATTGCTGTGGTGTTGAGAAATGAGAGACGTAATTGTTTTATCTATTTCACATACGGCTGGGGCCAAACAATGTAGCAATTTTCTGTAGGGAGTCATACTTCTTTTTAATTAATTTTATGACATCGAAAATAACATCAGAGAGATTACAGAGTCCACAAAGAAACATACTGACTATCTTCTTTCAGGGAAAAATACGAGACTGGAAGAAGAGGGAGAACCGATAGTGGTACCACACTCAAGGTGCCCTCCACCACAAACCCTCTGATGGTTTGCGGAGTATGGATGTAGAGGTAGGCACTCCCCTGCCTCTCATTAGGTGACGAATTCGTAAATGTTGTCATGGAAAGACAGCTACCGCTGCAAAGGAGCATTTAGTACTAGCAAGCCATGGACTGTGTTTCTTTACCAACACTGCAATGGATTGCAACTTTTGTGTTTTCAAAATTGCTACTGTAGTCCGGAACTAGCAGCGAACAACATTGCAGAACATGTTTCAAACTCAGTGTAAACACACCTTAACGCCAACAAGAAAGCAAAATAATAGTCTCTACATGAATTCTTAAGTTCGGTTTGGAGTTTCGACTTCTTTGAATTGTTTTCATACTGCGACACATTGGTACCAAAAGGAATCATTTTTTCCAGCCAATGTCAAAAATTGGAACACTTAGGGTACAAGCTAGCCAATGCAGGCATGTGGCTTCTTCCTTCTCCATGTCGAAAAGTGTGGAAAATAATCGGAGACTGTACATTGTTTATGTGTGACACGCGAGGTGATTGTTATATACTCATTGTTGCATACATAATTATATAATACAAATGTTATGAATGAATTTGGTTGGTAGGCCTCCGCCTGTTACCCGGACACCTGGAGTCACAGCTCTCGTATTTGATAAGTAATTTAGAAGAAATAAACTGTCTTAAACACTTTTAACTAATTTAATACGTCTATTAGTGTGCTCTTCAAGCATACTATTGAAGGTTATTGTTTTACTTGCGTAGTTTCATAGTAATCACGAAAAGGTTCATTTTGTTTACATATTCACTGCTAGGCCGAACTTTTGAGCTTACAGGTTAAAATTTATTCCGCAATTTTAAGTGCAATTACTGCCAGTCTACACTCATATTAGCGTCTTAAATACGTTTGCTGCCCCTTTATATCTGTAGATTATCGTAATTCTACTGACAATTTCTGAACACCTACTGCTTACATAGTCGCGAGTAGACCTAAATTTTCGTATATGTATTTTCATTTTGCAGTTCCTGCGAACGGCTGAAAGCAAGGGGGAAACTACACTCGTTAAATTTTCCAAGGACATGCAGCAGTACTGTATGAATATATGATGATGGCATCCTCTCAGGTAAAATATTTCGGAGGTAAAATAGTCCCCCATTCGCTATATCTCCAGATGGGACTACTCACGAGGACGTCGTCCTCATGAAAAACAAAACAGGCATTATACAGATTGGAGCATGGAATGTTGTAACCCTTAATTCGGTATATAAGTACGAAATTTGAAATGAGTCTTCTTAGGACTAACCCCCAGATCCTGTTTTCTGCACCATTATTGCACAATGTGCAAAGCACCTTGTGCCATATTCTTCACTGTGTCAGCAAATTTGCCAAGTATTACTATGACAAGATCATCTGCATATCATTGGCAAAAGTAATGCCTAGAGTTTAATTCTCCAATGAGATCATTGACCACTAGATTCCACAATAAAGGGGAAAGAACTCCTCTGTGGGCAACCTCTAGTGGTGTTGATTACCATTTTTTCATTCATCATGGTAGCCTCTACCTTTCTTCCCCTGAGCATGGCCCTAGTCCACCTACATATAGTGGTCCCTAGGTCATGCACCTCTGCTGCCCTAACCATGAAATCGAAGGTCGTGTTGCTAAAAGCCCCTTCGATGTCCAGGAAGATTTCCTGAAAGTGTAGTGGTTTCTCCACCTTCCCAACGAGTTGGTGGAGAGCTGTCTCACATGATTTACCTGGCTGATATGCATGTTGGTTTGAATGTAGAGGAGCCCTACTTAACCTCCTTTCTCCAACATGCACATTAACCAGCTTTTCCAATGTCTTAAGAATGAAGGAGGACAGGCTGATTGGTCTCATATCCTTGGCCTTGGTATGATCAATTCTCCCTGGTTTAGGAATGAAGTCAACCTTCACTGCCCTCCAGGCATTGGGAATGATTCCTGCTGCTGGGCTAACCCTGAATAACCTGCATAGGAATCTAATAAGATTTTCTCCCGTTTGTTGCAGGAGAGCTGGGAAGATTCCATCAGGACCAGGTGACTTGAACGGTTGAAGTGTTCCCACCGCCCATCGGATCTTACTGAAATTGACACACTCCTTGGCCAAATCCCAGTCCTCTTTGAGAATACCTGAGAACCTTTGTCTCTCAGGAATCGCATTCTGGTCTGAGTTATCACCCAGAGTATATTGAGGAAAGTGAGTCTTGAGGAGCAGTTCCAGCGTTTCATGTGCTGTCTTTGTATACTCCCCATACTCCTTCCTCAATGTTCCTCCTGGATTAGTTGGTACCCTAGTGAGGATTTTATGAAGTCTCGTTTGAGCAGCCATGCCCTCCACTTCCTCACAGAATACCTTCCAGGATGCCTCCTTTGCCCGTCTGATGGCAAGGTTGTAATTGACAAGGGCCTCACGATACTTTGCCCATTGTCCCTTGCACCTCGCAAGGTTAAACAGTCTTCGTACCTGTTTACTTTGCATTTCCAGGTTATTATTCCACCAAGGCACACTCCTATTTGTGCACTTCTTGGTGATTGAGCAGTTGTCCTGGTATGAGGTCACTATAGCAGAGGTTACAGCCTCTGCTACTTCCTCAAACTCTTGTGGATTCCTTATCGAAGTTTTAATTTCCGATAGGCTGAAGTCAAGGTCTTTCCTATATGTCTCCCAGTCCATTTTCCTGGGGTTCCTATAGGCCATGGTCTGTCTAGTTCCCATTTCAACCTTGAATTTAATATACATGTGATCTGATGAGGATGGCTCCAGGACCACATGCCACTGTTTGACGTAACTTCCCATCATCATGGAACCAAAAGTTATGTCAATTACTTCTTCCCTTCTACTATTCCTGAGTGTGGGTTCATCACCCCTATTCAGGATCTCCAAGTTGTTAGATAGGAGAAATTCAAGAAGGTGCTCACCTCTACTGTTGGTGTCCTTGCTGCCCCACGATAGATTGTGGGCATTGGCATCACATCCCACCAACAGTTCGTCACCTTGCCGGTGGCAGGCTTCCGTCAGTCTCCTCACATCCAAAGGAGGAGGAAAGCTGTCTTCTTAAGGAAGGTATGCTGAGGCCAAAACAATTTCCCTCGTGATATCTTCTTCACGTTGCTGCATCCTGATGGTCACCAAGTCCCTGGAACAACAATCCATCATTGGTATGAAAGGTATTCCATTTCTAACATAAATGCATGTTCTTACATTTTTTAGATACACCCCTATGGTTCTTGTATCAGGGCCACGTCCACCTCCTGTCTCCCCAGGCGACGGCTCAGGGCAGCAGTGGCCCCTTTACTGTGCTGCCATTATTGCTTTTAATGTCTTTGTTTGCCCTGACGGCGACCTGTGAGAACCCTAAAAACAGATTCAGGCCTTGCTCTCGCATTGCCTTCAGGGACTTCTCTCCGACCTCCACCACCAGGGTTCGTCCTTCCGGAACAACCTTTTGGTTAATTACCCTCCAATCCTCTGTCGAGACTTTTGGGTTCTGGACCCTTATTTTCTCAAACAGAGTCTTTGGAGGGACATCCTTAAGGATCTTTGGTACCCATCTTGATACCTTTGCTGTCTCCAGGAGTTCGGTTGCTGTCTTGACCAGCAGCTTCGCATCCTCCCATGGGGATATCATGGGCACCTTGTCCTTAAGCCATTCAGCTGAGTGCTACCCCTCGCAGACAAAAATGAGGGCACCGCGATCTAGATAGACCATCCTGAATTTGGGTCCTGGAGCAGCGTCCCCCCAATCTCTTCAAAGAGGGCCATCTGCACGAGCTCCTCCTGTTGCGAGGTGATGCTCACCAGTGGGTATCCTTCTTGGACAACCGCCATTCTAAAGACCGAGACTGCAGTACTATAGGTCTGTTTTCCTATTTCCTGCCTCAGCCTTTTAGGATCACGCTTGTCCAGAGAGGAGGTAGTCTTAGATTCCTCCCTAACCCTCTTCCCACCTGTCTTTGACGTCGAGGGGGTCTGTGTATCCCCTTTGACCTGAGGCAGTTTCTTTTTGGGGGTCTTGGGCTCAAGCCCTTTTGATTCCCTCCACTTATGATTAGGAAGCCATTCTTTTCCTTCCTTTTGCTTCTGTTCCTTGAGAGGTTTCCTCCTCTGAGCCTCAGACAAGGCCTTAATCCTAATCTGGTCCAACTTCTCTGTTACAGTTTCCACTTCTTGCTCAGGTCTAGACCCTAACTGAGAAGCAGGAGTGCACTCCATCGGTCCTGATCCCAATGTCTGAGTATCTGAGGTCTCAGATTGCCCCTGGATTCTTTTAAAATAATTTTTTTCTCCGTGTTCATCTTAGTCCCACGAGATTTGGGGGATTTATATGGTCCACACCACGATAACCCCACGCTGTGCAAGGCTACTTACTCAGGGAGGTCGCCCGGTATCCCTGAGGCTCTGTTCGAGACCATCCACCCATGTGCCACGCACCCCTCGGCACGGATCGCATCACACCTTGGGTTGGGAAAGGAATTGGGAAAGGACTGGGAGAGGATAAGGAAGACGGGACGTTGTGGAACATGCTTGGTCTCATCCATCAGCTGAGACCTTTCCGGCAGTAGGTTCTCTACCTTCGGTATAGCCCTCTGCTTCACGCGGGTATGCAAGCCTCTCCACCCGCACGGACAGTGCTTCGTCAAGGTGGTGTCCCCCGGAGAGGAGGAGAAAGATAGATATATCCTACAGGAAAATAAAAGAGACGCTTGCAGACAAGAAATAACAGCAGTATGAATATCATAAACTCAGATTGAAAACCAGTACAATAGCAAAGAAGTGAAAGCTGGAAAATGGTAGGAAAATATAGAACGCCTGTACAAATGAAATAAACTTGAAGGCAGTATTCTAGAAGTGGAAGACGAAATAGAGGAAGATGAGAAAGGAGATACTATCCTGGGAGAAGAATTTGACAGAGCAGGTAGAGTAGAGAGAAGCAATGCCGCTGGCGTAGATGTCCTGTCTGAACTGCTGTTATCATTAGGAGAGCCAGTCATGAAGAAATTGTTCCATTTGTTATCCAAAGTTTATGAGACAGGAGAAATACCCTCAGACTTCAAGAAGAATATAGTGATTCCAATTCCTGAGAAAGCAAGTGCAGACAAATGTGAAAATTACAGAACTATCAGATTAATAAGTCATGGTTGCAAAATACTAACACAAATTATTTAAAGACAAATGGAAAAACTCGTGGAATCCAACATCGGGGAAGATGAATTTGGATTTAGGAGAAATGTAGGAACATGTGAGGCAATACTCACATTACGACGTATAGATTAAAGAAAGGGACCCTATGTTTTTAGCATTTCTGGATCTGGAGAAAGCTTTTGTCAATGTTAATTTGCATAAACTCTTTCAGATCCCGAAGGTAGCAAGGGTAAAATATAGGGAGCAAAGAGTTATATTAAACTTGTACAAAAACCAGATAGCAATTATTAGAGGTGGAAATCATGAATGGATCGCAGTGAATGGAAAGGGGTTAGACAGGGTTGTAGCCATTCCCCTATGTTGTTCAATATATACATTGAGCATGTTGTGAAGGAATGCAAGAGGAAATTTGGAGAGGAAATTAAAGACTAGAGAAAGAGAATATAAATCTTACGGTTTTCTGATGACATAGTAATTGTGTCAGAGACAGCAACAGTCCTAGAAGGGTAATTAAACGGAATGGACTGTGTCTTCAAAGGAAGATATAAGCTGAACATTAACATGAGTAAAAGAAAGGTAATGGAGTGTAGTGTTAGAAAGTCAGGCTTTGCAGAAGTAATTACCAGGTCATCAAAAAGTCAGTATAAATTTTAAAACTTCATAAATCAGGAAAAATGTAGATAGAGAGGTAAAAATTGACACACATGCTTTGAATGACATGGAATTTTATTAGAACCAAATAAAAAAAGGTTCAAAAAATTTCTGACAGATGGCACTTCATATGATCAGAAAACCAATAATTAGCATATGAAATTAAGACAAAGCAATGATGATGTTCTTTACAGGAAATGCTCAATATGCTCACCATCATTCCTCAACAATAGCTGTAGTCGAGGAATAATGTTGTGAACAGCACTGTAAACCATGTCCGGAGTTATGGTGAGGCATTATCGTCGGATGTTGTCTTTCAGCATCCCTAGAGATGTTGGTCGAACATGATACACTTGCAACTTCAGGTAACCTCAAAGACAATAATTGCACAGACTGAGGTCTGGCGACCTGGGAGGCCAAGCATGACGAAAGTGGCGGCTGATCACACGATTAGCACCAAACAACACGCACAAGAGATCTTTCACGTGTCTAGCAATATGGAGTGGAGCGCCATCCTGCATAAAAATCGAACGTTCCAGCAGGTGATTATCAAGCAGGCTGGGGATGATGCGATTCTGTAACATAGTAGCGTACCTCTCACCCGACACAGTAGCAGTTACAAAATCAGAATCACGCAGTTCCTCGAAGATAAAAGCTCCGATAATGGTAGATGTGGTAAATCCAACCCATACTGTGACTTTCTCGTCGTGCAATGGAGTTTTCACGACAGTTCTAGGATTTTCGGTAGCCCAAATTCTGCAGTTGTGGACGTTGACAGAGCCTCGGAGCGTGAAATGAGCTTCGTTGGTCCACAGCACATTACTCAGCCAGTCGTCATCTTCCGCCATCTTTTGAATCGCCCACACTGCAAATGTCCTCCGCTTCGCTAAATCGCCAGGTAACAGTTCATGATGCCGATGTATTTTGTAAGAATAGCATCAGAGGGTACACCTAAGTGCCAACCAAACAGTAGTGTATGGAATGCTGGTGCGACATGCGACTGCACGAGCGCTGACTTCCCCATGCATAGAAGAATCCGCTACAGTCTTCATTTCTTCCTGAATTGTCTCAGCAGCATTACGCCTTGTACTTGGTCGGCCACTACGGGGTCTATTATGTAAACAAACCATCGCTTCGAATTTCAAATCATTCTTGTCACAGTTGCATTTGTCAATGGACCTTTACCAGATCGAATCCCCTTCCTATGGTGATAGGATCGTAACGCTGAACTAGCACATTCCCCATTCGGAAAACACAGCTTCACTAAAAGCGCCTTTTCAGGTAACGTCAACATGCTGTGACTGCTGGTGCATCTGATTCTCTCTTTCATTACAGCTCCTTTTACACACGATTTTCATGCACAGTCACTGACGTTTCGTTGTCCAGCGCCATATGTCGGACATTTTTTTAACTTTTGTTTGTTCGCTTAAAACCGCATGTCATTCCAAGCATGTGTGTCAATTTTTACCTCTCTATCTACATTATTCTATGATTTATTAAGTTTTCAAATTTATACTGACTTTTTGATCACCCGGTATATTAGGTAATGAGACATTAGAAGTAGTAGATGCGTTTTGTTATTTAGGTAGCAAAATTTCTGATGGGCGAAGTAAAGAAGATATAGAATGCAGAATGGCTATGGGAAGAAAAGCGTTTCTGAAGAAGCGAAATTTGTTGACATCCAATATTACTTTAAATGTTAGGAAGTCCTTTTGAAAGCATTTGTCTGGACTGTAGTATTGTATGGGAGTTAAAGGTGGACTATAAGGAATTCAGACAACAAGTTGATGGAAGCTTTCGAAATGTGGTGCTACAGACGAATGTTGAAGATAAGATGGGTAGATTGTGTAACTAATGAGGGGATGCTCAACAGAATTGGTAAGAAAAGGAGTTTTGAAATCTCCAGACTAAGAGAAGAGATAGGTTGGTGGGACACATTCTGAGACATGAAAGAATCGTCAACTTAGCATTAGAAGGAAGTGTGTGGGGTAAAAATCATGGAGGGACACCGAGAGACAAATAGAGTAAGCAGATTCAGAAGGATGTAGGTTGCCATACGTATTCTCAGATGAAGAGGCTTGCACAGGACAGGGTAGTGTGGAGAGCTGCATCAAACCAGTCTGCGGACTTAAGACCACAAGAACAACAACAAAAATAATGCAAATTAACAAATTAATTGGGAGGCGGCAGGAAGGAAGCGATGGGTGCGGTTGGGGGCAGTACTCACACAAGTCAGTGGCTGTGGCGCCAGATGGCGGTGGTGGGGGCGGATGTAGCCCAATTACGTGGTGGCGAGGATGTGGGCCGGAAAAGTGGTCGAAGATGGAGGTGTGGAAGGAGGTAACAGTATCACTTGCAATTTATTTTGGGTATGCTGGCGTGAGGCCCGCTTGGCAATACTACTCACGCATTCTTATAGGAGACAACTACTAGAATCTTAAAGAGCAAGAGGGGTTGAACAAGCTGAAGACAGTGTTCTATCACCGATCATGAGGTCAAGAGGATACAAAGGGGGACGACCAGAAGTTCAAACGGATAGCGAAAATACATGTAATTTAATAGTTGCTGCCTACATACAACGGGAATAACAGAAGAGCACCCTAAATGTAGGATCTGTGATGATGGTGATAACCAAGACTGTTTTGGCTTCCCTGGAAAAAGCAAATCAAATCAAATAGTTGCTGAATTTATTAAAGAAAGCGGACAGGATTAAAGGTAAAGAGGAGTGTTTCAGCAACATTACAAGGGCAAGTAACCACTAAACGAACACAATTCAGAGCACAAAGTTACAATTTAGGAAAAATCTTTGACTATTAGTAAACTGTCGTGGATTTAAGGGAGGGAAGGGGGGATATTGAAACGCTCTGTGACGTTAACTGTTCGCAGATATCGTCACCCTAACTAGCGCAAAAAGGATTCGAGAGGAATCGAATCTCCTGGACTGATTTTTGCTAATACTTATGCCTCAGGGATTTACTTGTCAGAACCTGCACTCCAGAGACAAGTCTACCCGCCATGTTTGCAGGAGGTAGCAGATGATGTATATAGCAGACAAAGCATTGCAGCTAGTAGAAAGTTATTGCACGCTGATTCCATTCATTCTGAGCAAGCTGAGGTCAGTGGGAGTACATTAGGATACACACTGTCAAGCGTCGGTCATACAAATGAAAATAGTCATTTAAAATTAATGAAAAATAAATGTACTTCCTAATAAAAACGGGAACAATAGTTTACATATTTCTAGAGAAAAGATACATCTTGCACTGGCGTTTGGAGTTTGTTAGATCTGCAAAAGTTACAATAAACATGAGAAACATTTATGAAACAGCCTGATGAACGTGTTTCATCAACCCTTGGTTGGAGTGCATGAAACTGGCTGAAACCAAATTTATAATATAATTTTGCGTTTCAGACACTATTTAATAGCTTTATCAAAGATTGAGGCTTATAAGATTTAGTTATTAGTAAAACTGATTACAAATCTGGAAAGAGTGAACTGGCCTACAATACTACTAAAATCTAACATAATATATACAAAGAGAAAAACGTTATTGCTAGATAGTCGTAATAAAACATTGGTAGCTGGTCAAATCACACAAGTGGGTGGTGGGCAACTTCAGCATCAAATATACAGATATAAACAATGACAGCGAGATCAAAAATCAAATGAACACAGATAGAAAAAGTTTAAACATCATCGAAAACATTGCACAAAAATAAAACAAAGACAATATATGCCTGAAGGCCATTTAAGAACATTGTTGTAACAGGCCTGCATCACTTAAGTTCATATGCACATACAAAGATGTGTCTGGGCCCGAAGGCAAATTCAAATTTGGTAACAAATGATAAGTGAAGTTTATTATAGAACTGTTAAAAAAAACACACACACACGAGTTCACATCGCTAAATGAGTTCGTTAACGAATCAATCCTAGGAGTATCATCAGGGAGGGAGAGTTTTCAAAAGTAACTGGGTGGACACTACTGACCACAGTCAGTATACTGGCACACTTTTTGTGAGCGCCTTTCATAGCAGATTAGGTCCTTGTCACACCAATTTTTCATATGCCTTGCCTTTTCCGAGTTCCACCTGCAATGCCTCACAGGTAACATGAATTGGACACCATTCATCTTCTCTCTTGAGGTAAGCACGACAGGTTGTTTTTTGAGTTCCCTGGCAGTGGGTTTTCACAAAGGAATGATACTGCATCTTGACAGCATAGTATTAGGGTCAATGTAATCTTTCAACACCCATTTGGCAGCAGGGTGTGGAGTTAGGTAGTACGCTGACACAAGTACTAAATGTAATGGTTACTATTGCAGAAACCATGAAATTCAATATTTAGTTTAAAATGATAAGCAAGTGTGTCAGAAAGATCATGAGCAGCTGTTATACATTTACCTTCACATGCTGCTCAACAAAACTGGTTGTCCTCCACACAAATGTACGGTGGAAGTTGATATTTGAAATTATAAACACTTGATAATGTGATGTTCAAGTGCTCTCTCCTCAGTGCAATGATACTGAATTGGAACGTCTCTGTCATTTAACTAATAATGATAGTGAAGGAGGGACTAAGTTCACTTCTACCACACTTGTTTGACGTTCTTAGGCTGAGTTCGTGATGCTGTATCTGATGACATGCAAGCTCTAGGCGCGCAGTGTGTCTCCTCTGCAATGTCCACTCCTGGTAGACAGGATAGCGCTGTGAAGAGGTGATAGACATGGCGACATTAGAGATCTGCGATATCCGGGTTATGCTGCAGATAGCGCATCATGTAGAAGTACACTGACTGATAGCAGTGCGGTCATTAGTGACAGCCCAGGGCGTCAGCTCGACACGCTGAGAGCTGGCAGGTGCGGCTCTATCCACTAACAAGCATGGAGAGTGACTGGCACCAGTGGGTATGTTGGTATAGTGGTCAGCTGTCGCTGCTCGCCTAGCCTGATGGAGCTCCCAAGCTGTGTGGCCACCTGACTGTCTGGTCTGGCAGGCAGGTGGTGGCCTGGTCCCATGTGACGTTAGTATGGACTTCCCAGAGGTGGCACACAGTTGGGGGACAGGTGGTGGGGTGACTTAGGAATGCGGCAGTGGTCAGCATCCCTCACTGCTTGTGTGTTTCCGGGCTTTGCATGCGGCAGCATTCTGCACTGTGTGTTTTCTCTCATTCATTCTGCACACTCTTACACAAGACAATGGCACAGTTATTAGAAAATTGTGACAATTATTAGTCTCTTAAACCTAATACATTCTCGGCCAATAGAGGCTATACACTTGAGATGACGATTACTTAACAATTACGTTCAGGAGCCTTGGGGCTTTAGAAAGCTCACTACTTACATCTAACTACACGCGTCCTGTCTCTTGACATTTCAACAAAAAATAATACACAATGACACACACAAAATCCTTAAGATTAAGCACCTAAATCCCAGATTCGAATTACGAACAGAGGCCGTAATGACTAACATAGAAGTAGATATCATCGGAGTAGTAAAGCAACTAAAATCACTCAACAAGAACAAGTCTTCTGGTCCGGACTGTATACCGATTTGATTTCTATCTGATTATTCTGAAGCGATAGCTCCTTACTTAAGTCACATACAACTGCTCTCTCACAGAAGGAGCTGTACCAAAAGATTGCAAAGTTGCACAGGTCACACCTATATTCAAGAAAGGCAGTAGGAGAAACCCATTAAACTATAGGCCTGTTTCATTGACTTCAATTTTCAGCAGGGTTTTGGAACATATCCTGTATTCAAATATTATGAATTATCTCGAACAGAATGATCTATTGGCCCAAGGTCAACACGGATTTAGAAAATATCGTTCATCTGAAACATAACTAGCTCTTTACTCGCATGAAGTGATGAGTGCTATCAACAAGGGATCGCAAATTGATTCCATATTTCTTGATTTCCAGAAGGCTTTTGACACCGTACCTTACAAACAGCTTTTAATCAAATTGCGTCATTACGGTATATCGCTCCCAATTTGCGACTGTATAGGGGATTTCCTCTCAGAGAGGACACAGTTCGTAGTAATCGATGGTAAAGCATCGACTAAAACAGAGATGATATCGGGCGTTCCACAGGGTAGTGTTATTGGTCCTCTGTTGTTCCTCATTTACATAAACGATTTAGGGGAAAATTTAAGTAGCTCTCTTAGGTTGTTTGCAGATGACGCCGTCATTTACCGTCTAGTAAAATCATCTGAAGATCAAAACGATTTCAATAAGATATCAGTATGGTGTAAAAATTGGCAGTTGACTCTAAATAATGAGAAGTGTGAAGTTGTCCACATGAATACGAAAAGAAATCCGTTAAACTTTCTTTACATGATAAATCAATCAAATTTGAAGGTCGTAAAATCCACAAAATACCTAGGAATTATAATTACTTCAGACTTAAATTGGAAAGAACAGTAGATAATGTTGTGGGAAAGGCGAACCAGAGACTGTGTTTTATTGGCACAACCCTTTCTGGCATACCTTGACTAAAAGAAGGGATAGATTGGTAGGACACATTCTTAGACATCAAGGAATTGTTAATTTAGCGTTGGAGGGAAGTGTGTGGGGAAAAAATCGCAGGGGAAGACCAAGAGATGGATACAGTAAGCAGATTCAGACAGATGTAGGTTGTCGTTCTTATGTGGAGATGAAGAGGCTTGCTCAGGATAGGGTATTGTGGAGAGCTGCATCAAACCAGTCTCCGGACTGAAGACCACAACAACAACAACCCTTAAAAGATGCAACAGAACTAGTAAAGAAACTGCATACACTACGCTTGTTCGTCCTTTTATGGAGCACTGCTGCCCAGTGTGGGATCCTTATCACGTGGGTTTGACACAGGACATCGAAAGAGTCCAAAGAAGGGCTGCTCGTTTCGTATTGTCACGATATGGGGGAGACAGCTTTACAGAAATGATACAGTATCTGGGATGGGAATCATTACAACAACAACGCTTATCGCTGCGGCATGGGGTACTTACGAAACTACAATCGCCAACATTCTCCTCCGAATGCGAAAATATGTTGTTGACTCCCACTTACATAGGTAGAAATGATCATCAGAATAAAATACGAGAAATCAGAGCCCGAACGGAGAGATTCAGGTGTTCATTCTTCCCGTGCGGTATTTCAGAATGGAATGGGAGAGAAAATAGTATAACGGTGGTTCGATGAACCCTCTGCCAGGCACTTAAATGTGATTTGCAGAGTATCCCATGTAGATGTAGATGTAATGTTACGCAGTAAACATTTTTTCAACAGCGTCTTTAATTAAAATTGCAACGGTGCCTCCTCTTGATAACTTGTTGCCTGCGAAGGTTGGAAATATATCTAACGTGAAAGACGAAACAAAATCATCTCTCCTGGGAGTACACACTCATTACATTCACATTAATACCTGAACAAAAAACTGTTACTTAATAGATCTGTTGTCCTGTGATTTCGCCGCCTATTGAATTAATTGACAAAGAAATATGATATGAAAGCTACATCTGAGAGCTACATTCTGTAAGGGAAACATTCATTATTTGCCATAAAACAGACCTTGAAAATGAAACTTCAGGTTGTGCCTTTACGGAAATAATGTCCACACAGTCATGCAATAATTAAGTAATGGTATTGTGTGGAAGGATAAAGGGCCAATAGTGGACCATGGCAGGCGGTTGGGGCAGCAGCCAACCAGGCCACGTATTGGGTTAAACTGACAACAGGTTGGGGATTTGTCCAGATCGACGAAAATCTGCGAAAGACCCAAGCTTTATACTCAAAACTAATGAGGGCTGTTAGCCAAGGATTTCTAGCATGTGTCTGGCGGACATTTTGAGTTCCATACTGCAGTAATTCAGAATAAAATAAAATAATCTATAAAATTGTTTACCATCTACATTTAATACATTTAATGTCAGAATAATTACCCATGTCTCATGATTCTAAAAGTTATTGCAATGTCTCAAAAAGTAGTAATATTTATGACTACTAATTCAAAATATAGAAAAATCAAAATTAAAAAACCCAACTTCTGAATGTATCATACAATTTCAACAACCTCTAGTTTAAATGATAGCTTATTGTCTTTAGCTGTCATCTTGAAAGCACCATATTTGTATATATTTTTAATGACTATATTTAACTGACATAAAATTATTATGGAGGTATAAAGAAATCATCGTATTCTTCACAATAGCACTGAAAATGCAAGCAATATGTTTTACCTTCTATATATTTAATTTAGTATGTACAATTTGCCAGTAAGTTACGTAAAAATGGTGTGGCATGAACGGTCAAGCTCATGAAAGCTGGTTTGTCTTTTTCTTTACTCCAGACTTGATGTATTATTAATTAACAATTCTTTTTTGTATTTAACTAATGTTACATTAGTAATGAGGTTTTTTCAGATGGTCAGTTTTTACTTAAATAATTATTTCATGTTAACATGTAAAAGACTTTGGAAGATATGGCGAGTCCGGCCACAATGGCCGAGCAGTCTGTGGTGTGCCAGTCATGGTCTGCATGGCCGCTGTGGTCGGGGGTTCGAATCCTTCCCCCCTTGGGCATGGATGTTTGTGCTGTCTTTAGTATAAGCTAGTTTGTAAGTACTTTGTAAGTTTAGGGACTGATGACCATGTAGTTAAGTCCCTTAAGCTCTACAAACATTGAACATTGGTATGGTGATCAGACAGGGAAGAGAGCTTAAGGAAAGAACTGGTGGGAGAGAGGAAGGAGTGTAGTGGTACTTAGAAGAAACTACATGTCTAGGCTTAGCAGAAGAAGGATCCTCCTGAATTATAGGTGTCATTCGATCAAGCAGAGTGTTAAGATTTTCACACCGAACGATCGGTTCTCGGGACTCTAAATTTGGCGAGAACAAGTATATGCAGCTAATATATGTAGCAATAAAAGAGGGTCTTTGCGATCACCTTTTGACAGCACAAAATAAAAATAAAAATAAGGGCTTAACCGTTCATTTGATACGAAAAGTGACTAAACGAATTTGTAGAGGAGAAAATACTCTACAACTTCACTCTATTATGGTTTTTCATATTTTGCGTAGTTTCAGAGATATCTGCAAAAATAATGACCATTTGACGATGTCTGTCTGTCTGTAACGTGTTCCCACTTTTTAGGTCGCGCCATTAAACCTAATGGCACCAAATTTTACAGACATTAGTGTTAGCCGTCAGCGACCAGAACTTCCATTTTTCAAATATTTTGCACAAAAAATAGATTAGTAACACTAAAAAAATGTCATTTCTGATGGCCTTTAACAGCAGGAAATTTAATTGCAAATAAACCGTTCATCTGACACGAAATTCGAATAAAGGAATTTGTAGAGGAGAAAATTTTCTAACTTCACTCTCTTATGTTTCTTTTTCCATAAGTTACAATGTTACGGAGATATTTGGAAAAATAACAGCGATTTGACACCGTCACTTGATTTTACGTAAACCAGGTGTTTGGAAGTGTCACATGTCATTCCACAACCAGAACTCTCTCTGGCGTATGCCATCTTGCATTCCATATTTTATGATTTTCTTATTATAACTTAAGTATTGTCATTTCAAAGCAATGACACACTGAGGAATTAACAAAAACGCGTCATTCTCAGTACAATACATTATAATCTAGTTTCTAAATATGTCATATTAGGAGTTAACAACTGCCATCGATAGTAAGACAATAAAGGAACAGTCCTGTGATTGTAGAATAGTTAGCAGCACATAGTTGCACATAGTTCAAAACCCACCTCAGTTCTTAAAACGGTTTTGGCCACTCTCATTAATTACATAGAGGTATTGTCTACAATATTTAGTGTTGTGATGTCAGAGTACTCCCTCTAAGATGGGCGTTTGTTCTATTTCGTGAACATCCCGTGAAATACGTAACAACGAATTGAACACTGGTCTTCTGAAGCATATGCACCTAAACTGGAAGGATACTATAATAATGAATAGCCTCAACAGTGTGCTAATAGTTACAGTTTCATATATAATTAAACTCCTACATTTCTTTGGTAAATGTCGATCCTTAATGAATTGGAAAGGGTGTGTATACATTGCAACAAAATATCCTTGTTTCTTTTTTTCTAAGCAGTTATTCACTATTTATGGAATATGTTGAAAGTCATAAATTACAATCAATGAATCTACTAAAATGTTTGTCTTTGGCATGATTGCCATGGACGCTTTACCTTTTCTGTAGTTCAGATGTGATTGTTTGTGTTACTCTGTTCAGCACTAAAATATAGAGCAAACTGTGACTACGTTTTCTTTTACTGCTAAATTAAAAAAGGGAATAAGTGTGAGAATAATGAATTCCACATAACAATAGTACTTAATATTACAAAGTTACAACTATCATTACCTCATACAAAACACTCATTATTACATGTGATAAAGACGTGTATGTCTGCAATTTGTCGGTATATATTTCATGGCATGTTCATGAAACAGATCAAATACACTTTTCAGAGAAAGCACTGTAACCTTTGAATAATTCGGAATCTTGCAGAATATAGTTGTGTTCAATTAACAAGAGTGTGTGAAAACCTTTTAGGAAGCAAGATGAAAAAATTTGCTAGTGGCGGTTTTTTATATTTATTTATTGTTCCTCAGGTAGATAAATAGTTTTCAGTGTTTGTTCACGTCCGTTCTGGGTTGTTCATTGAAAATTTTGTCGAGTCTTTTTTTATTATAGGTGGCTCTGAGCACTATTTTTTTCTCTCTTTTCATGGGTTCTTCGGTTTGATCAGTCCTTTGTGTTGTTTTGTTTTATTATCATTGTTCGTCGTCCACTCAGTTTTTCATTAGAGAGGGTGTCGAACCCACTGACTGAGCACTCTAAGCTACCTTGCTAGCAACCCTCTAACTGAGTATGCTAAGGCACTGCGCCTGACAAGTTTTGAATCACCATCTAACATGTTCGTTCATCACAAAACAATTCATCACCCATTACACTATGGCGAACAGCTGTGAGAGTAATCCATAATTCTCTTACCTTCGATGTCATGTGTTAACTGCTAACATAGCATTTGTAGACTAAAGATTATAATTCATTCTCCATTATCGACGTTTTTTGATAATTTTCGGTGCACCATTGCTTTGAAATGACAACACTTGCTTTCTGTATTTGAGTTTCAGACAAGAATTTAGATGAGGGATGTTAGGTGAAGTGTTTCCAAACGCCAAAAGTGCGCTGTGTTCCTTCCAAACTTTAGTCACTCGTCCAAACACCAAATGTATGCTACATTCCTTCCAGGCTATAGTCATTCGTTACCAGTACAGGCAAAGAAAATAATCTTAGACATACATATTGGGCAAGACAGTTGATAGTATTTTGACGGAAAAAGATAACGAAATGTGGGAGAGATAATAAAATAATAGTTTAAATAAGTAAAAGTAAAAAAAAAAAAAAAAAAAAAAAAGTTTTGGTTGTCCGTTAAAATACGTTCTGAAAGGATTATCGCCCATAATTTTTATTATTTATATTTTTATAATTTTTCTCTGAAATGTTTGGAAAAAATCAAAAAAACCACAGGAAATTCAAAGTGGGCAGTAAAACACATCAGTGCGATATTTTTTACACAAGAACTTACTAGTGCAGAAATGGTATTCAGAAAATTTAAACTGTTGAGAATACCATGTTGAGTGCTCACAATATAAACAGAGTTTCTATGTTTCATAAAGTTATTATTACTTAGTTGGGGAAAAGTGCTACCAGTTTCTAATTGCAGACCATGCAACTGTTTAACATTCTGTCCAATTTACGATTAATATTTCATTTGACCACTTCCAATAAGGAACCAATTTGACTGAATAAACCTTATTCAATGAAGATTTCCTTGTGGTTATTTACAATGCAGTCAGATTGACAAACTTGGAAGTCAACTCAATAACGATAATAATGTAACACTGTCCAACAAATGTCTGTGGGGGGAGACCAAACAGGCCACAGCCCCAAGTTCGTGCAGACACTAAGGAATAATTGGAAAAAGTGGGGCACGATGAGTCCCAGTGGGGGGCTTAGAACAGGCTTTACAATTTGCCAGAATTTTCCGGATCATCTTTTCCATAGTCATGAAGAAACAGGTATTGCAGAGCGTCAGGAAACATTTACCGAGGCCATAGTGCGTGTAGCTCAGGTGTATAAACTGGATTAGTTTGTTTACTAACTCATATGGAAAACATACAACCCAGGTCACTACAGCGAAACAAGATGTTATGCCTGGTTAGGTAATACTGCCTGATGGATGGATTGTTGATGTCATGCCGCCGCGGTGGAGTAGCCGAGCGGTCTAAAGCTTCTTGCTGCGGAGTGCTCGGTTGCTCTCTGTGGAGGTTCGAGTCCTCCCTGGGGCCTGGGTGTGTGTGTGTGTTTGTCCATAGGTTAGTTTACCTAGGTTTAAGTAGTTTGTAAGCTACGGACTGATGACCACGCAGTGTGGTCCGATAGAATTACAAACATTTGAACATTTTTTTATGTTATGCCATTTAGCCTTCACACCTTTCAGGATTAGATCTTTATCTTGTAACTGCACTATGTCTCTCAGGGAGGTGGAAATGAAACTCTCAGATGTGATGTCATGAAGGTTGTAGTGAAACAAGCAAAATTGCGGGTTCCACTGGCTACTGGCTCATGAAAGAAAATGATGTCATGAAAAAACAGTTATTGTTATTTCAAAATGTTAGATTTAGTTAAGACACAGTCATATATTGTGCACGGGATTTTCGATCTTTTATGCAGATCGCACAGCGCATAACTGACATGCGCTAGATGTGTCACAGACAAACTATGCAGCAAAGTGGACGGAGTAAAACATCATGGAGAAAGGCGAAATTCAAGGATAATTAAAAACAATACTTGTTTCTAAAATAACAAGTGAAAACTTACTTAATTACAAAAGTATGTCTATAATGTAGATATCTAAGGGAAATTTTAAAATAGTTGCACATGACTATTGTGAATTATTTTATTTATGGTGTTTCAAACAGAGTTTGTTGTGAAAGTCAACATTCTGTTCACGGCTCTTTATTTTAAAAATAATAAATTAATTATTTCAAGAAGAATCCTTTTACCTGCAAAAGTTTGGATTATGTCGAAGTCAGTGATGCCTAAATATTGCATGGTTACCATATTTCAAAGAAGATTTTGCACAGCGACCGAATTATTTAAAATACATTTACTTTAAAAGCAGTGGACTTATATATAATCATCACACAAACTTTAAAAACTTCAAATTTGGAGTGTTGTTGAGTTACTACTAGAAAAAGCATACAGTAAGAAATGAGAAATACTCCAACGTAGAGTACACTGAAATTATTTTCATTAAGCTCATAATTTGTTCCTTGATTGACTCAAGGACTTTCACAACAAACTCTGTTTGAAACACCATCAATAAAATAATTCACAATAGTCATGTGCAATTATTTTAAAATGTCCCTTAGTTATTGACATTATAGACATACTTCTGTAATTAAGTGAGTTTTCACTTGTCATGTTCCAATTGGAGAATGGAGAACATTCTCCTTTCTCAGTATGTGGACGATTATGAACTGAAATTCCTGGAGATATAGCGCGCATCTGAAAAATGCAATAGTTCGTCGATTTCTTGGAACAGTTCGGCGGCAACACCAGGCCTCAAGCTGTAGGTCGCAAGCAGAACTCTTTGGTGGGGTCTGGCTGTGCATGGGCGCAGCTGATAATGCACACTTCACATTTTGAAACTCTAGTTGTACATTGGCGTTCCACCTCGAAGGCTTATTACTACTCGTGAGTGTGCAGAGTCAGGGCGCGGCCAAACTTTCAATTGACAAGGACACTTATAGAAATTAATATCTCCCAAAAACGGTCTGATTTGTTTCTCCATTGTGGGAGCAGGAGACTCTCTAACTGTGTCTGGTTTATTGGAGTCAGGTAGGATGCCTTCTCCCTTAATTATATGCCCAAGGAAGTTTACTTGCCGCCTCCCAAACCCTGATTTCTTCCAATTGACAGTCACATCTGACTGTTTAAAGACCTGGAGGAGTTGTTCTAAGACAGGACTGTGACTTTCCCAGGAATCCTCGGCGATTAGCACATTATCCACGTAAGTGGTGATGTGTTTACGCAATTCCTCTTGAAGTATACTATTGAAACCGCTAATAAAAGCGGTGGAGCCAATATTCAGGCTGAAAGATTGGTTGCTGAACTGATAGCAGGTCCTGTAGCATAGGAATGTCGTGTATAGCCAACAAGCAGGGTCCAACTTAAAGTGCCAGTAGCTGACTCGCAAATCAATTGAGGAGAGCATGTGCACGATGTATAATTTCCATAATAGTTCGTCCAGATTCTTCAGTCAGTCTCAGGTTCACGCTTTCCTGAATGATAGTCTCCAGTCTTTCAAAACTAAAAATACGAGTGTAGATCAGTTGTGGCTTACGGCGCTTTTGGGATGTCTGTCTGTCTGTAAAGCGTTAACATTTCTTAAGAGGAACCGTTCAACCGATTAGCACCAAATTTTACAGACATGATTGTAGGCCGCCATAAACCACAACATCTCTTTATCAAATTTTTCGGACAAAATATACGGTAGTAACACCAAAAAAAGCTGTTAATATACAATTGTAATTGCAAACGAACCGTTCATCTGACACGAAAATTGAATAACCTACTTGGTAGAGAGGAAAATTCTCTACAACTTCGCTCTCTTATGTTTTTTTCATATCTTGCATTGTGTCAGCGATATTTGCAAAAATATCGGCATTTTGACGATCTGTCTGTCTGTAACGCGTTCCCACATTTTTTTAGGTCGAACAGTTCAACCGACAGGTACGAAATTTTACAGACATAACTTTTGGCCACCAGAGACCAGTACCTTGCTTTTTCGAATATTTCGGACAAGAAATACGTTAGTAATGAGAAAAAATTAATTTTGTAGTTTAATTTTAATTGTAAATAAACCGTTCATCTGACATGAAAAATGAATAACCGAGTTTGTAGAGAAGAAAATTCTCTACAACTTTGTTCCCTTATGTTTTTTTTCATATCTCGTATCGTTTGAGAGGTATTTCCAAAAATAACGGACATTTGACACCTTCCACTGAAGTAACGAAAACCAGCGGTTTGGAGATGTCACGTGACATTCCTCGCTCAGAACTCTCTCTGGCATACACCATCTTGCGTTGCGTATTTGGTGATTTCGTATTATAACTTACACATTGTCATTTCAAAGCAATGGGACACTGAAGAATTAACAAAATCACAAAGTTCTCTCTTACGATAAATGGAAATCTAGTGTCTAAAAATGCCATATTAGCATCAGTTAACAACTGCCATCAATAGTACGAGATTAAAGAACGCAACTTCTGATTGTTAGCCGTAGCATAGTGGGCAAGGCATTGGTCTGTGATGCTGATGGTCAGTGGTTCAAAACCCGCCACTACGTAAAAGTATTGTTTTCTAAAGGGTTTCAGACAATCTTATTAGTTAAATAGAGCTACGTTCTTCAATGTTTAGAGTTGTGCATATGTAAGAATGCTCCTTATAAAATGCGAGTTTGTTTTATTTCGTGAACATGTCGTGAAATACGCTGGGTGATATTACCACAATAGTAGAGTCGTAAACTTATCACCATAATTTTTTATTATTTAGATTATTATTTTTGTCGAAAATGTTTGCAAAAACTTATAAAACTACAAATCTAAAGTGGGCCATAAAACATGTCAGTGCGATTTTTTCGTTTGGGATATAAGCGCACGTGTGCCGTACCAGCTGGATTTGGAAGGGCGGGGAGGGGGAGGAGAAAGTGGCAGCGGCCAGGGTGGGCAACAAAGAGGGCGAGCCGCCACTGGCTGCGGAGTGCACTGCCCGTACACCTGCTGCGCGCTACTCGCTTATTCACCATTATTTAGAGACCCACACGCAGGGAAGCATCGCACTCATGAAGGTAAGTTCCTTTACTTGCAAATGTAGTGTTGTATATTATGAAGCGTTCTCTTCCATGGCGGTAGCAGCAAGTAGATTTTCCAACAGATTACCTATAGGGTAAAGAAGAATAAATGTCTGGCTACCACAAGTGTCTAATAAATGTATTTGGCGATCTTATGTTGGTTCATATGGGTATAGTGCAACTCGTTACATTACAATGTCCAATAATTCCTTCCTTCTGTGGCGAAATGAATAAGTACGAATTATACTAGTGCTGTTAATGAAACTTTCTGGCAAAGTAACCCCATTTTAAGATGCAAGAATATTTTGTTTCAGCATTCTCGTCAATGAAAAGTGGGAATTATCCTCCAGTATGTATTATTGTTGTACAGACGTCATTTCATGTGTCTTTATCGAATAGTTTCACACAATACCAAATAAAATGTCATTTTCATTAGAAAATTATTCACATTCTGTTATGATATCCTATTACAGAAAACGTAGCATTGAAATGAAAGTAATTAAAATAATTAGCCAGTAAACAGGTTTGAACATAGGATCTGTCAACCTGTAATTCTCTTCATCTCTTCATTACACTACCGTAACACTGTGATTTACAATTCTATACATGCATTCATACTACATGTAATCCAATAATCGCTGATGTTCACGTTTATTGAAGTAAAATTTATGTTACGTACTGTATTGGCAAACAGCAAACACATACAGAGTGTGTAACAAGTCCGACAACTGTTAAAATACGCTGCAGTTATTTTACCGTCAAGAACACGTTGGGCTTGCCTTCTAACGGCAGCATTGCGTACTCGCGGCGACTACCATCTGCGACTGCGACCCAATGAAGCTCAGGATATAACGTCTAGCCTTTCGTACATTGATTGTAGGCCTATTCAAAACCTAATTTATTCTTTTGACTGAGTTTAGAAGTAGTTTTATAGAAACAACGTATAGGTTATAATACAAAGACGTTGTTATCGCCAAATAATAGCTTTCAGAATAACGATAGTCAGATACGAAAAACTTAAAGATGGAATACTTAGGTTCGTTCCAGCAGCTGTCAAACCGCTTGAAGCGCATGCACAACGTTGAAATTGTGTTTCAGCAGCGCCGTCTCCCACTTCTGGCTACTTGCAGTGTGGATGTTTGGTATTCCAGCAGCTGCCGCAAGTAGCCAGGCGCTACCCGGAAAAATATTTCTGGCGCGGTCAACGTGCCAATTTCCGCATGTGCAGAAAGGTCTGAGTTAGGGTGGGGGTGGCCATCATATGATACATTTGTGTTGTAGCGTGTTTTTCGATTATTTCGAAGTCACTGCAATCCCACTTGCGATCAGATATTTCTCGTTTACACTTAGGGAGGGAAATATTTTAATTATTCCTTTAAACTCACCTTCGCCTGCAGCCAGAAACAGTGCAAAGAGCGATCCAGCAGTGCAAGTATCAAACAAGGGTTTTTATGTCATAGTAGCTGCGCATGCGCAGTAACACCTGTTTCTTAGTGCTTGAAAGTAGCCGTCTGGCAGCTGCTGGAATGAACCTCTTGTTTCTTCGATCATAGATATTGGTCAATGGTCGAACGTTGGGTCGAATGGTTGTTTCCTCAAATACTTTGTTGTCTGTACTTACTTTCTCAGCGTTGCGAATACTATAGTCTTTGACTTTTCGTGTCAGTAGTATACGATGGCCGATCCTCTAAGTTTGTTACGACAGTATAATGTCAACAAAAAGGAAATTATTCAAAGAGAAAATCAAATTATCTTCGGCGAATTTTCTTGGCCGAAAAATGTCAACACAAATTACCTGATGTGGGGGTGAGTGACATCAAGCCATCTAAAAACTTAAGTGTTTCTGATATGTCTATTTTTTTCGTAGTGTTGTTTATATTTTCTAGTTGTTGTCAGGTTAGGTTGTGTGTTATTCCTGTGACCTGCTGACTTTCTGTGTGTGCCTACACCCTTGCATTTGTATTTACGGTGTCTTGCCCATAATTACGCCACTTTAAATTATGCAAGGTAGGTATACATCGTACCCACACCCCTAGTAACATCGGAATGACCAGCTGTTTATATGAGTTTACCAACTCATTACCCCACAGGGTTCTCATGGTTCTTTTGTGAATACGTGCGTGGCGAGCAAGGGGCCCCGAGCTAATGCAGTCGTTCTTCCTTCTTTTCTCCCTGGACTGCATTTCCTTCCACTTCTTTCCTATCCTCAATCCTTCCCCTCCCCACAGGGAACCGATAACTTTATCAGTTTGGTCCCCTATCCGAGACAGTCAACCAACCAAACAAGTGAACTATGCACTGTTAATTTTATATAGATCTACATGTGAATAAATCTGCCCCTCTATCCTTCGTGTGTGTGTGTGTGTGTGTGTGTGTGTGTGTGTGTGTGTTTATACCTAGCCAAGTGGTAACATTATGGGACACTGAACGATATTTACCAGAACGAACGTGTAATTTAACACATCTTACAAAGATAGATAGCCCTATATGATATTATATTTATATTTAAAGGGACTAAACGACAAAGGTTATCAGTCTCATGATATTAGTAAGTTGTTGTTTTTATATCGTGTTTTAAACAAGAAATTTGAATTTTTTAAATGTTTTTGGTTTCTATCTACCTGAATGGATAAACGCCACTGCTCGTCAACATTGCTTGTGTCCCTTTATTGCAACATGATTCTGTGTGTTAACGTGTAATAACTCGGTACAAAAATTGGATACTTAGGGTCGCGTGTGTGTAATAACATGTAATAACTTAGCATAATAATACCTAGGCTATAAATGTGTTTGTAAATCAATATTCCATTCCTGTAAATGAAAGTTGTAAACTATTGTATGTAGTTACCTATGTTATTTTATAAGTAATAATGTACACACATTGACAACATCCACACAATGTATATTGTCTATGGATGAATAAATAAATAAATAAATAAATAAATTCTAGCCATTAAACTGAACATGGCATAATATTACTGTCATTAGACAACATGTTATGCTAGTGTGTGTGTTTTTGTGTATTTCTGTTGATAGATTGCATGTTACTAATGGATTTCAGTTTGCCCAACACATCTTTATAGATATTACTGCAGATTTTTGGCATAGACTTTTGTCGTTAAAAAATGCAATTTTATCTTTCAGGTCAGGTAAAGGAGACCATGCAAAGGAGTATTACACATTGGAATGCTTGCTCTTCCTTCTCAAGAATGTTGCCCTTTCACATCCTGTCTATGTTCGAAAGGCTGCGGTAAGATCCTAGTTAATGGCAACTATATTGCTATGTTTGGAAGTAGTAATATGTTATAGTAGGGCCATTTCATGTCAAATCAACACACCCAATTTTTTTCATCATTTTAGATTTAGCAAATGTGTGGTATATGCATATGGTTGCTGATAGTGGTACTAATAAAATACGAACTTTCATTTTTTTTTTTTTCTTTACAAAGTGTCTGAAATATATCTGTGTAAAATTTTCAAATACTGGCCATAAAGTGAGAGTAGAGAGTAGACTTTCTAAATTGATTTTATTGATTTGATTTATTGATTCATATATTCGCCTGTGAACAACTGTTGTTGTATGAGGCTATAGACTAGAGGAATATTTTACTAAGTTTCTATTTGTTGATGTATTTTGTCAAAATGGAGCTTTTAATGAAAAGCCAGAACCAGGAATCAAACAACATAGCCTAATGGGGATAGATTGCAACTCTCAGCGAAGATGATCATTGAGGCACAGGCCTGCAGGGGCTGTTATATCATATAATGTACTATTCCTATGCAGGACGTCCTCTGTGTCGCGGCAGAGGTCCCTTCAATTATGGGTGGAGATGTGCCTGGTAGTTTCAGGTAATAAGCTGCTGTTGGTTAAACCAACTGTCCGACCAAGGCGATCCTCCTGCCAGTCATTCAGGTGGCATGGAGTGGCCCTGGTAGACTCCTAAATCGAACACTGCCCTTTAACCCACAGTTTTTGACATAACTGAAGACTGGGATACCACTTGTCAGCTTTGACCTATAACGTTACCAACATGCCATCAATGACATATATACTCATATTTAATATGCGAACAAAACTGTCACGAAAATTACCCATAAACATGCAAAAATTAATGCAAAACCAATAAAATGACACTAACCGTACAGGCATGGGAATATGAGGGTTTTAGGCGGGGACATTCTCAGCAGAAAAAAAGACAAGAAAGCATATTGAGAAAACCATACTACTCAGAAAAAAGTGTCCCATAAAACAAACCACAACCAAAACACCTAAGGCGGGTGGTGGTAGGGGGGGGGGGGACAAAAAAAAACGTTGTCAGAAACTTCAGTATACCATTATCTGACTTCAAATGAAACACGGGATACCAAATTAGGAAAACACACTATCAAAGAATATAAACATGTGGAATATTATTGTAATACTTATGTTTTGTAGAGTATAAATAAATTGTGATTACCCCTGTAAATTACAGATTACCAAAAGAGAATGTACTGTCGATTACAGGTGTCAGGCCAAAAATTCGCTCACCTACGAAATAAAAATACCCTCTTTGTTAACCTATACCTCACCATCAGAAAGAAGCTACAGATCACTTTTTAAACACAAAATCTTAATCTATAATCTATGTTCTGCTTGTAAACAAATTAACATCTTTAACTCAGATATGACGTCATTGGTCAAAGCCGACGGGTCGTAAACGAGACTTTAATTGACCCCAGATATTAACAGTAAGAAACAAAGAAATAACCAGAATAATTGCACAACTAACCCCCGAACAAATGCGCACACTTCCAAACCACAATAAAAGGCACAAAATTAGTAAATGTCACGACCAGTACAAAATATGAAACTAACCGATGGTAAGCGATGACAACAAGTCATTTGAATTCTATCGTAAGAGAGCACCATCGCATAATTACTCACATCACCTTTCAACAAACACCTCAAAACTCCTGCGTACTGATGACGTCACACACCACAACATGCTGATGTCACGGATCTAAACTGGCGAGCGGTATCCCTGTCGTCAGATGAGCAGAGTTTTTTACTCCCTTGTGAGGACCTCTGTTTTGTGATGTCTGTGGCATGCAAATTACTGTATTTTATCTTACACTGCAGGACAGCTCTAGATCTTTGTGGTGCTCTGCCCTCCGTCATAGCTGAGGATGAGGCAAGTGTGGCCAGTGTTTTAAAATTTTGCAAATTGTCCAGACTGTGGCCTAAGCTTGTGTGCTGGAGGTTTTAGAGTGGCTGGCTTTTTATTCCGGATATCTGCCAGCCATGATTCACTGTTATTGTGTTTTACCTCCTTGTACAGGTGTCCCCTGTAGTAGGCAACCATATACTGTCGATATGCAACAATATTTTTGTGCTTTCATTTAACTCCCCCACACAGTTTTGTTATTGTTCTTTCTGTCCCCTCTTTTTACTCATTACTACTTTCCCCAGATCACACTCATCGCCTATTGCATTTATAAGGGTGTTGAAGGACCTGAGTGTTGTGTGCCAAAAACCCCATAACCTTCCATCGAGATGCAGATTGGCATCTCACACACACCCATAGACACAGCCTTTGTCAGTATGGAACACATACTCACAGTAATACAGGCAAACTCAGTCACATGCATTGTCATCTGTGGCTATTGTGTTCCAAGTGTTACCCTTCAGTGAAAGCACCTCAGAGTGGTAATGGGATGGGAGGGGAACAGAAAGGATGCAAGGTACATGTGGCGGTAGATACAGTGCGTGAAAGAAGTAATTTCGTGGAATGTTATGCAATTTGGGAATATGGTGGAAGAGAAGAGAAAGGGGGAACAATATAGTACACGTGGTAGTTACCGAGTAGATGTATGAGACTGGAGAATGTACTTTAAGAATAACTCCCAATTTTGTAGTTCAAAAAAAAAAAAAAAAAAAATGGTAGTGGTGTGGAGGAGCCATATAGTCAAAGTTGTTGAGCAGCTGTTGAAAGTACTGCAAGTTTCACTCAGCTGCAGGCTGTATCACAGGATGGTCTTCCTTATTTTTGGCTACAGTTCAGCTGTTGGCATTCATTCAGGTGAACAGTTGGTTTTTAGTCATACCAATACAAAGAGGTGCGCAGTGATTGCTGCTTTCACAGGTGGCCTGGCCTTTTGTGGGGTCAGGCTAAGCTTGGGATTGTACTGGAGCAGGAAGTGCTGGGTGGGAGGGTTGGGCAGTGTTGCTGTGTCTTCGACTGTGAAGGGTTGTGCTTGGAGGTGCCATAGGTGTGGGGCTTGGTGGGTGTTGGAACACCAGTTTGGGGAAGGTGGGAAGGATCTCGGGCAGAATGCCTCTAATTTTAGGGCTTGGTGAAAGAAGATCAAAGCCTTGACAAAGGATGTGATTTAGTTATGTTGCATATACCTGGAAAAAGCATATCCAATGCTACAAGATTACACCTTTCCCGGTTAAACGCAGTTTATGCGTCTGCGGGTATTGCTTACTCTGGCTAGATCAGGAACAGCAGAGCAACTTATCGGGAGTCGAGTTATGCCGGCCAATAAGATTGTTTATTTCATGTCGAGTAAATGTGGCATCAATTTTGAAGTTTATTCGAAGATTGTGATGCAGCATTTCTGTGATTGTAATTGATTTTCCATTTATAAGAGATTTTTAGATACCTGTAATTGGATTACGGTCATAAGTGTCCTATTATTAATGCACCACAGCAGTCAACCATAGAGCAGGTATAGCATGTTTTATTTATTTTATGATCTGTACGAAACAGTGATCAAGTGATTTTTAATCTTCTTTTTATGAGGACAATTATTGCTTTCGCATCATCGCTCGCAAAAAAATTGCCAACGTGCTAACAACACTGTCAACAGACTGCAGTTTTACCCAGTTAAAGTACTTTTACTTACCGGACCAGGGTACATACAAGAAGCTGTCAATTGTAGAGCAAAGCATGTTTTAATTATTTTATTTTTACTATATAGTATGGTAAAAAAAGCCGCCTTCGCTGGAAAAAGTATCTGAAATAACAACCAATCCACATTTGTTGTCATTATGTTCTTGTCAACATCAATACTGATAGGAACTGTAACTTGTTGATCGTCAAAAACATTTTGCTTACACCACTTCAATCTGTTTACATAGTACAATTGTAACGCTCTTTTTTATTAGCCACGGCATCGCAACTCCTGATTAGCTGCTCTGCTGTTCCTAACCTAGTGAGCATGAGGCGCATAAACTGCAGTTTTACCCCTTTCTCAATGCTTTAGCCCCATTAGGGCAGCTCCTGAAGCGATCTGTCAAAATGTCTGTTTACACTTTTTTGGCTAGAGTTTGTATATTTCAAAAAAGATGGGGGAAATTGATATTTTCCTTATCATTAGCACCCACTATGATTATACTAAATTTTATGAAATTGTAAAATAGTGAGGTAAAATTTTATGAAAGTGTGTTGATTCATCATGGATTGACTCAGCACAGACATTTTTTCACTGTGAATAATTGTGTGGTTGTGCAGTGATGTTCTCTAGGCTGTTAGGCTTTTCTTTTTATGTCTCACAAGGAAAGTTTATGAAACATATTTTTGTATCTGACAATGGAAATTGCAGGAAGGATTCATTAATATTTACAAAAGGATAGTTGCTACTCGCCTCAGAGATGTCTTGATTCACAGCAAGGCACACACAAAACATTACTAGCATACTTAGCGTTTGACCATTAGAGCATTCTTTATAAGTATACTTGTAATCTTCTGTATATGCGTTTCTGCAAATCATCAAGATGTCTCTATGGTGAATAGCAATCTATCCTTTTTTGAATGTATTTGTATGTCAAGTACGAGATTACAATTAAAGATGTATGCAAAATTGAAGGTTGTGGGAATAGAGTTGAGGACACTTTAAAGACATTCGTAACATAGTCTCTCTCTCTCTCTCTCTCTCTCTCTCACACACACACACACACACACACACACACACACACACACACACACACACGAAATATTAATTTAACCATAGTCTGCTAGTATGCACTAACAGCCTCATCACTCCTTACCTGTGCTTGTTAAGTTGTATGGTTCATCCGGTCGCTGCAGAACGCTATCTACCAATTGTTGTGGAATGTTTGAGTGGAGTTCTTATGGTGTTGCACCAATAACTTTGGTTATTTGTAAGTTTCTTGGATAAACTCTAGTCTCCAATATGGCTTTGACCAATGATGTCACACGTGACATCCATAATCGATAGAGGCTATGAACACGTGTTTACCACAACATGGTAATATAATAAAGTCCACAACTAATAACAATATATTAATCGAAATTAACATGATCAGCACAGGAAATTGGGGATTTTGGGCAGGGAAATATTAAATTAAAATGCCAGATAACTGCATTCACAATCCTAATATAGAACAAACCTGGTATTCCTAAACTAGATTAGATCTATTTAGATCAAATCTAATATTGTTTATACCACCCCTATATTTTATTCAAAAATAACCTGACCATTTCCTGAAATTAGGAGTCACATGTAAGTAAGTTGTGACATGGTATCGGTAGTTAGATTTCACCTAAATAGGTCAAATCTGCTTAACGATACCACCTCTTCAAAATACATTTTATAATAAGTTAATTTTAAAGAAAGCTTACATTTGAAGTTGTATGGCCTGAAATGATATACCGGGCGATCAAAATGTCAGTATCAATTTGAAAACTTAATAAGTCATGGAATAATGTAGATAGAGAGGTAAAAATTGACACACATGCTTGGAATGACATTGGGTTTTATTAGAACAAAAAAAAAAACAAAGTATTCCTAGACGCGTGGAAGATTTATAGCGCGTGTCGTTTGGTGGTGATCGTGTGCTCAGCCGTCACTTTTGTCATGCTTGGCCTCCCAGATCCCCAGACCTCAGTCTGTGCGATTATTGGCTTTGCGCTTACCTGAAGTCGCAAGTGTATTGTGATCAACCAACATCTCTAGGGATGCTGAAAGACAACAGACGCCAATGTCTCACCATAACTCTGGGCATGCTTTACATTGCTGTTCACAACATTATTCATCTACTACAGCTATTGTTGAGGAATGATGGAGAACATATTGAACATTTCCTGTAAAGAACATCATCTTTGCTTTGTCTTAATTTGTTATGCTAATTATTGCTTTTCTGATCACATAAAGCACCATCTGTCGGTCATTTTTTGAACTTTTTTCTTTTTTTCTTAATAAAACCCAATGTCATTCCAAGCATGTGCGCCAATTTCTACCTCTCTACCTACATTATTTTGTGATTTATTAAGTTTTCAAATTGTTTGATCACCCGGGATATCGAACATACAATTGTAAATCGATTGAGTGTTTCTGAACCAGAGATTTGGGCCTTCTCTCTCTCTCTCTCTCTCTCTCTCTCTCTCTCTCTCTCTCTCTTTAAAGCTGTTTCAATACTGATTACTTTAATCTGTCAGGAAACAATATTGAAATGAAAAATTACAAATGCTGAAGTTCTGGGTTAACAAATGCAAGGAGGAAATCTTCCAAGATTCTTAGGAGACTTTCCCAGTTTTAGGATAGCACTAACCATAGATTTCTTCCAGATGTCAGTCTGCCCTCAGTAATTTTCCAGACAAAGTGACTGTTATTTGAACATGTAATTACTTTATAGGATGCCTGTAATAGAGATTTGCCCATTCACACCCTGCTCATATAAACTTAATTTTTCACATTTTGTCCACCAAGTATTTTGATGCAAATGAAATGTGGTGCAGAATTATTTTCTTTGAGCATATCTCTGAGATTATAGAACTTGAAGAGTTTCACTGCTGGATGCATACGATTCATAAGCTGCACCAATGCTTGATAACAGTTCTTGGCAAGGGATAGTTTACTACCTGAAGGTGGGAAGAAGATGCCTTATATATATATATATATATCCATTCATTTGCCCTCTTTTGACAGTATGAAGGTGACACACATGTAAAGTTGTCAGTAGCCATTGCAGACAACTTTTGTTCAAAACTTGGAAAGTATTGATTTAATTGATGATTAATATAGTGACATTTTACAGGCAGAGAATATTCCTGTTGTCCGAAGACCTGACCGAAAGGATCTTTTGGCCTATCTCAATGGTGAAACAGCATCTTCAGCAAATATTGACAAATCTGCACCTCTCGAGATACCGACACAGGTTAAGCGTACTGCCGATGACTCTGCTGAAAATTCTGCCAAAAAGCCACGTTTTGAAGAGACACAGGTGCAAAAGGTCAAGGAGCAACTGGCAGCACGTCTTGATGCTCCAAAGGAGGCTTCTGTCACTGTTGATAACATCAAGTAAGTACCCCAAATGTCACAATTTCCCCTGAAACTGTTTTGGTTTGTGAATGTTTTAGTCCTAGACCTATTCTAATATAATTAAATCTGACAATATAGTATGGACAGTTTATGACTCACTGCAAAAACGTAACAAGTTGCAACACACACACACACACACACACACACACACACACACACACACACACACACACACACACACAACTCACTGATACAAAAATTAAGCTATTGGCCAGTGGCCCTCTTGAAAATAAAGAGCTTTCACACAATCGCACTTCAGTCACACAACCATTATCTCCATCTGCCGCACTCAAATTCAGAGTACAGCAGCTGGAAATGATGGTTGTGTGACTGAAGTGTGATTGTGTGAATGCTCTTTATTTTCAAGAAGGCCACTCTCCAATAGCTTAAGGGTGTACGTGTGTGTGTGTGTTTTTTATATGCCTGTCACAGCTCTTCGTTACGTATTTGTGGTGAGTTGTAAACTGTCCTTACTATATTGTTGTATTCCAATCTAGAGTTTCCATTATTAGTAATTAAATGTTAAAAAGAATTTAAGCAGTAAGTAACTTTTAGCAAACTATTTGTGCTATGTAATTTTCTCATTAGAAGAAAATCTGTTTTTGTGGTACTTTATTACTATGTGAATTGCATCACTGTGCTTCTTTTGCATCCCACTAATATGATTGGAGATCACACACAGCTTGTGTTGTCAGTGTTGTAGCAGGAAGAAATCTTTTTTCACCATAATTCTCTCTTATCCCATTCCTATTTGTTATTACCCAACAGTTGGTCACTGAATATAAAATTTTGAGACTTGACCGAAATTATCTGTCTTTAGGAGAATATAAGTAGAGTTTATAGCCAGTAGTACATGCGCTTAAGAAATAAACAGACTTTGCGAAAGTGAAATTTATGTTTCAATTAGGTTCTCCTTGCTGAATATGAGGAGGATTGAACAGCAGATACTAAAAAATTATAAGTAGCTGAGGCTTTGGGTGAAGTCCTCTTTCAGAGTGTAGAGAGAAATATAAACTGTGGGTAATCTGGCTGGAGCAGAAAAATATTTTAACAATAACTGAAGGATACATGGAAAGAAGGGGTTCATTGACATTTTAGAAATTTTCTGGAAAAATGTTTGAAATCTTTAATTCTGTATACAACCTGCATTTTATAAAATATTTGTTTCATTTTCTCCACAAAAAGTTTTTTTTTCTTATGATGTATTGAAATACAAATTAACAGAAACATGCGGTGGTCAAACTGGCAAGTCAAAAATATTGCTTTCTTTCCATCCCCTTCAAATATGTGTCTTAGTGTATAAATATAGCTGAAGTGAAGTGTCATAAAATTTGGTATTCTTTGTAACATTCATTGGGTGATTACTGGATACAAATTTTGTGACTCATTATTTGGTATTTTTAAGACTCACTGTGGGCTGTTAATAAAAAATGTGCTCATACCACAATAGTTCTAACACAGAGTTATTGTGCTTTGATTCTATTCTTTCATCAGATAACTGTTATAGGGAGTTAGGTGAGAGCCCCACTAGGGAAAATAAGAGAATTACTAGTTTTGGCTAAAGTGCACTATTTTCCATGGACTCTCGGCAATCAGATTACCGCGGAAAACCTTGATCTCTAATGAACATGAGCACAAAAGCTTTATATCATCCAGCTAGCAGTTGTGAGATACTTCAGTCAAGTGGAGCAGTGACAGCAGAGTGAGAGATATGTTGTGTAGCACAGATAGCATACCATTGGTTTCTATGCTCTCTTCCTGATATATTGATGGAACATATATATTCTCTAATTGGGGCTTTGTTGTGTTGACATTCCTTTCCACACCATGTTTTACTATTTATTGTAAAGCATCCAACATACAAGATGGAATCCAAAATTTTCGGGACTGGTGTTGCCACCTGGAAAGTAAGAGTAGTAGATCTTTGCACCACTAGGTGGCGAGAACTGCGTATCTGATGAGTACTGTGCAGAGTGGAATTCAGCTTGGAGGACATGTTGTGTGTTCAGTGATTTGTATAATACTCTGTGTTTGGTGTGTGGCAATTTTATGATGGATCTGCGAACAGAACGGTGCTTGTGTATCAAATTCTTTGTGAATCTCGGGAAAAGTGCTATGGAGACCCTTGCAGTGATTCAACAAGTGTTTGGGGGATGGAGCACGAGCTGTACATGTGTGTTTGAGTGGCATGCTCGGTTCAGGGCCGGCCGTCCAGATGTCGAAGATGATGCTCACACTGAAAGGCTCGTTAGCCTCACACCAGACATAGTTGCCAAACATCAACAATCGTGTGCGGATCGGCCATTCAAGATATTAGGAATTAAGTGGGTATTGGTTATGGGACATGTCAATGAATGTTGACTGATGATTTGGGTATGCATTGTCACTGCAGATGAATTGGGCATGCATTGTGTCACTGCAATATTTGTGCCAAGGATCTTGATTGCCGATCAGAAGGCACAGTATGTCGAAATGTGCACGGACCTTTGTCAGGCTGCATCTGATAATCCAGCTTTCTTGCCACGGATTATCACTGACATCGAGAGCTGGATTTACAGTTATGACTCAGAGACAAAGCAACAATTGTCCCAGTGAAGAACCTGGGCTCTCAAAGACCCAAAAAAGTGAGACAGGTGAAGAGCATCATTATCGTTTTCTTTTATACAAAGAAAATTATGTACAAAGAATTCATTCCCACCCAACCAAACAGTGGCTTCCACTTACTACTGTGACATTTTGCAATGACTCCGTGAAAACGTGCTGTTACAATGGCCCAAACGTTGGCTACAGGGAACTGGCTGCTGCATCATGACAAAGCACCCTGTCACACATTCTTACTCATCAGGACCTTTTTAACACAACATGTCGGTTGTACCCCACCCACCGTACTCGCCAGGTTTTACAACTTTCCTACTTTGCGCTATTCCCAAAACTGAAATTCAAGATGAAAGGCTGTTGGTTCAACACTCGAGAGGATTCAAGAAGTATTGCTGTTGGTGCTAAACACCATCAAAGAACAGGACTTTCAGAAAATGTTTGACCAGTGGCAGAAGCACTTGGACCAATGTGTACTTGCGGATGGGTACTACTTAGAGGGTGATGGTGACCATTAGTCCAAAGGTAAGATTTTTAACAGATAGCAACACCAGTCCTAAAAATTTTAGATACCACCACATTTGCTACTAGAATTGACCATCTTGTAAAACATCAACAATACTTTGTGTTTGCAGGACAATCATTACATTACAAAAAAGAGAACAACTCCTGGACACTGCAGGTTCTGGCATGGAAACTTGATTGCATGTATCTCTCTGCCTGAAAATTAAAAAAATATATATTCTTGTGCACATATTATTGTGGCCCTTTGTTCACTCACTCTGCACTGCTAAATTAGACAGTGAAAAAGTTGATACAGTTGATACAGTTCCCACATTGCCCACTGTACTTGTTTGCTTGCAGAGACCTCTCAATTAAAGATATATAATTATTAGGAGTTCTCCCTCTGTGAGAGTATTAACTGTTTTGCAGATGGACTAAAGAGATAGGTTTCTAGTGGGGTGGAGTGGAAAGAATGGAAGGAGGGTTAGGGAGGAGTAATCAGCTGTTCAGGAGGAGACAGCAGGTCTGACGAGTTGAAATGCAAGTGGGAGAGACTTTAGATGCATGAGGTAGGAATATGCTTGATAACAACAACAAACCGAGGTGGGGAAAACTCTTGGGTGGTGGATATAGGTACAATTTATTACCAGCGATTGAAGCTGGAAGGATTTAGGGTTAAAATGCAGTTAAGGTAACAGCCAATAAGACTGTATATGTTGTCCCTCATTTCTTTCACATGGCTGGAGCTAATTCCAAAACTGATTACTGTTGATAAGTATATCGATGGTGTTGAACCCTTGTATGTCAGTCTGTTCATGTAAGAACATCATTGACAATTTTTATTTAATTTATGGCTTGAAAATTATTTTCTGGTATGTTTTCATGAAATATTTTATTAATGAAATAATTTAGAGTGATAATAATTGTTTTTATTGTTTTAATATTTTTATTTATTTGCTATTGAGATAACTGTAAAATAATAATGCTTATTTCACTGTCCTGTAAAACAGATTTTTTTTTCTTTACATACGAGGTTGCTGTTCAACACCATTGATAATAGAATTTTGTTGCAAATACAATTTGTTAACGTATAGTGAATATAAAAAGTACATTGAAAATGACTCATTGCAAGACCATAAAAATGGAAATTGAGGGCATTGTATTCAGCAGCAACTTTAGTGGTTATTATTTAAATTGTTTTTCCAGTCAAAATAGCATAATTATAAAAGACTGTTACATCTTTGTAGTGACAAGTCCTCAATGTAATTTAAGATCTTTGCCTCATCAATTTCTTCTCCAACAAAACTGCAGTTATAATTTGTATTTCTTTATGTCTTTGATAGGGAAAACTTTCCCAAATCACCATGCACTGAAGCTCGTTAAAAACATTAAATTATTTTCCATGATTATTTCATGACTCTGTCCTCTTTGCACACTTTGTGGAGGTGGAGTGGCTTGTGTGCTTCAACAATACAGATAGCTTGACCATAATTGGAGAGGCCAGACAAACGTGTGGTTCTGAATAGGGACAGCGTCCTTTCAATAGTTGCAGGGGCAACATTCGGGTTGATTGACTAATATGGTTAACATGTCATGACCAACACCCTTGATTTAAAAACAATGTACAGTGTCTGTGTTTGTTAATATAACTGAGCAAATGTCCTTCAGACACGCTTCCATCCCATCGCCACAGTGTGTTACTCGGAATACTGGAGTTGATGACTCTGTGTCTCTGAAGTGTGCCTCTGTGTGAATGATAGTATGTCTTTTTCTAGCAAAGGCTGTTGCCCAAAGCTGTAAGTTGAGAGCATTTGAGTATCTTTTCTATCTGCCCTTAGTTACATGACAAAGGTCTTTATGGGGAGTTGCAAACTATCCTCATTATATTGTAGTATTAGGTTTAAGATTTCCACTGTTCAGTCCTGCAGGGTTCAATAATCTTTGTTTCGAATGTTAAAAGTGATATTTACATAGTTGTATGTACAAGAACCTGTCAACCACAGAGCAGGAACAGCATTAATTATTTATTTCATAGCCAACACAAAAATATTCTACCATAAGTAATCTCAGGTGCCGAATTATGGGCCTGTAGGCCACAGGGGCCAGGAATTGACCTAAAATAGGAATATTTTGATTCTTATAACTGACTGGCTTCCCTGACACTGGTGTGAAAAGGAGGGGAACGGGGGGGGGGGGGGGCGGCAAACCTAAGTCTACATAAGTCTGTGAATTAAGCAAAGGGACTGCTGCTCCATATCAACCTGCATATTCAGCACATTGTGAAAAGCACATCAGTGAAACATTAGTGGAGAGAAACTGAAATAGTGAAGCCTTATTTATTTATTTCCACAACCTGGCCGAGCTCAAAATATTTCTGTAAAGATGTATTAACAGTGTTTGGCTTTACTATCTCAGACAAAGTCCATCTGGTTTCTAATCAAGTTCCATATTCACAGGTCAATAAATTGTGTTCATAGTTTTTGCCTAGATTAGGGTATGGAAACAATTTCCATGGTAAACATTTCTGTGAAACCAATGTACTCATTCCCACTAGGTTATAGTGGCACTTTGTGAGCAATTGAAAGCAGAATAAGTTTGTCTTATAGAGTGAGGAGTTGTTTTTCCTATTTCTTCAAACAAGTGGCCCACATTTATGGTAATTGGGGTGGGGGAGAGAACACCGGATGCCCACCTCTGTGGCGACTTTGGAGTCGATACTCAGTCTATCATTCGTAAGTATCTTTTGCCCTGCTCTTATGAAATCTTTGCTAAGCTGGCAGGTGGACAGTATTTTTTTAAAATTGATTTACTGGACGCCTATTCATGACTTCCTCTGGACGAGGCTTCCCATTGGCTGATAGTCACCAACACACTTTTCAACCTCTATCAGTATTTGTGAATGGCTTTCCATACAGCAACCACTATGCCGACAATTCGATGTTTTCTAGAACAGCTTATGGTGTCAGTCCTAAGATGTGTTAATTACGTGGACAATATTGTGGTCTTGGGCATTTCCCGTGAGGATCATCTGCACAGTTTACACCAACTATTTTCAATCTTACAAAGTGGCTGGCTCAAAGAGGAATCTTAAGAAGTGTCAATTTTTTAAAACCATCTGTTGTTTATTTTGGGATTAAAATGTCACATTGTGGCCTTAAGCCTTTGACACATTTCTGCTGTTTTATCTCCCTGCCATGGTCTATGTCAATCTAACAGCTCTAGACAAGCTTGTGTACTATCATAAGTTCATCCCAGACACTACAATTATAGTGTGGCCACTACACACACTGTTCCACAATGGCACCACATTTTCCTGCTCACTGTTACGTGTATGCGAATTTTCCACACTCAAATACATGTTAAAGACTGCCCCCATGTTAGTGACTTCTCTGCTGGATCAGCTCATTGTCTTAGCTACCAATGCTCTGCTACACGGGTTGATGACTGTGCTTGTATACAAGTATGTTGACAGATTGGAAAGGCCTATTGCCTACTCATCAAATACTTTTTAATCCAGCTCAGTGTTGGTATTCTCAGATTGAAAAAGAAGTCTTAACTAAAGTGTATGATTTGAAGATTTTTTCAAATTTTTTTAATGGAACAAACTTTCTTTGTATTATGAATCACGAGCCATTGGTATCCTTAGTTGGTCCCTCCATATCATTGCCAGATAAGCTGCATGTCGCATTGAGTGTTGAAGTCTTTACTTGTTCAGTTATGAGAGTCATTTTCATCCTACCGACTAACATGCTAATGGAGATGCGTTGCCTCGTCCAGAACAACGATTCGACCAGGATGAACTACTCTGTTTTCATATTGATATTGCAGCTCAACAAACAAGAGATGGTTTCCAGTCAAAAGCCCCAAAGATTGCACAGTAAACTGCTGCAGATCCCTTCTTACATCAGTGATTATGTATGTAAATGTCGTTGGCCAGAGGTGTTTCACCTTCATGCTTCAGACCCCCCTTTGCAATTACTACATATTTTGTCGTAGTTTCTCCATGATCAATGATATTGTGCTATTGGAGACTGAACATGCAGCAACACAGATGATATATAGACATCCTTACTCTTGTACATTCAGATCGCTGGTATGTCCCACACACAAAGACTCTGGACAGGAGATATGTATCCTGGGCAGGTTTGGAAGGTGGCATCATGCACCTCATTGCCCCTTTTCATGAGATGTTCCCTGATGATGATGCATCCCAGGACAGCACCATCATATGCATGGGAGAGTATACACGTGTAGTTTCTCAGACCATCTTTGAATGGGAATTCCTTATTGTTGGTGGAGTTGTTCTCTCATTTTCAATATGTTGTTTGTTGTGCATCGACCTCCATGTTGACCACAGTTGCTGATTTGTCAAAGAGATTCTCTATTGAAGGTTTGCGTGCAACAGTGATTTCTGTCAATGATCCACAATTTTCTTCAGACAAATTTTGTTAAGTTTTAACCCTTTGTAATATTAAACACATTTGGGTACTATTTCTTCATGGTGACAAATTACTGTGCTATAAATAATTTACAAAAATTGCAAAAGTGTTCTTTTTTACAGAGCCTCTGTACTAGGAATAGATGTTTTACCAAATTTTTATGTCTCCATTTCCTAATACAGTGGAGCTGTAAGAAATTTGTTATTGCATATAAATTTTGTAAACACTTTGGTACCGCTGTTCCACTCACAATCAAGTAGGAAATTGATAAGGTTCTTCTGTACATTAAAAAAAATGGATGTTGTTTAGTCTTCCGACATTGCCTCACATCAGTTCTCATCTTCACATCTTTTCCTACCATTTGGTGAGAGTTCCATGGAACTTCTCTATAGGCATCATCCTAAGGGTACAATCCATATTACTTTCACTTAGGCAGGTTGGTTACCTTCATAGTCTTTGATATTACTGAATTTAGAATATGTTAAAATTCAGGACTAAGTAAGAAACCCATAATTTTTATTTATTTATAGACAGACATTTGTAAAAAGCCTTTTTACAAATGTCTGTCTAGGTGTGTTTGTGTTTAGATATGTGTGAGTGTGTGTGAATTTTCTACCTTCCTTTTTGTCCCCTAAGGTAAGTCCTTCCACTCCTGGGATTGGAATGACTCCTTTTCCACTTCCTTAAAACCTATATCCTTCCCTTTCTCCTCCCCTTTTTTCCTGAAGAAGCTGCCAGTGGTGGCGAAAGCTAGTAAGTGTGTTTTGAGTGTGATTTTTATTTTTATTTGTGTCTATCGACGAGCCGGTCCTTTTGGGCAAGTCATCCGTTTTCTATATTCTCTGAAAAGGAGAGCTTCCACTTTTTGAGTTGGACAGGTACACCAAAGCAAAACTGACAACTCTCTCCAACGTAAAAATTCAGAAGAAAGTGAACGAAACGGCTCTTGCACATATTGCCAGGAATTTTTCACAAACATCAATTCAGCTGTTGAATATTGTGCATCCTACAGTGAAAAGGTGAAAGTTTTAACTGTTATTCCAGAGACATTTTTAAAGGAAATATTTGTGAACTTCATTATATCAGCATCAAAATGTATGTTAGACAAATCAAGAAATGTTAGGTATTTAAAAGGAGTGTTTGGAAGACTTGATCCCTATTATGGTCACCCTGTAGAAGCAACACATGTTCAAATTCTGCAGTCATTTCATCTAGAAGATAGATGGGACCAACAAAACAGACACTATAACTGTAACAGTTGAAGGACAAAAAGTTTTTAAACTGAAGAGGTACATGACTCGCAGTATTAAAGAAACATTTGCCATTTACAAGAACAACTACATAACTTTACACACTGGAAGATCAAAACTTTATGCACTACAACCTGAGTGGGTAGTTCCACACCCACCTATAGATGTCTATGTGTACATTGTGCAAATTTTGAAGTTTGAGTGGTAACTTTGAAGAACTTACTGGACCATGTGACATATGACCCCTTGGTTGGGTCTGTTTCAAGAATGTGGTGACTGCCCTGGAGAGAGAGAGAGAGAGAGAGAGAGAGGACTTTCTTTACAGACACATGAACTGGGTGACATAGCAGATAACTCTGCAGAAACTACATATGTGACGTGGGAGGAGAACAAACAGATTACGAAAACTGTTGCCATTACCAATTTCATTAACAAACTTGGTAAATGGGCAGTGAAAGCAGTAACACACAACCAATTAAAGAAATTGCAACAACACATTGAAAGGGCACCTACAGGCTGAAGAATTATGTTTAGTGCTACACTGTGATTTTGCTGAGAAATGGTCTGTAATTCTCCTACAAGAAGTACAAGTGTATAATTTTAGTAATTTTCAGGTGTCAAGTTTTACAGGAGTTACATATTTTCAAAACAAGACCATAAGTGTTGCAATTGTAAGTGATGACACAGGACATGATTCAGCAAACGCTTTGCTAGCAATGTGAAAAATTTTTCAACTGCAAACAGGGACAGAAAAGATAATCATTATTTCCAATTGTAAATCTAGTCTTTTTAAAAATTGTTACCAGCTGTTTGAATTGAGTAAGTCGCTTGTGCCAGCTGAGTGAGTTTACAGTGCTACTGGCCATATGAAGGGGCCTTGTGATGGTGTAGGCAGCCAGTTGAAGTGCAATGTTGCAAAAGACAATCTTTCCAGACCATATACAGCTGAGATTCAGAATGCAAAGGATTTTACAAGAGTTGTGAAATCCTACACATCCATTGGTTCAACAGGAAGGCATCACTCTATATAAAAGGAAGGTACTGACACAGTGGAACACATTTTGTAGTTCACTGACTAGCTACTTTCAGTACACAGCAGAGAGCACAGAAGTTGAATAAATTGTAATCTGCGTAAGAAATGCCTCTTATTGATCTATCAAAAGTAAAATTCTGTTACATAAGTCTTCATTTTGATTTTTGTGAGTCTGATATGTGATAAATTGGTAACAGAAACAAGTTTAACATATGGCAAAAATTTAAATTGTTTATAAAACCTGTCCAATTCAAAAGTGGAAGCTCTCCTTTTCAGGGAATGTAGTGTTATACGTTAACAATCAACAGTTAAGAAATCAAATTTTTTTTGGATTGGCGTTTTTGAATAAAATGTTTTTTTTCCTTAAATAAAAAAAAAAATAATAATTTAAAAGGCTATTATTAATTTGGCAGGTACGTCCAAACTGAACATACCACTGTAACCATAAAGCCATTATCATTCAAATAATAATAATAACTCTATATCTAGAATTGTTCCAGAGATACAGTGTTTTAAAATTTTCCCCAAAATTTGCAACTTCAAAATCCTGCTTGCAGTGTCATTTTTAGACGCCTGTATCTCGGACAGACTTTTTTTGGAGAAAACAAAAAAATATGGGTTTCTTACTTAGTCCTTAATTTTAACATATGGTAAATTCAATAATATCAGAGACTATGAAGGTAAGATTTTTTCCTAGCCTGTCTGAATTGATGTGGACTATGCCTAAGATGCTCTCACTTCTCCTATATCCTCCACTGGGTTATTGAGCTGGACCACCAGTGCCCCATTTTTTCCAGGGCCCAGTCTGGACAGGTGAGTTTGGATGCTGTCCAAAGTGAATTCCAGACATTGTCACCTACTGTTGTCTACAAAAAGGACTGTCCTTGCTCCAGATATCGTGATCAACTTTGCCTTTGTGTTGGAGGGTTTCTTAATTCTGATTTACTGCTTTGGATATATGTAAATCGATTACCCTCCAAATTGGATGTAATAAATTTTGTGAGCTAGGATGTATAAAGCAATTTCCTTTTTGCCCACAGCTTTAAAAGTAAACGTAATTCATTTGTTATTTCCACAAGTATTGCTTTTAATGTTCACTGGAAGTGTCTTTCTCCGTGACATTTTTTCGCCGTCCACTTTGCTGCATTTCTGATGTCTTTGACAATTTCACCACTTGTTCACTGTGCTCTGTCCGAACTGCATAAAAGATCGAAAGACCTGCGCACAGTATATGACTGACTCAACTAAATCTAAGATTTCAAATATTCTTAAATATCAATAACTATTATTCATGATATCTTTCCTTTCGTGACCCAGTATTCAGTGGAACAAACAATTTTGCTTATTTCACTACAGTGTGGCAAACCGAGAGCCCCCAATGGGTATCTGCTGCCAGTGCACCAGATGACCAGATTTCTCTCCAGTTAACAAACAACCCCGTCTGCTGCCCAAGTAGCAGCAGCTGCCCCCTGCTGACCCTCATCATCATCTGATGCTGTCACCAGTCTCTCAGCTCCACCAGGGCCACCATGGTCAGGGACGTCACCAGCACTGCAGGCGCTGTCACCTGCATGTGCAGTAGGCACCTAGATCGAGGCGCTTGAGCCTGTGCATGCCGAGGAAGGGAGGGTGTCGATCCGGCCCTTATGTTTTGGTAAAGGTGTGTTGCCTGAGTCACCTCCCTGAAGATTTGGAAGATGAAGTTGTGGTTACTTCTGAGTTCACTGTCACCCCCAAGAGAAGAGGGATGTTGTAATGCGTGAAGGTGCAATTGAGAAGGCTATGCACACTGATCATTACGTGGGCTCTACGTAAGGTCGTGCAAAGTTGCTCTCATCATCACTTTTGTTCATTTGTGTGTTTTCTCTATGTGCATATTCTGTGATCGATTGTCTCTTTCTTGCCTCATGTGTTCAACAGAATGGTTGGCGGAATGTGGGCACAGTGTGGGCTAGTCGAATTGATGTCAGAAGGCTTAGAGAAAACTAAGTTTAATTCACCAACAAAACACAGGGTGGCAAGAAGGCAGTTTACAAAGTTCGAAAATATTCTGTTACATGTGTTTCTACTCAGTATGCAAAGGAAACTCCTTAATTTTCTACCTTCTTTCTTTCCTTGCTTAAATTCTCTGTGTTGTCATTTGGTTTGTAAAGCTTATCCTTCAAGTAGCATGCATAATGATGTGTAGTATAACTGAACCAAAACTCAAGGTTCTATTTAGTCGGGGCATTTTTGTCTCAGCCACTGGTAGGTGTCTTAATCAATTGACATATGAAAATTTGTGCTGGGTCAGTATCTGAACCCAGGTCTTATGCTTACTAGTCAGGTGCGCTAACCATTGTTCCACCCAGGCACAAGGATTCTTACACCTGCATGGACTATCCAAGCACATCCATTGTCTGCCTCAAATTCTCCTATGTCCTCTTGGTTTGGCAATTTATACTCCATGGCTTGCAGTTAACCCTGTATTCCTGTGAGACACTTAGTCCTTAGCACTGAAGTAAGCATCAATCCTTGACAAAGTGAATTATAGTTAAGAATCACAGTGACTGTTCCTTTGGATGTGTCTGAAAGAATAAATGTTACTATGTTATGCTGCAGCTGCTCTAAATATAACAAAACAATGAGGATAGTTTGTAACTCACTGCTGTGGGAGGCGCACAAAAAAACTCGCGCGCACACTTACACAAATTCAGCTATCGGCTATTAGTCTTTGTCAGAAAAAGAACACACCATCGTTCATATAAGCACACAGGCACATTTCACTTTCACACAACTGTTATCTCCAGATGCTGCATTTTGAGTAACACTGCTCTGACAGGGTAGGAGGGAAGGGAAAAGGGAGGGCGGCAGCAAGATGGATGCAAGGCAGTGGTAGGGATGGATACAGCGTGGCCTTTTGAGATGTGTTGATACTTGATGGGTGGAAAGACACATGAGAGTTTAAAAGCTGATCTATTTTATGTCAATATAACAACATTATTTCTCGAGCGTTATTAAAATGTGAATGGCGAAACCATGGAGTCACTGTATTATGAAACAATAAATGCATTTTCACTTTCTAACGATTTTTGCGACTTACTACTAGTAATAAATAAAATTTAAAATTCCATTACTTAATCTTTTAATAGATATATAGTCATGTAAGTTTCTAAGTTGTAGCAGAGTCGAACATAGTCACTAAACTCCCAGTGAATTTCTGTGACTTCGCAACTGCAGCACTGCGAAGCAGGTAGGTCATATAAACATACTGAGAAGTGATTGAGTAACGAGTGTGTATTTCGAGTGAAGCAGCACATTCAAAATACCTTCATATTTACAATCTTTCCTGGCACTATAAATTGTAGTAATTATCAAAACTATAATTCGAAAATCTCCCATTTCCAAAGGATACTCAGAAGTAAGAGAATAATGTTATGGATAAAAAGTGTTCGTTTACAATGGTTAGTTATACTTTTAGTCATAGAAGTAAATCTGTAACAATTCATTCACAGCCAAACATCTTAATCAGAATACATGACCATTATTTCATAATATTACTGCTGTATAAAAGTATGTCCGAATGCTTCCAGTAGCAGTTAATCAACTATTTCTGTAGAACCTTCTTAGTTTCTTATCTCAGTTTCATAAAAATTATAAGCCTGTATACTAACATATTTTGGCATTTACATACTAATTTGATAAAGTGAATATGTAACTACAAATAAATGTCCATATATAAACTGTTATTATTAACACATCACATTATTGAACATATTCAGTTTGATACCTGCCAAGTAGCTAAAAAAAATTATGATAGGCACACAAAAGCCACAGAAGCAAGGACAAAGTGAGAAGAGGGTTTATACACCAATGTAGAATCTAGTCTCCTACAATGTGAAAATCATGTGTACTTTTGAAAATATGATAATGTCCAAATTCCAGTAAAACAAAACTCGTGCAATATGTTAGTACGCATTGAGCACATGAACGTGGTTATAATCAGTTCCTTTTATACTTCATTAATGATTAATGTGTGTGTGTGTGTGTGTGTGTGTGTGTGTGTGTGTGTGTGTGTGTGTGTGTGTGTGTGTTTCCTCTATATCTTTCCATCTTTTCCTGTTAAAAATGTTTAGACAACCCCCCCCCCTCCACCGCTCAGCATCATTCGGTTCACTCATCTTTTCTTCTCTTTACTGCTTGATCTTTCCTCTTTGGTTATATATATCCTCTCTGCCTTGACTCAGTACTAATATACAGTATCTCTGACTGCCACACTCCTTAAACACCATCCTCATGACCTAGGTCATGAATTACCTTCCCCTTACTTTCCCATACTTTTTTCTCCCCTTCTCTCCCACCTGAAGAAGGAACTATGTTCCGAAAGCTTGTCCTTTTTCTTTTTTCATCATTTGTGTCACTATCGGCGGTACAGCAGAAAGGTAAATACTGGCCAGCCAAACTATCTCTTTTGAAAAATCCTTTTATACTTCAGCACATCAGGTTGCAATTCATTTCTGCTTTCAAAAAGTTTTGGATGATATGAATGTGACTCGGGTATTGTGAGCTGTATGAATTACACTGCACTGACAGTTTGTTATTATAGACTGCCATTAACAGAAGCAGTGATATTACTTTAATGGTGTTTTCATATTTGTATTAGAAAGTTCACAACAATATTCAGTGACTAGGAAATATGAAAGTAACAGCATTAAAAATAGCAACTTCTCAGTTTTTATCATGCCATTCCACAGTTACTCCCTACTGGCCGCTTGGAGTACTAATATCGCTTCAGCTACACTTTTTCCCCTAGAGAATTTTGCAACTGTGATAGACTGTGGTTGTAGTATCATCACCCCTATATGTAGACTGATACTTATCTTTATACATTTCATTCCATTGGCAGGTGTCATGAAATTTTGAGATAAGTAAATGGGAAATGTAAACTATTCTTCATTTCAGATTCTATCAGCTATTTATTGAACCAAAGTATACAGTACAAAGTTCTGTTGCAATGTCTGAAAACACTCACAGAACAACTACTCTGACAAGAACTTTCTCACAATCACCTCCCTCACAAAAATTCCCTACAGGCTGAGTGTTTTTTATCTTGCTGGACAATACTCTTCTTTGGTAAAAATAACATACACGTTTTATATTGCAAGTTGTGTTGAAAAATTGATGAAATAAATAATTTAACAATTGAAATGTTAAATATCCTTACAAGTACATAATGACATTATGGGATTTAGAGGGTTATATTCCCTAATAAATACCACATTTACTTCTGAACTGAACTTTATCATCTTAAGATGCAGCACAGAACCAATGACAAAGTGGTGGAATATTCTGGAGGTGAAGTCTCCAAAGATGCTATATATATATATATATATATATATATATATATATATATATATGAAACGATTATTAAGACGAAAAATTCCTAGCAGGAAAAATAAAATACAAAAAACAGACGAAGATCACCCACCAGGCGAAGGAGCACAGGTGTGACAGCATCACAAATAAATAAATGAATACACACACACACACAATCGCAAGCTTTCGCAACCCAGTTGCGTCTTCAGGCAGTAGGGAAGGAGAGGGAAAAGGAAATGATGAGGGTTTTAAGGAAGGGGGTAAGGAGCCATTCCAATCCCGGGAGAGGAAAGACTTACCTTGGGGGAAAAAATGGAGGGTAAACAAATGCACACATGCCCACACATTCACACAGACACAAGTACACCTAGGCAGACATACTGTAGAAAGCAAAGAAGTGCCTCAAGTGGTATCTCTGTCTAACTTCTTAACTTCTATAACTTAACTTCTTTGCTTTCTACAGTATGTCTGCCTAGGTGTACTTGTGTCTGTGTGAATGTGTGGGCATGTGTGCATTTGTTTACCCTCCATTTTTTCCCCCAAGGTAAGTCTTTCCTCTCCCGGGATTGGAATGGCTCCTTACCCCCTTCCTTAAAACCCTCATCATTTCCTTTTCCCTCTCCTTCCCTACTGCCTGAAGACGCAACTGGGTTGCGAAAGCTTGCGATTGTGTGTGTGTGTGTGTATTCATTTATTTATTTGTAATGCTGTCACACCTGTGCTCCTTCGCCTGGTGGGTGATCTTCGTCTGTTTTTTGTATTTTTTTTATATATATATATATATATATATATATATATATATATATATATATATATATATGTCCGCCGATATCGATAATTAGTTGTGCTGCCACTGTCCACCCATAGTAAGAACTGCTCTTGTTGGGGGGGGGGGGGGGTCTCCACAGAGTTGGCTAGTGAGAGGCATAGTATTCGAGCGACAGTCAGCACAATGGCCTCGTGAAGAATCTGCATTGGAGGATGGCATCAATGAGCTGGTGTTGCACCAACAACGAAATCTTTGAGGTGGTGGGGCGAATAAACAGCTTGTTGAGGTCGAGGTGAGCATGTGTGAGGGGGCTTGGCCCAAGGATGCTTAGATGAGCACTTCACTAGAGGGTAACAAAAACACTTGACTGTCAGGCAGAACAACCTGTTCGGGCAAGTCCATGAACTTAAGGAGTTGGCACTCAATGGAAATTGGGGATGGTGAATGTTTTGCGGCTAAACACAAGAAAAAGTGGGGGGGGGGGGGGGGGGGGGGAGCAGTCCAGTAAGATGATCAAGATATCAGTGGAGAGGGAAGGAGGGATGAGGACAACAAAAACAAGGGCTAGAGCAGGTGGAACGGGGCAGTGGGAGAAACCTCAAAATGGAGAGGTGGGCAGGAGGGGGCATAACTCTCGACAAGGGGGTGCTCAACATTGACTCATGTAGGGGAGGCAGGGAGGGTGCAGGGTAGCTCAAGTGTGGGGCAGCAAACAACAGAGTAGTGGGAGTAAGTGCATTGTGGGCAACTTGAGATGAGTCAGAATCGTTGCCAGATGGGGGAGAGGTAGCAGGCTCAAAGTGAGTGACAAAGCTGAGGCAGCAAACCTTTGATAAGTATGTTGAAGGTATTCTGGGTGTGTTTGAGTTCACAATAGGGGCCCGAGTATGGTGGTTTCAATGGAGGTTGGATGGAGTTGTCCTGAAGAATGACAAAATCACAACTTTCAAGGGTGTGGGGGGAAAATGAGGCCTGGAGGGAGTTTGGCTTTGTAGGGGAGGAAGGTTAATCTTTGAGCAATAGAGCCACACTCGGTCTACAAGGGAGGCTAGCTCGCTCATGGGGTCGTGGAGTTGTGTTTACAAGTTCTCCAGGCAAAACCAATGCCTGACCACGCACTAATTGTGTGAAAGTGCCATCCAAGTTCTCTTTGTATGTGTCTGATGGGGACAAGCGATAGTGTCACAGTCCACTTGATGTTGTGGCAGCGGAGGACAGCTTAGAGTGTGTGATGCCACTGCGTTTGGGATGGTATGTGCTGGTATGAATGCGACAGATAAGAGTCCGTGCATGATACAGTGCACAGAGACAGTTTTCATTCGAAGTGCCGGGCAAGTTCATTCCTTCATTTGAAGGGGGAGGCCGTGTCAGTCCACTTCTGCCTGCCGACCAGTGTACCACTATAAATGGCGCAGCAGCACAGTCTCGAAGCGTTATAGGTGCAGGAAGAGTTCTGCATAGCCAGGCACGAGAGATTGTTTTCAGTGTAATTGAATTTTTCGCAAGAGGCAGAAGAGGGGATAAAACTCCCATTAAGTGTCCTTGAAAGAGTGCAAGTTGCTACTGATGTTTGACTTCGGACAATAAAAAAAGAGAGAGAGAGACAGAGTAATTAGTTGCCAGTAGATCTGAAGGTATCTCTACTCCAGGAAAAAGAGTAATAAAGAGAGAAAGTTCTTAGATTTAGATGATTTTCATGAACAAGTTGTGTGGAGATTGGTAAACAATTTCCACGTGACAAACAAACAGCGCCCCATAATAAAGTAACTTTTTCCCGTAATAAGGGAAAATACGTCTTTTGGGGGAAGTATTTCTTCATTGCAGTGCCTACTTCAAAAGTTAGGCTTCAGGTACATTCGTTTTTTTAATTTCAATGTAATTATTACAATCTTTATTTTTCATGCAATTAACATGCTTAATATATACCAGGTGCCATAAACAATAGGTTACAGGAAGGTGCTTTTGAACATTCAGAAATACGCAGTATACATGTTGATTATTTAAATAAAATAAAATAGTACCATGAAGAGGGTTGACCTCTCTTATATGTCAATGAAACATACATGCGTAGTTCACATACTATGCCCAATGATTGGACAGATGGATCAAATAATGGAGTAAAGGTGCCACTTTCAACAAGAAAATGTCTGATTATAGTACACGCAGATAACTGATAAGAACAAGTAGTTCTGCAGACTATAAGGTATTATTGTGTCTAAAGGCTAAAGGAAACTTTTACGTTTTCTGGTGTACAATACTGTAAAACACCTATAACACAGTGACAGAAATACCATCGATTTTATTAATGTGTTTCATATTGTGGGTGTTTGATTTAGTACTGTTTCTGACTAGTTGTTTAAGCTCTATCCAGATGAGTGCAATAAATTGAAGACTAATGAAAAAATTTCCTATTTTGTGTTGTGGGTGTTTCATTTAGTATTATTTCTGACTGATTGTTTAAGCTCTATTCAGATGACTGCAGTAAATTGAAGACTATTGAGAAATTATTCTGTTTGCAAGTTAAACAGAAACACCATACTTCCTGCATGCACAGCAGTAATACTAACAAATCAGTCCATATCCTGTATCGCAAATGTTACATATCTAACACTTTAAGAAATGTGTATTTAGAAGTAAGATAAGTAATGTTAACAAAATGATAAAAATAATGAAATATTAATAACATTAAGTATTTAGATAAATGTATTTTTGATGGTATGGTTAGGTACAGAAGAGAGAATTAATAAAACTCTGTCAGTCGATGGAGCTTCAGGTTAGAGTGACACTTCCCCTCCAGTGCTGGTCCCTTTCCCTCACTGCTCCGGCTGCTACCCTCACCTTTACTGCTCTCCCCACACTTGCCCAGCCATTTGCGCACCTACCCGTCAATTGCATTCTACCACTCAGGTTATAAATGACATTGAACGGGGAAGATTGAAATTTCCTGTCTTGATCCATGGTGGTGACAGCCAGACAACCAAATCGCGAAATTCACAATTGGACGAAGGAATGTGCAACACAGCCCAGCAAGTCGTCCAATCAATGGCTGAGAGAACATAACAAAAGCTGTCAGAAGGGGGAAGAGGTCCCACTAAGTCAATGTAAATGTGCTGGAAGCGGCCAGAGGGATGAGGAAAGAACCAGGAGGTGGTGTGGTGTTTTCACAGGGGATGCACACCCGTGCCCAAGCCTGGCAGTCTCGTTTCATGTCATGCCAAACAAATCATTCCGTGATAAGCCTGGTAGAGGCCTTAACACTGGGATGTTCCAGGTTGTGAAGTTTGTTAAAAACATCCAGTTGCAGGGTGTACCCGTGGATTTGCTGCATCGAATTTCAGCTACGACTCCGGGGAAAGTGTTGCTTACAGCTTTGAGAGACTAACTACAGTCAGAAATCAGTTGCATCATTTGATTGTCAGCGGATTGTAGGGCCGCAAGGTTGGAGAGATCAGTGTCGAGATAGCATCAACATGTGACAATAAGTTGGCTACAAGATTGGCAGCACCCTTGATGTATCTGACATCCATGGTGTACTGAGATGTGTAGTCAAAATAGCAGAACCGATGAGGAGGAGCGTCTGTGGGCATGTTATGAATAGCAGTAACAAGTGGCTTGTGGTCTGTGACAACTTAGAACAGGCGACCATCAACTGCAGAGTGAAAGTGTTGGATTGCTTCGTACACCGTGAATAATTCTCGATCCAAGGCTGAGTACTTCATCTGTGCATTGTTGAGTTTTTTTGGAAAAGAATTGAAGTAGTGATGTGTCACTGTTGACAGTTTGGCTGAGAACAGCTGCGGTTGCTGTTTCACTGGTGTCAGTTGTTATAAGGAGCTGCATTCAGGTGATGATAGGAATAGCGACAGCCTTAGCCAAGAGATCTTTAAGTGCAGAGAAGGCAATTTTCATTTCTTTGGTCTATGGAATGGGGCAGGTACCAGAAGTATGTTTACTCGCAAGAGCGTTTGTAAGAGGGGGGTGGGGGGGCTGGCATTTGGCAGCAATGGGTAAGTGGCGTTTGTAATAGTTAATTGTCCCAAACAAATGCCAAGTTCTTTGGAAGTTGATTATAGGGGCAAGTCTTTGATGTAATTAACATTCTCGGAGTGTGGAATAATGTCTTCTACAGTGAAACCAAGGAAAACCATGGAGAGATGGTATAATTGTTTTTAGTGCCTCGATGAGGCACTAAGAATTAAATGACATACAGATATGTGAAGGAAAACTTCAAATGGAAGACCACCTCATTGAAGTGTCTGTGTCGCCTTTGAGTCTGAATGGCATGAAATGGAAATGAAATAATCCTATGGGAGTCATGATAGCAGTTTTTTCAATTTCCTCAAGGCATTTGGTGATAAGCACACTTGCATTCCACAAGTGAGAAAATTTTTGCATCTGGCAATGCATTTTTGAAATCAGCTGTGTTGGGGTCGGGGTAGTTTTCCATGATGGTCCTGGCATTAAGTCTACAATAGTCATCACACATCTGACAGGTGCCACCTTTTTGGTTGACTAAATGAATTGGTGAAGACCAGTTGCTGGAAGAAGGTTCAATTACACTGGCTTCCAAAAGTGATTCGAAGTGTGGCAGCTGGAGGTGATGGTTGTATGACAATTGTGTGGCTGTGTGACTGCATGAATGTTCTAATTTCTGAAGAAGACCATGGCCAATAGCTGAAAGTATTGTATGTGTGTGTCTTTTATATGTGCCTGTCGCAGCTCATCGCCATGTCTTTGCGGTGAGTTGTAAACTGTCATTATTATATTATTAATTCCAACCTGGACTTACCATTATTTGATTATAATGTATTTCATGGTGTACAATAAGCTCACTGAACCAAAAAGTATATAAGAAAAACTGCAATGTTGCAAAAACCAGTCCTGAATGTGTGCGCTATATCATCAGATTGCCTTTATTCTAATGACTACAATGTAAAGTGAACTATGCCTTTATAATATCCACTGATGCTTCCTTTTATTTAGCATTCTGTATTGCCAGGTTTGATTTCTCAAATGACTTAACAGTTTCCCCCATTATATGCTCCCTGCCCTGTGCTTTACATTCCACATGTTTTTTTAATGTAAATACTCTTTGATCTGGTAACTTTAAATTAGTATTATTTCTTGGAAGTACTTGAAAATTAGTGTTAGTGGTCTGAACTGGATATACATTAATTCATAATGGGGAAAATGATTTTATCTTCCATTTCACTTTTTAAAATTCATTTTATTTCTGTATGTGCCGACAAGATAATCATTTATTTCATTTAGTAAATGTGGGAAATTTTTATTGTTAATTTTAATTTAGCATTAACAGTTTTCTGTAGATTTATTGTAGTGAAAAGCCTGCTGGCTGTGCGCTTAGTCAAGTTGCTGCAGTAAAGCCTTTTTTTCTACAGGTCATTATCAGAAGCCATGTCCGTTGAGAAGATAGCAGCCATCAAAGCTAAACGACTTGCAAAAAAACGTACAACAATCAAAGGAAACGATGATATTGCATTGGGTCCCGACTTACGAGTCATGCTTGACTTTGATGTTGATCTGACAAAGGATATCATATCCCGTGAACGCCAGTGGCGAACACGTACCACGATCCTACAGAGTGCTGGAAAGGTTGGGTCTTCTAATGTGTTGTATACAGTGGAATTGTGTATGCTTTATTTATGCTCTTATAGTAGTGAACCAATTTGATTGAAATTTTATGTCATAATTTTTGGTAATCTGCAGAAAATATGGGCTGTTATTGAATCGGGACATCTCATGCTGTCTCATTTTTGTCTTTTTGTGTCACTTGATTGTTTTTTCAGTTCACATGCTATCCTTCACCTCAAAAAGTATACATGATCAATTACTGAAAAAAATTTGGGGAGTCATGTCCTTAGCCAATTACAAAATACTTATGAATTCAGTAGTAACTCTTGGACAGAGCATTTAAAAAATCAAGAAACTGAACTATAAATAATTGCTGAGACATGGCAGAAGCATAAACTTGTTTTCAAAGATTAATTATGGTATTCAAAGTTAAAAACAAATTCAGCTCATTGTGAAAAGTTTGAATGACACAACTGTATATGTGGCAGTACAACTGTAACATTGGTTTAACTGATAGGAACGAAGCACATAATCCAGCAGTGAAAGGAAAATAATTGAAACATATACCTGTCAACAACACAAGGAAATGTAAGAACCCTACTTTCCAATTTAGACTGTGTCTAGAAAGAGATCAAGATGTGTGTAAGAAGAGTATAAATGCTGTGATGCACATTCATCATCATTGTGAAATGGGGAAAGATAACAGTACTGTGGAAAGAAAAAGAACTGTGTTGGAAAGCAGAAGGCTTCTGTACTGGAATGTACATTATATGGAAGTGAACACTGCAAAGGTATTTTGACATTAAAAAAAAAATAAAAAATAAAAAAAAATATGAAGAGCTGGTGGAAAGTGGGCAGTCATGAAAGAGGCATTATTTGAGAGACCGGCATAACATGAAAAGAAAATTTGATTGAATTGGGTCAGTGAAATTATAGTGCTGGTGAGGCTTATGGGGGGGGGGGGGGTGCAAGTGCACTGATACTAACACTTGTGGCTAGTGTCACATAGGGCTGTCTGTCTAACATGCAAAAATGGCTGGCTCTGCCTCCAAAACTCAGGTTATGCACTTTTGTCGCCGTCGGGCAGTGCGCCCAGACCCAGAACTGTATTTGGTTGATGACCTCCTTCGTGTTGAAGACACGCATCACTTCTTGGGCACGCTGTTCAATGCCCGGCTCACGTGGGTCCCCCACCTACAACAGCTTCGACAAAAGTGCTGGCGGTACTTAAACATCCTGCGCTGCCTCAGCCACACTGCTTGGAGAGCCGCCCGTCCAACCATCTTACAACTTTATAAGCCTCTCATCTAGTCCCGCCTGGATTATGGGAGCCAGGTGTACGACTCGGCAGCCCCTTCTGTGCTTCAGGTCTTAGACCCCATTCTAAATGCTGGTGTTCGCTTGGCAACGGGAGCTTTTCGTGCGAGTCCGGTGATGAGCCTCCTTGTTGAGGCTGGGGTTCCCCACTGCGCTTGCAATAAATAGAAACTGTAGATGTGCTCAGACACACAGTTGGTACTGTTCATACCTAAAAATAATTATTTTTCCAGTGCATTGTGTGTAAATGAAAACTGATTTTTGATAACGGGAAATGAATTTTGTAGATAAACTTCTAAACAACTTACAGATAACATTGAGTCATACACAACTTAACAATAGATGACTCCTCAAAAATACCATTTTAACATCAGGCATTTTTGGATACTTTGGTATCTACACTATTTTATCTTTTTGCCCTAAACCTGAAATAAAATTTTGATATGTATCTATATTCCATACACTGCTATGTATGACTTAAAATCAACCATGTAAAAAGTCTACGCAAACTCCTTAAAATATTTTGCAATACTTTACATAATTTGATGCTACATGGAAAATGAATAATGGCAGTAAAATCAATCCTATATTGGCCAAAGATACCAAACTTGTAAGATATGCAAAAATCAAATTTCACTGTAAAGTAGATTTCTTAAAATCGGATAGTATGTTTTATAGTGGTCTGAATATTGTCTCTCAGTGTAATTGTTGATTATGGGAACCAAACATGGTTTTTCATTTGTATCTTTATAATGGATAAAGATATTTAAGGATGGGAAAATGTCTACCAAATATATTGTTAAAATTTGAGCCACTCAGTATAGTTAGTTATTTAAATATTTGTGTTTCACGGTATACAAATAATAACAGTTTACCCCTTACCTCTGTGATCAATAGAACCAGATACATTGGGTCCCAAAAAATTGCAATTTCTTACATTGTAATTTCAAATATATTAATACTGTATACTGCCATGCACGATATGACACGATTCTTCCAATATCTGTGAATAGGTGTGCCAACTGTTCTTGTACTGAAGATGTATGGCAAGAGAGCACCTACAGAGTTGGGCAGAATTGCTGTTTGTGTACAAACCTTGAACAGAAAAGAGAAGGTAATGGATGGCACATGTTTTTAGGACACTTAGGAAAGCTGAGGGAAACTACACAACTGTAGAATGAGTGTCTTGTTGTTATTTGGGCCATCCACAAATTTATACAGTATCTCTATGGCATGCCACTCAGTCATTACGGATCATTGTTTGCTTTGTTGGCTAACAGATCTTAAGGACCCATCAGACACTATGTCTTAAAGAGTATGGGATTACTATAGTGTAAAAGTGTGGAAGAGAAAATCAAGATGTTGACTGCCTTGTAAGAAAACCAGTGGAACATTTGCAAGATAGTGACTATCTTACTGCACTCCATGATCTATCCAATGAACAGGAGGAGGTTGCCAGACTATCACAAATTATCCATGCCTTGAATCGATCAGATTATGTGAAAGCAGCATTTAAGGAGTCAAATCTTTAGAGGTCTACAATGTACTCGAATTCAGGAGGATAGGTTTCAAACCTGCCTCTAGCCGTACTGATTTAGGTTTTTCCTGAATTCCCTAAATCATACTAGGCAAATTCTGGGACTTATATATTTACATAGATACTCTGCAATCCACTCAAAGGTGCATGCAGAGGGTATTTAGTACCACTACTAGTTACTTGCTTTCCTGTCCACTCCCATATAGAATGAGGGAAGATGAATACTTGTATGCTTCTTTATGAGCCCTAAACTCTCAGATTTTATCTTTGTGGTTTTTACACGAAATGTAGGTTGGCAGCAGTAGAATCTTTCTGCAGTCCACATCAAATTTCGTCCCTCTAAAATTCTTCAAAAGTGTTTCTCAGAAAGAGCAGCACCTTCCCTTCAGTGCTTTCCATTTGAGTTCACAAAGCATCTCAGTAACACTTGTGCATTGATTGAAACTACCAGTAACAAACCTAGTGACTCACCTCTTTATTGTCTCTATATCTTCCTTTAAACCGATCTGGTGGGGATCCCAACCATATGAGCAATACTCAGGATGAGGTCACACAAGCGTTTTATATGTAGTCTCCTTTATTAATGAATCACATCCTCCCAAAGTTCTCCTAATAAACTGAAGTCAGCCATCTGCCTTGTTCATCATGGGATATAAATTATAATCTTCATTCCTTCTTTACAGGTGTATAGAATTTGTGTTTTATAAGCAGCACATCCTGTTGTAGCAACCAAATGGAGGGAACCAGCTGAAAAATGCTCCGCATTGCTGTAGGTGATAATGAAACACACTGTGAGCTAGTAGCCAGGCTTAAGAATGACGTAACGGGAGACTTAGTATTAATAAATAACTCTTGGTAAAATTGAAGAAACATGCATCACAGTTCAAGTTAATGAGTTTATACTTTTAAAGATAAATGACAGTAAAACAGACACAGCTGAACTAGTGGTTTGAGCAAGTACAAAGATTGCTCATATTATAGCGACGTGAGGCAAACTGTTTTAAGTGGGAGCTCTCGTAAAATCTCGCTTTGTAGTAGTTTTAGAAAGTTTGCTTGCAATAAGAGCTGCAGGCAACTGGCCTTTCTAACTAAACAGTGTTTCATCGATTTCCAGATGTGGCAGCAAATTTAAGGATACAGCTTAGGAATAATTTCAAGATCTTTGTTACATTTTGGCCAGCGCTTGACCGAAGAGTGCCTGCGCGTGCGCTCTCTCTCTCTCTCTCTCTCTCTCTCTCTCTCTCTCTCTCTCTCTCTCTCTCTCTCTCTCTCTCACACACACACACACACACACGCCGAAGTTTCAAAATTTGGTGTGCATATGGAGTTGCAAGTAATTGCAGAACTCCTGGGTGTGGTACTGCCTTATTAAACAACAAGAATTGAAACATTTTAAGCTTTTTGTGAATCTGTGGACTATATGAATTTACCATGGGACAGGCTTCATTCTGTAGAATCTGACGTCATCAATATATCACTTCTCGGTTAAAAAATAAATTAGAAAGTAATCCATCAAGAGATGCTGCGTGCTATAATAGTGTAAATAGGCAATGAAAGTAGTTGTCAAGTGCATGAATTTTGTGCAGTGTTATGGTGTAAATCATAGATAATACAAAGGGTTCCTGAAATATATCAAAGTGAAGTATGGGGACATATCTTAGTGCAATACAGTTTGTTGGGTTAGTTGAAGAAAAGTTGTTGGTGTTTCCTTTTCCTTTCCTGATGCAATATCTCCCTCTCTTGAAATGAAAGGGTAAAAAGTGTGTCTGAAAGATAGAAGATATATCAAACCTAATGTTCCTAGCTGATAAACTTAAATCTGTCATTGTAGGACAAAGTGCAGAAAAGTTATGTTTGTTTAAGAAGCAAATGAATGATGCAGTTCTAATGTTTTTCAAACATCTGGCTTTTTTTTTTTTTAAATCTGCTTGAAGCTACCAGTTTCAGCAGTTATGAAGCCAACATGAAGCAGGAAGCAGCTCAACACCTCTTTTGAATCAAGGTTCTGATAGCTCAACATTATAAATGAAATTGTTCAGCATTACTTTCTCAGTTTAACCCAATGGTATGCTTTGACTACTCTGGTTGTAAATTATTGATTTCAAAATTCAACTTTTTATGTAAGACATACTACAAGACGCTGCTGGTGTCAAGGTGGTGTCACTCATTACTAAAAGAAATATGTCCTTAGCTGGAAAAAACTGCCACACAGATCGTGTACATGTTTGGATTAGCATATTATACTGAGCAGTGAAAATAAAGATCCACCCACTGTCTAACCTGACAATGAAGGCCACCCACCGCATAATCCTCGGAACACTGATGCCTGATATTTCCTAATGTCAAATTTCAGAAGCCCAATAAATATAGTTAATTTATTTTCTTTGACTTCCTATTTCCATTAGGCAGTATGTAGGTACATCATAGCCTTAAAAAAAGTGTAAAGTATGGTTATCAAGTAAGGCAGGAAAGGGACCTGAAAAGACCTACTGTACCTGGTACTTTAATGGCTCATTTGATTGTCATCAGGGACAGCAGTGACAAAAACTACTCCATGGAGCAGAGTGCTCCACAGCCCAGCACAGAGCTCACGAGCTGCAGCACCTACCATGGTTAAAGAGTTGTGTTTTTAGTTCGAACGATCCCTGTAGAAGTGCACTCAGATCTGGTAATTATGCAAGAAAACTTCGATAATTTTACAGTGTGAAGAGAGAATCCTGAGTGGAGGATTCAAAGGAGAGGGGGGGGGGGGGGATTGATCCCCTTCATTCCCTCTCCTTGGCTACAGCCATGAGAAACAGCATATTTCTGGAAATTGTACAAAGCTGTTTCATGCGTCTTCCTCGGCCACTTCTTTCCTGGTGTCGAAGTTTTCTTTCACTTTCATCACAGACTGTACAATACTGTTCTTTCCTACCAATGCAACAGTGTTCTTGCTTACTTTTAAAGCTGTTGCAGTAATGTTAATGACTTGAACAACAAGAAAAAGGGCCTTACCTTTTTCGTTTCCTCAGGTGCTAGCTGACACTCCTGGTTGCAATGGACATTGTCTCAAATGGCATAGACACAAATACTATAAACAATAAAAGTAGGAAACAGAATAAACTATGAACTCCTATCTAGGTGAACAATGAAATGACAATAGAGGTCCCAAATGAAACACTCACTGATAAATTTTAGATGCATGCGATTCTGATTTTCAGAACCGCTACGTGGGTCATGTTACCTGCTCAAGTGTAGTCCAGCATTGGCACACTACTGGCAATCGCTAGGCAGTGGTACGATGCTACTGAGCTATAGGTACCAAAGACATGTCTCCAAAGCTAAACATGCAGTCTCATTGGGAAGTATATAGAGAAGGCAGACATAATCAGTAAGTGGGGATATCTAAAACATTATCATGTTACCAAAAGAGGGGGGGGGGGGGGGGGGGGGACTTGCTAACATACTGGCAGTTTATACTGTAACTATTCAGTGCATGGATCATATCCCAAAGTGAGTGATTCTGACAAAAAATAAATAAATAAAACAGATTTTTAACCAAAATAAAAGACTTTGACAAAGACATTGTCAGGGGGCAGAATATGAATTTTATGACAATAGTTATTATCCAACATCAGAAATAGTAAGGAAAAAGTTGATTGCAAAACAAATTTAACTGGATAAGCTACATTTAAGAGACACATTAAATGATTTAGGATTAAAATATATGCCTCATGGTGATGGTAGACAATTTTTACTTGAATGCAACTATACAGTGTTCTCCAGAATTGAAGTTTTGCAAGTGATGAATATGCTGCATATTTCAGGTGCCATGTAACCTTTGTTTTATTTGGATCCACTAAAGAATACCTGGCAGAATTCAGACCAAAGTGGTTTTTTTAAGTAACTCTTGGGATAGGGACCAAGCTGATAATTCTTCATGTGGGGGTTAATAAAGACTGGTTTTCTTAGAATAAATTAATTTTCAGATCTAACGAAACAAACAGATCAAAGATTAAAGTTTGGGTATGAACACACCTAAGACAAAGCCGCGAATGATCCAAAGAGTGGTTTGAACACCTTGGTGCTTTACTAGGTGTGGACCTAGTTGGAGGTGGTATGCTGTTGCCTTCCTCCAGCCTGAACTGACCCAGCAAGTTATAGTGGAACCTTCAGTTTAACATGGATTCTAAACCGCGGTGCAACTAGGCATTTTACGTGTCATCAACATTGCCAGAGGTGAAGGTAGTGAAAAGTGACATATATAAAGCTTGATTTGAGCGGGGATCGAACCCTCAACCTTGGGAATCATAGTCTGACGCAGTTCAACTCTGCCACTGTGCTGCACTTAAGTTTAGAAATGGCTTTGAGATCTTTTGTTTTTTATGTTTTTTTTGTGGAAAGATCCATCATCATCTCAGACAGTGCCAAATATCATTCGATAATCATCAACCAAATTCAAACAATAACAACACAAGACTGACACAGTCACTTTGCTAACCAGGAAAAATATTGACTGCTCACCTACAGACCAAGAGCAGAGATGTTGGATAAGGTTCATTTGAAGAAAGATGAAACTAAATTCTAAAGAATCACAAAGATGAACCTATTTATGAGCTACATTTACTGGCAAATGAAAGGTGACATCAGTTAACAGCATTCAGTATTATTACTGCCAATTTGATTGAGGTCATTTATGCCAAACCCAAGAGAGAAATGCCCACAAGAAACACAGTTGACCAATAGTAGAAATGTGTTTATTATGCAGAAATTTTATAGAAAGAAGATTTTGAGAAGTAAGTCATCCATGATACCTTAATTCAGCCTATAATTGTCAACTACAATGAGGACTTAACAGCCACAGATAGTGAGAGCAGCAAAGAAGAAGAGAAATAAGAAAAAGTGATCAGGATATTGATGACACAAGTAAAGATAGTTGAGATGGGACATCTGAGACATAACTTTTCTCTCTATTTACTATACAGCTATGCTATTATTATTTTGTAAATAATACTGTAATAAAATCTTGTGTTTTGAACAAATTTTATTGCTAGTGTTTTGTCATTTGTAACACAAACCCATATATATCAAACTGGATTCCATACGGAACTGGTGTGTTGTTCAGCAACTGTACACTAAGTTTGAAAACCAGGTAGGTATTTAGAACAGTCATGTCATAATCTGGGTTTATTTCAAAGTATAGAGTTCAGTAATCTTATTGATAACATCAGTGCACCTACAATATATCCATCTAACCAATTACACATTTTCATTAAAAGCTATTTGCTTGAAATTGTAGTTGTTACATTTATTTATTTATTTTCCCCTGATGGGTTTTACACGCTGTGGACTGTATGGTCGTGTATTTCTTGAATGAACAGTTGAAATGAACTGTTCTGTCTAAGGAACTACTGAAGAGTGGTCTTCCTTTTACTGAACAATCATTCTCTTACCACTCTCTTCTCGAATAAACACACATGAATCTCCTCTCCCTTGATAGTGAGAGCATTCTACTACCAGGAGTTACACATCTATAGTTCTTTTCCCCTATAAGTAAACTGTGTCAAATCGAAAGACTGAAATTATTCTGCTAGTTCAGTTATTTCAGTTCTGGTTCCGGTCCTGAGCAGTACAATCTGCACTGGATCGGAAGACTGAAATATTTCTATTGCACTCTGATTAAATTACTTTGACATGTTCAGTGAGTAGGGCCCAACTGCCATCCAGCTACAGGTCTTTCTGGAGCACCACATGCTTCCTGGGTTGACTTTATTACAGAGATATGCATTGCTTTGTGATGTGTGGCTGACTCCACACCAGTAACACTGGAGTCTGTTGCTCACAAAGTTCCCTTAATTCAGTTCCAAAATGTGTGAACTTCACCGGATTGGAAGACCAATACTGCCCCATAAGTTATCTTGCAAGGATACCAAATTCCAATGAGATTTTATTATTATTTTTTTTATGAAGTTCATAACTTGAATCCAAGAATATAATGAGGATAGCTTGCAATGTACCACAAAGATGATAATCAAACTGCAAAATACACTCATATACATGTAACTTAAAAGCTGTCAGCCACAGCCTTCTTCAAAAAGAGACACACACTCATCCACACAAGCAAACTTCACAAACACACGCTGGCCGCGGTGGCCGAGGAGACTGAGGCGCTCCAGTCACGGTCTGCACGGCCACTACAGTCGGGGGTTCGAATCCCCCCTCGGGCATGGATATTTGTGCCGTCCTTAGTGTTAGCTAGTTCATAAGTAGTTTGTAAGTTTAGGGACTGATGACCCTGTAGTTAAGTTCCATAAGCTTTACAAACATTTGAACATTTTTGAACACAAACACACAACCATCATCTCCAGCTACTGTATTTCAAGTCACCCTTTGCAGTGAGAGGGTAGTAGGGGAGGAGAGGGTGGACAGAAGGTTGTAAGTCAGTGTTGTTGATTGATACAGCACATTTGGTGTAGTTCAGAAATGCTGGCACTGAATTAGCTTCTGAAAACGAGCATTTGCTCAGCTGCATGTTGTACCACAGGCTAGTTCACCAAGTTTTTAACCACAGTTTGGCAGTGGCCATTTATCATAATGGACAGCTAGTTAGCGGTCGTGCCAAATAGAGCTGTGCAGTTATTGCAGCACAGTTAATAAACTACATGGCTGCTTTCAGAGGTGGCCTGGCCTTTGGTTTGGTAGGATAAGCCTGTGACGGGACTGGAACAGGAAATGCTGGGTTGGTTTATTGTAGCAGTGCCTTCTATAAGGATATGATCCGTATGGCAGAGGGCTGGGGTCAGATGTGGTATAGGGATGGACTTGGCTGTTGTAGAGGTTGGGTGGACAAAGGGACACCATTTGTGAGGGGGTGGTTAGGATCCTTCGCAGGATCTCTCTCATTTCTGGGCATGATGAAAAAAAAATCAAAACCTTGGCGAGGGAAGATGGTTTACTTGTTCCAGTCCAGGGTAGTATTGGGTGATAAGGATAACACTCTTTATTGTATGGTTATTGGTGCTGAAGGGAGGTATAGTATGCGTGGGACTGTGCTTGGAAAATGTGTTTACTGAGTAAGTGATTGGGGGGTGGGGGCTAATATATGTCTTTGAAGGCCACGGTGAGACCTTAAGCTACAAACAGACCCACCTTATTAACAATGTCAGTGTAGAGACGGGAGTTAGGATCATATCATCATCATAGCGTCAGTGGTGACCATAGTTAATAAACCAATCAAGAACGCCAGGAGTGTGTTTTTGTTAGGAAGAGCCGATAAAGTTCATTAAGGATGGAAAAGATCCACTGTGGTATAATAATAATATTAGAAAGCTACTGAGAAAGCAAAGGCTGTTGCACTCATGGTTCAAAAAAGAATATGCAATTTAAGACAGACAAAAGTTAGTAGAGATTCTTATGTCTCTAAAAAGATTGATGCACAAAGCATACAATACTTACCAGAGCCATACCTTAGCAAAGGACCTTTCCAAGAACCTCGGGGGGGGGGGGGGGGGGGGAGAAGAATAGAGAACTGATGTTCTGAATTTAACCTTTAAGAAATCTCACGCAGGACCATACAAAAGTATCATTATTTGATCAAAGCAGCACTAACTTCCAAATGGAGGGCATAGTGATAGGTATTTCTGGTGTAGAGAAGCAGCTGATAGAGCTAAATACAAAAACGTCTCCTGGTCCGAGTGGAATACCAGTTCGGTTTTACAAAGAGTATTCTGCGGCATTGGCCCCTTATTTAGCTTGATTTCCCATGTATAAGAAAGGTAAAAGAACTGACATAATTACAGGCTGATATCATTGACATCAGTTTCATTTAGAATTTTGGAGCATATTCTCAGCTCGAATATAGTAAATTTCCTTGAGATACATAAGCTTCTTTCTATGAATCAGTATGGGTTTAGGAAGCATCTTGCATGTGAAACTGAGCGTGCCCTTTGTTCACACGACATATTATGAGCTATGGATGAAGGGCAACAGGCAGATTGTGTTTTTTCTCGATTTCAAGAAGGCATTTGATGCAGTGTCGCACTGCAGACTGCTAAAAAGATACGAGCATATGGAATAGATTTACAGTTTTGTGACTGGCTGGAAGACTTCCTAAGTAATAGAATCCAGTATGTTGTTCTCAATGGTGAGTGTTCATCAGGGACGAGTGTATCGTCAGGCTGCCCCAGGAGAGTGTGATAGGCTTGTTATTATTTTCTGTCTATGTAAATGATCTGTTGGAGAGAGTAACTTGTAATTTGCAGCTGTTTGCTGATGATTCTGTGGTGTATGGGGGATGTCAACATTGACTGTAATAGCATACAGGATGACTTAGACAAAATTGGTGTGAAGAATTTCAGTGGCAGTAAATGTAGAAAAAATGCAAGGTGATGCGCATGAGTAGGAAGAACAATCCCATAATGTTCGAAGAAAGCATTAGTAGTGAGCTTCTTGATGGAGTCACGTTGTTCAAATATCTAGGCAGAACATTGCAGAGCGATATGAAATGGGACGAACATATAAGGACAGTTGTGAGTAAGGCGGAGAGCCGATTTCGGTTTATTGGGAGAATTTTGGGAAGATGTACTTCATCTGTAAAGGAGACCACGTATAAAACACTTGTACAACCACGTGTTTGGGAACTGCAGCAGGTCAGTTTAAAGGAAGACATAGAAGCAGTTCAGAGGCGAGCAGCTAGGTTTGTTACTGGTAGGGTCAAACAATGCGTGACGGTCACAGAAATGCTACGGGAACTCAAATGGGAATCGTTGGAGGAAAGATGACGTTCTTTTCGAGAAATTCTGTTGAGGAAATTTAGAGGGCTGGAATTTGAAGCTGACTGGAGAACGATCTTGCTGCTGTCTACTTACATTTCGCGTAAAGATCACAAAGACAAGATAAGAGAAATTAGGGCTCATACAGACGCATATAGATGTTCTTTTTTCCCTCGTTCTATTTGGGAGTGGAATAGGAAATTAAATGCCTAGTAGTGGTACAGTGTACCCTCCACTACGTGCCTTACAGTGGATTGCGGACTATATATGCAGATGTAGATGTAAGCATATTGAATAAGGAGTTACCGTCACTGGGGATATGCTGCCTACGGGTGACTAGACTGTAAGGTAGGATTTTTTTTTTGTATGTACTGGAACAAGTAAATTTCATCCTTAAACAAGGTTTTGATTTTGTGTCACCGTGCCTAGCAATGATACACACCCTTCTCAATCCTCCCCAAAACTCTCTAAAGTAGTGGTATCCCATCACCCGCCAAACCTCTGCAACATCCTAGTTCATCCCTACGTCTCCTCCAACCCCAGCCCCCTACTACAATGATCTTATTCTGGAAGAAGACTCCCACTTAATCCATCTATCTAGCACTTCCTATTCCAATCTCATCACAGGCTTACCCTATCCAATCAAAGGCTGGGCCACCCGTGAAAGCAACCTTGTAATTTACCAACTCTGCTGCAATCTGTGCACAGCTTGTTATATTGGCATACCCACTAACCTCCGGTCCATTCGGATGAATGGCCATCTCAAACAGTGCCCAAAACAAGGGAGACCAACCTGCCTACTCAATCCTGTGAGTGTGTGCACGTGTGTGTGTGTGTGTGTGTGTGTGTGTGTGTGTGTGTGAGTGTGAGTGTGTGTGTGTGTTTTGCTTCCCTCTCCTCCCCTTCACCCCCTCCTCCAATTCATTTTAAGTTGCATCTCTTTCCGTGCAGTATCCACCTCTCTACCGCCTTACAACCTTTCTGTTCTCCCTATCCTCACCACAGAGTGTGATTTGGAATGGAGAGGATGGTTGTATCTAAAGTATGTGTGTGTTTCTGAAGAAGGTTATGGGAGAAAGCCTTAAGTTCATCTTTAGGAGTGTCAATATGCCTTTCGCAGCTCGACACTCATCTTTGCCGTGAGTTCCAAACTATCCATATTATATTGTTGAATAACATACTGGACTTTCCATTGTTAAATCATCCAAATTCACTTGATGTAACTCGAAAAGTCCATAGAAAATAAGTTTGTGAGATGTCTTGAGTGTTGTTAATATACCAGAGTATACGGTGTTTTTTCAATGGGTCGCATAGCTGTGTGGCAGAATGCTCACTTGCTATGTGGTCGGACTAGATCTTATTTGTGTTTATTTTTATTTATTTATTAAGTGTCTGAGAATTTCGAAAAAGCACAGTGTATAAAGAAGACAAATGTAATGTTTGAATGTGTAACCTTTTTCTTAATTTGCAATTGAACAATATTTGTTTTCAGGATTTTACATAAAAGACCATTAGTTAGGAATTTATATTTACAATAATATGTCTATTTTTGTGGGCAATAACAATATGTACATTTTCCAAGTAAATGACAGTCAAATATGTGTTCATATTTTGGGTAAAAATTGATAGCGCTCAGTTGTTTCTGAAAAAAGTTTTCATGGGAAAAAAGTAGTTCTTAAAAATTAGTACACTGGTGTTTTTCCTGGAGGTCTTACAATTGTACACCATATTTTTTTCTGTCTAACTTATTAATTTAACAGTTTTTCCTAATGCTCTTATTTATCAGTACTTTAAAATTAAATATACATTTGAACTTGTTAACATAGCTATCACAAAAGGAGTGATTCCACAAAAAAATACTACATCCATCTGATGGATTTTCTACACTGAGAAGCTAAAATAGTCTTTAAAATAGATTGGCTGGCCAGTATTTACCTTATTTTTGTACCACCGATAGTCACACAAAAAAATGGTATACTATTTTTTTGCAACTGTGTTCCTTCATCAGGCAGGAGAGGAGGGAAGAAGGCCATGAGGTGATCACACTGCCAGTGTAATCAAAATATCTTGAAATATTTGTAAACAATGATCACCTCATGGCCTAGGTTGTGAGTAACCTTTCCCTTCTGTTCCCTGTTCCCTTTTTCTTCCCTCCTTTTCTGCCTGATGAAGGAACATAGTTCCAAAAGCTAGCTTCAATTTATTTATTTATTTTTCTTTTAGTGTCTATGGACAGTACAGAAGTAAGGTAAGTACTGATCAGCCAATTTACCTCTTTTGAAGACTGCTTGATCCATCTCAAAATATACTATAAATGAGGACTTAACTGACAATACTCTTAACATTCACCAATGGAAAGTCCAGGTTAGAATCCCAAAATATATCCTTATCCCTATATGAGGATAGGTTGCATCTCACTGCATAGGTGATCATTGTGCCACAGACAATCACACACAAAACTTCGCTTGCAGCCACAGCCTTGGTCAGAAAAGAACACATTCATATTATCACACAGACACAACTCACACTTAAAAGACTACCATCTCCCACTGCTACATTCCGACGTTGTTTCCAAGGTGAGAGGAGTGTGTGTGGAAAAAAAGCACATACTCTGGAGGACATTATCTGAGAAATTTATCAATGTTGTATGAATTATGAAACATGTGCCCTGAGTAATGAGTTCTTTCCCACTGCTTCCCCTCCTCTTTCACTAAGTTGTTGATGTGTGCTGTGTTGCCACATCTGACACAGAACAGACAGGTAATCTTAAATTTCATTCAACTTGCCCAATAAAGCAACTATTTAGTGTACAATTATGAAATAGGTGTATACCTGTTACAAAAGAGTTGTACTCATTATTAGATTTTAGTTTTATGTGTGATTAAGGCCAAAAATGGACAGCTTACAAAAATTAATTCTTTGCTTACCAAATTTTCGACATGCGTGAGAGTTTTTTTGTTATCAAAGATAGGTGGACACTATATGTGAACAAAATTTTTAAGACTAAAGCACATTGTCGCCTACTCCAATCGGGAACTGTGTTAGACTTATCTTATATGAGATATTTATGTTTAAATACATTGCGTAATCAGGGCTTGTGCATGAAGTTAAACAGTAGCCTGTACAGCTTTGTTAAAAGAAGCAAACCACTAGGTTTGAAATTAATGTCACTAATTCTTGTAAATTTTTTACTTCTAACATATCAGAAATTAAGATTTATGTTGTCAGAAAATGTATCTTAAATAGGCCAACCAGTAGAGGCAGAATGAACAAAAGTGATACAAAACACAATACATCAGTATTTATTTTGATACAGACAATTCCTGGATCCACTTCATTTGCAGTTAGCTATTGATAAGGCCATACTGGCACTGAATTTTCAAACAATACAATATAATTTTGTTATGCATGAATGTGCAGTGTTTTGTTAAGGTGAGGAGAGAAATGGATTCAGTGGAAAGGGTCTGGGAAAGGCTGTAAGATTTAAGCAGTGATTCGAGTTCATGTTGGACTTTAGGAATGGAATCATAGTGCCACAATTTGTTGGTGAACGAGTTAGGTATTTAGCAGAGGCCAGGTAGTCATTGCAATAGTTATTAGGTGAGAATCTGTTTTGAGGTTGTGTATATCTGTTCTTTCTTCTGCTGAAATTCACTGTTCTTAGGAAGGGACTTTGGGAAGAATGATGAGGCCAGGTTGGAAGTGAGGATTTTCTGGAAGGTGACTGAGCTGTTTAGCTGGGTGTGAGGGGGTGTGGGTGATGATGGTGTGAACTGAGGTAGGATTTAGTGTTGGAATGAGGCTAGCTTAGGTTGGTGAGATCAGTGCGGAAGTAATATTTCCATTGTAGGAATCAGGAGAGGGAGAGTAAGTCTTCAACCCCAACATGGTTAAATAGGAGTGTGGAACTGAAAATAAGACCTTTTGTTAGGGCTGAGACAACTTTGGTGTTCAGGTTTTTGGTGGATATGTTAACAACAATGTTCTAGGGTTGTTTCATATACAGTATTGTGGGCTGCTGGTAGGGATTTTTGAGGGAAGTGTTGTTGTTGTTGTTGTTGTTGTCATCTTCAGTCCGGAGACTGGTTTGATGCAGCTGTCCACCCTACTCGATCCTGAGCAAGCCTCTTCATCTCCTCATAAAAACAGCAACCTACATCCATTTGAATTTGCTTACTATATTCATCTCTTGGTCTCCCTCAAACACTAAATTCACAATGCCTTGGTGTCTAAGAATGTGTCCTACCAATTGATCCCTTCTTTTAATCAAGGTATGTCAGAAATTCCTTTTATCCCCAATTCTGTTCAGTACCTCCTCATTAGTTACACGATCCACCCACCTAATCTTCTGTAACACCACATTTCAAAAGCCTCTATCCTCTTCCTGTCCACACTGTTTATTGTCCATGTTTCACTCCCATACAAGGCAACACTCCACACAAATGCCTTCAGAAATGACTTCCTTATGCTTACATTAATATTTGATGTAAATAAAATTTTATTTTTCAAAAATGCTTTTCTTCCCATTGCCATTCTGCATTTTATATCCTCTGTACTGCGACCATCATATGTTATTTTACTGCCCAAACAAAACTCATTTACCACCTTTATTGATTCGTTACCTAATATAATTCCTTCAGCATCACCTGATTTTTCTAAGACTGCAATCCATTACCCTTGTTTTGCTCTGGTTAATGTTCATCTTACATGCTCCTTTCAACACACTGTCCATTCCGTTCAATTGCTCCTCCAGGTCCTTTGCTGTCTCTGAGAGAATTACAATGTCATCATCAAAACGCAGAGTTTTTATTTCTTCACCCTGAACTGTAATTCCTTCTCCAAATTTCTCCTTGCTTTCCTCTACAGCTTGCTCAGTGTACAAATTGAATCACATTGGGGAAAGGCTACAACACTATCTTACACCCTTCCCAACCTCTGCATCACTTTCATGCCCTTCAACTCTGATAACTGCTGTCTGGTTTTTTGTAAAAGTTGTAAATAACCTTCCATTCCCTATATCTTACTCCTGCTGATTTCAGAATCTGAAAGAGTGTATTCCAATCAACATTGTCAAAAGCTTTCTCCAAATGTAGCTAGAAATGTAGGTTTGCCTTTACGTAATCTGTCTTCTAAAATAAACCGTAAAGTGAGGATTGCTGCCCGCACGGCCGGCATGGTGCAGCGCGATAGCCCAGCTAGCGCCGCACAACGGCCAGTCACAGTAACGGGCGGCACGCCAGTCAAACATACGCATTGCGCATTACCACAGTTAGCTTCCCAAACTACTTCATTATTGTGATCAGGGAATGTGAAAAATCCCATGTTTTGGCAAGGAGTGTCAAAGATTTTAGCAAGGAAAGAACATCAAGGTGTGAAGACTGAAGCTCAAAGACAATACAAGCTCTACATATTCCAATTTTATCGATCTAATCACTCTATTCTCATAGTGAGGCCTATAAGAAACATTTGCTCGTCCTGAATCCAACCTAGTAGCAATGTCACCTTACAGTTTTATTCCAATGAATTTTTTTACTTATCTTGGGACTAGAGTGGGAAATACAGGAACATTGCTTTAAGAGACCAATACTACTCAGCTGGTAACTCAATTTTGTCAGTGAAATTCTCCCAGAAAGCATTCATTCTCCATTGTAAAGAAACAGCTGTGAATAATCTAGTTGGTTTGTCTTTTTCCCATACTTTAACTGTTTGTTGACCCCTCCCTCCCCTCCTCTTCCACCTGTCCCTCCTTCATCCTCTTCTTCAATCTCTCTCAGAAGTCAGGTTCTAATGGTATATAAAGGAAACAAAAACAGGAAATATTACAGTATTTATAGAGATCACTGACTACTTGTCAACATAGTCACTACCTCTAAAATCTAAAGTCTGTTCCCCAGAAGAGTTTTAATAAATTTTCTCTGCAGAAATTGCCATAAAAGACAGTGAAGGTGAAAATTATTCGTCACAAGATAATGGCTATGGGTTGAAAAGTTGGGGAAGAAGAAACATTTCAGATGGATCTGGGGACATAGATACAAAGCACATTATTGGAAATAATAATTAGTACACCTTCTTAGTGTTTTGCAATTCACTCAATATTTATTGTTGAAACAGTGCATATGGAGTATACGAAATGAGTACATTTACAGATCAATAGCTCAAGTGGTACCAAAGAACCGGATGTGGATCCGTGTTAAAACAACCATATCAGTACATGCTGCATGGGCAACAATACAGCACGGACTCAGCCAACCATTTGATCATAAAGATGGCAAATATTGCTTTGCCTTATTCTATTTGTGTAGGTTTGCAAGAGTTGTGGGTTGATGAGTCGCACATGTCGGTTGTCATTCCACCGTATCCCGCATGTGCTCAATTAAAGACAAGTCCAGAAAACATGCTGCACGTCTCGCAGAGCACGTCGAGTTTTGAGCGCAATGTGTAGGCGAGCATTATCCTGTTGGAACAACACATCACCTTCCTGTTGCAAGAAAGGCAGAAGAATGGATCTTAAAACATTTTGCATGTACTGAGTGCTGGTCAGCGTTCCCTCCACAACCACCAAAGGTGAACAGGAGTTTGGCTCATCGCACTCTATATCGTAAGGGTCGAGTGGGGCTAGTGTGTCTCCGACAAATGCACTGTATGAGACAGCACTCGCGAAGTCTACGTTGTATGTGCAAACGACCATCACTCGCGTTAGAGCAGAATGTGCTTTCATTCCTGAAAACCAAATGCTACCAATCCATCTTCAAAATGAACCTCTAACAGCACCGTTTGAGCTGTGCATGTTGATGCTGCGGTGTGAGTGGAAGAAAGGTAGAGCTGTGAGTACTACTGCTAGTGCTTCATGATGACTGGGCTCACACCTTTCTTATCTGTGCTGTGGTAGCTATACGATCTGCCACTGCGGTCGTTGCAATACGACAATCTTCACAGATGTTTGTGCTGCGCGGACATCTGAACCTTGTCTTTGTGTTTGGATCACGTGACCGGTGCAACTGCCTTTTTTGTACAATTGATGCAGCACATCCAACTTGTGTGGCAATTTTCTTGAAGTCCACAGTTTGATGCCTTTCAAACTAGCTCAGTTGTCTGTCGGAGGCACAAGTGCATCTCTGTTACGTGAGGACTCTTTTGTTTACTCACCAGTATCACACTGGCTCGCACGGCTATACGCATTCACTATTGAAGGTTACACACAAATGGCACTCTGGCAACAGTGTCACCATTATCTGTTGGCAGATGACATTGAAATCATTACCAGTCCTTCTACTCTCAGGTGGCATTTGCCGTCATTGTATCAAAATCTATGTCATCTTCACAGGTGTACTAATTTTTCCTTTTTTCCAGCAGTGTATAATGAAGTAGCCAGTGGCATAGGAAAAGTGGCCACACAAAGCGGCATACCTTACCTTAAATAATTAAATAGATGTCAATGATAATTTAAGCATTGGGTCTTAAATATAGATAAGGGAAATCTGAAGGTTGTTCTGAAAGTAATACCTCCTATTTTTGTACTGGAGATACATAAATCACAACAGCACACGTAAAAAGAGCAAAATTTCGGATACAGGCAATAATTTTCCACAGTCACCACCATTAATTATGCACTTTTGTCAAGAGTGAACCGGAGCCTGCATGCCACACTTGTAAAAAATCGAAACCAACTGAGGCTAAGAGCCTTGACAACAACATCCGAGTCTTGAAAATGTTCGTCACATAGTCCATCTTTCAGGGGCCCAAAGAGGCGTTAGTCTGAAGGCGCTAAATCAGATCTGTACTGTGTATTTGGTGAGACATTCCAGCCAAATTTTGTGACAATTTGCATTGTCACAAAATTGGTGGAGTTATCGTGTTGCACATGAAAGTTGGTCTTCTCTGGCCTTACCCTGGAAATTTGAGCTTTCAGCTTATTGTATCATCTCCATATACCTTTAGTGAGCGTCAATAGTTTTCAGTCTGTGCAATTTCTTCAGCTGTGTGTAATTCAACCACACATTGCTGTTTTATATGCACATCCATATCATACTCCATTTTTGAATACTCCTCTGTTACCAAAGGACAATAGAATGATCTGCAAATGAAGAAGTGACATTGAAGCATTTACACTATACTCACAACATCTAACGTGGACCTGCGAAGTCTCAAAAAAAAAGCATTACTTTTGCTATGACCCTCATGTTATAGACAAATACAACTAAACCTGCCCTTGAAGTCCTGGTTCCAAATAGCTAAAGTGAATTTCAAGAGTTTTGTAGCCCACACAAGGTTTAAGTATGGATAATTACCCAGCATCTCTACAAAATAATGTGTGCTGTTAAAGTGATGAGAAACAATAGAAGAAATAAATGTAAACCAGCAAACAACCTTCACAAAACAGTTAATCAGTTGCTATCAATCACACCAACTGTTATATAAGAACAGTCATTCATCAACATGTGAGATTAATTTTATAAACAATAATGTTTTACATAAATGCAAGTTCACACTCGGAGTCGATTCCACATGTTTTGACTGTACAGAATCATACAAAAGAGCAATGCTCGCACTCGCATCCCATGTTTTGGCCCTATGTTGTACTTTGCCAATTTCAAAGTTGGTGGCAGTGCCACTCATCATTTTTGGGTGTCTCCTCAAGGTAAAAACTAAAGTAGAAGAAACCCAGTCAACTTTGTTGCAAGTGTTTCAAAGGAAGATTGATCATAGGAAACTAATAGATTACAAGAGAGAATTGCTAGTTAGTGTATACCTTCAGGAAATGAAATGTGTGCAAATGCCAATAGACAATACGTAAAGGCGACACACTATCTTAGCTTTTGGTATGAGTAGGTCACTTTGTCATGTAGTGAGGACAAGGTTAGGTGGTAATGACGGGTGACACATTACAGTTAATTCGGATATACATTGCCTGCAAAAAATTTATGCACCCTAAAGGAGTTGTCCAATGTTATCCAATCTCATTATACGTGCATCACACTGATGTGTGAGTAAATGATTAATTTACACACATGATGTCTTCAGCCTGTTATTTCAAAGCTGATGCTACTCAACTCTGTGAGTTTGTCAGTAAAGCAAGAGGTTCTTGTACATTAGTAAGCAACCACAATGCCTTACAGATGTATGAGACAGCCCATCCACCATATGAATCCATTTGGCAGAAGCTACATTATTGTACTGCATGAAGTGGGATGATCATATTGTGTAGTTGCCAGGATAGTGGGCCATCCAGATATCACAGTGGCTTGATTTTGGAATCAGTTGTACACGAGTGCACCCAGTCACATCGTGCTGGTTGGGGTTAACCAAGAGACACCACCTAGAGGGAGGACCGTGTGTTGTGCCAAGGAATGTGGGATCCTGTGCTTTGTCCACCATTGTACAAAATCCTGTAAGTCTGCACAGAGTCTTGACAATACAAATCTTCTAGATTGGGCTCCTACCACTCCATGCTTCAGTTGGTATTGATACTATAACACAAAGGCTGATGTTGGGAGTAATGCTGTGCTTAGGAGGCATGAACAGAGGATGAATGGTGTGTCATGTCATGTTCAGTGATGAGTCCTGCTTCTCCATAACCTTGGCTTGATGGCATCAAGGGCAAAGGGCACATCATGCCAATATTGTGGAGAGACACACAGGTATATACCTCAGTATTTTGATGTGGGGGAGACATAGGATATGCGTTCAGGTCACCTCTAGTAGTGCTTTGGCAGGCATTGATGGCACATGATGTTCTGTGTCCACACATGGTACCCCTGATGGCACAGCTCCCTGAGACAGTGTTTCAACAAGATAATACATGAAAGCACATACAACTAAAGTGTGTATAGATATTACAGAATGTCAATGTCTTCCCATGGCCATAAAGATCCCTCTACCTCTCCAACATTGAGCAAGACACCATTCCGAACTGCATAAGAGCATGCATTGTGGCCATAGGAGGTGTGACACCTTACTGACCTGGCACCAATGTACCACCTGTAACTGTCAACTGCCTTTTCTCTTTCATCATATATAGTTTTATTCACTTCCAGCCACTCCGTCTGCGTACATCTCCTTTTGTCTGGCATTGTATATGAAGGTAAACAACCCACCAGTCAAGACACTTGAGCTATAGGTAGGTACATTATCCAGACTGGTGATGGTGAGCAGATCGTCGTTCGACAGGTAGTAGCTACAGAAGAGATATGCACAGCTCCATTGTCCTGGCTCATTACATTCTGCCAACAGTGAACAATGCTGTTGACCTGCTGCCCCAGCACGATGTTAATGTAGGTGGGTTTGTGTGTGCACTCAATAGGTCTGGAAGTGCATTCCTACAAAAGCTACCAACATGTTCATTTCTTTTTTAATGTGTGTGTGAATTACTGCCATCTTGCTGCCTTTACTACTTCAGATATTTAAATTCAACTCTGACTTTGTTACAGGGTGATTTCAGACAGTTTTGAGATAATTTTCATTATAACTTTCTTAGGTTTTGTCAGATTTCATTGTTTTTTATGGAAGTGGTGGGGAATATGTATAACCAATAAAATATCCTAGAAACAGTTTGTCCATGTGCATCAACTTTTGCCTGAGACAGACAAATGAAGTGTTCAAAATCACCCCATGGACTGGGGCGATTTCGGATAAATGTGTACTTTCAATCTCTGTCCGATATTTCGAAGTGTATGGGGTGATTTCGGACACAAAGTGCCTTCTTTTATAATTTCTACTTTCTTTCTGTTTGATTTTAGTGACTTCCATCATTAAAATAAGGGAAAAGGACTGAGATAAGGAATTTTATGTATTAAAGGCTTTCTATGCATTAATTTTCCACACTCAATATCTCAAACTGCTCTCTTTAATATTTCCAGGTCATAATTACACCGATCTTTGAGACCTTTCTTACTTTTATATGTTCTCGGCATTGTCCGAAATCACCCCACAAAGTACACAATTTTGAAAAAAACCTCAATTACTTTGAAACTTGACACAAAACTCGTGACAAACTGGTACCAAACCTATCACAGTGCTGCAGCCTACTGATTTCACTGGCAACTGATCCTGCAATACTTTTCCGCCAGTTGCAAAAACAGAAAGTTTCTGCTTCATAACACAGCGAAATTTCCCATAATGAGGCTGTCCAACTGATTATTGCATTGGTAAACAATCAATCCAAATGTGGGAACGCAGGACGTGGGAATTACAGTCTGGTGCATAAAATAAGCAGCACGTGGAGGTGCAAAGTAGCGCTAATTCATTGCTATGCAGCAGGAAAGGGAAGATAAACTATATCGTCCGAAATCACCATGGTGTCCGAAATCATCCCGTTCGACAGTACTGTAAAGGTGTGATTTGTGAGAAAGTAATCACTATACGAGGAATATTCTATCTTCCTAGCTGTTTTAAATGCTGGGCTCTTTCTATCGACATCACTCAAAAGAAACTATTTTTATTTCTGCTGTTAGTATCATAACTTTGTGAGAAAGAGAGATTGCAACTCACCATCATGATATTGCTGAGCTGTAAACAGGTTCAGGTTCATAGAAAACTGCTAAAGCTTTTGGCCAAACCCTTCATTAAAGAACACACACACACACACACACACACACACACACGAGGGACTGATGGCCTAGATGTTTAGTGCCCTCAAAATAACAACAACAAAACACACGCACAGGCACAAAAATGTGTCCGCACGCTTGCTCACTCATGCACTCACTTTGTCTTCGGCTGCAGCATTTTAAGGTGCAGTAATGTGTATGTGAGTGGTGGCTGTATGCATGTGTGGGTGTTTTCCTTTTTTTGACAAAGGCTATGGATAAAAGCTTTAGTTTTATGATTTTTATGTCTTTTTTTAAGTGTCTTCCTGCATGTTAGCAATTGTAAGTTGCAATCTGTGCTCACAATATTGTTGAATAAGGAAATAAGTTATGTAGGAGCTAGGGGAAAGCAATAGAGTAAACATATTGTGGGTCCCTGGCCACTCGGGGATCAGTGGCAACGAACATGCTGACAGATTAGCCAGAATGGGGGCAGAGACTCCATTTATTGGACTGGAACCTGTCCTGACAATCACCAAGGCAATGATCAAATTGGAGCTACATAACTGGCTCACAAGACAGCACATAGACTATTGGACCAAAGTCTACCAACAAAAACATGGCAAGGTAATGATGCCAAAGCCATGTTTTAAAAGAAGCTCTGCAATCCTGGGCACGAACAGGAGAGAGATTAGACTCATGGTGGGATTGCTGACAGTCCATGGGAATTTCAAAAAAAAACTACATACAATGGGAATAACAGAAGAGAACCCTAAATGTAGGCTCTGTGATGACAGTGATGAAACTGCATCACATCTAATCTTTGAATGCATTGCATTGGAGAGTAAAAGGCACAGAACATTTGGGACAACCAGACCCGAAGAAATTGTGTCTAATAAAGAACTGGTAAAGGGACTCCTTGCACTGTTCAAGGGCATTGGTTGGCTTTACTAGATATACAGGGAGCAATACCGCACAATAAACTTATTTTCGGTGCGGGCAGTGGTGGGTTGGATCAAGACTGTTTTGGCTTCCCTGGAAAAATCAAATCAAGTTATGTAGGATAAGGGAGAAACTGTGTTGGATGTCACCATACTAGTATAAAAGGGAGAAGAAAAAATGATGTTGGATTATTAAAGACCAAATGATTGAGCAGGTAAGAAATATACTCCATTATTAACAAAGCGCTACTGTCTTTCCTAGTGGAAATACCACTTGATAAATGTAGAACTATGTGTTACCAACCTTATGGTTGCCCAACTCAGAACTAGATTGTGTCTAGAAAAGAACTTTACCCAATTCAATCATGAAACTTCCAGGCAAATTAAAATTTTGTGTCGGAGCCGGGACTCAAACATGGGACCTTTGCCTTTCACAGGTAAGTGCTCTACCACTGAGCACAAAATTGTTATCTGCCAGGAAGTTTCATATCAGCATACACTCAGCTGCAGAGTGATAGTTTCATTCTGGCAGCTTAATCATATTTGCCAAACAGGGTATAAAGCTGTTTTGAATTAGTCTGCACATTTGGCTGATTTATCATCACTGGAATTTTTTCCTCTGTGGTAAAATCAAAGATGCACAAATTTCAATATCCAAAGATAATTTTAAATATCACAGTTTTGTAGCATGTGCAGTGATGTTGAAATATTTTGTTTGGTGGCTCAGAGAGAAAGTTCCAGATTACAAATCCAATGGCTGTGGGTTTGATTCCCCATCAGTACTAGGATTTGCATCTGTCACTTATTTTTCTGGGAGTGTTTTTGATGTAATAAATGTCAAGAAGCAGCATGGTTCGGAATCCACATCAAACTCTATGTCCTCTTATAACTGGTTGGGTAAATCAGTTCCATGTCAGAGAAAGGCAACAGCATACCAACTCCAACAGGACCATGCCTAGTGACATGTTGCAGTGTTGAAATCAATTACTTACCAAAGAACTGTGGAACCAGCAAAATGACTTTGAAGAGCAACTTCAGAACTATGATACTTATAGTGAAAATCTTATAGTTCTTTTTTTTTTATGGATAAAGTATATCAGCATCTGTGTAATTTATTCTGCTAGTAAAAGACTATAAATCAGTTAGTAAAAACTTTCTCACAAGTCATTTTGGCGGGAAAAAATTGAAAATATATTTGAGGTGAACAGCTTTGTTCACTCTCTATCTATTCCTCATCTGTGCCTGTGCATGTAAGCACCTTCCTGATGGACCTTAATGCCACTGCATATTTGTTCCTTTATCTCTGCTGTGTCACAAGGTGCCTGTCTTAGTGTTACTGTAAGGTATCTGGTATATTGTTCGTCTGTCATAACCATCAAGACTCATCTTGCTCATACTGTGTGAAACCAGCCATGGGTTCACTAGGCGCTGCATAATAGTGAATGAAGGACCAGACAGAATTGGTTAGACAACTCCAAAATTTTGAATTGCATGGTTAAGTAGATTCTATCAGATCTGGCAAGCTCAAGAACCATCTGACACTATAGCCATCTGCAACTTGCATAGTGGTTCAACCTTCAAGGAATTGCATTCATCTTTTCTTTGGGTCTTCATAAATCTGACAAATGCATGGAGCTCTTGGCCAGCAAAAAAATATTAATGTTAAAATTTTCTTGTGAAATGACTATCACACAACACTACAACTGCTCCACATTGTACCTTAAGACCGCTGCAGCTACTATGCATATGCATTCTGGTCCAGCTACTTGTGAGTTATTATAACACTATGAGAACCTATGAATCATTTATATACCATGCAAACTACTGTGCAGTTTATGGTGGAAGATACTTCATACCATTATTAGTGATTTTGGGTACCATGCTATTTGTATATTTGGAGATGGTAAACTGATTCTGTGCCTCTGCATGTACCCTAATCCATCTTATCCTCATGCTTAACTTATTAGAACCCATTGAGATGTTATCCCAGTCAGTTTTAGGAATTTACTAAGAGTTTCTCCTGTATTCTAAGCAGGGAAATACCAGGATGGTTCCTTTCAAAGGACATGGTTGATTTCCTTCCCCACATGACAAAACTCTCTGAGCATGTGCTCCATCTTTCATGGCTACAATGCTAATGGGATGTTAAACCCTAATCTTCCTTCCTTTTAGGCTAAGCAGGGGGACGCAGTGCTTGATGCTGAACTTCTTCCTGTGTAGAGATGTTCGAATCACTGATCATTCTCAAGAGTCAAATTTTCCATGTGGTGGCAGAGCCATGGTCATATTCCACCCTCGTCTGTGTCTGATTTGAGAGTTTGTTCTGACGCTGATAGGACTTTAATTTTCTTATAGGTAGTATCTGTCATCCCCCTGTATATATTTTATGATTCTGTTTTCTTCCATTCCAGCTTAGCAGGGTGCATACTGACTCTTGTACTCCTTAGTTGTAAAAACATTGCCAGGGAGTGCTGGGACGTCCTTAGGTGAATAGGAAACTCCTTATATTATTGTTGTCATCATGGTCTTGAAAGATTGGTTTGCTGCCGCTCTCCATGCTACCCTGTTCTGTGTAAGCGTCTTCATCTCTGAATAAGAATGGCAACCTACATCATTTGAACTTGTGAACTACATTCATCTCTTGGTCACCCTCTGTGATTTTTAACCCACACTGTTCCCTGCAATGCTAAATTGATGATTCCTTGATGTCTCAGAATGTGTCACACCAATAGATCCCTTCTCTTAGTCAAGGTATGTCAGAAATTTCTTTTCTTCCCAATTCTATTCAGCATCTCCTCATCGGTTACAGGATCCACCTATCCAACCTTCGGAATTTGTCTGTAGCACTATATTTCTAATGCTTCTATCATCTTTCTATCTGAAAACCTTATTGCCCACATTTCACCCCTGTACATTGCTACACTACAGACAAAATCTTTCAAAAAGGACTTCCCAACATCTAAAGTAATTCTGGATGTCAACAAACTTCACTATGTCCAAAATGCGTTTCTTCCCATAATCATTCTGCATTAAATTATATCATCTTTACTTTGGCCATTCAAAGACTCTTTAACTACTATTATTGGCTCATTATGTAATCTAATTCCTTCAGCTTTGCCTGACTTTCTTAGACTACATTCCATTACTCTTGTTTTGCTCCTGTTAATGTTCATCTTACACACCCCTTTCAAGACACTGTCCATACTGCTCAATTCTTCCAGATCCTTGCTGTCTGTTATAGAATATCAATGTTACTGGCAGATCACAAAGTTTTTATTTCTTTTCCCAGGATTTTAATCCATTCTCCAAATTTCTCCTTTCATTCCTCCACAGCTTGCTCAATGTACAGATTGAATAACACTGGGGAAAGGTAACAACCCTGTCTTACTCATTTCCCAACCACTGTATCCCTTTTATGTCCTCAACTCTTATAACTTTTGTCTGGTTTTTGTAAAAGTTTTATATAACATTTTGTTCCTTGTTTTTATCTCTGCCACTGTCTGAATTTGAAAGAGTGTATTTCTACCAGCATTGTCATAAAGCTTTCTACAAAAGCTAGAAATGTAGGTTTGTCTTGCTGTAACCTGTCATCTAAGATAAGTCTTAGTGTAAATATTGCCTCACATATTCCTACATTTCTTCTAAATCCAAACTGATTTTCTGCGAGGTCAGATTCTACCAGTTTTTCCATTTGTCTGTAAATAATTGTGTTAGAATTTTGCAACCATGGCTTATGAAATTTATACTTCTGTAATTTTCACTTTTGTCTGCAATTGTTTTCTTTGGACTTGAAGTTATTATTTTCAAGTCTGAGGGTATTACCCTTGTCTCATACATTTTGCATGCAAGGTGAAGCAGTTTCTTTGTGAATGGCCCTCCCCACAACATCAGCAGTTCAGCGGCAATGTCTTCTACCCAGGGGTCTTGTTTCAACTCTAAACTTTCAGTGCTCTCTCACATTCTTCTCACAGTATTGTATCTCTTATCTCATCCTCATCTTCTTCCCTTTCTATAATGTGCCTTCAACTTCATTTCCCTTCTATAGTCCCTCAATATATTGCTTCCACCTATGAGGTTACCATTATTTGCTTAGTACTGGTTTTCATTCTGAGCTCTTGATAGTCATGCATCTACCTTTCTTGTCTTCAAGTGTCTCATATTTTCCTGTAGGTGGTATCTATCTTTCCTTTAGTTATAAATTCTTCTAAGAACTTGCATTCGTCTAATAGCCACTCCAGTTTAGCCAGTCTGCACTTCCTGTCAACCTCATTTTACAGCTGTATGTAGTCCCTTTTGCCTGCTTCATTTGTTGCATTTTGACATCATTTAAGTTCAGTGTCTCCTTGTTACGCATGGATTTCTATTAGGCCTTGACATTTTACTTATATCATCCTTTTAAATCTTCAATACTGTCTCTCTTCTTCTTCTTCTTCTTCTTCTTCTGCTTCTGCTGTATTACTTTCCCCCATTACGATCAACCTTTGTCTAATGCTCCCTCTGAAACTCAACAATCTCTGGTTCCTTCAATTTATTCGGATTCCATCTCTTACTTTTCTACCTTTTTCCAGTTTCTTAAGTTTTGATCTACAGTTCATAACCAATAATTTGTGGTCAAGTCAACACCTGCCCCTGGATATGTCTTACAATTTAAAACCTGGTTTCAAAATCAATGTCTTATCATTATAAAGTCAATTTGGTTCCTTCTGTTGTCTCCCGGTCTTTTCCATGTGTACATCCTTCTTGCATGCTGCTTAAACCAAGTTTTTGTGATGACTAAATTGTGCTCTGGGTAAAATTCTACCTAGCGACCTCTTCTTTCATTCCTTTTCCCCAGTCCATGTTCACCTACTATTTTTCCTTCACCTCCTTTTCCTATTACTGGGTTTAAGTCCCCCAGTACAATCAAGTGTTCCTCATCCTTAACCATCTGAATAACTTTATACCATAATACATTTTTTCAATCTCCTCACCAAACAGCAGAGCGAGTTGTTGTAGACGTAGTTGACATATGAACGTGTACTACTGTGGTCAGTATTAGCTTCATGCCTATCTTTGTTACAATAATGCATTTACTATGCTGTTCATAGTAACTTAAATGTGTTCCTATTTTCTTATTCATTATTATACCTACTGCTGTGTTCCCTCCAACTGATTTTTTTATTTATAACTCTCTACTCACCTGTCCATCCTTTAAGCTCCCCAACATATCTAACTTCAACTTACCTATTCCTCTTTTCACATTTTGTAAGTTATCTACCCTATTAAGGGGCAGAACATTTCTTGCTCTGATCTGTAGAATGCCTGTTTTGTTTTTCTTTGATAACAGCATCCTCCTGGGTAGTCCCCACTCAGAGATCCAAATGGGGAACTCTTTTACCCCCATAATATTTTACCCAACAAGACTCCTTATATTATTAGGATTCAAAAACTATGTAGCGTTGAACACACATTTTATAATTACATAAAGTTTTGTCAGTGTATTATGATCACAGAATGGAAGGTAATGCTCATTTTGTGTTATACAGCCGAAACATAGCAGTAAAACAAATATGTACATGGTAGGTGTAGGTGGTAGAATGGATGAAGTTATGATTTTAAACATATGGTTCTGCTGGAGAGAAATAAGATTTGTTCTATTCTGCCATGGATCCAGCGTGTGTAGTGGAGGTAGTTTATAAACTCACATGCAAAACACAGCATTTCAATCTGGCTTTTTGCTTGTTGTTGTTTTCCAACTGAGGTCAGCAGACGAAACACGCTTGAGCTCTCGAGGATTTATCTTCCTATTGTACAAGTTATTCCATTTATATTTTAGTGAGTAACGTGTTTAGGAAAGACAGTGATAAAATCTATCTTCTTTTTATTGCATTTTTATATTTCTTCCTTCCATCAGTTAAATTCAGTATCTTCTGTTATATGCAAGGATTTCCTATAGACTTTGTGTTCTTAGCCATTTGTCTTTGCATTCCTTTCTCCTGTTTGTCAATTGTTGCCTAATGCTCCCTAAGAAATGCTTAACACTTAACCAGGTTACATATGTTTCATTTCCCACCTCTTTGCAAATTCTTTGGTTCTAATTGTCTGTGCATAACCAATAAATTATTGTCAGTACACACCTGTCCCTGGACATATATTACAGTTTAAATTTGGTTTCAGAAGAATCAATCTGAAACCTACTAGTGTCTGCAGGTCCATGTACACTACCTTCTTTCAAGATCCATAACTAAGTGTTAGTGATGATTAAATTTTATTCAGGGCAAAGTTCTGCCAGGTTGCTTCCTGTTTCATTTCTTTCGCCAAGACCATATTCTCCTGCTATATTTCCACTTCTCCATCTTCGTACTGTTGAATGTCAGTCAGCAAACGTAATCAAGTTTTCTTCTTCCTTATTTATTTTATCTCATCATGCATTCTGCAAATATCTCTAATATCTGTGGAGCTAGTTGGCACAGGAACTTTTAGCACTGACTGCAGTAATGTGTTGACCTGTACTGCTCATAGTAGAGTATCCTATTCCTATATCCTTATTCATTATCTCACCTATTTCTCCATTGCCTTTGTTTCATTTTGTATGGCTCACTTAAATTATCTGAATAATATTAAAATTAAGATGTCCATAACTTGTAAGATACATTGTTTGGTTTGGTAACATTTCACAGTACACTGTCACTATAGCTCAATGTTGCATAATATTTCTCATTGGGAATCTCTTGTGGCTTTTCTTCAATGTCAGCTTTCCTTCAAATAGCACTGACTGCCGTTAATTAAGCAGAAACAGAGTACATTGATTTTTTCTCCAACCTACACTTCAGCATATTTGTGGGCTCAGACATACACAGATTAAATGATTGACTTGTAGCAGCCATTTACAAAATTGCTGTGCATTTCAAATCATGAGCTTTTACTTATTTTGTTGAATGTGCCTCATAAATAACAACAGCATACCTGCACAATAATGTTTCTACTTTATAAATATGCCATTTATAATCTCTAGTTATAATTTGTCTGCCTGATGCCTCTTCACCAAGTCTTCACCACTGTTTCCATGATTATCCGTTGTGTGTCATTCAGTTTGAATTCAGAGTCAGAATTTTCTTCATTTTTAGTCTAGTCACTAACTCTCAAGTATCCTATTGTTTGTAGTTTGTTATTGTTTTATTTACCCAAATATTGATTTGATCCAGTTGTAATAGTGTTGGCAATTTTAATGCTTTTGTAAGTAACTGCTTCGTTAAAGTTTCTACTTACTGCTTCAATTTTATGCAATTATTCATATGTATCCTGTGATATTGTAAATATTTAAAATATACATCAGTTCAACAATTTTGTTGTTAATATCTTTTACAACATAACACACCTACTGTGAAGGCCCAAACTTTTGTCATACACAAAAAGATTTTAAGATTTTGTTTTATGCACACTTCAGTTAGTTGATATACTGTTTTAGTTGGAGAATATGTCACTTTCTTGTATTATCAATTTGTCATTTGCAAATATGAGTGTTTTTACAACAATATGTATATGCAATGCAGTTCTTGAATAATTTTGTGATTTCCATTTTTATGGATTATCTCAATATAAATGTTAAAAAGAGTAACTGAAAGAAAGAATAATTGTATTGTTATTATTATTATTATTATTAGATTTAGAATTAAAATTAGTGGTAAAATGATTTTATATGTGGCCTCATCCATTTTGGCTTTATTTTGTAACCGTATATATATATATATATATATATATATATATATATAAAATATAAAAAATAGACGAAGATTACTCACCAGGCGAAGGAGCACAGGTGTGACAGCATCACAAATAAATAAATATATATATATATATATATATATATATATATATATATATATATATATATATATAAAATCTGCTGTATTGAATGTGCATTGTTTATATACTTACCTTGCCTTACATTTAGTAGATTCATAAACATAGAATGCTTCTCATTTTTTAATATCTGTGCATCCTTTTCAGATATTTGCAAAAAACATCTTTGCTATCCTCCAATCGATAAAAGCCAGGGAGGAAGGCAGACACCGTCCACAGCAGCCGACGCCTGCAATCACCCCACGTGCAACTCCAGTCCGGCCCGTTGCACAACCCGCTGTCTATAACCGATATGATCAAGAACGATTCATACGTCAGAAAGAAGGTTGGTTCTCAGCATTGGGAGGAAAGAATTTATGGGGATATGTGTCTGACATATGAGGAAACAGGTGATAGTAATGCCAATTCCTAGACGAATAGTATACAAACTAAGGGAAAGACTCACATAATGTGGATTGTTACGTGGAGCACAGCATCACGTAACAGGTAACTGCATCTAGATAGCTTTACAGCATTGGCTGTTCTTCTGGCAATAACATCCACATTGACATATAGAATCACACAGACCCCAAAATGTACACTCCAGTGGCCTTTGCTAGTGGGAGTGGACACTTGAGATTCTGTGTGGTTGCATGTATGAATGTGTGTTACTGCCAGGAGATGGATAAATGCTCAAAAGCTAACATGAAGGCTGTTTTATGTTACATTTCCTCTGGTTCACTCATCAATCTACTCTGAGTCGTTGCTTTTCCCTTATTTTACATTTTAATACAATGAGTGTTATACAGACTAGTATCAAAAGTCCCAGACTGCAGTTTTACATTCTATCTGCAGAGTTTCATCCCCTGCTGACAGACATGCAAATTGTTCATGTTTTGTTGGCTGCACTGCTGTTAATTATACATTTCAGATTTTGGAGCTGGAAATTCAGTTCCTGTATATAGACCATCACTTAAAATCCCTATTACTCACATCATCAAGGTAATCATATGTACTTTTGACACCAAAAGTTCTTGAGCAAGACTTGGGTTATTGTTAAGACATTGGAGATGAACATTTCATATTATTCAGAAACATCACATTTCCAATTTCCTACTGTTTGATAAAATTCCTAGAATAACCAAAACATACTTGAAATTTCAAAATGTTTGGAAACGTGGAGGACTAAAAACAAAATCCAAGTGCTCAGTGACTGTTATGTGGGTGGTGAATGCAATGTTGACAATATGTAGGACAGATTTAGATTTTGGTCTCTGTGCTTGAATGTGAATGTTATCTTCAACATGAAGATTTAACAATTTTGTGTGTTTTAAACTATGTTTTTAAAGCATTGATAATTGTCAACACAGTGACCGAAATCTAGGTCTGTCACAATAAATAAATCAGGCTACCATGTTAGAATTCAAAATGAACAAGCTAACTTTCCATGATAAAGGAATCAAAGTGTGGAGCCCTTATTAATAGCATTAATTGAAAAGGGTGGAAACGATTGATTGAGTTTCGTTTAGTACAATTTATTATATACAAATAGATCAATATGAGAATATTGCACAAGTGACATAATAATTTAACCCACAGTGCTTGAATTTGTACCCACTTAAATCAAAATCACCATTTCCCATGGTAATCTAGTGGCTCCTCTATATACCAAAATTGAGTACGTAACTAAATATTCTTAACAATTGCTACCCATGGGTTGTAGCTTAAATTAGGAAACAAATATTACAGCTCAAGCAAGGTACTATAAATAAAACCAAATTGGACAATGTCATAATTGTGGCCCAGCAAACTTTGGTCCTATGATGGGTCTGATCAAATACATAAATATGAAATCAGCATCTGCACAGGCACAGCAGAATGTCAACATATTAGCAGGAATCACTGTGCATGCTCGTTACCCGAGTGCAGTATAATAGCAGCACCAAATAAACTAGGAATGCATAATCATATGCCACAACGTCCACTGTAGCAATCATGGTAGGATCCTTCCTATCTTCTTCAGCCGCCACAACGGGATCCCTTCGGCAAACTCATCAGCTCTCATCCAGTGCAGTGCCACTCGGCGCCCTGGGACCGCAGCAATGTCGGCCCATGTCAGTCATTGCCACGTGATCCAAAATATCGCAGGGCAACACCGGTGTCCGTCCGACTGCCTGCGCTGTCTCCCCCTGCCCGTGCACTTGCCAAAGCTGTGCTCCACCACCCAACCAGTAAGGTTACTCTCCGGTGCACAGTTGACACAGCCGACCGCTATCATATCGATAATTTGCTGAAATGTCCCGATAATGACACAAAAGTGTGTGTTCTTGCAGTGCTACATTAAGGAAATGTCCATAATACTTATTTTTATATTGTGAAACTTGCTCACTTGTTTCCATTTAAGTGTATCTCATCTGTTACTCTTTAACCCGTTTTGCTCCATTGCATAACAAGCATCTATTGAATGACTCCCATACATTTTTCTCCCTTCACATAGTAAAACGACAGTTCAAATTAACCAAGATGAGGAAACAGAGAAGACATTGTAATCAACCAGTTGAACTATATTTATAGGAAAACTTCAACTTTTTCAATGTACAAAGGTTGTAGTGTAGTCTGGAAGGTATCAGAGACATACTGGCAGAAGTAAAACATTGATTGCACAGTGTGACTTGTGGCTTCCATGAAATGCTAGGTTCTGGGTTTGAATGGCACTCCAGTAACAAAATTTCATGTAGTTATTCAAATTCTCCAAGTTTTCTTATAAACATGTTATTGATAATACTGTGAAAACACTACTGTGTGGTGAGATATACTAAAGAGCCAAAGAAACTAGTGAATCTGCCTAATATTGTGTAGGGCCCCCAAGCACACAGTGTCGCAACATGACATGCTGTGGACTCTACTAATGTCTGAAGTAGTGTTGTATGGAATTGATACCATGCATCCTGTAGGGCTGACCGTAAATATGCAAGACTACAACGGGGGTGTAGATCGCTTCTGAACAGCACATTACAAGGAATTCCAGATATGCTCAATAATGATCATTTCTGGGAAGTTTGGTGGCCAGTGGAGGTGTTTAAACTTGGAAGACTGTTCCTGGAGCCACTCGATAGCAATTCTGGACATGTGGGGTGTTGCATTGTCTGCTGGAACTGCCAGAGTCTGTCGGAATGCCCAGTGGACATGAATGGAAGCAGGTGATAAGCCAGGATCCGTACATACTGTACATGTCACTTCTCAGAGTCATATGTAGATGCATCAAGAGTTCCATTTCATTTCAATTGCACACGCCCCACATCGTAATCATAACCAGTCTGAAAAGAGTCTTCCTGACTTCGTCTCCATATCCGCACACCTCCATTCCCTAAATACAATTGGAAATTAGAAACAAGGCTCTTCAGATGAGGCAACATGTTTCCTGTCATCAGCAGTCCAATGTTGGTGTTGATGGCCCAGGCAAGGCCATGTGCCAACTATAACACCACATTCAACCTCATTGTAGCAGCAGTAACACATCTCAAGCCTGTGCCAGACATCTGTTTATATGGGTGTTGCCAACTACTGTGCCATTGTCTTGAGTGTTTACATATTTCTGTGTTTACATATGCCCGTTTCTTTGGTCTTCAGTGGATTACCTTCCTCCCTTCCATTTTCACTAACAAAAAATTGATGTAATTTGTATCCCTTATGCATTGATGCACTTGCATTAGTATTTTAACATAAAATTTTAAATTCCGGTTTCTTGAATCTTTATTATTGTGTTTTTATTTTGTTTGCAGAAACGGAAGGTTTCACCATTGATACAACAGGGACATACCATGGAATGACTCTTAAATCTGTAACTGAGGGAACACAGCCAAAGAAACCTGTGACACCAGCACCTGCAGTGACCCCGAGACCCACTGCAGAGGTAATTCATGGTTCTGTTTGTTTCAATTTGGAGTACTGCATGTTTTTGTCAGCTAATTAAGACTTTTGTTGAAGAGGGACATATTCTCACTCGTGAGTAAAAATTGTTTATATAATGCCTTGAATGTGATTCTTTTATATCTATATTATTGTTTTCCCGAATCACGGTAAAGTGTGTGATAAGGATACTGTGCAATATATTAGGATTTCTTTCCATTACACTCCAGGAGGAACCACACAGCGAATGTCACTAAGGAGCTGTTAATTGTCTAATTTTATTTTTCTGCAGGATAGATATGCAAATGGCTTAAGAACATTCCTAATTTCTGCCCTAAAGGTAGTACTTAAAGTTTTTAAATCTTACTCATGTGAGAGGTGTGGTGAAGCATCTCCCAGTTATAATTTTTCAACCACTGTCTTTCTCTCTGTTGCCAGTCATACACACCAGTTATGATCCATCCTGCTCTTCTTGTAATATGTTTGAAGTTTGCTTTTAGTCCAACTTGACATTGGGCACACAAAGTTGAAGATTATTGAAACTCCTGATGCAAAACCTGCCCAATCCGCCCACCCAGCACTTCCTATTCCAGTCCCGTCACAGGCTTGTCCTACCCCATCAGAGGCTGGGTCACCTGTGAAAGTAGTCATCTAATATACCAACTCTGCTGCAATCAAATCACTGCTCTGCATTCTACATTGGAATGACAACTCACTGGCTCTCCATCAGGATGAATGGCCACCGTCAAACTGTGGCCAAGAGCAATATGGACTACCCTGTGATGGAGCATGCAGCGGAGCACAACACCTTGGACTTTAAAAGCTGCTTCACCACCTGAGCCATCTTGATCCTTCCCTCCTCCACCAGCTTTCCTGAACTGCGGAGATGGGAGTTATCTCTACTGCACATCCTATGGTCCTGCAACCATCCTGGCATGCCCTTGCCGTCTCCCGATCCTCTGCTCCGGGGCCCGATGCCATTTATATTCAAATGCTGAAGAACCTTTCCCCTGCAGATAAATGCTTTCTTCTTCACACTTATAATCACGTCTGAACTGAAGGTGAAGTTCCCACTCGTTGGCATGAAGCAATTGTTGTCCCCATACCCAAACCAGGGAAGGACAAACATCTTCCTTCAGTTATCGCCCCATTTCCCTGACCAGCTGTGTCCGTAAGCTAATGGAGTGCATGGTCAATGCTCGTCTGGTTTGGATACTCGAATCTCGACATCTCCTCACTAATGTCCAATGCGGTTTTCGAAGTCATCGCTCTTCTATTGATCACCTCGTTACCTTGTTGACCTTTATTATGGATAACTTTTTGTGGAAGCGTCAGACGGTGGCCATTTTCTTCGATTTGGAGAAGGCTTACGACACTTGTTGGCAGGCGGGCATTCTCCGCACCATGCATACATGGGGTTTTCGCAGCCGTTTCCCTCTCTTTATTCGTTCTTTTTGAAAGATCGCATGTTCAGGGTACGAGTGGGCTCTGTTTTGTCGGACACCTTTCACCAGGAGAATGGGGTGCCATAGGGCTCTGTTTTGAGTGCGGCACTTTTCACCATTGCGATCAACCCAATTATGGATTGCCTCCCAGTTGATGATTCAGGCTCCCTGTTTGTGGATGACTTCACGATCTATTGCAGAACTCAGAGAACGTATCTCCTGGAGTGTCGCCTTCAACATTGCCTTGACAGTCTCTGTTCCTGGAGTGTCACAAACGGTTTCTGTTTCTCCCATGAGAAAATGGTCCTTATCAACTTCTGGAGGTACAGAGAGTTTCTTCCACCATCTCTCCATCTTGGCCCTGTCACTCTCCCCTTCGTGGAGACGACGACATTTTTTAGGGCTAACGTTGTATAGGAAACTCAGTTGGTCACGTGTGCCTTCTCTGGCTGCGGCTGCACTCGTTCCCTCAGTGTTCTCCATGTTCTTAGTGGTACATTATGGGGAACGGATCGTACCATCCTACTTGACCTCTATTGGTCTAATGTCAGATCCAAGCTGGATTACGGGAGTTTCTACTCTTCTGCACGGCTGTCCATTTTACGCCGCCTGAACTCAATTCACCATTGAGGGCTACACTTGGTGATAGGAGCTTTTTACACTAGCCTTGTTGACAGCCTCTATGCCGAAGCTGCTGAATTACCTGTACCCTATCGACTTGACATGTTGCTGTGGTATGGATGCTGTCTGCTTTCGATGCCCCACCACCCTTCCTATCCATCATTCTTTAATGACTCCCTCAACAGCCATTACAGGCCGTCCGCAATTGCCCTGCTACCTCCTGCAGTCCTCTTTCATCGCTTGCTTCGGCAGCTCGATTTCACTGTCTCTTCCACATTTCAAATAGGTGAGAGCCCAGTGCCACCTTGGCTTCAGGCTCAAGTTCGTGTTCACCTCGAACTCACCTCACTCCCGAAGGAGAGTACTTCGTATGCTGTTTACTGGTAGAGATCTTTTGAATATCATGCACGGCTCAAAGATTCCGTCTATAGTATATACGGATGGCTCAAAGACCAATGAAGGTGTTGGATGTGTGTTTGTTGTTGGGCATGACGGTTATCAGGCTTAATGACCACTGCTCGAATTTCACAGCTGAGCTTTTTGCCCTCTATCAGGCTGTACTATACATCTGCCAACACCGTTCTCCTTCCTATGTCATCTGCTCTGGCTCCCTGAGTGCCATCCAGTCTGAGAGACCCCCTTTCGGCCCATCATGTTGTGCACCGAATCAACTGCTCCCTTCAATTATTAGCTATCGACGGCCCTCGCATTCACCTCCTGTAGGTACCTGGCCAAGCAGGCGTGCCTAGAAACGAGGCTGCTGATGCCGCGGCCAAGGCTGCAACTCTCCTACCTCAGACAGCTAAGTACTGTGTCCCATCGAATGATATCCGAGGGGCTCTTTTCCATCGCCTCATATCGTCGTGGCATAATGTATGGTCCTCGCGTACAACTAACAAGCTTCAAACCATTAAACTGCTCCCGGTGGGTTGGATGACCTCCTCTCGCCGCTCGCGATGAGAAGAGGTCATCTTGGCCCGGTTGCGGATCGGGCATTGCCGGTTCAGACACCGCCACCTGCTAACTGGTGACCCTGCACCATTATGTTACTGTGGTCACCCGCTGATGGTACGCAATGTTTGTCTTGTTCAAATTTTACTCCTGTTTGGATTGCAGTGAATTTACCGGATACACTGGAAGAAATTTTAGCTGATGACGCACGACCTGTCGCTCGGATATTGAATTTTATCAACTTGACCAATTTGTCAAAGGACATTTAGCTCTTCCCTTAGTTTTTTATTCCATGTTTTTAGCTGTTTTTATATAGTCTTATTATCCTTGGGTATATCCCAATTTTGATTCAGGCGCTAACAACCTCAGCAGTTGTGCGCCCTAAAACCACAAAAAAAGAAAAAAAAAAAAAAAAAAAGAACCACCACCCTGGCCTCAACTTCAGATAACATCCTACATTCCATGCTCCACAGTCCTCCTCCCTCTCACATCCTACATTTCCTTCAGATTCATGCCCCTTTCCCTACTGTGTGCTTCCTGTTTTTAAAAAATTTTCATACTGCATCTCATTTTCTGCCTGACATCGCCTCTGCTTGTTGTGCCCCCACCCTTATCTTCCCTCTCCACTTCCCCTTTCTCTGTTCCTTCCCCCTTCCCCCTCCCATACCTTTCGCTTGCTATGTAGTCAGACTGTGTTGGGCGGCCAGAGGTGGCTGACGTGTGCATGAGTGTGCCTGAGCTGATTGTTCTCTTTCTGAGGAAGGCCGCAGCCTAAAATTTAGAATTGTGTGTGTGTTTGTGTGTCTTTTATTTATGTCTGTCAGCGGCTCAACATTCATCTTTACGGTGAGTTGTTCCCTACCTACATATTATTATTATTATTATTATTATTATTATTATTATTAACATAAATGACTGTAGTTCTGATTCATTAATCCCAAGGCTGAAAATTAAAGAAGCCCTGGCCTTCATCAGAAAAACAAACTCGCACAATCACTCACATAACTCGAGCACATATGACCACCATCTCTGGCCTGTGGAGCACAACAAGCATCTTGACAGTGAGTGAGGAGGGGAGTGGAGAGGAAAAGAATCTGGGCAAAAGTAGGATTGGAACATTTCATGTTGCATGATGGATTGTAAAGACTCTGATAGGCAGGAATGTGAGATGCAGCTTGGAATGCAGTTACAGTTGGAATGCAGTCAAGGGAAGGGTAGGAAGATTAATAAGGGGGATGTGTTAAAGGGTTTGTAAAAAAAATAAAACTAAAGGAATATTATAGACGAAAAATTTCTAGCAGGAAAAATATATATATAAAAAATATATGAAGATTACTCACCAGGCGAAGGAGCACAGGTGGTGATAGTAGCACAAATAAAACACACACACACACACACACACAAACACAAGCTTTCGCAACCCAGTTGCTTCTTCAGGCAGAAGGGATGGAGAGGGAAGGAAATGATGAGGGTTTTAAGGGAATGGGTAAGGAGCCATTCCAATCCCGGGAGAGGAAAGACTTACCTTGGGGGAAGAAAAGGAAGTAAACAAATACACACACACACACACACACACACACACACACATTTACACAGACGCAAACACACTTAGGCAGACATACTGTAGAAAGCAAAGAAGTTAAGGAGTTAGACAGAGATGCCACTTGAGGCAGAGGCTCTGTCCAGAGAACCGAGGCAAACTCCCCACGCCATTCCTAAGCTGCATCTCGTTATTCCCATCTAACCCATCCACACCACCTTGACGTAAACCTTCCTATTCCCTCTCCCCTCCCCACCCGTCCCCGATTCGCCGCAGAGCGTTATTCGAAATGCGGCAGCCGGAGGTGATGGTTGTATTACTATGTTGTGTGCCTGTGTGATTGTGTGAGTGTTCTACTTTCTGAAGAAGGCCATGACTGATAGCTGAAAGTGTTGTACGTCTGTGTCTTTTGTATGTGACTGTCACAGCTCGTTGCCACGTCTTTGCAGTGAGCTGTAAACTGTCTTTATTATATTTTCTAAGAGTGTTATATGATTATCTGTAGGGGCTAAGTGATTATTGAATACTGTACATATATTTGACATCAATAACAGAACAGTTTCCATTACACACTGACATTATATCCTCAACTCTGTGCTGCTGCCCAAATATTTCCTTCACATCTGATCATATGGCTCTAATTTTATTGTGAGAATTAGGTATTCTTTTTGCATACCAAGTAGTTTTTGCCTTATAAATATCATTTTCCAGAACCTTAACAATACTGTTTAAAATGGGCTACTGCAGCTTCATTCTCACTGCATCTAACCTTCTGATATATTTCCCACTTTGTTCAGCGCAATATTCTTATTCCTCTTGTCACTTACCCAGACACCCTATTAGAGGTAGTACCTTGTTTTGAACATTCTAGCAGAAAGCAGCTTCCAAAAATTATGAGAAATGTGCTTAGGAAAGCATTATATTTACTGTCTATATTATCAGCACAATAAACACTCTGCCACTTATTGTTGAATCCGTTCTGGAATTTCCATTGTTTGATTTTGTTACTTAATTAGGTTTGAAAAGACCTCTATTGCAACTTTATTAGCTTTTTTTATATATTTTATAATTATATTTGACACATGTTTGAACACATTGAAAGTTAAAAACTTTGCATCATGGTCTGAAAGGCCACTCACAATTCTGCAAACAGAATGCCCCTCTAATAATACAAAATGGACAAAAATGGTTGTGCTGCTGTTCCTCTGCATTCTCATCAGGAAGCATACTGTTTGCAACAGCTTATAAGAATTAGAGATGTCTAAAACCACCCTTTTTCATGCACAGTCTCTTAAACAATTAATGTTGAAATCATTATAACAAATTTTTTGTACTTCCTTTATATTGAACTTAGAACACACTCTAGCTTGAGCAGAAATATTTTAAAATCAGTCAGGGGACCTATAAATAACAATAATTAGAACTTTAGCTCCACTGCTATGGAACACTCCTGCACAACACTCAAATACTTCTTCAGTTCACTGTTCAAAAACATCAATGAACTCAACTGTACTATTTTTCACGTACGTGGCCACTCCCACACACTGCAAAGCTAACTTGTACCCTAGTAAAGGAAGCCCCTGAATTGTGACATTATTTAAGAAGTGTTCTGAAATAGCAGTAACATTAGGGTCAACCTATAAGATGTTCACTGATTAATTATTAAATCTGTATCATTCGACATTAAAATTTTTGTCAATACATGATATTTCATGTTGTTTAAGAATGGAATTACTTTTGTCTCTTGCTTAGAGAATATGACCATATGTTGCAACTTAACTTTTTTCATTATTGTTCATGTTCATACATATTAGTTTCCATCAACTGACTTGCTAACTTTCTTCACAGGCACGGCTGGCAGTGCAGCCCAATAAACGGGTGTCTCGAACACCCATTATCATCATTCCTGCATCTCCCACTTCATTGATCACTATGTACAACGCCAAGGACATCCTACAAGATCTGAAGTAGGTACAACTATTACATATACTATTATTTCCTTTTTCAGTTTAAACACATGAAAAGAATAGTAATTTTCTCAAGCCATAAATAGGGCCTCTGTAAGTATTAATGGGATCTACTATTTTAATCAATTTTAATTGTAACATAATTATAAGTATAGAAGTATTGTGCAGTTGAGGAAGATATAAATTCAATGCAGTGAATATATAATAAATTTAAAATGCCTGGCTAAGTGTTCAATAGACACACTAGTCCATCAAGGCCTGCTATTGAGTTAGTGATATAGTATTAATGATGACTTCAAGGCCTTTTTATTTTATTTTTATTTTTTTTTTTATTTTTTAAGTTGTCTTTAAAACTTCATGTTACCCCATATTACTTTCTGAAAGGTGTACATGAATTGGAAATGTTCTAATCTTGGTATTCCTGGGAGTTGAATCAGCCTGTAAATTTCACTCCTCAGCTTCTTGTTGCGGTCTAAAGTATGAGATTGTTAGTATCTATTTCATTGCTTTTGCTGCAGGTATTTGAGCACGGAGCAAAAGAAACTTCAGGGTGCAAAACGTGACAATGAAGTTCTCCTCCAACGCCGTAAGGAAGGTGCTACAACTGTACCGTACCGTGTCATTGACAACCCCCAAAAACTCACTAACGCTGATTGGGATCGTGTGGTGGCAGTCTTTGTTATGGGCCCTTCGTGGCAGTTCAAGGGCTGGCCCTGGGGTGGCAACCCCGTTGAAATATTTTCGAAAGGTAAGCCAAAATAATTTTCCTTTTCCAATAAGAAGAGCAATTTGCAAGTTACTGCACACATCTTTTCCTTCCAGATATCCCAGTTCATTCACCTCACCCAAAACCAGTCTTCCTGACATTTCCTCCTCCACCATCACCTTGTTGTGATTTTTCTGGAGTGGAAAGTCCATTGAAATTTTCATAGTTTTTGTTAAGTATTGTTTTCATTATTAAATGTATTGTGAAAGTTTCCTCTGGTACCTTTATATATTCCATATATAAATCAACTGTTATCTGAAATCAGTTTTCATTTCCAACATTTTATAGATTAATTTGATCTGCATTTTGGAGACATGAATTATCCAATTGACTGTGCAACAGTTGTTATGAACATCTTTTGAATGCCTCCTGTCTCATAGATTTCTACATAGCAATTTAAATAGCTGAGAAAACACTCACACAGCCAGCTGCAAATGACTGGTCAAGTGTCATATCTTTCTTATATTTGCATATAACTTTTATCAACCTGCTAGAACTCGCACATTTAAGCTAAGACGTCAAAGTCCTGTGTGTAACATTTTGCTGACACTCAATGAACACTTTGAAATTTACTCATGTTTCAATAAGTTATTTTTTGTTGTTTTTAAACAAAAGGCTAAAAGTTTACTGTTTAAAGATAAAAATCTGGCAATTGTTTTAAAATGCGCAAAGTGTGTGCGCTTGCAGGTTAAGTGTAGGGTGAATATTATAGAGCAGTAATATCAACAAATAAACCAAGTATTTTATACCAATAATTTGCATGGAAGTTCCATTGTGCACCCAGATTTCAGCCTTTGTTTATATCAGTGGATGCCGTGTTTGAAAACACGACTACTGTGACCCAGTTGTACTTGCATTATATCAATAATGCTAGAATCTAGATACATTAGTCAGTTTCAGTTGTAGTTTGCACATTTCCTATTTACACTTGGTTTTGTTTTTGGTAAAAATATAAGAGAAATGTTAATTCACTCAAACTTATTTTCTGTATACAATTTGACAAATTGCATGTAAATTCACGTCACTGCTTAGGGCATGTTTTAATGATGGTTTGCCACCCCCCTCCCCCCACATGTATTAATAAATCTGAAATCACATAAAAGACGTATAGTTATCTATTAACTTGTGATACGAATATTATAGAGGAACAATTCCTAGCAGGAAAAATATATATAAAAAGTAGATTAAGATTATTTACCAGGCGAAGGTGCACAGGTAGTGATAGTAACATAAATAAATAAAACACACACATACACACACACAAAAACACTAGCTTTCGCAGCCTAGCGCGTACACACGCACACACACACAAACACTTTCCTTTCTTTTCTTTTTATTTCATTTCTTTTCACTTTGTAGTCAGTTATTCAATGCATAGTTCTCACTTTTCCATTCCACACATTATGTTACCCTACTTTGACCCCATCAAGTTTTACCTACATTCCCTCCACAAACATGCTTTTACACTAGCCAGATTACGGTCCCACATTTTGTTTACTCAGGCATCTCAGTTCCTATCTCCGGCTGTAACCCATCCTTTCATAAAGCACTACACCAATTCCAAACAGAACAATCCACAGCCCTCACCCGCCGAATCCTTAACCTATACATCAACTCTACCAATGAACACACCTGTCAACTCCTATCCCTAATCAAAATCCTCAACGTTTCCACTCCCGCATCCACACCCACAGTTCAGAACATCCTCTTACAGGCCAACCGGAAATTGGATCAATATGCCACCCGCCACCTCAAAAAACTATCCCAACTCTTTCTCACCAACCTCCGGAAAGGCAATACACTCACCCTCCACACAATCTCCCTCAACAACCACTCCAGTAAACCTCAAGCTCCTCTTATTGCACAGAAACCCAGTCTCTCCCATCTATTCAATCTCCCACTTCCAGCTCCACTCCCCCCCAAACCTTTAAATCCTACTGCACACAATTCGGAACCACGACATCCCAATTCAGTAGTCAACCTCTCCTCTAAACCTCTCTCCCAAACTGAAACCTCTGTCCTATCCAAAGGCCTAACCTTTAGCCCTACTCCCAAATTCAACCAAACAGCCCTTGTCAAAGATTTACTACCCTATACTCGTAGCCTTTGCTGGAGATATCACTTTGCCACAAAGAAAAATAATCCTACTCCTAATGATCCAACTTCCCCAAGACATGACTCAAATAGAACCTGGCCTGGAACAGTTCCGTACTCCATCATAGCTAGACCCACCCGCTCTTCCTCAAAATCACCCTCTTCAAACCTTCCATGAATTCCTTACTTCCAACCTCTCAGTCTTTCCTAAGAAACCTTAATCCTACTCCCAACATTACCACAGCTGAATCCCGAGCCATCCGTGATCTGAAATCTGACCATTCCATCGTCATTCTCCTAGCCGACAAGGGATCCACAACTGTGGTACTTGATCGGTGGGAGTATGTGGCTGAGGGACTGTGTGAGCTTTCAGACAACACTACCTACAAAGATTGTCAAGACAATCATGTCCCTGATGTCCAGGCAGAGCTTCAAGGAATCCTCAAAACCTTAGGCCCCCTACAAAACCTTTCACCTGACTCCATTAACCTCATGACCCCACCGACACCCCGCACCCCTACCTTCTACCTACTCCCCAAGATCTACAAACCCAATCATCCCGGCCGCCCCATTGTGGCCGGTTACCAAAGAACGAATCTCTGCCTACATAGACCAACACCTTCAACCCATCATGTGCAGTCTCCCATCCTTCATCAAAGACACCAACCACTTCCTCGATCGCCTGAAATCCTTGCGTAGCCTGTTACCTCCAGAAACCATCCTTGTAACTATTGATGCCACTTCCTTGTAACCCCCCAGGGGGCCCACAGCTCTTTTGTGGGTACGTGTGTGGCGCGCACGGGTCCCCGAGCCATTGCAGCCTTTTTTCCTGCTTTCCCCAGGCTGCATTACCCCTCCTAGTTCCCCCTCCTTCCCATCCCAATTGCTCCTTCCCACCCTCTCCAACCCCGTCTCTCGGTGTTACTCTAGATGATGGCTTGGCTATCCCATGGTACCGATTGTCCTGCAATTTTGGTTTTGTCTGCTGTGTACACCATTTTTTGGCCCAGTTTGGTCCCCCCTCGGGGTTTGACCTTCCATAACAAAATTGTCCGATAACGTGTGAGCCAATTGGTGAAGAACTCCCGACCTAGCCCCTACGGCGCGGGTCCTATCCTTTCCTTTCCACTTCCTTTCCTCGCTGTAGCCCCCATCCCCTGCTAGGTCCCCAGCACGTGTAGCCAGTCCGTGTGGGGGGGGGGGGGGGGCTGTTATGTACCCTTTGGCTGAGCCCCCCTGACAACACAGGTATCACACTACTGGTGTCTGAGCTGCGACCTCTCCATGCAAGCCAAGGAGTTGATGCCTGTCCTCGGGGGTATCAGAACTCCCGACAATGGCCATCGTGCCAGGTGGCCTTTGCAGAGGCTGGGTGGCGCCCATGGGGAGCCCCTGTTTCGGAGTGGGTGACACCAGGGCGGACGTCTAGCACTATGAAAAGAGTTGGACTCAAAAATGGTCGTGCATCGGCCGTCTCTCAAGACAGGAAGAGATCTTTTAATGCTGCTACTGCGGATACGAGGATGTTTCCCTCCCTCGCTGCCCCTTGGGAGGAAGGCCAGGCTCGCCGGTTAGGAGCAAAACCCTTTCCTCGCTACCTGGTTTGCACAAGGACTGATGGAGGAACTTTTACTACCACTAAATCGCTGTTCTTTGTTGAGACCATAGAGGACAAGTTTGGTGAAGTGGAATCTATGAGTAAACTTAGATCTGGCTCATTGCTCATTAAAACAGTCGCGGCAGCCCAGTCTGAAGCTTTGCTCGCCTGCACCACTCTTGGCGACATTCCGGTAACAATATTCCCGCACAAATCCTTGAATATGGTACAGGGTGTGATATTCCACTGGGACCACCTCCTTCAAACTGATGAGGAGCTTATGGCCTATCTAGAGCGGCATGGTGTACATTTTGTTTGCCGCGTTCAGAGGGGACCTAAAGACAACCGCGTCGATACTGGTGCCTTTATCTTGGCCTTCGGGGGGGGACACTCCCAGAGAAGGTCAAGATAATGATATATCGATGCGAACTGAAGCCCTACATTCCACCCCCCATGCGATGTTTTCAATGTATGAGGTTTAGTCATATGTCCTCTCGCTGTACAGCAGTCCCAGTATGCGGTGATTGTGGACGCCCACTACATGAGGGGAGCCCCTGTGTTCCTCTGCCAGTGTGCGTCAGCTGTCATCAACACCACTCTTCACGGTTGCCAGATTGCCCTATGTTCAAAAAAGAAAAGAAAATACAAGAGTATAAATCCCTGGAGTGTTTGAAGTACCCTGAGGCCCGTAGTAAATATGAACGTCTGCATCCCGTGCAGATGGCGATGACCTTCGCTACGACGTTATCTTCTAACCTTTCACCCTCCCCTTCCCACTCCCATCTCCCCCCTACACCCCGTTCCCACCCCTCCCTCACATCTCCCTCTTCTGTAGCCTTCCCTTTGTGTCCCACCCCTTCCCAGCCGGAGAAGTGCACCCCTTCTCCGTCGCTTGCCGGTGACAGTGCCCCATCTCAGGGCCTTCCGTCCCGGCGTTCCCCAGATCGGACATCTTCGACCTCCAGTCGGCCAACGGACTCCCAGTCAGTGAGTTCAAAGTCACCTGATCTTCGTCAGTACCAGACCTAACTGTCAAATGTCCTCTCTCTGGGGCAGGTCCTCCCCATCCCACAAGAGAGAAAGAGAAGGAGAAGAAAAAGAAGAAACCAAAGTTACAAGATAAAGCCCCTCCGGTACCACCGGAGGTGCCAACTGTGCTTTCGCAACTCGCTCATCCCATTGAGCCTGAGGCTGATCAGCTATTTATGGATGTTGTCCCTTCTTCTTTGGTGACGGACGCTGACAAAGCAGCGTGACAGACATTACGCCATTCGCTTCCCGGCTAGATCCTCGTGATGTGATCATCCAATGGAACTGTAATGGCTACTACCGTCACCTCTTGGAGATTAAACAGCTAATCTCTCTTTCTTCTGCGGCCTGTGTCATCCTGCAGGAATCGAGGTTTATGAATGCACATTCACCGACCCTCCGTGGGTTCTGCGCTTTTTGTCGGAACCGGGTTGGTCCCCTCCAGGCGTCTGGTGGGGTTTGTACTTTGGTCCAGACAGATATTGTCAGTACCTGGATTCCTCTCCAAACTCCATTGGAAGCGGTTGCTGTCCGGATTCACTTGGACACTCCATTAACCATTTGCAACCTCTACCTTCTCCCTGACAGGCGACCTACACTCGCGTCCCTAGTTGCCCTCCTTCAGCAACTCCCCCCTCCTTACCTCATTCTTGGGGACTTCAATGCCCACCATCCTTTGTGGGGCACTGCTTATACGTCTAGCCAGGGCTGCCTCATAGACCAGTTTCTTGCTGACCACAATCTGAGCCTTCTCAGCGATGGTTCCCTAACCCATTTTAGTGCCGCTCACGGCACCTTTTCTGCCATAGACCTCTCTCTCACTTCTCCTTCTCTCCTTCCTTTATTTCACTGGTTGGCGTATAACGACCTCTGCGATAGCGACCACTTTCCGTTGATCCTTTCACTTCCCTCACACCTACCACGAGCCAGGGTACCCCGCTGGGTTTTCCGTCGTGCTAATTAGCCACTATATACATCCCAGGTTGTTTTTCCATCTTCCCCCTCAGGCTGTATAGATGATATTATAAGCCAAATGACCAACATGATTACCCAAGCTGCCAACGCCGCTGTTCCCCGGTTGACAGGCCCTTCTACTTGCTGGCCGGTCCCTTGGTGGAATGCAACTGTTGCCGCAGCCATTCGCGAGCGCCGTAGGGCGTTGCAATATCTTAAGCACCACCCATCCCTCGCTGGTCTCATAAATTTCAAACGTCTGCGTGCCAGAGCTCGTTACTTAATCAAACAAAGTAAGCGGACATGCTGGGAGCAATTTGTCTCCTCGTTGGGCTCTTCTGTCCCTCTGACAAGAGTATGGGCTATGCTCCGATCTATCCAAGGTAGCTGGTGGCCATCTTCCATCCCTGGTCTTGCCCTGCCTGATGGGGTCTGCACAGAGCCATCTGTTGGTGCAGAACATCTTGCAACTCACTTCGCCAATGTATCAGCGACAACTTCATATCCGGCGACCTTTCTCCTTAAGATACACCAGGTGGAAACCTTCAAATTAGGCTTTACTTCTCACCAGGTGGAACCATATAACGAACGTTTTACTGACTGGGAACTATCGCTGGTCCTCTCCTCTTCTCTTGATTCAGCACCTGGCCCTGACGATATCCATAATCAATTGCTGAAACACCTCAACCCCTCACAACGACAATTTCTCCTAAAAGTTTTTAACCGTATTTGGCTTCAAGGGGTCTTCCCCTCCCAGTGGAGGGAGAGTATTGCGGTCCTGCCCTCAAGCCTGGCAAGGACCCGTTGGCGCTGGACAGTTATCGACCAATAAGCCTGACAAGTGTCCCCTGTAAATTACTTGAAAGGATGGTAGCCCACAGATTACGCTGGGTTCTTAAATCCTGGGGACTTCTCTCACCTTACCAGTGTGGGTTCCGGGAGGGACGATCCCCTATTGACCATTTACTTCGACTGGAGACGCGATCAGTCAGGCCTTCTCTAAATGACATCATCTTGTAGCGGTCTTCTTCGATCTTCATAAGGCGTACGACACTGCTTGGCGTCATCATATTTTACGTTCTCTTCATGACTGGGGCCTCAGAGGCTCCTTACCAATTTTTATCCTTCAGTTTTTATCCCACCACCTGTTCCATGTCATAGTTGGCTCTTCCTTTATCTCCCCTCGAATACAGGAGAACGGCGTACCCCAGGGCTCATTGTTGAGTGTTACACTTTTTCTAATCGCCATCAATGGGTCGGAGAACTCTGTTGGGTCACTGGTAACCCCGGCATTGTATTTCGACGACTTTTGCATATTGGTACAGCTCCTACTCAGTAGCCTCTACTGAACGTCAGCTCCAGAGCACCATTCGACGGGCTTCAATGTGGGCTATGTCCCATGGTTTCCAGTTTTCCTCGTCAAGAACGAGGGTGACGCATTTTTGTCGTCGTACGACAGTTCACCCTGATCCAGAACTGTTCTTGGGTAATCAGCACCTGGAAGTTGTAGCACAGCATCGTTTTCTGGGTCTTCTCTCTGACAAAAAATTGACTTGGGTGCCCCATATTCACCACCTAAAGATTAGTTGTACGAGGAAACTTAATGCCCTACGTTTCCTTGCTCATTCATCTTGGGGTGCAGACCGTACAACTATCCTTCGTATCTATCAGGCTCTAATCTTGTCCCGATTGGACTATGGGTGTCAAGTTTATGGCTCGGCAGCTCCTTCTGCCCTGAAATTATTAGACCCGGTTCACCATTATGGTGTCCCCTTGGCTACAGGTGCGTTCCCATCTAGCCCGGTCGACAGTCTCCTTGTTCAGGCGGGAATCTGCCCTCTTCAGGCCAGGAGGCATCAGCTTCTGGCGTCTTATGCCATCTCCATCCGGGAATATCCTGCTCATCCCGCTTACCAGGTTCTTTTTGCATATGAAGGGCTTCGACCCCTTGATATCCGACCGCGAGCGGGATTTCCCGGCGGACTGCGGCTTGCCTCTCTTCGCCGGGATTTCCATTTCCCTTCCCTAGATTGCGCCCCCCATTTCGCTGCACCCACATCTCCGTGGATGGTGCCACTACCACTAATTCGGGCGGATCTCTTCCAGGGCCCAAATGCTTTAATTTGTGCGCCCAGTACTAGAAGAGTTTCAGGGAGCCTCTATCTTCTACACTGATGGCTCGAAAACTGTGGGCCACTCCGGATATACTTTTACATCTCCTGTTGGGGTGGAATGCCATTCTCTGCCAGAAGCATGCAGTGTGTTCACGGCAGAGCTGATGGCGATTTATAGAGCCCTCTGTTTTATTAAACAGACTGCCGTGGAATGTGGTTTAATCTGTGCTGACTCCATGAGCAGTCTGCAGGCCATTGATCGATGTTTCCCCTCCCATCCTTTAGTTATTTCCATCCATGATCTCCTTGCTGACCTTCATCATGCTGCCTGCTCCGTTACCTTTCTCTGGGTGCCAAGCCATGTTGGTATTACAGGGAATGAAGAGGCTGACCGGTTGGCTAGATCGGCAATTACTCGCTGCCCACCTCCCTTTCTAATTCCGGATGTGGATCTGCAGGTGCAGATCAGATCTTTGCTTCACTCCTCATGGGATAGCAGTTGGAAAATAAACTCCGCACCATCAAAGATACGACTGCAGCTTGGAGTTCATCTTTACTCCCTTCCCGGAGAGAATCAATTGTCCTCTGTCGCCTCCGTATTGGACACTGCAGGCTGACCCATGGATTTCTTTTGCGAAACGACAATCCACCACATTGTGATTGTGGAGCCGTACAATCCGTGTATCATATTCTGACTGAATGTCCTCTCCATTTGAGACTTCGTGGCGACTATGGCCTACCCCCTTCATTGCCTCTAGTTTTGGCGGATGACCCGTGGAGTGTTGATCGCGTCCTTGCCTTCCTCCGTGAAAGTAGATTTTATTGTCAGCTCTAGGACCCGCTTGGTCGGGGTGAGTGGGTTTGTGATTCTTGGCTGTTTGTGGGGTTTAGAGCCTTCTCCCCACCAGTCCCCCACTCTTTTACATTTTAACGTAGTTTTATTTCTCCCTGCTCTGGAGCTGTGATACATTGACCACTGTGCCATTGGTAACTTGTGGTTTAGGGTAGTGGTCGCTTCCAGAGCTGTGGGAGCAGACACTGTAGCATTTGCTGCCCTGGGTTGGTCTTTAGTCTTGTTGGCGAGATGATTTTAATTCCTAGTGTAATGGTCTTTTGGCTTTCCCCTATTTTTCATTGGGTTCCATGGCATGTACAATTTGAGGTTGAAGGGACTTATGACCTCGTTGTTTAGTCCCTTATGTCCTCCACCACCACCACCACTTCCTTGTATACAAATATCCCACATGCCCAGGGCCTCGCTGCGATGGAGTATTTCCTTTCACGCCAACCACCCACTTCCCTACCTAAAACCTCTTTCCTTAATACCCTAGCCAGCTTCATCGTAACCCACAACTTCTTCACTTTTGAGGGACAAACATACCAACAACTAAAGGGGACAGCCATGGGAACCGGGATGGCCCCCTCGTACGCAAACTTATTTATGGGACGCTTAGAGGAAGCCTTCCTGGTTACCCAAGCTTGTCAACCCAAAGTTTGGTATAGATTTATTGATGACATCTTTGTGATCTGGACTCACAGTGAAGAAGAACTCCATAATTTCCTCTTCAAGCTCAACTCCTTTGGTCCCATCAAATTCACCAGGTCCTATTCCAAATCCAAATCCCATGCCACTTTCCTTGATGTCGACCTCCATCTGTCCAACGGCCAACTTCACACATCCGTCCACATCAAACCAACCAACAAACAAACAACAGTACGTCCACTATGACAGCTGCCATCCATTCCACATCAAACGTTCCCTTCCCTACAGCTTAGGTCTTTGTGGCAAACGAGTCTGCTCCAGTCCCGAATCCCTGAACCAGTACACCAATAACCTAATAACAGCTTTCAATAACCTACCACAGTTATCCATCTGGGGAAAGGAAATCTACTGTTTAACATGGAATCCAAACTACGTGTCATTTCTGGCAACTCCTCACATCGTTGAGAGGTGAAGGCTGGGTTAAAATGCTGGATGAAAAATTCAGTGATCTGACTGGGTTTCGAACCTGCAGCCCTTCAGTTTCAAGTAAAGTACTTTACCCCAAGACCACCAGGCCCAATGTTCTATCCAATTGAAGTAATATGAAGTGTTGCATTGGGTGGGGTTGGAGGGAGGGAGGAAAACAAGGATTGTAAATAACAAAACATTATTTTCAACATGAAAAAGAATATCCACAGGTGTAACACAGATATCAGTATGAATGCTCTCTTTTTCTTGATAAATGATCTGCCACCATATAAAAGTGAAAATTTTCTTTTTACTGATAGTAGTTTACAATCAGTCCCAACAAATGATGTTCCATACTTGAAAATGTAATTAAAATGTTCTTGATAATTGGTTATCTGCAAACACTCTCTCATTGAACATAAATAAAACACAGTATATGTGATTTTATATTGCTTGTGACCTTAGCACACTGTTACAAGTTGTGCTCCAGGAAAATCTGGAGATGGAAAATTATAGTTCTTAAACGTGTAAACTATTAAAAATCTGTGTGGATAAAAGTAGCATTTGAGATAAAAAAGAAAGTTAACTTACTTTTCCTATTTCATTTAGTACTATCTTATGGTTTGATTTTCTAGGGCAAAATTAAATATAAAACTAGGAGAAATGACTTGTGTTTGTTACTTGGCCTAATGTGGCGTACAGAGGGTGTGAGAAGTTCATTTTAACATCAAAATCTGTTGTCATTACCAAATGGTATGAGGAGTTTATGGGAATCTAGAGGGGTTTGACCCCCAGAGAAACCACATGTATGATTCAGAAATGCTCTTTATTTTGACAGCTATGAGTACAGATCCAGAATGACATTCCTTAGCCGACGGAGCTCTGATAAGCTGGCTCCTAAGATATTGGTGCAAAGATACACATTAGTATAGGTGATGTGGACACACCGCAACAGATTTAATGTTGTTGTTGTTGTCGTCTTCAGTTCACAGACTGGTTTGATGCAGCTCTCCACACTACCCTGTCCTGTGCAAGTGTCTTCATCTGAGAATACGTACAGAAACCTACACCCTTTTGAATCTGCTTACTGTATTCGACCCTTGGTCTCCCTCTACAATTTTTACCCCAGTCACTCCCTTCTAATTTTAAGCTGATGATTCCTTGATGTCTCAGAATGTGTCCCACCATGCTATCCTTTCTCTTAGTCAGGATCTGCAAGAAACTCCTTTTCTCACCAATTCTGTTAAGCACCTCCTCATTAGTTACTTGATCTACCTATCTAATCTTCATCATTCACTTATAGCACCACATTTTGGAAGCTTCTGTCCTATTTTGTTTGTACTCCTTATTGCCCACATTTCACTCCCATACAATGCTACACTCCATACAAATGCTTTCAGAAAAGACTTCCTAACATTTAAACTAATATTGGATGTCAACAAATTTCCCTTCTTCAGAAATCCTTTTCTTCCCACAGCCATTCTGCATTTTATATTTTCTTTACTTTGGCCATCAGAAGTTATCTTGCTTCCCAAATAACAAAACTCGTCTACTACTTTTATTGTCTCTTTACCTAATCTAATACCTTCAGCATCACCTGATTTTCTGACACAATCCATTGCCCTCATTTTACTCTTGGTAATCTTCATCTTATGCTTTCCTTTAGAGACACTGTCCATTCTGTTTAATTGCTCTTCCAGGTCCTTTGCTGTCTCTGACAGAATTACTATGTTGTCAGCAAACCACAAGGTTTTTATTCCCTCTCCCTGGACTTTAATTCTCTCTCCAAATTTCTTGTTGCATTTCTTCACAGTTGCTCAATGTAAATATTGAATTATAAAATCAAACAAGAGCCAAAATTATTGGAGAGAGAGTACAACAAAACCAAAGAAGTTCCTCAATTTAAACATCTTAATGAAACCACTTAGAAAAAGAGAATTGATACAAAAGCAATTCAATTTAAATGCCAAAAGATGGCAACTGCATACTGACTTCCAAAGTCTGCTATAAGAATTGAATCTCCAAGCACACAGAACTAAGTCATTACAAAACACATGTTGTATGCACCCTGAGACAAATAAGGAAGATCCAGGAAAAACCTGGAATTTTTTAATCCTGTTAATTTTTCATAATTTTGACTGGTCAGAACTTTACTTTAGACAACTACACCAACGTAAAATTACATTTGGAAAGAAATTGCATGATTTACAACAATAAAACAGTGTACATCCTAGCATCTTCTGACAGCAGAATGTGTCAAACGCTGAGGATGAAGACTATGTAATACTTTGTAAGAACAGGCTGCTTTCAATGGGCATGACGTCACAACTATTTAACTATTTGTTTCTAATAGGACGCAGAGAAAAAAATTACAATATCTTTAAGAAGCTTTAATAAATATCCGTTTACATAAGATGAATTACATTAATACTGAGAGAGAGAGAGAGAGAGAAGGAGAGAGAGAGAGAGAGTGTGTGTAATATTTAGGACAATGTTTGAGTTTAAATGTGATAGCTCAATAAAAACTGTTCTACTTGGTTCCAGCCTTGTAACATACACCAAAATCATAATTTATTCATACAAACAACAAATTATTTTACAAAACAAAATGAATTATACAAAACTGAAGAAGTAAATAACAACATTCTGAATGGTCATTCTTACTTCCCAGTGACCATGGTGTATGCTTCATTACTTCACCATAGATGCATAAATGACATTCAACCAGTGGCAAAGTCAGAGTTTTGGTAATAGGAGGGGGAGGGGTTGAGTGTCATCATGATGCTGCATGCTCCACCTGATTTCCAAAAAGAATAGGAAAGAAAAAAGGTGTAGGAATCCAAAGTAAGGGGCTATCCATATTTGAATCCCAGCCCAACTCAAATTTTCGCTTGTCACCATTGACTTATTTCAGTACCTAGTGCAGTTAAAATCATTCCTTATATTCCTCTTCTTTCCTTTCACTAAATCTGGAAATTGCATGACGGCTTGAACTGGTGTGGTCTCTGTTCGGACATTTCCGAAATAACAGGCACCACACACATCGATATATGTAAATCTTTTCTACTTGCCATCTGATCCTATAGAAGGAGACTTTCCTGGTGGGAAAAATATGTATAAAATAAAGATTTTGGACTTACCTCAAGTACAGGCTCGTCGACAGAAACATAAAACACACACAAAAACACACAAACATTCGAGCTTTCGCCACCACTGGCAGCTTCTTCGGGAAAAAGAGGAAGGAAGGAGAGGAGAAAGGGAAGGATATGGGTTTTAAGGAAGTGGAAAAGGAGCCATTCCAATCCCAGGATTGGAAGGCAAGTCCTTCCACTCCTGGGATTGGAATGGCTCCTTTTCCACTTCCTTAAAACCCGTATCCTTCCCTTTCTCCTCTCCTTCCTTCCTCTTTTTCCCAAAGAAGCTGCCAGTGGTGGCAAAAGCTCGAATGTTTGTGTGTTTTGTGTGTGTTTTATGTTTCTGTCGACGAGCCTGTACTTTAGTCAATCTTTATTTTATACATATTTTTCCCACCAGGAAAGTCTCCTTCTATAATTATATATAGTGTGTGTGTGTGTGTGTGTGTGTGTGTGTGTGTGTGTGTTTTAGGGGGTCTACAAGGTTAAGTAGAAATTATTATATGTTAATAAATGAGTAAATAAATAAAGTACAGCTAACAGTGGATTATGGAAAAGAAAACTATGTAAATCATAACTTTTTACTGGGAAATGTAATTGTAAAGTAACTGGCTCATCCCACAAAATAGTAGGAGATCATAGCTATGGTCCGTTTCTGCTAATAGTGAAATCAAAACAAAATAGAAAGCATTTGAGGGAGAAAATATATACACTTGACACTTAACACATTGTGGATGACACCCGAGCCAGACTCATTCAGCGGTAGTTAGTCAGACAGACGGCACCCGAGTCTGACTCGTGCAACACTAAAAATTTGTAGCGGCCGTTTTGCAACCAGCCCTCTGTTGCTAACCATGTGAAATGAAGTAGAATGGTTCTCTGCATTGTGCTGTCACATAGTGAGTGGAGTTTTAACTATTTGTACACTCCAAAAGGGCTTCGTCTTTCTTGCTCTCTGTTGAGTCCCACCATGCTTTTTTTTTTGCTACCTGCATTGCTCACACTCTGCATATTCTTGATATGGTGAATTTACACCAGAGTGATCTTTTCAATGCTCTGGAAGAGGAAATAGATTCAGAAGGTGAAGGTGATTGTATTTAAGAATCAAATATAAATATATATATATAAATATAAAAGATAGAAATCGGATGACTTACCAAAAGGACCGGCTCGTCGATAGGCACAAATAATCACACACAAACACACATACAAGCTTTCGTCACCACTCGCAGCTTCTTCAGGAAAAAGAGGAAAAAAGGGAAGGAGAAAGGGAAGGATATGGGTTTTAACGAACCACTTCCTTAAAGCCCATATCCTTCCCTTTCTCCTTCCCTTTTTTCCTCTTTTTCCTGAAGAAGCTGCGAGTGGTGACAAAAGCTTGTATGTGTGTTTGTGTGTGATTATTTGTGCCTATCGACGAGCCGGTCCTTTTGGTAAGTCATCCGATTTCTATTTTTTATATTTGTTTATCCCACCAGGAAAGTTACCTTAGGGGACAAAAAGGAAGGTAAACATATATACACACACTCACACATATCGAAATGCAAACACACGTAGACAGAAATTTGTAATATATATATATAATAGACAAAAAATTCCTAGCAGGAAATATATATATATACACACACATGTAAAAAATAGATGAAGTACACTTACCAGGCGAAGGGGCACAGGCAGTGATAGCAACAAATAAACACACACACACACACACACACACACACACACACACACACACAAACGCTAGCTTTCGCAGCCTAGCTGCTTCATCAGACAGAAGGGAAGGAGAGGGAAAAGGAAATGATGAGGGTTTTAAGGAAGGGGGTAAGGAGCCATTCCAATCCCGGGACAGGAAAGACTTACCTTGGCGGAAAAAATGGAGGGTAAACAAATGCACACACACCCACACATTTACACAGACACAAGTACACTTAGGCAGACATACTGTAGAACTGTAGAAAGCAAAGAAGTTAGAAGTTAGACAGAGATGCCAGTGAGGCAGAGGCTCTGTCCAGAGAACCAAGGCAAAGATGTTAAGATGGTGGGTGGGAATTCGAATTTAGCGGAGGTTGAGACCAGGTGGGCAACGGGAAGAGAGAATATGCTGAAGGGCTAGTTCCCATCTCCGGAGTTCTGAAGGATTGGTGTCAGTGGGAAGTATCCAGATAACCCGGACGGTGTAGCACTGTGCCAAGATGTGCTGCCCCGAAATGAGATCCATCCTTCATGACATCCTTCCTACTCCACTGAGAGTGTCTTTACGCCGCCCACCTAACCTCCGTAACCTCCTAGTCCACCCCTATGAAATCCCCAAACCACCTTCCCTACCTTCTGGCTCCTACCCTTGTAACCTCCCCCATTGTAAAACCTGCCCTATGCACCCTTCCACCACCACTTACTCCAGTCCCGTAACCCGGAAGGTGTACACGATCAAAGACAGAGCCACTTGCGATAGTACCCACGTGATCTACCAACTGACATGCCTGCACTGTGAAGCGTTCTATGTGGGAATGACCAGCAACAAACTGTCCATTCGCTAACAAATTTTGTGTATCTGCTAATTTTAATAATAATTTTTATTTATTTATTTATTTTAATAGATAAATGAGGTTTCAAATGAGACAGCCAACTCAATAATTGCATTCATAGATATAAATCTGTAATTTTCGAAAAACTTGTTAACAGCAGTAGTCCAGCTGTCCCATCCAGGGTAACTTACAACAGTTAAAGTAGCTTCAGTGATTTTAATAATTGTTTGTCCCCCACAGTCTGTGCCTTCCACATTAAGTATGATGAAATGAAGCTGGATACAAATGTCGGAAAGTGGGCAGTGCACGTGATAGAGCTGTCACGCACAAAGCGGCATCTGGATAGGGCAGCGCTGATGGTCTTCTGGGAGAAGCTCGACAAGTAAGTCTGTTCATCACAGTCCAATGTCCTTAAGTGTTCAGTTGTTGAAGCAGTACTCAGGGTACAACAGCTGTAGATGGTTGTGTGTACATGAGGTGTGTCTGTGTGACTTAATGATTGTGTGTGTGTGTGTGTGTGTGTGTGTGTGTGTGTGAGTGAGAGGGGGGAGGGGGCTTGGTGATAATCTTTGCAGTATGTTGCAGCCTATCTTCATTATATTATTGATATTCCTATTTCCCATTGTTTACTATTCTAGTATTCATTTATAGTCAAATAGTTTACTTTCCAGAGACACTTTATATGTGTATACATTTATTTGCCATGTCTTTGAATTATCTGAATCTTTAACGTCGTCATTATATGTTGCAGGTACATGATCAAATACAAACCGCATTTAAGATTCTAATGGACTCCATTGAGACGCACCTTGATTTCTTCATATGTTGATGACCGAAGTCATTCATAACCTATAGACTGTAACATAGAACGAGCTGAGAGTGAAGAATTACACATCGTGTGTAGCTGTAATGAATGTACCTATAGTTCCGATAATAAATGTAAAACATTTTAGCTGAAATATTAAACTGATATTTTCCCATTACATCTTATTTTGATTTAAATTTCAGTTTTAATGTTTGTTACATCGGAATATATTTATACAAAATAAATTATATTATTGATAATTACCAATTCCTGTTTCACTGCAGCATCTCCCTGTTTATACTCAGTGTTCTTGTTTTGTTAAAGTGTGTTCTTTCGGACCATCACCATACACTCTATCACATCATACCAACTTTAAAATAAATAAGTAAATAAACAACAGGTCTCTAATATTGTCACACTGTAATACCAGTGGAATAATTTTCAGGGATGGTCATGTCCAGAAGTTTCTTTTGGCTATCTGTTTAACAGGATTCACAAAATTAATATTTATCATTGTTACCCTGCCAAGAGAACTGAACACTTGACTCACTTAAGAGCAGAAAGACTCCAGCACTTTTGACTGGTGGAGCACTGCTATATTTTACATGTCTATTTGACAGTGCCTTTCACAGCACTACAATTAAACATTAATACTTCATATTTTCAAAAAACAAATTAAATTATAGACCACCATTCAAAACTCTGTCATTTTGTTCACAAATGTAGTTACTCGTTTGACTGCACCTTTCCTAGAACCATATTCCACACACATAAGCCCCCCCCTCCTCCCCAGAGTTCCTTGGTTAATCTTGAAGCCTAGTTCAGTGCTGCTTAAGTTATAAGGTTTTCACCATTGTTGTCTAGCAATGTTGTTGTCTCTTAAATGTGGGTTAGTTTTACATCCCTATTCATTACAGAGGAACAGAATAATTTATTTTTTAACTAAGTTTGCAAATCCTATATGATTTTTGGCCCTGCTAGACATTTCCAGCTTTACTTACTGCTTTATCAATTTTTTTTTTTTTTTTTTTTTTTTTTTTTTTTTTTTTTTTTTTTTTTTTTTTTTTTTTTGAAAAAGTAATGAATTCTGAAGTAGCGTCACATATTAGTAAAAAACATGAAGATCTAACAAAATGTCAGTTTGTTTTTCAAAAAAGCTTTTCACAGAAAATGCTTTCTATACCTTTACTGATGAAATATTAAATGCTTTGAATAACCTGACACCAGCAGTTGGGATTTTTTTGTAATCACTCAAAGGCTTTTGATTGTGTACATCATGACAGGGAGACTTCTAAATAAGCTTAAGTACTATGGTATGAGTGGAACAGTGCAAATCATACTTAACTGGAAGAGTGAAGACAGTTGAATTAAGCAGATCACATAATACAGAAGAAACAATTAATTCCTCTAATTGGGGAGTTATCAAAAACGGGGTTTTACAAGGTTCGGTCTTGGGTCCTTTGCTGTTCTTAATATATATTAATGACATGCCATTCTATATTCGTAAAGATGCTAAGGTAGTTATTATTGCTGGTGATAAATGTATCACTATCACACATGACAAACAGGATTTAACTGATGAAATTGCTAATGATGTCTTTAAGAAAATTATTAAGTGATTCTCTACAAATGGACTCTCATTAAACTATGATAAAACCCAGTATATACATTTTCATAGAGTAAATGGTATGGCACCATTAATAAATTTAGACTTTGAACATAAGAATAAGGTAGAATATTCAAGAATTTTAGGTGTTTGCATTGGCGAAGGATTGAATTGGAAGAAACACATTGAAGACCTACTGAAAAGTGTGAGTTCAGCTACTTATGCTATCAGAGTCATGGCAAAATTTGGTGATATACATCTCAGTAAATTAGCTTACTATGCCTATTTTCATTCACTGCTTTCATATGGGATTATATTCTGGGGCAATTCAACACTGAGTAAAAAAGTATTCATTGCACAAAAGCATGTAATCTGAATAATTTCTGGAGCCCACCCAAGATCATCCTGCAGACATTTATTTAAGGCTCTGGGGATCTTCGCTGTAGCTTCACAATATATATATTCACCCATGAAATTTGTTATTAACAATCTGACCCAATTCAAAAGTAACAACAGTGTGCACAGCTACAACACTAAGAGAAAGAATGATATTCACTAGTCAAGGTTAAATCTAACTTTGGCACAGAAAGGGGTGAATTATGCTGTCACAAAAGTCTTCGGTCACTTACCAAGTAGCATCAAAAGTCTGACAGATAGCCAACTGGTATTCAAAAAGAAATTAGTGGAATTTTCTGAATGACACTACTTTTACACTTTGGATGATTTTTTAAATAAAACTTTAAAACAAAAGAATAAAACAAAATTTAAAAAATCTTTAAAATATTGTTATGTATAGATACCATTTACTAATCTGTCATGTTCCACGTCATTACGAAATGCCATATATACAGTCTATGGAACAAGTATTAATCTAATCTAATCTGTGCTTAGTAACTACATTTCAAAAGTTTGAGTGCTTCTGTAAAAGAGAGTGGCATTTTTCTAATTTTCTCTAGATAAATTATTCTTACAGTTACTTTGTTTTATGCCCTATGCTTTTAATGCAAACTTTCACAAAGTAGTACCTCTAAATAACATTTCTCACTTTCAATAACTTGTCTCATCTCATGTCTTACACCTATTACCATATTGTTTAAGAGGTCTGCTTGCTTATTCCATGGTGGTCTCACCAAAACACTTTCGATTATGTGACATGCCTCTGTGCTCTAGACACACGTTAAGGTGGCAAAAGATGGACGTGTAGGCATAAACCCTATCCTTCGTCCAGTCATGGCATCTATGTATGCCAATAGCATTTCTGTTCAGTGGAATTATGGCAGTTATTTCCATCACCTAGCTGAGTTGTGACAATTATTGTGACATTGCCCTGTTGTCTGTGTAGTCCTACTGGAAACCTGGTTTCCTATCCAGCAGACTCCTGCCCTTCGTGGGTATCGGGGTTACTAAAAATCTGTGTTGCCTGTGACAGGGTATATGGAGGTGTCTATGTCCTCACCACTGTCCCCATTGCCCCCATGCCTAACTGCATGGCCATCAAGACAGTGGCTGTCAGGATCCAGGCAAAGCTGGACATCACAGTCTGTTCTTTTTACCTCTCCCCGTGTGTGGTTCTCTCTCCCACTGACACCGCTGCCGTGATTGTCTAACTTCCCTCCACCATTTCTCCTTTTGCGGGATATCGAGGCCCACCGCCTTTTGTGGGGTGGAACCAGATCTCAGCCCATGGTAGGAACATTGAGACACTGTTAGCACAGCGGCATGTTTACCATCTGAACATCAGTGCCCACACATTTAGCGTGATGCGTGGCACGTATTCTTCAATTCACCTGTCTCTTTGTAGTCCGAGCCTCCTCCCACATCGTAGTTGGAGGTTCCACGATGACGTGTGTGGTAGTGATCATTTTCCTATCCTGCCGCTCCTGTAGTTTCTACCTGCCAACTGCTTGCCCCGATGCTCTCTCTTCAGGGCTGATTGATGAGCTAACACCTCAGCTGCTGTGGTTATTGCTCTGCTTCCAACTACCACTGTGGTTTCTGCCCCCGAGACAATTGTTCCAAATTCTCATGGCTCACTTAGATTTAATTTGGTGCCTTGGTGGACAAAGGAGATTGCTGATGCCATCTTGGAATGTCAGTGGGCACTTCAGTGCCACCCTTCCATATAGAATCCGATTGCTTTTAAAGGTCTTTAGGCCTGAGCTCGGTGACTGGTCCAGCAGGGTAAGCAGGACTACTGGGAGAGGAACATTGCCATTATTGATTCTTGTGCCTCCCCTTCTCGGGTGTGGTAACAAGTTCGATGCTTCTTTGGATACCGCCCACCAACAGAAATCGCCTGTCCGCATGGGCTGCCAGGAAACGTACAACACCTTTTTTAGTAAGAGGGAGTTCCAAAGTGCCCTCACCAAGAGCAGATCACCTCTCAGCAGACTTTTAATGTCAACTGCTCGCCCTGATCAATTATCTCTGAACAGAGGGTGTATTCTTTTCCCAATGCTGGGGTAGCATCATCATACTGGTGATTGAATCTGCTACAGGTGCTCTGGCCATTGATAGCTACGATTAGTTGCAGACTCATGTGGATCCTCAAAGATTAGGGTCTCCTGGCCCCACAACAAGGAGCAGTGGGGGGGGGCTTTTCTCAGGGTCGCTCTACTATTGACAATCTAGAGTCACTGGAGTCAGCTATCCGTACTGCTTTCACTTGGCGTGAACATCTTTCTTGCAGTCTTTTTCAGTCTCCAGAAGGCATATGATTGATAGTAGCCCTCACACTGTCATATTCTAGCTATGCTGTATAAATGGGGCTTATGGGTTCCACTCTGATATTTACCCCAAACTTTTTCTTGCCTCATTCCTTTCATGGTTGATGTAATATAAATTGATGACTTTGGCAGTCCAATTTCTGATCAAATTTTTGCAAGAGATCTGTGCCACTCTGCATGTTAAAAAACATATTATGGAATTCAGGAAAGTAACATCTGGTGTTGGTCTACGTCATTTAGCAAATATCGAACCACACAGTCTGATTATTCCAGGCAGCAAGACGATTTTACTGTAGAATTGTTGAATTTGTCAACAAAAAAATTGGATGACTATTGATCACAATTATTATGAACATTAAACTCTGAGATATATTCATAAAGAATAAAGCTTTGTCACTGATTTTTTTGCACCTTTGTAGTGAGATTATTTGTTCATTTTGGTACTAGCAGAACGTTACGTCATCATTGACAGATAAACTGGTAAAAGTGACATAACTTCCTATCTATCTTGGCTTCTATAATACTTTCACTCATCCATTATCTCCAACTTATTTTGTGTTTATAATCTGTAGTCACCTTGTGCCATTCCCTGGTCGTAGATAAATATTCTCAAAGATCATTGCTCTTGGTAGTGGCTGGCTGAAATTTCATGGGACAAAAGCTATTTCACTACTAATAATGTATGAAACATGAAGAATTGCAGTTATTTTACACTTTTAATGATTTATAAATGCCCATTTGTCCTCATTTATGGACAGCTTACAACTCCCATTAATTATGGCCATTAATACCAGGCACGCATATTCTACACATCAATAACACTAATTTTCACTGTTCATGTGTTGAATACTCACATCCGAGGTGTACAGTGTGTCACAAATATGGATTAATCATGGCAGATGCAATTTCTGCCCAGATAACACTGACGAACTTTTATATAATTGTTCAATATTAAAGCTGAGACTGGCATGGCTTGTGCCTCGATCACGGCCAAAACAATACTCAGGACTGACACATTCTGCTTCAGACTACGGACGAAACAATACTCTTACATACCATGAACGTATCCTATTTATCTCTCTCAAACAATGATACTGGAAATTACGAATTGTTAATTGAGTTCTTACATTAATTATAATGGAAAATTATCAATTATATACAACTGGCCATAGTAATAGATAGCATAAAAATACTGATTAAATTAATATACAAATCTCAGTTTAATTAATAGTATTTCATTTACGTATTTAACAAAATAGATTTATCAACAATACTTTCATAATTTATGGTAATTATACAGAAACTAAAGAGGGCAAAACTTTCCTAACATTAATTGTGAAACATAGTAGTACCTAATTTAATATTATGAGAAAAGAATTTAATTAGTTTTAACAGAAATACTAATTAGCATACTATCTGAACTTTAACAACACATCTCTGGTACAAATTAATTAATATTTGCTAATTAACAAGCTTCTGCTACATCAAATAATAGAAAATGATTTCAGCTTTCAGTAATGCAAGCAGATTGGTATAAATCCTAACATGCTTTGTTACAACCTGACCAGAAATCCTGTTCATTCTGCCACTGAACCTCATTAATTCCAATTATATCTAATGTTAACCTATCAATTTCCCTTTTCAAATTTTTTGACTTGCCTGCTCATTTAAGGGATAGAACATTCATGCTCCTATTGGTAGAGTGACTTTTGTTTTTCCTAATGACATCCTCCTGAGTACCTAACTCCAGAGACCTGAGTGAGGGACTATTTTACTTCTTATACATTTTATCCAAGAGGATTCCATCATCATATATCCATAAAGAAGAGCTGATGTCCTTGCGAAAAGTAAGAACTATGGTTTCCCCTGCTTTCAGTCATCCACAGTAACTGAATGGCTACGCCAGACTGGCTGATGTTAAGAGGCCACATCAAGCAATATTCCCTGCAACTACTGATTGCTTGTCAGTAACCACATTTGCCTGGTCTCCCTCCCCTGTTGCTGCAGCAGCAGTTGTTGTTGTTGTTGTTGTTGTTGTTGTATCCAGTCCAGAGATTGGTCTAATGCAGCTCTCCACCCTACTCTACCCTGAGCAAGCATTTTCATCTCCTCATGAGAATAGCAACCCATATCCATTTGTACCTACTTAATGTAATCGCTTCATGGTCTCCCTCTGTGACTTTTACATCACACACTGCCCTCCAATGCTAAATGTAAGGTATGCCAGTAATGTGTTTCTTCGCAGTTCTAATTAGTACCACCTCAATAGTTACCGACCTACCCGCGTAATTTTCAGTATTTATCTGTACCACCTCGTTAAGAAGCTTCTATCATCATGTTTCATTACTGCACAAGGCAACCTTCCACACAGATTCCTTCAGAAAAGACTTTCTAACACTTAAATTCATTTTGCACAATTATATTTTTCAGAAACATTATTCTTCCCTTTGTACTGTGATGATCTTGTTATTTTACTACCTAAGTATCAAAATTCATCTACCATCTTTATTTTCTTATTACCTATTGTTGTTGTTGTTGTTGTTGTTTGGGATGGTTCAGTCCCTTGTTCTTTTCAAAGACACCACAGCTAAAGACTGATCATAGAAAAATTTACCATTCAGCACCCAGAAGGGAAACGCCTAAGGTGGGTAAGCAACAACGAAAGCAAGATTGACAAGACAGAAGAGCGAAAAATACAGGAGTTGTGCAAGTGGTTGACTTAGCTAAAAGATGACAACAGGATACTGTGGCTGGCTGATCACAAGGATAATAGAAGGATGAGCCAGCCACTCTGCACACACTAAAAACCTCCAGTTAGAAACAGAACAGACTACACAAAATGAGGAAAAAAAACTTTAAAGGACTGGAGGGAGGAAAGGGGGACCTGAAAGATCAAGCTAAGGTATCCACCACTAAATACAATTATATTGTCACATTGAGAACTGCAGGTGGGTAGGAATTCTAAGGCTGGATTGTTAATAGACCACACTACTTCACACTTAGAACAGGTTTATTGCCAACACAAGCATACACTCAGAACTGCCTACTGACTGTAGTACTCCACTATTTATACATAGAAAGAATTTTCCGGAACATACATTCGTCATAAGAAACACATATAACATTCTAGAAATAATGTGATTCTTCAGTTTCTCCCGGCGTATTTGATGATCAAAATATCCACGGGTGTACTGCCGGTCTATAGTGTCCAACGGGCACAATATTTCGGCGATCATACATGTCGCCATCATCAGGTGAACTGACGGACTGAGCTCCTGGAAACGCGCCGGCACGGAGGTCCGCACGCTACGGCTGCTCGAAGGGAACTGGGTTCTAGCCCGGTAGCGGGCCATTTAAATACCCGCGGCCCGCGGAGCGACCCCTCCGCGGTCCGCGCCCCGCGCCGCGGCCGCGCAGATTCCGTGTCAGTGTGGAAAGTCATATATTGGACAGACGATGCGTACCGTCGAGGATCGATGCGTTGAACACCAGAGGCACACACGATTGATGTATCCAAGCAAGTCGGCGGTCGCTGAACATTGTTTGTCGGAGAATCACGCAATGGAGTACGAACACACTAGGATTTTGGTACAGACGTCGAGATACTGGGACTGCGTCGTTAGAGAGGCCATTGAAATTCGCACAAGTGACGACCTCATAAACCGTGACTCTGGCTATAATCTTAGCAAAGCTTGGGAACCAGCGATTGGGTTAATTAAGAGTAAATCTAGCAAACGTAACGAAGTGACGACCACGGCGGACAGAGCCCTCACACCGACGTCTTCTCAGACGCCGGCGCAATCGGTTCCACTGCGCGGCCGCGGCGCGGGGCGCGGACCGCGGAGGGGTCGCTCCGCGGGCCGCGGGTATTTAAATGGCCCGCTACCGGGCTAGAACCCAGTTCCCTTCGAGCAGCCGTAGCGTGCGGACCTCCGTGCCGGCGCGTTTCCAGGAGCTCAGTCCGTCAGTTCACCTGATGATGGCGACATGTATGATCGCCGAAATATTGTGCCCGTTGGACACTATAGACCGGCAGTACACCCGTGGATATTTTGATCATTCTAGAAATAGTAAATTCAAAGAATTAAAAAAATTTCTGCCAGTGGCAGGATTTGAACCAGGTACCACCAGCAAAGCAATCTGCTAGCTAACCACCACACCACACGTTCCATTGGAAGAGTCTCGGAATTGCTCCCCTTCCTGAATAAAAAGTGACCTGCTGTGTTAGCTTCCCTTTGGAGCCAGTTGCAGTGTACTGGATCTTGATCTTGTCATGGGTCCTCTGTATGCCAGTTCCAGAGAATCCTTTCATTCTGTCTGCATGTCTTCCTTGCAGTGATGATGACTGCTGACAGAACCTCATGTAGTGACTTCATCATTACTATAATGGTTCTTAGAGTTCTTGAACAAGAAGCCGTTTCTATATATCTGATCTTTTGGATCATGGTAAGGATTCATACAGAGGATGTGAACAATATCTCTTCATATTTGTTGTTTTGAGGGCGGCTCATAATCCTAGACTTAATTTGATAGGTGGCATATGACACGATATGGACCAAAGTATCACTTCAGTACCTCTGCGGATAGCCCAAATTTCCGCACATGGGTAAAAATCCACACCAGATCTCCTGGGCTTTACATAACAGGTTGGTGCTTGTCGTTATACTGCTGATGGTTCTTCTCCTGGGTGTCCATTGTCCAAATGCGAACCAGCTGTCTTGCTTCTTCGACCCTGGAGATGAGCTGTTTCACATATTCATGCTGAGTGTCATCCGGTTGGAAGGGAAACAGCATATCCATTGTCGTCTCAGCTTCACAGCCATGGACCAGGAAAACTTGCATGAACTCTGTGGTGTCTTGCCTTGCTGTATTATAAGCAAATGACATGACTGGCAGTATTGTATTACAATCCTTCTGCTCAACATCAACAGCATATCTGCTAACATATTGTTACAACTTTCTGCAAGACAATTTGTCTGTGGGTGGTAGGCAGTTGTTATTCTGTTGACAATGTCACAATGTGACATTACCTCTGATACTAGTTTTGACTGGAATACTTTTCCACGATTAGATATCATCACATGTGTTGCACCATGTTTCAAAATAATGTCTTCTACAAAGAATTTTGCTATGTATGCAGCTTCTTCAGTCAGCACAGGTTTGGTGACAGTGTAGCGAGTGAGGTAGTCAGTGCAGATTATTATCAATCGGTAACCGTTTGCTGACTTCTGGAACCTCCCTAAAAGGTCAATTCCAATCTGGTGGAATGGAGCTACTGTAGGTGGAATTGATACCAGATGCCCTGGAGGTAAATGTGGCACACATTTCCATCACTGGCTCTTCTTACAGTGTCTCACATAGTGCTTGAAAGTTTGGTAGAGACCTTGTCAGTAATACCTCCGTCTGATTCTGTCTAGGGCCTTCATGAATCCCAGATCACCAGATATTGGAGAATCGAGGAAATACTTGAGAATAGCTCGCTGGAGGTGAGCTGAAACAACCAGTAGCCATTTGGGGCCCAGTGGATCATAGTTGCTGTTATACAATATCCCATTTATAAGTTGAAACTCAACTTTGGCCGGATCTGCTTTCTCTGAGGCCTCTATGGTTTGCAATAATGCTGGATCTCCCCTCTGTTCAGCTGTAATGTCACCTAATTCAGCGAGGGTAGAAATTTCACCAATGATTTGTTCCATTATAGATTCTTCAAAAGGCATCTGGCGTCATTGATCCCATTTTTTAATACTACTGCGACATCATACTCTTGTAGTCTTAGCGCCCATCTTGGTCATTGGCCTGATGGATCTTTCAAGCTAGTCAGCCAACATAAAGAATGGTGGTCTGTCACATCCTTGAATGGTTTGCCGAATAAATACTGCTGGAACTAGTTGATAGCCCAGATAACTGCGAGACATTCTGTCTTGGTTGTAGTTTATCTCAGACTTTGAGAGTACTCTTGATGCATAGGCTATCACCTTTTCAGCACCTTACTGAATTTGTACGAGCACTGCGTCAATCCCATAACCAGGAGCTTCAGTGTGAAGTTCGGTTTCCACATTCTCATCATATAAGGCTAGAACTGGTGCGGAAGTTAGAGCCTCCTTAAGTGCCCAGAAAGGTCTTTCTTTCGTCTCATCCCAGTAAAACTTGGCTTCTCCCTGCAGAAGTTCTTGCAGTGTATGTGCCTTGTTACAAAACCCTTTTATTAAACACTGGTAGTATGAGTACAGCCTGAGAAAACTTCTCACATAACGAATGTGCTGAGGAGTTGAAAATTCTGTGATTGCCCTTTCTTTATCTGGATCAGCCTGGACCCCATTTCCATTGACTAGGTCCACCAGGATTTTTCTCTCTTTGGCGATGAAGAGGCACTTCTTTGGGTTGAAGCAGAACCCTGCAGTCTGAATACACTTGACAAGTGGCTTAGATGTTCCGCAAATGTTCTTGAGATAACCACAATGTCAACTAAATAACAGACGTGTCATCCATTTAAGGTGTCCAAGCAAGTTGTCCATCATACAATCGAATATGGCTGGAGTATTACATAGACGCCACCAGTTACTGGTAGATAATAGTCTGCACTGCCACACTACACTGTCACCAAACCTGTTCCAACTGCAGGAGCTCCAGAGATCGCAAAATTCCGTATAGAAGACATAGAGACCATCAGGTGGAATAAAAGCAGTCTTCTCTGTCAGCTTCATCAACCTTGATTTGTCAGTAACCTGTCTGCATGTCCATGGTTTAAAAGCGTGTAACTTGTTACAAGCAGTCTAAGGTGTTGGCAATGTGAGGCAATTCGTAGACACCTTTCTTTGTGATTTTGTTCAGCCGCCGAAAGTCAACACAGAAACACCATGTGCTATTCTCTTCTACACGAAAGCCACCAGAGACGACCATAGACTCTCTGAAGGTTGAATTATGTCATTGTGCAACATCTTCACTTCCTACCGAATTATTCATCTTTCAGCTGATGACACTGTAAGAATGCTGGCTAATTGGCTGATGATCCCAGTATTGATACAGTGTTGTATTGTGGGCCATTTCATCTGGCTCTTCTCCTGTCTCATCCTGAATGCACCTGAAAATTGGTTTAAAAAAATAAAAATAAAAAAATAGAAAATGGATGACTTACTCAAAGGACAAGCTCGTCGACAGACACAAATAAAATCACACACATACACGCGTTTGCAACCGTTGGTCGCTTCTTCAGGAAAAGAGGAAGAACAGAAAGGAGAAAGGCAAGGATATGGGTTTTAAGGAAGTGGAAAAGGAGTCATTCCAATCCTAGGAGTGGAAGGACTTACCTTAGGGGAAAAAAAGGAAGGTAAACAAATACACACACACTCACACACATCCAAATGCAAACACACCTAGACAGACATTTTGACTCCTTTTCCACTTCCTTAAAACCCATATCCTTCCCTTTCTCCTCTCCTTTCTTCCTCTTTTCCTGAAGAATCGACCAACGGTTGCCAAAGCTTGTATGTGTGTTTGTGTGTGATTTTATTTGTGTCTGTCGATGAGCCTGTCCTTTGGGTAAGTCATTCGTTTTCTATTTTTTATATTTGTTTATCCCACCAGGAAAGTTTCCTTCTATAATTTTTGTTTCATCAATTTGGAAATTGGTTTAGTATGGCTAACACCTGCTGACATTGTTCTTGGGTCAGACGGGACCCTATTCCCAATTCCATAGAAGTTTTCTCTAGTGCGTTCTCAGCAGTAACAGCAGAGTATGAGACTTCGTCGATGATTTTCAGCTAACTGTCCTGGACTGATTCAGCTGTTCCAGTACACATTCGTTTAAGGATGAGTTGTGATTGCTTGTGAAAATGAGAGATACAAAGCTCTCCACAACCATGCTTATGATAGCCACTGGTGTGTAGAGTTCCTTCGTTATACTGATTAGCTTTTTGTGATCGACAAGCAGTTCACATATCAGCTGGTCATCTCGCCTGCTGACTGGTACTCTTCTCATTTTGTGGCATTATAATTGTCAAATACTTGTCTTCTCCCCCTACAGTATCATACAACATGTCCAGGAAGCCCACAGTGAAAACAATGGCATCTTGTCTTCTAGATATCTGTCCTCCTGTGAAGTGTCATAGTAGCATGGGCAATTGGTTGTGGCCACATCGGTCAGTTCCTAGTCTGCCATTTGGCAGCTGCAGCATAAGTCATAGTAGAGCAAGGCCATTCTTCACATCAGGTGCTACTGGCAGGGCAGAGAGGCACTAATGTTTGAAATACCTCTTCCTCAGCAGCATCAGATCCTTCAAGATGTACAGGAGTGCCATCCATGGCAATAATCTGGTGCTCTCTCGGTCCAACATTCCCAGCTGCCATAAACTGTTGCAATTCTTCTCTCACAATTTGTCGTATTGAGAAGCAAAGTCATTCTGGTCTTCCACAATTGCCATGGGACTATATTTGAGAGTCTGTCATATATCTTTAGTTCAACCCTCCTTTGTTGCACCCCTATATTTTCTGGCACCATGTGATAAACTCTTTTTGTCAATGAAATGTCTTTTAACAGAATACCTTGATACATGTCTTCTGCAATGTCCTTCATCAGGTGTGAAATTTTATCAGCTTCTGTTATATCCGGGTTAAGTATTAGACAAAGGGCCAAAATGTCCTAGATATACAACTGTGTTGACTCACTGTGTCATTGGGCCCTGTTCTTCAATTGCTCTTTGATAAACAGACTTGTTGGTGGTTTCCAAATGTCTTCTTAAGTTCCATTTGGAATGAGTCCCAGCTATTGTGCTTTTTCTCATTGTTTTCAAACCACTGCTGGGCCAATACTTATGCAGCAGAGAAGAAATTCCATGTAGCCACAGAGCGCTTGACCGCATGGACCTTGTTCAACATGTTCGAGACAGACTCCCATTGGAGTTATCTGACCTGGAGACCGAACTCCAGGGACCATGTGAGTTGATGGCCTGCTTGGCCAGCCAATCGACGTGTTCATTCCCTGAGATCCCAATGTGGTCCATGCTCAAACCAAAAGCCACTGAATGGCCAGACTTGCCAAGAGTTATGAATAGACTGCACCAAAGAATGTTGGGAAAAGCACTGGTTGAGGGCTAGCAAGCCACTCAGGGAGTCACTACAGATAACAAAAGACTCCCTGGGGCATGCTTGAACATGTTTCAAGAGCACCAGAAACAACGACCAGTTACTCAATAAAAACACTTCTCCCACAAGGTAAGGTCTGCTGTTCGATTTGCGGACTATGGAAATATGCATATCCTGCACGGCCATCTACCAGGAAACCATTAGTATAGACAACTTCTGCACCATGGAATGAATTGAGAAGTGCCAGCAACTGTCTACAGAGGTTTATATGTTAAACTGAGGCTTATGAGTCACGATAGATCCAAACAAAGATGCAAGTGAAGAATGATCAAAGGAGGGGCATGGGAAGGGTAGTGGGAGAGATGGGATGAGACTCAAAATATGAAAGAAGGGAATGAACACTGACCACACTTGGGAGACCCGACATGGGCTGTCGTGGAGGGGAGGGAGTGCAGCATCTGGAAAAATAACCCTACAATTTGGGTGGTAGGGTGAGGCGTGAACAAAGGCAACATATGAAGCAAACAGCTTTGCTGACGAAACTGCAGGGGAGAGATGCCAGCTTTGACAATGAGGCTTGTTACCAGACTCATGCAGAAAGCCCTCATTGCTAAATGGACACTACTATGGGGGACTGCGTCCAGGACTCATAATGTTGAAGGCATCACTGAGTCATATACCTAGCTCTCGTAATCAAGGTGTGATTGGATGTGTAGAGCTGCAGGGGATTGAACATGGTAAACAGTGTGGCTAAGGCAGTGGAGGATATTCAAAATCGCCTACTTTTTTTTGTATCAGCTGACAAAGATGTGGCACCTAAGTCAGTGGGCATTGAAGAGCATGTCTAGGAAGTGAAACATCTCTGCGTGACGAAAGAGTTTACCACAAAGGTAAAGCTCTGGATCTAAGTGAACCATCTGAAGATAACAAAAGTACACAACCCAGGTCTTCAATGCGTAAAAATTAGAAACCCTAGACAATGGCCCAAGGCTGTACCTTTTGAACTGTTCTCTGAAGTCACCACTCAGCGACACCAAAGCTTACAGAACTGAAGTACATCCAAAAAGCATTAGTATACTAGGAGGACCACACTGACATTGCTAGAACGTTAATTGCGATGAGAAATAGGAGAACACTAAGGACACAGCCCTGAGGGAAACCGTTGTCCTGGCCATGGGGTGAGCTGAGTAGTGTGTCATTTGAAATGATGACCGCTACTGGGTTGAATATCACCACAATCTATGACATTAGCTAATCCCCGTGTAATGGAGAAAGAGAAATTTAATATATTTTTATTTATTTTTCAAAATATGTATGTCTGTTATAGATTTCAATGTTGTGGGATCTGTAACAGGTGGGGTTGATAACTGAGGTAGAGAAGATCCAACAGAAAGCAACTTGCTTCATTACAGGATCATTTAGTAATTGTGAATGCCTTATGGAAATGATCATTAAACACCAGTGGAAGACTATGCCACGTTGGAGTGGCCGAGCGCATTGAAGAGCTATGCTGCAATGCACGAGGCCATTCCCCGTCGGGGGTTCGAATCCTACCTCGGGCATGGATGTTTGTGTTGTCTTTAGTATAAGGTAGTTCATAAGTAGTTTGTAAGTTTAGGGACTGATGGCCCCGCAGTTAAGTCCCTTAAGCTTAACAAACATTTGAACATTTTTGAAAACTCTGCAAGAGAGACACTCTGTAGCTCGGTACGGGCTTTTGTCGAAGATTCGAGAACATACCTTTACCAAGGACCTGAGCAGTATATTGCTCCATCCTACATATATCTTGCAAAGAGATCATGAGGATAAAATCAGAGAGATTAGAGCCCATACCAACAATCTTTCTTTCCGCAAACATACGAGAGTGGAATGAGAGGGAGAACCGACAGTGGTACTCAATGTGCCCTCCGCCACACTTCATCAGGTGGCTTGTGGAGCATTGCTGTAGATGTTAGACTGTCACGTCAGCTTGTGCTTACTGTTGTGGCACGACAAACAGCAGAGCCAAAGATGCAGTGTCCCATGACATCCCAAACAGAAACTAGACTTTAGCCGCTGACTAACACCAGAAGTGACGTAGTTAGCACACCCCAAATTCTGATATACTTTGGATTGTGTATGGTATATGTAATATCCTTGAATGCAATGTTTACGTGTGTCTGTAGAGCTTGCGAAATTTGAACTGAAAAGTGAATACTGATACAGGTTTGAGGTTACTAATAGAATAGTGGGTGGCAAGAGTGTCTTTCCGCCGCCCACCTAACCTTCGTAACCTCCTAGTCCATCCCTATGAAATCCCCAAACCACCTTCCCTACCCTCTGGCTCCTACCCATGCAACCGCCCCCACTGTAAAACCTCCCCTATGGACCCTTCCACCACCACTTACTCCAGTCCAGTAACCCGGAAGGTGTACATGATCAAGGGCAGAGCCAGTTGTGATAGCACCCACGTGATTTACCAACTGACATGCCTGCACTGTGAAGCGTTCTATGTGGGAATGACCAGCAACAAACTGTCCATTCGCATGAACGGTCACAGGCAGACAATGTTTGTTGGTAATGAAGATCACCCTGTGGCTAAACATGCCTTGATGCACGGCCAGCACGTCTTGGTGCAGTGTTACACCGTCCGGGTTATCTGGATACTTCCCACTGACACCAACCTTTCAGATCTTCGGAGATGGGAACTTGCCCTTCAACTTATTCTCTCCTCCCGTTGCCCACCTGGTCTCAACCTCCGCTAAATTCAAATTCCCGCCCACCATCTTTAGCATCTTTGCCTCGGTTCTGTACAGGCGACTAGAGCCCGCCCGATAGATGTCTCTACGGTTACGCTACCAGAGCTCTGTGCGAAATGAGAACAACCAATAGCATCACAAGTTATCGAGAGCCAAAAGAATTGCATACTGGTGCGGCAGTTTGAACGCATTCTGCCACGGCCTCTTATTGAGGAAAGTAAATTTCTTATGAAAGTAATGCGAGTATATTCTGCAACATTCAGTGTTTTAGGAAAGTAAGCTTAAATAGCTTCGAGTGAAACGTGAAAAGTCATGTTATTCCTTATCACAAATTTTTGTGTCTCTTTCCAGATATGTGACGATTTTCGAGAATGTGGTCTGGCAGGCGAATACGAATTTTATTGCTGCTTTCGGAGCAATTTAAGCTGCCCTCATAATTCCCTACCCGTCCAGATTTATTTTATTTATTTATTTTCGAGGTCTATGAAATCGTGACGAGAGTGTATCGCTGGGATGTAGAATGTGTCATATTATTGCTATAATAATCATATGTAAATGTCATGCGGCTTACTGACTTAAGGCCAATTCACACTGTCCGTCACGTCACAGAACCGTCACGTCAAGTTGTATTCACACTGTCCGTCCGTGTCCGTCACGTCAATTAGTCTATCTCAATACGCGATGTTGAAAGTGAGGTTATAAGTGGCGATCTGTCATGTAGAAACTCATAGTTTAATACTAGAAAGGGGGAATAACAACGCTAAATGTTATTAACGGCCAAAGAAAACTTTACAGTGTATGTTTTGGGCCAACTTACTGGGAAATGAAACAATATTTCAAAACATCGACATCTATTTTCAAGCGAAAAAATAAACATATGAAGACATCAAACCATGCTTGTAAGAGCGTAAATAGCGCCTGTATACTTTAACCATTACGATTAGCTCGCTGACATTGTTAATACCGTCGTAAACAACTGAATTTTTGTCTTATGTGTTATTTAATGAAAAATGCGTAATCAAATTACAATCTTATTCAAATAAACAGTTTGCTCCAGTCGTTTCTTTTTCAATGTTACATAACATAAACCATTTTTTGGTTTCAGATATCCGACCTCGATTTTAGGGGGACATTCAATTGACAAAAATATTCAAGTCGCCATGAAACATTTGAGATTTACCCCTAAACAAGGTACAACAACAACACAAAGATGAATAAAACACATTTGCATATAAACAGTGCAATCGTCGACTGCAACATGTAATTCACGTGACGAAAATAGGTTAACTTCCGATGTTAGCAGACGGCCGTTCCGTCAAAACATTCTTCCCGAGAAAGCTTGACGGGCGTTGACGTGACGGTCCGGTGACGGACAGTGTGAATGCCGCCATTAGAAATACATTGCGGAATGTTCTGACGGACGGTGACGTGACGTGACGGACAGTGTGAATTGGCCTTAAATCGTTTGTAAACAGATGCGCGAAAAGGGCTTTACTTATGGGCTGCAATAGCTTAGTGTGTTAATGTTGGCAATGAAATTTTCGCTTTACGATTGTAAAGGTTATATACAAGGACCTGTCAGTCATAGAGCAGGAACAGCATTAATTACTTATCTCACGTCCAACACAAAAGATTATTCCGCTCATTCTATGTGATTGGTTTTTTTTCAGAGAACGTGTAATGTGGTTGCCAACACCAGCACACTACGTCTGTACCATAAAGCTTACGTTCTAATTCGCAGAAAGAGTATACAGCCAGTAAGTGATATATGCATGAGAGTGGCATTGTCAGTTCTTATAGTGAAGCTAAAACGTAAACAGGAAGTAACGCAGATTATTAATCAACTCCTTTAAAGAATAGATAACTAGAAGACGAGGGGTTAGTTGCTTTTTTAATTTAGCCATATCATCAGCGACTGATGTAATATAAACTATAGGTTTATTTTATACTTTTCTGCCTGAATAATTTACCGTGTTCCTCATTGTCTCCTGCTAGAATTTTTAATAGAGTACTATATTTGAAGATCGTGTTTATTTCTTGTAGTATCAAGTTCACATGCACTCTTAGTTTTGTGAACAGTATGATTATAGCTCAGAGAGCACATAAGTAATAAAATGTACTAGCATGACTTGGTGAAGGAAAGCCAGCTGTTTCAGTAAATCTCTACAATAGTATCTAGAGCGCACTCTGATAATACTCTCGGAGATTGCTGTATTTCGGAAGCAGACAGCCAAATATATGTGATAAGGAAGAATATTAATATTGTTGCCGCTCGTGAAGCTGTCCTATTGGGTTCCTACCTAAGAGCACACTGTCAAATTATTATAGATTGGGAAATAAACGGCGAAATATTTGCGTCCTTCATTTTCTAATCACGAGGAAATATAAATAATGTAGAACACTGCAAATCATACTTGCCTTATATTAATAAGAAATCAAAGAATGTGTTTAAATAAAATATTTCAAAAAGTTAAAAGAAGTGTGCGGTTGCGAACTATGAACCCTTGCAACGACGATCTAGAACGCTATCCATTACACCACGTTGACAACGAATGTTTTAAGGCTTTATTATTGAATTCATTACAACATCTTATTGCTGCATTACAGTTTCATATGTAATAACAAGGTACACCTCCTTGTGATACAGTGTCAGTGCACTGTCACTTTGAAATGGAACTGGGCAGCCTTAACACAAACAGTTAACATATTATGCCAGAATGAACAACGGCGTCTTCTGCAAAGAGTCAAGGATATACCAGTACGGTAGCGTAACCGTAGAGACATCTATCGGGCTGTCGGGAAGTCTTGGGTGCCCTCCTAAGCTGCCTCTAGTCGCCTGTCGGTTGTGTGGACAGAGCCTCTGCCTCAAGTGGTATCTCTGTCCAACTTCTTTTCTTTTTACAAATGTCTGTCTAGGTGTGTTTGCGTTTGGATATGTGTGAGTGTGCATGTATTTGTTTACCTTCCTTTTTTTCCCCTAAGGTAAGTCCTTCCACTCCTGGGATTGGAATGACTCCTTTTCCACTTCCTTAACCCATTGAGTGCTGCAACTGGGTGTCCGGCTGGCCGAGTCAACCCTGCCCTGGCGGCCGCCTAATGCGCCTACCTGTGCTGGCCGCCATCTCCGCGGCCTGTTGTGTGTGCCTCAGCTCTCCGCCTGGCCGTCCTCGCCCTGGCCGGAGCATTTCTGGAACCAGTCTCGCAGTGTGCTTGCTGACGTTACAAATAAACAGAATATCTGGATACTTATTCCTTAACTTTGAATCTTGATATAATTGCCCGACAGACAGTGTACACTGAAATTCCTCATAAATGAAGTGTAAAAGTTGAATACATTAGAAAGGATAAAAATGCGGTATTTTCAACCTTATTTTGCAAAACCCTGTGTTCTATAAAACTTTCCAAACTGGGCTTATTAAACAGAACATTATTTTAACTGCAAAAAAAGTGTAAATGGTCAACCAATGCAGGCCAACAATGCTAGATGATTTGAATCAAAGGTGAACGCGTAAATCACGTCACGAGAAAATTGTAAATTTTGTGTTCTATTTCCGACTGTAAAAGCATGCTGCTCATGAAACTTAATACTTGATAGGTTGGCAAGAGAAATTTCAGTGAATGTTCATATAAAATTTCAACAAAACCTGCAATGGTCGAACAGGGAGTGTTAGGTGAGCTGAATGGAATGACACTCTTCATCAGAGGCTTTCTTTTGTTTGCGTTTAGTTCTTAAGAATCATCATAAGGTCTTTGTATACATCTGAATTTTATTTCGCATACTGATGTTTAATTATCTGATTTTTGTACGCAACTTGCTATTCAAACGTTCTAGAATCTGTAACGACTAAACAACGATGTTCTTCTGTACTAGCTCAGTAATTCTCGCGCAAACTACTTTCGATGAAACCATCTGGAAGCCGAGTCACACTTCTGAATGTACCACTCTATTTTGAGAGCATTAATCCAACAAATTATCCTCAGGGAAACTTAAAAACAAAATATTCAACATTACTGAATTCTTTTTACACGGGACGCAATTGTTATTGTACTGTAGAAATAATCGATGATGTACAACTTTTGCTTAAGAATTAGAAAAGGAAATACTCAAGTTTCTAAACTACATAATTAAACGTCACCTTTAATTGCTAATGACATTTTGTACTTCAGAAACAGACGAGTTGTGCAACTCACCAATTTGTGGCAAGACGCCCTTTCCAAGTTTGCGAATACATTTCGATTAGGTAAACCCCGTCAATTGTCTGCAGGCAATGATCAATCAAATCGAGGTTTCTAAGTACTTATATTTACTTCTGAATAATTTCTGCTTATCATAAGGAGATGAATGTCTAGGCCTATAATTTTTTCACAAATCCAACGTCCTGGATAATAGAACAGCAACCCGTTACTAAATATCACTAGAAAACTGTAGCCTCAGTTGCGGTAAAAGATATTTATTTAAACGGCGACTAGTTTCGACCGAAGCCCAGTTTTAAACAACCATGTAAAAAAGAAATGTGACAACCACATTTTAGTAGTTAATAAAATCATAGGATATGGACAGCTGTAATGTGATTGTCACAGTCTTTGGGCTTCGCTCGACACTATTCGCCATTTAAATAAATACCTTTAACCGCAACCCAGGTCAGAATATTCTAGAAATAATAATGCCATAATTTTTTGTTTAATTAAGAATATCTAAGGTTTAATATCTATCAAGAAGTTATGGAAGAATTCACAAATTTGCACTAAGTATTTATTTTTGCATCCTATGTCCGAACATTTGAAGCAACCAGTCTGTGTTTGTCAGCACAGATTGGATGTTTCACATCTTCGTACATCAGTTGTTTGTCAGCAAAGTAATTCATCTGGAGAGGCTTTTAAAGCTGAGACAATTCGGTGTTTCTTTTTTCTTTTTGTTTGTGTTTGCACTGTTATATTTCCCATCCTTCTTTCTCATCCGGGCTTTGGACCGGCAATGGCGAAGTTAAAAATATATACTTTTTTTAATTTTTGTGTTTTTTTTATTTTTTATTATTTTTAAACAATTTTTTAAAAAGCGATCGCTTAATTTCATCTTCCAGCTGTAGCAACTTCGCTAAAAGTTCTTCTTTGTGTGGTATGTTTCAAAACATGGGTCAACACACAAAGGTACATTGCATGTTTTGCATTCCTACTTCGTTTCTCTGCGCACATTCTGTTTCGAGCAGTACACATCTACGCCACAGTCCGAGTTTCTTGGACTGGTCACTTGGAATCACATGTGGAAAGTGCCTCCCAGTAAAGCGAAGAGGATTCTCGTCATCAGAACGTCTTCCTTTCCTATCTCTCCTCCGTTCTGTAGAAAATTTTTCCACAAGTTCTCGTACCAGATATAAATGAAAATCTGCTAATGACATTTTTCTCCCTGTCACTGATCTGTAAAGAGTGTGAGCATTCAAAACACAAAGGTCCACAACATGAAAAAAAATAACTTTTTGTACCATTTAACAGATTTACGCACAGATGCAACAGAGCTTAGTAACATGTCAGAGTGATCAACTGCGCCCATATTTGCATTGTAGTCGACAACTCATTGCGGCTTCATTACGTTCTCGCCGGTCTTCCTATTTGTCTTGCCCATGTCACGCATTTCTGTAGTGTTACAGGTAGTCAACATGAACACGTCTCTCTTGTCGCACCACTTGATAGCAAGCATTGTGTCAGTTGCCACAAAGTAAACTTCTCCTCATTTCAGTTTCTTCTGTAGCTTCGGAAAATTGCGCCTGTTGCTACGTATAGTATCGCATGCTGCTGTTCTCTGGTTGTGAAGCCAGAGGAACAAGGCTGGACTTGTGTACCAGTTGTCGACATACAGGGTATGTCCACGTTCTAGGTATGGCTTCATTAGTGTTGCTACTATATCTCCAGATTTCCCCAAATTATGGACTTCAATTTCTGTTGTTGTGTCTGTGTATACAATGAAATCCAAGACGTATCCAGTTTTATAATCGCACAACACGAATGTCTTGATCCCAAATCAACTTCGCTTTGAAGGAATGAACTGCTTAAAAGATAAGCGACCTTTGAACAATAACAGGCTTTCATCGACACAGAGTTTTTTGTATGGATTAAATACACTTCGGAAAGCCACACGAACTGTATCAACTATTTTCCGAATTTTAAACAAACTGTCATCCCCACGATTGCCCGAGTTGTCACTAAAATGTAGCATTCACAAAAGTAGGATAAAATGGTCACGGGACATAACTTCTCCAAAAATTGGAGTACTTAATAGTACATCTCTGGACCAATATTCCTTTATTTTCAACTTTTTAACACGAGCCATGAGAAGCCAAAGACCAATGAAACTATACAGTTCCTCAAAACTTGTATCTTTCCAAGTGGATAGCCGAGAACAAACTGATTCCGACGTATTTGCCATGGCGAACGTATAAAATTGGTTCGTTTCAAGTGCTATAAATTTCAGCAGATCTTCTGATAGAAATAGCATGAAAAACGATAGAACGCTTGATCAGGCGCCAGTTGGCAATTATGTCCTGAAGATGAGTCATGAAATGTTTTGCCAAGTTTTTGCCAATCAAATTTTTCGTTATTATAGCGTGGCCTTTTACGGATCGATTCGTCTTCAGTTTCAGAATCTGAAGAACTATCGTGTGGAACTCTGCTACGTGAAGTACATGGAGGTGTATTACTACGAGATTCTTCTGATGAATCATCATCGTCACTACATTCACTGAAGATGCCACCTTCACTGTCACTGTCACTCCTTGTCAGTATCTCCAGTATCTCTTCTTCAGTGCAATGACGCCGATGTGCCATTTTTCTGTCGAACTCTAAAAATCCTAACGAAACGGCAGAAAGCTACAACACAACAGAAGCAGAACGCAGATAGTCACACGAACCAGATAGCACGAATGTCGAACAGCAACTGTGAAATCCCTAGCAGAGTGTTTCCCAGAAAGCAGGGGCAGTGACACAGAAAAATAAATAGGGAACATCCATCCGGTGCAGAGGAAGGGACAAAAGAGCTCGGGACAGGCCAGCACACAGTCCTGCGACAGTTCACGTCCGCATGCAAAGGGGCCGGCTGCAGTGTAAGCCGGCATTAGCGCCCAGGTACCTGCAAGGCCGCGTGGTGAATGCTGCCTGCAGGGCCCGCTGGAAATACCACTGCCGCGGCAAACCACGTCCTTCGGCCCCACGACCCAGTGGAGTGCTGCAGGATATCCCGTCTGCAGCGCTCAAAGGGTTAAGACCCATATCCTTCCTTTTCTCCTCCCCTTTTTTCCTCTTATCCTGAAGAAGCGACCAACGGTTGCGAAAGCTTGTATGTGTGTTTGTGTGTGATTTTATTCTTATCTATCGATGAGCCGGTCCTTTTGATAAGTCATCTCTTTTCTATTTTATATATGAATATTATAGAGGAAAAATTCCTAACAGGAAAAATATACGTAAAAAATAGGTGAAGTCCACTTACCAGGCGAAGGAGCACAGGCAGTGATAGCAACAAATAAACAAAATAAACAAATAAACACACAGACACACACACACACAAACACAAGCTTTCGCAGCCTAGCTGCTTCGTCAGGCAGAAGGGAAGGAGAGGGGAAAAGGAAATGATGAGGGTTTTAAGCGAGTGGGTAAGGAGTCATTCCAATCCTGGGACAGGAAAGACTTACCTTGGAGGGGAAAAAGGAGGGTAAACAAATACACACACACCCACACATTTACACAGACGCAAGTGTGTCTGCCTAAGTGTACTTGCATCTGTGTAAATGTGTGGGTGTGTGTGTGTATTTCTTTACCCTCCTTTTTCCCCCCAAGGTAAGTCTTTCCTGTCCCGGGATTGGAATGACTCCTTACCTACTCCCTTAAATCCCTCATCATTTCCTTTTCCCTCTCCTCCCCTTCTGCCTGACGAAGCAGCTAGGCTGCGAAAGCTAGCGTTTGTGTGTGTGTGTGTGTGTTTATTTGTTACTATCACTGCCTGTGCTCCTTCGCCTGGTAAGTAGACTTCATCTATATTTTTTACATATATTTTTCCTGTTAGGAATTTTTTCAAGAAGACTTTCCTTGTGGGAAAAATATGTATGAAATAAAGATTTTTGGACTTACCTAAAGTACAGGTTCGTCGATAGAAACATAAAACACACATAAAACGCACACAAAAATGTCTGCCTAGGTGTGTTTGCATGTGGATATGTGTGAGTGTGTGTGTATTTGTTTACCTTCCTTTTTGTCCCCTAAGGTAAGTCCTTCCACTCCTGGGATTGGAATGGCTCCTTTTCCACTTCCTTAAAAACCCGTATCCTTCCCTTTATCCTCTCCTTCCTTCCTCTTTTTCCCGAAGAAGCTGCCAGTGGTGGCGAAAGCTCGTATGTTTGTATGTTTTTATGTGTGTTTTATGTTTCTATTGACGAGCCTGTACTTTCGGTAAGTTCAAAATCTTTATATATATATATATATATATATATATATATATATATATATATATATATATATATATATATATATAAAGTGTTACAAAAAGGTGCGGCCAAACTTTCAGGATACATTCCTGACACACAAAGAAAGAAAATATGTTATGTGGACATGTGTCCGGAAACGCTTAATTTCCATGTTAGAGCTCATTTTAGTATTTCTCTTTAAATGTAAATTGAAATAATTCGTGCAGACAATTGTCAAAATACCCAATTGTTTCGTTAGTAGGTACTGTACTTCCTCGATTCACCGCATTTGTAAACATTGCACTGACTGAAAAACCATGTTCGTGATGAACACTAACCAGTTGATGCTATGTACTGATGTGCTTGATGCTAGTACTGTAGAGCAATGAGTGGCATGTCAACACAAGCACTGAAGTCAACATTACATTCCTTCAATTGGGCCAACTGGCGGTGAATTGAGGAAGTACAGTACATACTAATGAAACAATTGGGTATTTTGACAATTTTCTGTACGAATTATTTCAATTTACATTTAAAGAGAAATACTAAAATGAGCTCTAACATGGAAATTAAGCGTTTCCAGACACATGTCCACATTACATATTTTCTTTCTTTGTGTGTGAGGAATGTTTCCTGAAAGTTTGGCCATACCTTTTTGTAACACCCTGTATATATATTTGACTTGTGTCTGTATGAATGTGTGGGTGTGTGTGCATTTGTTTACCCTACCTCATCATTTCCTTTTCTCTCTCCTTCCCTTCTGCCTGACGAAGCAACTGGGTTGCGAAAGCTTGCGTTTGTGTGTGTGTGTTCTATTTACTTGTGCTGCTGTCACACCTGTGCTTGTGGTGAGTAATCTTCTGCTATTTTCTATATATAATTTTTCCTGCTAGGAATTTTTCGTCTATAATATAAAAAATAGACGAAGATTACTCACCAGGCGAAGGAGCACAGGTGTGACAGCATCAAAAATACATAAATAAATGAATACGAACACACACACACACACACACACACACACACACACACACACACACACACACATACACACACACACACAAACGCAAGCTTTCACAACCCAATTGCTTCTTCAGGCAGAAGGGAAGGAGAGGGGAAAAGGAAATGATGAGGGTTTTAAGGGAGGGGGTAAGGAGCCATTCCAATCCCGGGAGAGGAAAGACTTATCTTGGGGGAAGAAAAGGAAGGTGAACAAATACACACACACCCATACATTTACACAGACACAAACACACCTAGGCAGACATACTATAGAAACGAAAAAAGTTAAGAAGTTAGACCGAGATGCCACTAAGGCAGAGGCTAGAGAACCGAGGGAAAGATGTTAAGAACTTAAAGATGGCGGGCGGGAATTCAAATTTAGCGGAGGGTAAGACCAGGTGGGCAATGGGAAGAGAGAATATGCTGAAGGGCTAGTTCCCATCTCCGGAGTTCTGAAGGATTGGTGTCGGTGGGAAGTATCCAGATAACCCGGACTGTGTAGCACTGTGCCAAGATGTGCTGGCCGTGCACGAAGGCGTGTTTAGGCACAGAGTGATCCTCGTTACCAACAAACACTGTCAACCTGTGTCCATTCATGCGAATGGACAGTTTGTTGCTCATCATTCCCACTTAGAACCTTTCACAGTGCAGGCATGTCAGTTGGTAGATCACGTGGGTACTATCGCAAGTGGCTCTGCCTTTGATCGTGTACACCTTCTGGGTTACGGGACTGGAGTAAGAGGTGGTGGAAGGGTGCATAGGGCAGGAAGGGAAGGGTGGACACCCTTCCCTTCCTGCCCTAGGCACCCTTCCACCACCTCTTACTCCAGTCCTGTAACCCAGAAGGTGTACACGATCAAAGGCATAGGCACCTGCGATAGTACCCACGTGATCTACCAACTGACATGCCTGCACTGTGAAAGGTTCTATCTGGGAATGACCAGCAACACCCTTCCCTTCCTGCCCTATGCACCCTTCCACCACCACTTACTCCAGTCCTGTAACCCGGAAGGTGTACATGGTCAAAAGCAGAGCCACTTGCGATAGTACCCATGTGATCTACCAGCTGATATGCCTGCACTGTGAAAGGTTCTATGTGGGAATGACCAGCAACAAACTGTCCATTCGCATGAATGGACACAGGTTGACAGTGTTTGTTGGTAACGAGGATCACCCTGTGCCTAAACACGCCTTGGTGCATGGCCAGCACATCTTGGCACAGTGCTACACTGTCCGGGTTATCTGGATACTTCCCACTGACACCAATCCTTCAGAACTCCGGAGATGGGAACTAGCCCTTCAGCATATTCTCTCTTCCCATTGCCCACCTGGTCTTTACCTCCGCTAAATATGAATTCCCGCCCACCATCTTTAACATCTTAACATCTCTGCCTCGGTTCTCTAGCCTCTGCCTCTAGTGGTATCTCTGTCTAACTTCTTAACTTCTTTGGTTTCTCTAGTATGTCTGACTAGTTGTGTTTGCATCTGTGTAAATGTATGGGTGTGTGTGTATTTGTTCACCTTCCTTTTCTTCCCCCAAGGTAAGTCTTTTCTCTCCTGGCATTGGAATGGCTCTTTACCCCTTCCCTTAAAACCCTCATCAATTCCTTTTCCCTCTCCTTCCCTTCTACCTGAAGAAGCAACTGGATTGCGAAAGCTTGCGTTTTTGTGTGTGTGTGTGTGTGTGTGTTGTATTTGTTACTGCCTTTAATCGTGTACACCTTCTGGGTTACGGGACTGGAGTAAGAGGTGGTGGAAGGGTGCATAGGACACCCTTCCCTTCCTGCCCTATGCACCCTTCCACCACCTCTTACAACAGTCCCGTAACCCAGAAGGTGTACACGATCAAAGGCAGAGCCACTTGCGATAGTACCCACGTGATCTACCAACTGACATGCCTGCAATGTGAAAGGTTCTATCTGGGAATGACCAGCAACACCCTTCCCTTCCTGCCCTATGCACCCTTCCACCACCACCTACTCCAGTCCTGTAACCCGGAAGGTGTACACGATCAAAAGCAGAGCCACTTGCGATAGTACCCATGTGATCTACCAGATGACATGCCTGCACTGTGAAGGGTTCTATGTGGGAATGACCAGCAACAAACTGTCCATTCGCATGAATGGACACAGGTGGACAGTGTTTGTTGGTAACGAGGATCACCCTGTGCCTAAACACACCTTGGTGCATGGCCAGCACATCTTGGCACAGTGCTACACTGTCCGGTTATCTGGATACTTCCCACTGACACCAATCCTTCAGAACTCCGGAGATGGGAACTAGCCCTTCAGCATATTCTCTCTTCCCATTGCTCACCTGGTCTTTACCTCCGCTAAATCGCCTGGTAAGTAGACAACATCTTTATTATTATTATTATTATTATTATTTTATTGCTTGACTGTATTATACAATTTCTAACGTATTACAGTATTATATAAGGAAGAAATAAGTGTGATAACATGCCAATACAGACTGAGCACACATTCTTATATCACAAGGATGGAGAAACATAAGAGTACCTGTTAAACAAGATTTGGCTCTCATTAAATAATAACAGACATAATCTGCTTAAACATCATTAGTACAATCTCAACCACCACCTGTACCATTGCTTATTGTGAAACTTTTCTGAAAACAGATTTATCTTCTGTGGCACTAAGATTGGCCACACACTGGATGATGCTTCATCGGTAAGATTTATAAACTACAGTGAATTGATGCACTGTTAATATAATACGATGAGAATTCTATTCTGTATGAGGGCTCTGAACATTTTTAACAGTAAAACTTTACTTATGGCAGCTGCACGGTAGTGTAATGGTTATACTTATGACCTTAGAAAACTTAATGAGATAGGATGAAAGTGAATATACATTATTCCTGTTGCCCATGAAATAAAATAGGGCGGTCCCTGCTCTATCGATAACAGATTTATTTATTTTAGTTGTTTCTTACTCTGTTGGTCCTACTACGATAAGTTCACAAGGATATAGAGTGTTTCAGTTACAATCCACAACATTAATAATAGTAAATAATTATACACTTATAATATTAACATCTATTATCATTAGTCTTATGTAAATGACAAAGTTGCACTAAAACATTAGATACAGACATTGAAAAAACACATACACACTCAATGAAAACAATTATGAATGTTACAGCAATACCCTACATCATTTCTTACTCTAAAATATCTCAGACATAAATTTCTAGTCAGCAGGTATACGTTTTTACATTGTGACTGAAAAACTCCTCTAAACTGTAAAATGGCCTTTCAAATAAAAATTGTTTCAGATGCACCCTAAATGTGGATTTTTCATCAAACTTGCTTTTAAGATCTGGAGGAAGAGTGTTACAAACTTTATCACCAGAGTACTGCACAATTTTTTGCACCATAGTCAGATTTTTACAATTATTGTGAAAATCATGCTTTCTTCTGGTATCATATGCATGGTATACACTATTTCTTTTAAAATACTCCGTATTTCTGTTGATGAAAGACATGAGAGAGAATATGTACTGTGAAGTAACAGTAAGAATTTTTAGTTTACGGAATGGGTTTCTACAACAACATCTAGAGTCAACTCCACGTTTTTGGGCCAAGAATATTTTTTTTGCTAGTGTCTGGTTACCCCAAAATATAATTTCATGAGTCATAAGAGAATGGAAGTAGCCATAGTATGATGTTTTCATAGTGTATAAATTCCCACTTTCAGAGATCACATGTGGGGCAAAAACTGATGAATTGAGTCTCTTCTTAAGGTCTGTTATGTTATGAGACCAGTTTATTCTGGAGTCAATTGAGACACCTACAAACTTTGTTGTATCAACTCTATCTAGTGCCTCATTGCCACATTTTACAGTTAGGTCTTCCTCTGTTTTAACGGTAGCAGTGAATTGCATATAGTTAGTCTTATTAAAGTTCAATGAGAGTCCATTTATGCTAAACCATTTTAATAGATCAGTAAGATTTTTAATAGAACCCTGAAGATTTTCACATTTATCACCCTCAATTATAATGGTTGTGTCATCTGCAAAAATAGTTAAATAACACTGTAGGTTTGTGCATTGTGGTAAGTCATTTATAAAAATAATGAACAGTAAAGGACCAAGAATGGAGCCTTGGGTCACTCCACATTTAACTGTTCTCCAATCTGATGAAACCGGGCCATGGCAGAGCATATCAGTACTGTCTATTAGTACTGTCTGATTCCTATCTTTGAGGTATGACTCTAACCACTTATTCGCTACACCACTTATTCCTAGAAGGTTAGCTTTCTGAAGTAGTATTGTTACTATTTTGGTATTAACAGACTCCAGAACTTTATTTGTAAATGAATAGATTGCTTGTTTGGTTGACAGTCCCTTTCGGAAACGGAACTGACTTTTCCTGAGAATGTTGTATTTATCTAAATGTTCTAGAATTTTTGTATACATAATTTTTTCTAATACTTTTGAAAACGCAGTTAGGAGAGAAATTGGCATGTAATTGGTGACCTCAGTTTTCTCACCCGTCTTAAAAAGGGGTTTTACCACTGCAAATTTTAATCTATCAAGAAAAGTTCCTTGTTGTAAGGAAGCATTGAAAATGTGGCAAAGTACATCACTTACAAGAGCACAGCAATGTTTCAACAGATTATTAGCGATATTGTCTACTCCTGTAGAATAAGTATTCTTTAGAGAGGAGATAGTTCTTTGAACTTCAGTTACTGTAACTGGGCTCATATGAATTTAATCTAAATGACTGGCGATACTACTTTGCATATGTCTCAGAACCTCATTAACAGAGCCCTTGCAACCTATCTGATCTGACACTGACAAAAAATGGTTATTGAAAACGTTGGATATTTCTTCTGAATTGCTTGTACTCTTGGTCCGGTTAGTAAACTAATTATGCTCGTAAAACGAACACTTTGCTGCCAACGTTTGCGCACTACTCCGCCGATGCTGCAAGTAAAATGTACACCGTCTCATTTCTTTCCACATACCACACATTTATGGGTTATTTAACAGAATGTTTACGACAGGTATTGAAAGGGACGTATAAGATGAACAATAGGAAAACAAGGGTAATGGAATGCAGTTTTAGAAAATTGGGCGATACCTCTAGCGCCAGCAGTGCGTTTGCACACTGGACAGACACATTTGACTCTCTTCCTATCAACTTAATGAGTTCGAATTCATAACCTTTCTTGGAATTAAACAATTTACAGCATTGGTTTCATTTGGTCATGAAAAAAATTCTAGTTTATCAACATTGACATTAAATAGCAGATAATTAGTACCAATCGACGGCGAAATCTATGACAAAATATAAGCCACAATTTAAATTTAAAAAAGTAAAGTAAAATCGGATGTTAATGGTGAAACTGGTGTCTGGAGTTATTAAGAACTTTGTTTAACTATTTGACATAATTTCATTCAGAATAATTGATGAGCGTACAATTGTAAATCGATTGAGTGTTTCTGAACTGGAGATTCGGGCGCTACCTGCCCTCACATGGTAAAAAAAAATTCTCGTTTAACCTATACCTAACTTAACTTTCACTTAAAATGATCACTGTTTCGTACTGGTTATAAAACAAATAAAACATGTTTGACTGCTGTGGTGTAATAATAATAGGTCACTTATGTCCGTAATATGACAATTATCTAAAAATCTCTTATACATGGAAAATCAATTACAATCACACAAACGCCGGACCGGAATAAACTTCGAAATTGGCGCCAAATTAACTCGTCATGAAACAAGCAATCTCATTGGCCGCGGCTGTTTGCCGTTCCCAACCTAGCGAGCGTGACGGTTAGCCGCTGCCGCATAAACTGCACTAAACTTTAACCCAGTGGGGTGGTGCCTTGTAACTTCTGAAACACAACACAGCACGGATCAAAATCAGCAGAATGCCACATGTGAACGTCACATAAATATTTGTATTTAACGATCCAATAAAGTCTGAAAAGGTATACTGCTCAGAATAATAAACTTTTGCTGTTGTTGTGCTTCATTATTTTAAATCATTCGTCTACGCAGCTGAGAGAGCAAATGAGTCAGTCAACTACCGCTACAAGTGGCCAAACCACGAAACACGAGAAAAAAGCGTTCGAGTTGGCGTTAGTAGTTGCAACTGGTGGAGGCCGCGCATGCGCATTAGAGGTAGTCAGAAACAGTGGCGACTGTTAAATTTCTCGCCATTCGAACAGACCTAGAGCCACCTGGTGATAAACAGTAAAAGCTGTTCGCGTGCTAATTTTCATCTGTTAATAGTACTGTTCACACATTTATTAATTTTCTTTTTTCTCTTTTCGGATGACAAACTGTGTAATTATGGAGAAGTATAGTTTTAATTTGTGCCCTGCAACATACGTCATTGACATTGACATTGAAATTCATCTAAAAATAATGAAAGTTTTAGTGGTTTGTTCCTCACTGATTGTATGTTGATGTGAAAGAAGGAAAGAAATTCACAATCTCTAACTTTTAATTGAGGCACAAGTTTATCATTAGAAGAGCTAATAGTTATTGGGTGTGTTTGTATTTTATCAGACCAAGACTTGCAAAAACAAGGCTTGGTCCAAGGAAACTTGCAGTGAAGACCAAGCCTTGTTTTTGCAAGTATACGCACAGTTGTTTTAGACTGTGGTATACGTTGGCGGCGGAAAAATACCACTTCCGTTTTGGACCAGAGACTATACACAGCATGGATAGAATCTTTGGCGCGATGTGACAGGCGCCATTTTAAATTGAGCTTATTCAGCAAATTGTGAACTTTAAATCTTAAGAATGCAATTATGATGCGTTTAAGAGTAATCACGAAAACGCTTACCTTACAAATAAATAATAATTTGTAGCAAATTAACAACGTAACTATTGAAGTGTAGCTATAAGTAATCAAAAGCCTCGTTTCGCTAATCTCAGTGTAGCGTAAAGGATAGCATTGTAGATTCGTAATTTGTACTAGGTATAGGTGTAGGTTCGGATTATTATCTGTTATAAAATTTTTTTTCGCCTTTACGTTTTTAAATGAACTTCTCTGTATGTATTAAAAGTTAGTTCTACTTTTCTGTCTTTTATTTACATTTATAACTGATTAGAAAACAAAGGTTAGTAATTTCCGAATATGCGACGATTTCAGTTTAGGAGAATACTGTCCTAATAACAAATCACTGTAAATGTAATAATATTTTTGGATGGGTAATATCGCTTAACGAAGTACACTGAGAAGGATAGATATTTCTGTATTGGTGACTTGACAGTAGACATTATACATTGGTGGGGTCATTAATAAAGAAAACAATGATACCCTAAGACAGGTTTGTCTGAGTAATGTGATAATAGAAATATTTTATAAGCATATTCTTATTCATTTGCAGAACATGGGCTAATGACACAGCGTGCCTTAAAATGTTTTATTGTGGGTACAAGGTAGGTATAATCCAAACAATCTATTGGTATCGGAAATTATAAGATAAATAACGGTTGCAGCTACTGGAGCTTCAAGATACTGAGAAACACAGATGTTTAAAGACGTTTCTCGAGTTCTTATCTATTATACATTTTAACCTTTTATGGCCGTTTGTTGACATGTTGTCCATTGGCATCTGTCTCGAGATTTTTTGTCGAAGTTTGAGGTTAGTCAGACGTTGTGCCCCATTATGAGCTGTTGACATTGCCCAAGTTTCACCCTCCAAGAGCAATGAAGTATAGAATTTTAACAGTGCTAGCCAATCTGAATCTAAATTGGTGGTAGCGAAACGTAAGTTGTAAAATCAAACAAACGTTGGCTGAAAACTCCTAGACAGAAGCCAGCAGGGTCTATGTACAACATAGTTGTGGCTGGGTACACGATTTAAAGAATGTTTTTATTTAATATTTATTTTTAAAAATAAGTAGTTGAATAGTCACTGACAGATACGTACTATCTGTGAAACAGTTATTTTTCACTCAGACAGGAAAGAAAATTACGTAATACCTAAAGAAACACGAAGCTATTTCGCGAGCAGTGAACAGACTGAGGAAAACACTACCCAACTGTCAATACAAAATAGCATGAGCGTCTGCTTTGTTTTCATTCTGAGCTGTCACTTTGCATTGCATAGCCTGCTCAAAGATCTTCAAGACACAGATACTATACTTTTGACTGCGAAATTACAGGCACTTCCGGTTGATATTTTTCCGCCGCTAACGTCATGTGTTTTTGCAAGTCTTGGTCTGATGAAATACAAACACACCCGATAACTATGAACTCTTCTAACGATAAACCTGTGCCTCAATTAAAAGTTAGAGATTGTGAATTTCTTTCCTTCTTTCACATCAACATACAGTCAATGAGGAACAAACTCCAAGAATTTGAATTATTTTTAGATGAATTTCAATGTGATATTCTGTGCCTTAATGAACACTGGCTTAAGGTAGATGAATGTCAGATGTATATCCCAGTTGGCTTTAAATTTTTAACTGGTTATTTTAGATCCCATATGATGGGTGCACGGGAAAAACGATCAAAATCCATCGTAGATCGAATTTTAGCTTGCACTGCCATCTTGTAGTAGAAATGAAGAACTTTCAGCCTGTGGAACTTTGAGTTCGGAGAATTGATTGGTGTCCATGTAATTAGTCTCACAGTTTTTGTATACTTTGGAAGAATGATCAAAGTCACATTATTCCTTTGGAAGAACGACCAGAGTCCACAGATGTGGGCGTTAATGATCCATTATTGCATTTCATTGTTATAAACACAGTCTTAGAATAACATGGTTAGTGCACAGTCAGTTGTGCTGCAGCTGTGTGTTCAGTTAGTATTCGAAAAATTTCACAATGTCAAGCAGTATGATGAAAATTCTAGTGCAAAACCTGGAACCTGTTCAAAGAAGAAGAAGGTTCATGGGCGACTTACAGATGTTTCAAAACGCATTCGAGCTATGAGTCACATTACCGGCGACGACTGTAAGTGGTCACGTTTGAAATGCTTTGTAAATACAACTAACACAGAAAGAAATACATTGATTAAGCAGTTTAATGAAATGGCAGCTTACGACAAACAAAATGCACATTTATGTGGTCTATCACTGTGAATCCTATATTGCGCAGGAGACCAAGAAAGAATTCTGATGAAGCACAGTATCGTGATTTCTCCTACAGTTACAAAGTTCCGGTGGTAAGGGATGGGAAGGTAGTTGAAATACCAGTCTGTCATGCAGCACTTCTCTCAATTCATGGCATTACAAATCGACGTCTCATCACTTTGAAACGTTCCCTGGCCACTACAGGGAAAGCACACGTTGAGACCAGGGGTAAACATGGTTATAGGCCACACAAACCTAAGGGTGAAACAATAGCCAAAGTTCATGAACATATAGAATAATAATTTTACTATGCAAATTCTGTGTTTTCTTGTATTAACTTTTTTCAATGTCTTACTAATTATCGCAAGTAGACCTATTATTAGGTAAAGATGTAAGATTTCTTTATTGAATATATCCTGTGTGTCATGTGTAAAAATGGTGCAATGGTAATAATATTCACAAAAAAGTAGTTCATAAACTTTTAAATTCATTCATGAATGGACTTAGATCGTTGTTACCTTGGAAATTTTGTGTATTGTTGTTTGGCTATGCTTTTCCATTGTTGTGCTGTACTATTGTAACTGGATATTATTCAGTGATATAACAAATAAAGTAGACAACAATTTCAGGGGAAAGAATCTACAAATTAATTAAATCTGTAACCAGATAACAGTCTTCAAAGTTTGAAATTTAATTTTCTCAGGATCCTCCAAACTGGACTTAGATCGTTATTTCCGTGTGCCCTTCATATGGAAAAAGGTGGAGTATCAATATTCATAAAAAGTGATTTGTCCCCACAGCCAAAATAATTGGTTTAAATCATTTAGTACATGAAGGACAAACTGAAATGGTTGCTATTTATTTACATGAATTCAAGATTGTTCTAGTGTCTTTGTACTGTACACCAAAAACTGATATCAAAGTTCGTGTCCATCATATAGATGAACTGTTAAGGCCAATTCACACTGTCCGTCACGTCAAAGTCACGTCACGGACCCGTACGGCAAGTTGTATTCACACTTTCCGTCCGTGTCCGTCACGTCAATTCGTCCATCTCAATACGCGATGTTGAAAGTGAGATTATGAGTGGCGATCTGTTACGTAGAAAGTCATATTTTAATACTAGAAAGGGGGAACAACAACGCTAAATGTTATTAACGGCCAAAGAAAACTTTACAGTGTATGTTTTTGGCCAACTTACTGGGAACTGAAACAACATTTCAAAACACCGACATCTATTTTCAAGCGAAAAAATAAACATATGAAGACATCAAACCATACTTGTAAGAGCATAAATAGCGCCTGTATACTTTAACCATTGCGATTTGCTCGCTGACAATGTTAATACCGTCGTAAACAACTGAATTTTTGTCTTTCATTAGAACTGACATTATCATTTAAAGTGTTATTTAATGAAAAATGCGTAATCAAATTACAATCTTATTCAAATAAACAGTTTGCTTCAGTCATTTCTGTTAAAATGTTACGCAACATAAACCATTTTTTGGTTTCAGATATCCGACCTCAATTTTAGGGGGACACTCAATTGAAAAAATATTAAAGTCGTCATGAAACATTTGAGATTTACCCCTAAAACGAGGTACAACAACAACACAAAGATGAAGAAGACACATTTGCATATATACAGTGCAATCGTCGACTGCAACAAGTAATTCGCGTGACGAAAATAGGTTAACTTCGATGTTAGCAGACGGCCGTTCCGTCAAAACATTCTTCTCGAGAAAGCTTAACGGACGTTGACGTGACGTGACGGTCCGGTGACGGTCAGTGTGAATGCCGCCATTAGAAATACATTGCGGAATGTTCTGACGGACGGTGACGTGACGTGACGTGACGGACAGTGTGAATTGGCCTTTAATGTATTTACTTAAATTTAAAAACCGCAAAATTTTAATATTTGGTGATATTAATACTGATGTGACCATACAGGACTCTAAAAGTAGACTACTTCTTGATTCTCTTAAATCACAAAATTTTACTTGTCTTAACAATAAACCTACCAGGCTGGATGCCTGCCAGGATAATGTCATCTCTAATATTTGTAAAAAAGATGCAGTTTTAAATGTAGTCAAACCTTTGCTATGTGATCATGATGGTATCATAATGGGGCCCAAAAGTGAATATTAACAATCTACAGAACCTAGAGCAGTGAGGCAGTTAAACCCAGTAAATGTTATAAGTCTCAAACTTGTAAGCATAGATTGGAATTCTGCTGTCCTGATGAATAATTCATTAGGTGATGTTTTTCATTATTTCTTACACACCATTACAAGTACCATTAATGAACAATTTCCCCTCATCACTAAACGCAATAAAGCTAATGGAAAGAAAAAGCTGAGGCGAAATTTAACTGGTACACACCTTACTTGAACAATTTAAGAATACTGTTAAAAATTTGCCATGATAAATCTAATTGCTGATAAATCTCCTATTCCTCCAAGTTCAGATGAGCTAAAATATAGTTTCATAAATTCTGGTAAATTACATATTACAGATGAAAACAACTTAGATGCCAGTGTGGATCAAATTATCCATTTACAGGAAACATAGCTAAAAGGTAACTTGCCCAAATTCGAATGGATAACAATCTCTCCCAAGGATATACTTTGTGTAGTTAGGTCAATGAGCAGCTCTAGAACAGAAGACATACACAGTTTATCTAATTTTATCCTGAAAAAAAATCTGATCAATAGGATGTTTAGAGAGGGAACTTTTCCTGATTGCTAAAACAGACAAGTAACTTGCACATTCTTAAAAAAAAAAAGGAGATAGAAATTCCCTCCAGACATACAGACCCAAAGCAATTGTACCCGTAGTTTCAAAAATCATTGAAACTTTAATGAAAACCCAACTAAATGATTTTTTTGAATATCACAACTTACTTAACAAGGCCCAGTATGGTTTTCGAACTGGGCGATCAACAATTCATGCAGTTGAAGAAGTTGTGTCATTAGAATTACATGGTTTTGAAAATAGGGAACACACCTTTGCCACTTTAGTTGACGTATCGAAGGCATTCGACACCGTCTCACACAGCCTCTTAATAAAGAAACTTGAAAACTATGGAATTGTTGACACTGAACTAGCTCTACTGAACTCATACTTGACTAACAGGTATCAAACCGTGGTTGATAACTGTAACAAAAAATCTGATCTCCTCAAGGTAAAATACGGTGTCCCTCACGGGTCCGTGCTAGGCCCTTTCCTTTTCTTTATTTATGTGAATAAGCTCCCCAATACACTATCGTGCAAAACAGTGATGTACGATGATGATACTACTCTTCTCACAACACATGTAGATGTGAACCTTGTCAAACTAATGAACGATTCCATTGTGGAAACAGACGCTAAGTGGTTCCATGAGAATAAGTTAACATTAAATGCAAATAAAACTGAACACATCCTCTTCTTCCCCAGAGACATTCATAATGAACACAGTCGCTGTGTAAAACTTTTAGGCATATACCTAGATAGTAAATTATCTTGGAATACCCACACGGAGAAGCTCTGCAGCAAGCTGTCAAAAATCTTACATCTAATTAGGAAGCTAATGGCCTGTGTGAGCACTGAGATCTTACTTATGGCATACTATGCCTTCTTTCATTTTCACCTTCACTATGGAGTACTTCTGTGGGAAAACTCTGCTGGAGCGAAAGAGGTCTTTCTGTGGCAGAAGAAGCCATTAGATGTATTTTTTGTTTGAGTAGTGAAACTTCATGCAGACAGTATTTCATTAAATACAGAATACTTACTGTCCCCTGTCTGTATTTATTACAAGCTCTCCATCATACAAAACAAAATATCCACATGCATGAATGTAGGTCAGACATAAACTCATACCAAACTAGACACAGGAACTTATTAGACATTCCATGGACTCGTCTAAGTAAAGTCCAAAAAAATTTGTTGCACACAGGAAAAAGATTTCTCAACTATCTACGTTCTGATATAAGAGCGATGCCTCAAAATAAATTTAAAAGGGTAGTCGAGTCTTGGCTGAAATTAAAAGCTTTCTATAACATTATTGAATTTTTAGATAATGGAGAAAATGGTGATTTTTCAAACACGCTGTGACTAAGTTAACTTATTTGTTCAATTCTGTCAAACCTTATTTGTGTTTTATTTAAATTTGTTACTAAATTTGTAAATAATGATAAAAATTGCTGATCTCTTACAATCAGTGTGACTAAGCCAACTTATTGTTCAGTACTGTTAACTTCCTTATTTGTTGTATATTCACATGTAATTAAACCTTGTAAAGCTAGACATAGGCTAAATTCACTTTATAAAATACTTGTCACACATGCTACAATAATTGTATATTTGTCAATTATGTGTATCACAATTATATGTATTCACTGACGATGTATCATACAACAACAGTTGTTCACAGGCTAATATATGAATCAATAATTCAGTAACAAAGGCTTGTATCGCCACATCCGTTGCAAGCATCCAGTTGGCGATGTCGAAATAATTATGTGTGTTTTGTGTGGATATTCCACTCCGAGAGCAGACTTTTTCAAGCAACATGTTTCTCATTTATCTATGTACGAATATCTGCACTCATTCAAATGGCATAGATTTCACATTAAAGGGAACTGGGCTGTAGATTAATACTTATTGTAATTTGAACATCTGACAAGAAACTTCATAGCTAAAGAGTCTCTTTATTACAATGTGTTAATTCAAAGGCAGAAGTATTACTCCATAATTATAATCATCAGAAATCGTACTTGTAACTCCCTGAACAGAAATTGGTAGGTAAATGTGTAATCAAAGAAATACTTACAAAACGTAAGCAAGAATTTTGTCATTTTCATCTTTAGTCTCAAAAACTTGTATGAATATGTTATCATTGGTCAAACTTTAAGAGCATTTTCACATGAGAGAAAAAAAAAGTATGCATATGTTATCGTTCACTCTCTTAAAATCTACAGGTGTGTGAAATATACCAGTAGATATTTTCATGATCTCTCAGATTAACAGTTTTATAATGGTGATGGTATGGTTAGAGAAAACATTCGACTTTATGCAAAACACACTAATACAAATAAATGTGTGGAAAATTTATATTACTTTAAGTGCAAATAAAAAAGTCACTTCTGACAATTTATAAGTGTACAAACAGTAGAGCCTATCAAAGGAACACTGCCATATACTAGGCCTATATCATGATTCTCACCTCTACCATTATTAGTACAAATTTTCAATCGCTTCTTATTTAGTACCAAAGTCAAGGGGCAATCACACAGCACAGGCATCTATTATTCTGAACTCACAATGCTGTAGTAATGTAATCGTAATAATTACAAATATTTCCGAACTAGCCATGTAAGTTTAAACCACAGGGAATATCTAGACGTTAAATCTCTCAAAAAATATTTCACACACTAACAGAATTCAATAATGGTCTTGTGTGTAGCAGACAGCGAAGAACAGTGCAGTGAGAGTTGTGTGTTTTCATGCATTACTTTGGTATTACTGTCAAAGTGCTTCCGCGCCTGCCACTAGGGGTGCTGTGTCGCTTTCACGCTTACTCTTTGAATGTTTTTGTTTTGTTTCTTTAATTAGTTACGGAGTTCTTATGTTCTTGTTTGTGTCGAGATTCGTATTACCCATAGAGTAGAGATATCTCTTGAGTGAGCATTCAGATGCGCAGAAGAGATCTTGTGTCGTCAACATCTATTGCCATTATGGTCACGTGATCTCGGGACGACGTATGTTTGTCTGTAATGGGAATGACCTAAACAGTGACGGTCCGATAACAGTGACTTATGTGAATGCTACTTTTTGGTGGCTGTGACATTACTTGTGATATGTCACAGTTTAAATCAGAAGTTTGCGAATTTACAGCTTATCCTTTCAAAACTTTACCAATAACGATTTCTCCAATTTCTGCGAATCTACGATGAATCACCTTATACGCTACTTCAAGGTGACACATTCACAGGTAGCAAATAGCAGTCACTGGCGAATATATATGCTAATTAGTAATTCTGGGTATAATTTTATTTACAACTTTGGTGGCGTAATATGCCGATGTTGGTAATAACCATGTAAAAGTGTTTGAAAACTCAATCACATAGAATAATAGGGAATGATTTTTGTGTTGACTGTGAAATAAATAATTAATGATGTTCCTGCTCTATGATCAACATATTCTTGTATGCACTCATCTGTGGCCAGCAGATTTATTATCCTCATATTGTTAACATTTTGTTGCCAACATTACCATACTAATTGGCCGAGGCCATAAGTGAAATTTAACAGTATCTCTGTTCAAGTGTCCGTGATATGTTTTTGCCTGTAAAGTGTGAAAAATGAAAATTTGAACAGTATATTTTTAAAGTCATTAAGCAATGTAAAAGGTTGAAAATTCCAGTCTCTTGTCAAAGCCATTCCACATTTTTGCAGTTTTCTATCGTTACTGATAGGCATTGATTATTTACTTTACAGCAGCTAATATTCAAATGAAGAAAGTGCTAATTTGGTAAAGTTTTTACAGCTTTGTCGTCAACATAGGCTATGCTATACATTAATCTCTTGCAACAAACTCGATTCTATGTTCAGATTTGCTGTCTTCAGCAATTCTCAAATGAGTTATCCCGTTTCACCCTCATATAATGGAACACAACCAAAATTCCAGGGTGTTGAAAAATGACATGATAGTAAACCTTGGCCTTCAATAGGTCTGGAAGGTTGCACTCAAATTTACTTGCTGGTAACACTCCTACGTATATACTCTGCGCATTCTATGTACAAATTAATTAACAGATGAAATCTCAAGCAAGAGAAAAATCAGACAATTGGATGAATGTGCTACAAAAAAATAAATAAATAAATAAATAAAATAAAATTAAAAAAAATCTCTAACACATACAAGAACAAATGTAATTCACCTCTATTATTATGAGTAAACAAATGGATCAAATGCAACATAACCTTTGAACATAAGCAAAAGGCTAATTCACAATGGCCGGCATGTTAAGTTGTACGCTACGTCACATCAACTTGCTTAGCTCTGTACCGAGCAATGGAAGTGGAGCTATAACTACTATCCATGATAAAATATTTTGAGTATAGTATCAAATCTGAGAAAATAACAACTATGAAATTATTTAATGACCATAGTAGAGGTCGTGTTCTTGATCAGTTGTATGTGGGAAAGTACTGAGAAGGAAAACATCATTTCAGATTATCGACATGAATTTTCTAGTGAAACCATCGACCATTATTCAAACACATAAATCAAAAACTCAAAACTCAGCTTTGTTTACCTCAGAGAGTTTTCATTTTTCCGACTTTGCTTCTGGAACAACACTCAATGAAAAAAATGCAATTTGTAATGTTACATTTGCAAATAACAGTCATAAACTGAAATTATGATACAACAAAAGCACAAAATCAACTACAGAGAGCGGCGAAAATAAATTTCCATGTCACCAGAAGACGATGTTGTTATAACTTTGCTACCAAGAAACCCTAACATGATATGATGTGATACTTCATGTGAATTAACGAACAGCGTGGTCCCCAGATGACGTGATAATTCCAGCTTAATGTTGAGAACATGCGCAGAATGCAATGCTCACTCCAGAGATATTTCTACTCTATCACATAATAAGGAGTATACAGAAAGGAAACTCCCGCTGCAGTCTGTCGTCCAAAATTTAGTGCGTATGCGCGGAATCGGCCATATTGAAAAGCAGTAAACACGTGGTCACTCCCTACTCTGTCGCGTGGTAATGCGCCGTTTTTGTTTGTTAACTGTGTATTTTAGCTGCCTGAATCGCATAAAAGTAAACTAGTATTTGGTGCAATGAAAAGAAAGAACTGTGCGTCAGTAGGTGTAGCTGTTTCATTTTTATTATGAGCAGCAATAAAAAGTAACGGCGGCCGATGGTGTTCAGCACCTAATTGCCACAATAATTCTCATACAAATATGGATATAAGCTTCTTCACCTTCCCAAAAGAGGTTGACGGTTAGTGAACGTCACTAAATGCGTCGTAAAAGTTAAATGTTATCAGTTTCGAATGAGAGCAATGTGTGCATAATTATTAAAAGTAGCCTTGCTTCTTCTCTTGACGATAACTCTCGCTGTTGCCGTTGCTGTAGCAGTTCAACAGCATCGAAATGTTGAAGTACATTTATATTTTGTAATTATAAGTTTAACGTCGTAGGAAATAATATAAAATGAAAGACAAAGAATATTGAGTAAGTAGCGGGACTTCAACATTTTGCGCTTGTGTTCCCTTTTCCAGTTGCCCACATAGGCGAGGTATTTTACGAATTTTTAAGACTCGTGTACCTGCTCACCTTCACATAATTTGATTCAAACGGTAAAATTTTACTATCGGCAACGGAGGCGTAGCTTGCTAATTTTAAGGCCCGTTGATCCTCTTACAAGGGGAGGTCGGCAATCGGAACGGGCCGATTTCGCCCAAACTGCGTGTGAACCAGTCAAATCGATGACACTCATCCTGCCTCCTCCCCTTGTTCTACGCTGCTTAGGCAGGTAAAATTTTACTTACGGCAATGGAGGTGTACTGTGCTAATGTTGGCAACGAATGCTCTTCGGATACTGGAACAAGTAGATGAAGGGAATAATTATTTTATTCTGTTCCTGCTCTATGGTTGACAGATGTTTCTATATGCCCTTCTTCGATCAGTATATTAATTATCCTCCTAAAGCAAATACAACTTTTCCAACATTGAAACACAACTACATCACTGCCATAAGTAAAATAAAACATATAGGTACGTTTTAAAGGCAATATTTATTTCCAGTGCTAAGAAACGGACCGTGAAATCAAGAATTCTTAAAAATATATTATCCAATATTTAGTAAAACTTTTTTTCAGAGTTAGAATTTTCTATTTCTTGAGGTCCACAAACAGAGACTTGTAATATAAAACCAAAATTGAAAATAATTTCAAAGTGATAAAAGTGACCCATCGGTGAGATACAAATGGTGTGTAATGTTCTAGTGAATACACATTGACAAGGAAGACTAAGAGGAAAATGATGAACACTTTTTCCTTTGCTACAACTGAAACAATGTGTGCCACAATATGACAAGTACAGAGTAAGTTTGTTATGTAGTTTTATGTTTCCGCTACCTGTCCTTCATTTGTGTGTAATTTAACAGTTTTATATATGCCCAGACATCATTACTTCTGTGTAATCGCGCTGTACTGCTAAGTCTTACTTGTGCAAATTTATTCGTGTCAAATAAAACCTGGCAGTTGTAAAGTCAATTTCTTGTTTATAACTAATTTCCAAACGTAACTTCGCGTTACTCGGGATTTTTCTGGAGATAAGCACCAAATAAAACGATCATTGATTCCATCATACATTTTCGCAATTGTATTAAAATTTAGGCCTATTTTATTTTTTTGGGTTACAATTATGTGCAAGAACAGGGCGCAAAATAGAGGAGAGCATAATGAAAAGTCGGTGAGGTTAGCTGCAGTTCGGAAAAAGTCCATTTCCAGCCAAAGTACTAAGTGGCTATAGTTCCGAGTTTACTGCTTTTCAATATGGCGCCGAGCGCAACACTTGGTAACATACAGATCAAAGGAGCCGCCTCCAGCTTTCCCTTCTGTATGCTCCCTAGAATGTGAGTAGTATCGTTTATATTGATTATAAAATAGTTTTTACATTACTAAACGTATGTAATGCTTTACAATGGGTAATAACTTAAAAATAGCTCCACATTTGTCTTACTTAAGTTTCCTAAGGCCTCTGGCAAGGTACGAAACGGTACATTACATGATAGTTTATTTACAGCTATCTTATAACCTACAGCCTTTTGCTAAAGAATTTCAGTTTCTATTAAAAATAAAAAATGGCTAGGAAACACCAGAGACCTTTCCTTTGGCAGAAAGATGTCGCTTTTCTACTCAGGAACGTTAAAGTTTCTTCGCTATAATTCCAGTCGAATCAGTGAGTTTGAACGTAGCAAACGTATATATAATGCAACAACTACAATATTGAACGTACCAAATCAGCTACAACAGTTGTAGCTGAAGGAAAAACGTCACAAATGTGGCAATAAAACGGCAAAAGCAATGAAACTGTTTTTCAGCAGAGAAGACGACAATTCCACAATTGTTGCTACAGCTGAACCACAAATGGCAAGAATCATCAAAACTTTGCCTTTTTAAGATAAATTAATACACTCAAAACAATGTGCACCTTTAAGAGAGACGTAGGAGGTGTAAAAATGTGCAAATCATTAAACTCCACACCGAATTGACACACGTCAAAAAACTTCCTGCCATAGTAAGAAAAGACCATAATAGAAATTTATTATTCTCTTATGTTCATAGAGTACTTATTTTCAGCGCAATAAGCTTGAAATACACACATATTCGTAAGTATTTGTTCAAGACGAAGTTGTTTTTTATACCACTGAATCAGTAAAATTCGGCTGCTTTTACTTTAATTCCCGTATTATGTACGTCTCTTGATATTTTACTAATGCTTGTAACGCAATATTGTACTATCTATTTCGTTAATTACATACAAAAATAATTATAAATAAAAATCACTAATACGGTGGCTTACCCATCGCTAGGAGCGCTAGTGTTGTTGCACCTGTCAGTTGGCAACAACTTTTACAGAAGTGAGTGTCGCGACTGTATATATTAGACTGTGGTATTACTGCTTGTAAAAACACTCGATTATGCATTGTCCTGCAAACAAATCCTTTCACATTGCTTTAATAAAGAAGTTAAAGTGTTTCTAATTAAAGTGTCGTCCTCATTTCAACTGCGGCGATTTTAATAGGGACACGAAGTGTTGTATATTCAGACCGCCACTCTAACAAACCAGGCCTCTCCGAAACTGGTGACACCGACATGATTGTTTAGCCGCATTAAATCACAAGAAGGGCTTGCACTCAACATGACAGAAACACCCGCTGAAGTTACGTCGTCTGTCCCACGACTCGCCGTACGTTTGCCGCCGTTCTGGCCGCACAATCCGGCCTTATGGTTTGCACAAGTGGAAGCCATCTTTCTCTACGCAGGAATTACAGCAGATACAACTAAATTTGCAACCGTGGTGAGTCAATTGGATCAGAAATACGCGGCGGAGATTGAAGATGTGATCACTACTCCTCCCTCAACAGATGCATATGAGAAGCTTAAAACTGAACCCATAACACGCATCTCGGTTTCACAAGAAGAACGTATTAGGCATGTTTTAACCAAGGAGGATATCGGGGACAGAAGACCACCTCAATACGGCATCTGAGGAGTAAAGTTGATTCAGGGACAGTGCACTCTGTGGAGTAATCGCTTACCACCTCAAGTGAAAGCCATTATATCTTCGCAAACTGGCATGCCTTTAGATGCTGTAGCAGAATTAGTGTATAAAATATTTGATGCTATAACACCTGCACCAGTAAGTTCAGTAGCGGCACCAGTGAGTTCAGTGACGTCATCGTGCAGCAGCTTGACGACGCAAATGGCAACAAGAGCTTATATGACATTCTGGCCGCCAAAGTGGATTTGTTGACCAAGAAAATGAAAGAATTACTGACTCAGCGTGACCGCAGTGGTGACAGAAGACATTACTGTAAGCGATCGAGGAGCCGCTCGTCTACTGGTTCATCGACTTCAGGTGTTGATAGGCCCACCGTCTGTTAGTACCACAGAAGATTTGGTGACCGAGCGAACAAGTGCACAATGCCCTGCTCACACCCAAATGCCGGCGGCAATCGGGTGTAGGCGCGTCGTCAGATTGCCGGGCGTCGACTCAGCGCCTATTCGTCAGTGACCGTAAGTCTGGACTAAAATACCTTGTCGATACTGGCTCTGATTTGTGTGTGTTCCCGCGTACGAAGCTGCTCAGCAAACGGCCGCACATTCCCTTCTGTTTGACTGCCACCAATAATTCAGCTATTACGACGTACGAAACTCTGCGAATCAGCCTGGATCTCGGTCTACGGCGTGATTTTACTTGGGATTTCACGGTCGCCGATGTGACAGAACCTATAATAGGCGCAGACTTTTTGGCTTATTCTAAACTGCTCCCCAACGTGGCGAATACGCGGCTTGTAGACGGCAGCACTGGGCTAACGGCTTCAGGTTTTCGTCGAGATGCGACAGTGCACAATGCTAAACTCGTGCAAAACATCAGCACTGAATACGCCGACTTAATTTAATCATTTCCAGCGCTTACGAGACCGCCAGGGGCACCGAAGCAGATACTTCACGACACGGTGCATTATATCAATACTACCGATGGCCCAGCTGTCTCCTGCCGACCACGACGCTTAGCACCAGATCGCTTAGCTGTAGCAAAAGCAGAATTTGACGCCATGATTCGAGAAGGTGTAATACGACAGTCCAGTAGTCCCTGCTCGTCAGCACTCCATCTCTTTCCAAAGAAGCGTGGTGCATGGCGCCCTTGTGGCAATTATCGAGCTCTAAACGCTAGGACAATACCTGATCGTTATCCTGTGCCGTTATTACGTGACTATAATTATGCATTGTGTGGTGCAACAATTTTTAGTGTTTTAGACTGTGCAAAAGCATATACACAGATTCCAGAAGCAGATATTCAAAAAACAGCTATCATCACCCCTTTCGGTCTTTTTGAGAGTATCTTCATGACCTTTGGGCTAAGAAATGCTGCACAAAATTGGCAGCGGTTCATTCACTCGGTGCTGCAAGGGCTTACTTTTTGTTTCGCCTACCTCGACGATATTCTGGTATTCTCTGCTTCCCCAGATCAACATTGGCAGCATCTTACTGAAGTATTTAAAAGACTGGAACAGTATAGCATCGTTATTAACACCACCAAATGCGTTTTCGGTCATAACCAAGTTAATTTTTTGGGCCACAAGATTTCATCGTCGGAATCGCTACCCTTGCCAGAGAAGGTCGAGGCCATCCTACAAATGAATCGTCTAAGTACTTGCAAAGAACTGCGTCGTTTTCTTGGTGTACTGAATTTTTATCGACGTCATCTGCCTCACGCAGCTGAGATGCAAATGCCGTTAACAGCAGCACTCATCGGCCCAAAGAGCAAAGGAAGCACGCCAGTTTCGTGGACTGAGCAAATGATCTCGGCTTTCGAAGCAGCGAAGCGGAGTATAGCGGAGGTGGCATTAGTTGCTCATCCTCATCCGTGTGCACCCTTGGCGCTGGTAGTTGACACGAGTCAGACCGCTATTGGTGGAGCGCTACAACAACTACGAGAGGGTGCATGTCAGCCGCTAGCTTTCTTATCTCGGAAGCTTTCGCCATCTCAACAGAAATGGAGTGCCTACGATAGGGAGCTTCTAGCCATGTATGAAGCTATTAAGTACTTTCGATCGCAACTAGAGGCAAGGGAGTTCACCATGTATACTGACCATAAGCCACTAACATATGATTTCCGACAAAATAACATCAATTGTTCACCTCGGCAGCACTACCAGTTAGTGTACATTTACCAATTTATGGCAGACATTAAGCACATTTCAGGGATATACAACATAGTGGCCGATTATATTTCTCGCATCGGCAGCATTACTTGTGTAACTGAATCTCGGAACTGGCTGTTGCACAACAATCAGACCTGGAACTACACTGTGGTGTCGCTCAATTACAAAGTGCGCGCCACCTACTTTCGCCGCGCGCCGCCATGCACGCACGGCGCGGCGATCTCACGACGACAGCCACGAGCGCCCTCTGCTGGAACGCCGCTCGTGGCCACCACTGAAGAACACCGGCCACTTCGGACTGAGATAGCAACGAGTTAGGACCTTCGTAAGCAGATAGGCACCAGTGAAGACTTTGCTATTGTACAGGCACTAGGCAGGCCTCTAACAACTATGTATCAACATTCTGCAGTACTATGTAAAAGTTAAGTATTGTTACATTCTGTGCAATATATCTCTTTCTAATTAACTCGAGTGTTTATAGTTTCTGGCTGCTCCCCTCCGTACCTGCATCAGCGTGTCGGTCTCATTCCACTCGGCCACCGACACCTACGACGAGGCTGGGACACAAAAGCGGCGACGAAGTCGGGACACAAAAGTGGCGACGAGGAGTGATAGAACCTTGGACCAGCCCGCTTACAGCAGCCAGACAGCAGTAGTCGGAGCACGCAAAAATTGCTCCCGCCCACCCACCCTTATTATAACAATTTTGGGGAAAGATATTTTGTTACGTGTTTTGTGGACTTTTTTGTTGCAGAGCGTCCTCTTTCATATTGCATTTGTGTTTTGTACTAAGTTACTTGTATACGCGGCGCCTAATCGGTCAGCATGGCCACTACCCCGAACCCAAACTTAATGGAAATTATTCAGTTACAGACGGCGCAAATTACCCAGCTTCTCCAGGCCGTGTCGCAGTTGACGACACAGGCTGCTCACCAACAACAACAGTCGTCACATCAGCAGCCCACACCTGCCGCCGCACCGCTTCCGACGTTCCGCCAATACAACGAACGTGAGGAAGAATGGAGCGACTACTTCGCACAGTTTCAAGAACTCGTCGCGGCTCATCAACTTACAGGTCAGACTGTTAAGCATCTTTTATTGTCTGTGGTGGGCCCCAAAACTTTCGTGTTACTGCAAAAACTATCCCCGCACGCATCTCCTCGTGATGTAGACTTTGAACAAATTGTAGATGCACTGAATGCTCATTATGAGAGAAAAGTTCTTGTAGCCGCTGCACGATACCGATTTTTCAGACTTAAAAAATTACCGCAGCAGTCACACCAAGAGTGGATTACGGAATTGAAGGGCTTAACCCGCCAATGTAAATTTACTTGCTCTTGTGGACTTTCGTATAGTGACGTGATGTTGAGGGATGCGATTACGCAGAATATTCAGGACCCCAGAATTAGAGCAGCAATTCTGAAACAGTCTGACCCCTCCTTAGACAGTGTACTGCAGCTTATAGAAGCGCATGATACTTTTGACTTAGCAGATGTAGAAATGCAAAGCCACAGTGTTAATTCAGTGCGCCGCAACGGACGCTTTCCTAGCCGTAGTTCTCAGTATAGCACTAGTGATTCTTTAAATTCTACCGGCCGTGCTGAACAGACAGTGAACAGTAGCCAGTGTAAAAGTGCGACGCAAAGGTCGCCCCGTAGTGTTAGACACAGTAATTTGAATAACGGGCGCCAACGCTCATTTCAGAAAAATGTACGTAAATCTTGCCCCCAGTGTGTGTCTCGCCACAAGCGTGCTCATTGCCCTAGTCGCAACGCAACCTGTTATCAATGTGGCAAATCGGGACATGTGCAGTCTGTGTGTATGCAAATTAAAAACTCGAACGGTAACGTTGGAAACGGTGCTTCGCATAGTGCGAGAGCAGTGAATACAGTCAATGTCATAGACGCTGTGGAGTTTAACAGTGCTTTGGTTGGTTCTCAATTGCAAGAAAGTAGTTCTGCGCCTATGGCAAAACTATATAGTGCACCACGTAGCAAGCGCCGACGAGCGCGTAAAACAGTGCAACGGAAACGGGTTCGGGACACGCAAAATGACTATGAACAGTGCATTCCTGTAGTGAACCTAGTGCCTTCTGCAACTTCTTATTGTAAAAGTGCCCAGTACTGTGTAGATAGTGCCAGTAGACTTGGTGTAGCTACTCAAAGTAATTTTAGTGCAGTAGCCTCGCATTGCGCGGACGCCGATCCGGCGGTAGTGTCATCTAGTGACAGTGTGGTTAATCCGCTGTGTGCCGAGTCTGAGCCGCTTCCTACACTACGCGCCCCGCGCAAGCGCAGTAAACAAACCGTAGCAGACGTTGCCCACATTCGCGCACCTGTCGAACGCCGCAAGCAAAAACTTTTTGTGAATCTTTCCATTGACAATAAGACTGTGCAATTTCAGCTTGATACTGGTTCCGCTGTTACATTAATCAATAAAGATACTTATGGACTTTTGGGTTCGCCAAAATTGTCGCCGTCACAGCAAGTGTTAACAGCTTATACAGGTCAAAATATTCCCGTGCTAGGAACGTGTAGCCTGCCTGCCTCTTTTCAAGGTGTTACGAAAACAGTTGCTTTTGTTGTTCTTCAGGCCAAATCTACGCAGAACATTTTTGGATTAGATGCTTTTGACTTGTTTGGTTTATCAATTCAAAGAGATGTGCTTCAAATTTCGTCAATAGTGCCTCAGGATAAAATTAATGCATTATGTGACAAATATAGTGACTTGTTTTCGCCGGAACTAGGTTGTGCAAAAGACTTCATGGCACATGTAACTTTAAAAGAATCTGCAGTTCCAAAATTTCGTAAAGCTAGACCAGTGCCTATCGCATTGCGTGATACAGTTGCCGAAGAACTTAAACGTTGGCAAGATAGTGGGGTGATTTCTCCTGTTTCTGCGAGTCAGTGGGCCTCGCCTATTGTAATTATACCCAAGCCGTCAGGAAAACTCCGTCTCTGTGCGGACTTCAAATCAACAGTGAACAGTCAAACAATTGTCGACACTTATCCCCTGCCCAGACCTGAGGAACTGATGGACAAATTAGGACAGTCTCGCTTCTTTTCCAAGATTGATTTAGCAGAGGCATACTTACAGATTCCACTTGATGACGAGTCAAAAAAAATTTTCGTCATTAATACTCACATGGGCCTTTTTCAATTTCAACGCCTACCCTTTGGCAGTTCTTCCGCCCCCGCTATTTTTCAGCGTTTTTTGGAACAGCTGACAGTTTCTGTACCGTGTTGTTCGAACTATTTAGATGATATTGTGGTATCCGGACGTACAGTTGAAGAACATTTAGCAAACCTGGAGTGCCTTTTCAACGTGTTGACTGCAGCAGGTCTACGTTGCAATAAAGCAAAGTGTTCGTTTTTTTCAAACTGAAATAGAGTACCTAGGCCATGTGATTAATGCCCAAGGAATTCATCCCTTACAGTCACATCTTCGAGCAATCAAAGACTTGCCTCCTCCTAAGAATGTGCATGAATTGCAAGCAGTAATGGGAAAGCTTAACTATTATTTCAGATTTATTCCCAATGCCTCTCAGATTGCAGCTCCACTGCATCACTTACGTAGGAAGAATGTTCCTTTTGTATGGTCTAAAGATTGTCAGGTTGCCTTTGACAAACTAAAGTCTGCACTACTCAGTGATGCATGTTTGATTCCCTTTGACCCACAGAAGCCTGTAGTGTTAGCAGTTGACGCCTCGTCGTACGGTCTGGGTGTTGTTCTGTCGCATCGTATTGGATGTCACGATCGTCCTATTGCCTTTGCATCCAAGCTACTGACGCCGACGCAACAGAATTACAGTCAGATAGAAAAGGAGGCCTTAGCAATCATTTACGGCGTCACAAAGTTTCATCATTATCTCTATGGCAGAAAATTCTATTTGTTGACAGACCACAAGCCTCTCACGTCGTTGTTCTCACCCACAAAGCCGATTCCGCCACGTACGGCACAAAAGCTTCAGAGATGGTCCTTGATATTGTCTAATTATCAGTATGAGATTTTGTACCGACCTACCACTAAACATGCTAACGCGGACACACTTTCCCGACTTCCGGTTGGCCAGGATGTGTCGTTTGATTCTTCAGAAATGGCATGTTGTCAGATAGACTCCAGAGATGCTTCCGCTGTCGCAGACTTTCCTTTGAACTCTCGTCGGGTTGCACAGGAAACAGCTGCGGATGCAGACCTAAGTGTGGTAGCACGTTTTGTTCGCTCAGGGTGGCCTGCCAGAGCCAAAGACATTGATCGGCCTCTGGTTCGACGTTCTTTTGCACAACGTCATGCATTATCTTTAAGTCAGGGTGTACTGTTGTTGCATACCGACAACGACCAAGCAAGAGTGATTGTTCCTCGTTCCCTGCAACGAGAAGTGTTACGCCTCCTGCACCAAGGACATTGGGGCATTGTTAGGACAAAGCAATTGGCCAGACGTCATTGTACCTGGGTTGGTATGGACGCTCAGATAGAGAGCATGACATCACAGTGTACAGTTTGTGCGGAGCATCAGGCGGCTCCTCCACAGCGTTTCTCAGACTGGCCACGCCCCAAGGGACCATGGCAACGTTTACATATTGACTTTGCCGGACCTTTCTGGAATACGCGCTGGTTAATTGTTGTAGACGCTTTCAGCAAGTTTCCTTTTGTGATTGCCATGAACTCAACGACGGCGTCTAGTACAATCAGTGCCTTAACATCTGTGTTTTGCATCGAAGGTTTGCCTGAAACTATCGTCAGTGACAATGGACCTCAGTTTGTTAGTGCGGAATTTCAACAGTTTTGTCGGGTGAATGGCATTCAGCATCTCACCACCGCACCTTTTCACCCTCAGTCCAATGGTGAAGCAGAACGTTTCGTTCGAACATTCAAGTCTCACATGGAGAAGATGAAAGGTCAGCACTCCAGGCAGCAAGCTCTTCAAATTTTCCTGTCTACGTATCGGTGCATGCCACGTGACGGCCCGTCTCCTGCCGAGCTGCTACACGGCCGCCGTCACCGCACTCTCCTTCACCTGCTGCAGCCTCCCACGCACCGAGTCGGTTCGTATGGCGCTACGCGTTTTCAGGTTTCTACGCCGGTGCTGTACAGAGTGTTTGCTGGAAACAAGAAGACATGGTTGCCGGGCACCATTCAACGCGTGCTTGGGCGCCATATGTATGTTGTACGTTCTTCCACAGGGTCGGAGCTGCGGCGCCACGCAAACCAATTGCGCCTGCACAGACCGCGCGATCCTGTCTCCGGTTTCTTGATTCCAGACCCAGTTCACCGCCAGGGAGCACAACCACATCGTTCGTCCCCGGACTACGAGATCCCTATGGACGTCGACGTACATCCGACGCAGTCGTCGCCGCCGCTGTCGCTGCCGCAGATGACAGCGTCACCGAGAGGGACTCCGGGACCGTGCGGGCCCCCCCAGCCTGGGCCACGCACCTCAGAAGAAGATGACCTGCTCCCTCTGGGCGGGGGCGGGCGCCCTTCCCCAGGTTTCGGCGGGTTCCCTGGAGGATCGCAAGGCGGATGCCGGGGCGCGGACGGCGTCTCGATCCCGGCCTCAGCTACGACGCCCGTCCCACCAGTAACGCCCCCGCTCAGGCCCTCCTCCCAGTGCCGTCGCCGTGGCCCTCAGCCCTACGCCACGACGGCGCGGCGGTTCGGGGGGGAGGGGTGTGGTGTCACACAAGTACAAAGTGCGCGCCACCTACTTTCGCCGCGCGCCGCCATGCACGCACGGCGCGGCGATCTCACGACGACAGCCACGAGCGCCCTCTGCTGGAACGCCGCTCGTGGCCACCACTGAAGAACACCGGCCACTTCGGACTGAGATAGCAACGAGTTAGGACCTTCGTAAGCAGATAGGCACCAGTGAAGACTTTGCTATTGTACAGGCACTAGGCAGGCCTCTAACAACTATGTATCAACATTCTGCAGTACTATGTAAAAGTTAAGTATTGTTACATTCTGTGCAATATATCTCTTTCTAATTTACTCGAGTGTTTATAGTTTCTGGCTGCTCCCCTCCGTACCTGCATCAGCGTGTCGGTCTCATTCCACTCGGCCACCGACACCTACGACGAGGCTGGGACACAAAAGCGGCGACGAAGTCGGGACACAAAATACACGGCTTACTTGAAGATCCTGAATCGACGCTCAAACTGTATTGTGATGTTTCTAGTAGCAAGCCTCGTCCTTTCTTGCCCACCTCATTCAGAAAAGGTGCTTTTGACAATATTCATAACTTGTGCCAGCCTGGAATTCACGCGACAACACGACTGGTATCCAATCGTTTTGTATGACCAGGAATGAAAAAAGACTGCCGTGAATAGGCACGGACTTGTATTAAATGCCAATATAGCAAGGTAAATCGACATGTGCATGCGTCAGTGGGCAATTTTCCTAATACAACTGCTCATGTCCATATCGATGTGGTAGGCCGTGTCGCTCCATCAAATGGTCAACGTTATTTGTTAACAATGATAGATCGCTTCACCCGGTGGCCAGAAGCTGTGCGACTAGATAACATCTCTGCAGAGACATTAGCATCTGCCTTCATTACTACTTGGGTGTCACGTTTTGGATGCCCTTTGCATATTACAACAGACCGTGGTGAATCCGATCTGTTTGCACAGTTGACTAAATTTTGTGGCATTGTGCACCATAACACAACAAGCTATCATCTCGCTAGCAACGGAATGATAGAACGCTGGCACAGAACAATGAAGGCAGCCCTGATGTGCCATGATGAAAGTTGGACCACAGCTCTACCAATGGTTTTGCTTGGCCTCAGAAACACTTATAAGCTGGATCCGGATTGTTCAGCTGCAGAACTTGTATATGGTGAAATGCTACGCCTACCGGGAGAGTTTGTGGACCCACGGCCGTTACAGATAGCAAATACGACAGATACCAATTTTATTTGTCAGTTGAGAGAGCGCATTTCTCGCATCCAACCTCCCCAAGCTTCCAGGCACGGCACTCACCCTACTTATGTACACAATGCCCTTGACACTTGCACACACGTAATGTTACGAGCTGACGGCGTGAAACCTCCATTACAACCACCTTACTCAGGCCCTCACAAGGTTATAAAACGAGGAGACTGCACGGTGGACACCGTTGTAAATGGAAAAAGTACTACCATCTCGCTAGACCACGTCAAGCCTGCATACATTCTTCAAGACGAAGTAGCAACGAAAACACAACAGACACCTGACATAGTCCCAGCTACTTCGCCACCTCAAGCTCTTCCAGCCGCTGATGAGAAGCAGCCTTCAGGACGCACAACAAAATCAGGTCGACGAGTCCATTTCCCTGCAAGATTTTTAAACAACGCTCCGCTTTCCCGGAAGGGGTTGATGTAGTAGACGGCGAAGAATCAGTGCAGTGAGAGTTTTGTGTTTTCGCGCATTATTTTGGTACTACTGTCAAAGTGTTTTCGCGCTTGCCGCTAGGGGCGCTGTGTCGAATTCGCGCTTACTCTATGAATGTTTTTGTTTTTGTTTTGTTTCTTTAATTAGTTACGGAGTTCTTATGTTCTTTTTTGTGTCGAGATTCGTATTACTGATTGAAAAACCTCTAGATTATGCATTGTTCTGCAATCAACTCCTTTCACATTGCTTTAATAAAGAAGTTAAAGTGTTTCTAATTAAAGTGTCGTTCTCATTAGAACTGCGGCAATTTTTATAGGGACACAAAGTGTTTTATATTTGGACGGCCAATTTCAAACAACTCAGGCCTCTCCGAAATATGCATTTCTTGCTCTAATAATACACTGCAATTCAAATAAGTCTGTTCAAGACTGCAACACATAAATCGCCGCTGCTTATAAATCAAATTCAGCCCTATGTTAATTAAAGAAAATGGTTTCTGTTAATATTCGCGGTAAGTTCGAGATTCCGTTGACTTCATTTGGATTGTCTTCTGCAGTCAGAAAGGAACAGAAATGTCTTTTTTACCACCGTAAGACCTGAATAATTTGTCTCGTGACATTACTTTGGCAAGAATATGAAGTTACCAATATTTTTATTTCAGGGAGTTACTTTTGAAGATTTTTTAAAGTTGTTAATTACCGTAAACTGTAGGTCCTACAGACAAACAATGTAAAACAGATTATAGACTTCAGTAATACACGTGTGAATTTCACAGTTGTATGTTAATTTTTCACTAGCATCGTGTTGTGCAGTTATTCCCTGCCACCAGGAAGCATTACAAGATGCAAATACGGAGTTTTCCGAGTGTAACCGATCGGCTCACTCGAATTGCCTCATGTTTTGCTACCCCCAGACCAGTGATCTCTATACTGGGTCGTATGAATAAAAAAGAGCACAAGCTCCACAGAAGAGTCTCAGAGCAAAAGAATGTTCTCTAAGTAAGTTCTCAATTTTGTATGAATAAAAACTTAGAAGCATATGCTCTGAACAGGTAGTTCATTCTCGCCACCTCCCCTCCTTTTTGACTAACTTCTCCACACATCATGTCAGCAAGAGATCAGCTGTTCAATCATGTATTTCTTTAAACTAGCCCTATCAGGTAAATTATTAAGTATACAAATATGGAGTGGGCATCTACATGTTCAGGAAGAACTGTACTATGTTTAGAGATTAGTATGTTGTGAAGGAGAATATTATTAAGACTAAATGTGTACTTTTTACGAAAATGTATTCTCCTGATGGTAAAAAAATTTCGTGACGCGGGAAACTCTTGTTAATGAAGTAGGGTTAGCACAATTTGCGAACGAAATTTTAAGAATGCATCACATATTCATCTGTTACAACGTGGAATGCTTTCGGAGAGTTCTGACACGAGATAGGCCTTACTTGTTAAATGTGACAACCAATGGTTTGCTCATAAGCGTTAGGCCATGCGATTTTGAACAAGAAACAGGCTGCTAGGTATGTAATTAATCAGTCATTAATTTTCCTGTCGTGTTTACTTACTTCTAACATAACGGAAGTTACAAAATAAAAAAAAAAAACCATCATAAATAGGCCAACGGGATTGGATAGAAACAGTACTTCAGTAGGCCTACCTGGTATTGTAGCAATATTTATTTTGTGATAGAAACTGTGTGGTCCTGGGATACACTTTATTTGGAACTAACAGCATAAGGTCTTACTAATAGAACCTATTTAAAAAGACAATATTATTTTGTTATGTAGCTGTTGACAACTGTAAATATACACTCCAAATAAATGGGTAAAACACACAGCTGAATCCATTTATCTTTCATTTTTATGTCGGTAATGAAAACATACCTCTTACATCACTCTCGTCACTATATAAAATGCTGAAAGTGTCACACCATTTTTCTGAAGGAAGATACTCATCAACAAAATGTTTTTATTTGTATCAACTTTTTAGAACCCCTCGTATTTCTTAAAGACTACATATATAAGGAACTTGGTTTTGCCTTCTAAGTAACAAAATTGTTGTCATTTTTATTATAGACCACAGTAAAACGTAACCTTAATAGAAGTTACTCAGCACAGAGTATGCCAGAGAGCTCAGTTCAGAAATCTGAGAATATTCTCCGGTCGTGAGAAACTTCTGTAGTTTTATTCATATGAAACTGGAGAATGTTCTAGGTTGTGAACAACTTCTCCCACACAGTTACTCACGCAGAGAACATACTCTGCTGAAGTATATTCTCCGACTACCTTTATTCATGCGAACCTGAGTATGTTCTCTGGAATTCAGAGTATAAGGTAGAAACTCCGTTTTATTCATACCATGGACTTATTAAATAAAAACTAGACTGCTCGCTGGTGCTAGTGCCGCATCCCCATGTTGAATGTGACAGAAGCCACCATTTGCAGGGCAATCGTGCGTAAGAATGGTTCGTTCATGTGCTACTTTTAATTGTAACAGTGAGAACGGAAGCAAAGACAAAGACGGACACAATGTTACATTTCACAGATCAGTCATTACTTGTATACCATATAGTATTTTCATGGAGAAATAAGAAATCATGAGCGTAGGTTTCCTCTTACAAATGTTTCTCTAAAACTGAGAAACGTACTTTGGTTCATGTCAGGTACTTATTATTTTATTTGCATATATATTACTAAAAATATCACTTTGAGCTGAATGAGTAATTAGGCGTATAAGAGGTATTTATCACATATAAGTATGATGAAGAAGTAGGTCGAATAATTGTTTTTAGACACTTAACAGGTGGTAATTGTACTTCATAAATGGTCATTACTTGATCGAATTTTGCATACTCAACGATTTTGAGAATTACTATCTCTGTTAAAAAGTAATATGTGAATGAAATGCTTAAAATTGTATGAGTTATTACAATTATTCATACCCAGATTCGAAAAGTTGAAAGAAAAATTCTATGTAATATGGAAAGGAATGTAGACAAAAATGTGATGTACGAAAATAAGCGTGCAAAACGAACATGGTAGTCAGCGAAAAGTAAACAGGACCTGACAGAAAATTATGTGAATTAAAAAATAATCGCACTCTCTGCTACTTTGCAGCATCTTATGCAAATATCTCGATGAAAAGTCGCTCCACCTTACCAGAAAAGAGCCTTACATTCTTAAATTTCGTGTCTCTAAGCAGACGCTATTTCGAAAAGTAGTAAACTTAATTCATTTTAGAATATTTTTTAAACAGACAGTAATAATCAGTAATTTTTTCAAACAAACATGCGTTTATTTTGTGCTTTATTTTGCTCTTGTTGTGTCTCGTACACTATAAATCACAACCCTAGCACTAGGATTCTTCCCTACAAATGGCAGCGATCAGCCGCTTCAATTCAGGGATAGTTGCATTGCTTCACCGCTACGGCGTGGTAGGGGCTTGATTCATATGGCCCATATAGTATAGAGATCACTGCCCAGACACAAGTCACAAAACAGGCCAAAAACATTCGGAAACGCCTGAAGCACAAAGATAAAACTCACAGCACCTACAATGATGTGCTAACTTCTGTGAACACGACACATCCAGTGTGAAGTCGGCGGCTAAAGTCTAGTGGGCTAAAGAATAGTATATAGTCTCTGGTCCTAAACGGAAGTGAAATATTTCCGCCGCTAACATATACTGTCACACAACTTATTAAATTCTTACTCCATGACAAGTGCAGTCACCCTCAAGATAGTGAAGGTGGGTGTCAGCCAACACCCGGGAACATTTCATAGCTCCCAATGAAAAGCAGCTGGAATGATGCGAGGCGCAGCCGGGGCTGAGTATGGAGTACCAGTTGTTGACAGCTCCGACACTTTGCGAGGGACAGATGTGGTGTGGCATGGCCGCTAGGAATTCTAGCACATAGCCAGGAGGTGGGGCAAGCTACCGGTGTCGAGGTGATGTTATACCTTCGCAGAGAAGCCTCTCTGAACCATCCTATTCAGCTCATGACACTCATGGCTCCCACCGACAGTCAGAGTTCCACCCAGAACAACTTCGATGCACACGCCGGGCCTGGGCACAAACGGCCCCTTAATCAAAATAACTCGATCCTGACGATGCCATGCAACGTATCAAATTACTGCATGATATTCTCTCCGCTATACCCTCAGCGACCAACTGACGCCTCTCTGCAACTGCCTAAGCGCGCCACTGTCGCGCCACAAGTGGCAAGGAAAACACCAGTCAGAAGACAATTGACGCACGATAGATCAAACAGCGCCATGAGTGGTGCAAGCACTGAGAGATCGATGGTACTTGCGCCAGTAATTAAATCAAGAACAGGCTCAATTGACGAAACAGGAGCCGGGATGGCTCAAAATATTTATAGAAGCTTCAACAGAAGTTCGTGATTCAGCTGCAAAATGAAGCCACCTGAAACAAGAAAATTTACTGTACGATTACATCCACATATTCAGATACTCTAAACATCCATCATACACGAGTCAATGTATTTGCCCCATTGAATAGATAACGTGAAGGAAATGCAGTTGGACGAGTATACAATACACTACTTAGTTAAAAACATGTGTACTGCAAAAAAACAAGCGGTTTAGCCAAACTACGACAGGCAAGGAACTTAGACATCGCAATTATCTCTAAGCTAAAAACATCATATGTGAGCAATATAAACTGATATTTTACGTTTCACTCGTTTAACTGTAGTTTTAGAAGCATAACAGGACGCTTATAAGCAAATAACAAATTACACAATGAAATAACCATACTAAAAAGTATATAAATTTTTGATGATATCGAAAATCATAGGATCTTAACTCCGAAAGCTAGAAGTGTGGACATTAGCAACAGTCGTGAAAATATATGCGGACGTCACATTGAACGTCGAAAAGGCGGACATGTTCTCATAAATGTGGATTTCTGGTAACCCAAGTCTTATTAAACATGTTAATAACTTCATGTTATGCCATAAAAGTTTTTATGAAGTAAAATTGATGTTGTGTACTGTCTAATCAAACAGCAAACTCATACAGAGTATATAACATGTCCGACAATTGCTAAAATACACTGCAGTTATTTTCCTGTCACTGAATGGTTGCGCCTGAAATCTAGTGGCAGCGCTATGTCACTTGTTGCTCTACCATCTGCGACTGCAACCTGCAGACATTTCGACGCAAGGAAGTTCAGGATTTAGCTTCCGTCAAACACACACAGATTATGTAACCTCCTTGAAAAAGTCTGACAATTGCTAAAATACGCTGCAGTTATTTTCCCACCATTAACTCGTTGCACCTGGTGGCAGCACTATGTACTTGTTGCTCTACCATCTGCGACTACGACTCTTGCCTGTTTACTTTATCCATTGCAATTCACTCGCTGACATTTTTAACACTGTTGTACACAACTGAATTTTTGTCACTCATTAGCTCTGACTTGAGTCCAATTCACAGAGTGCAGAAGTTGAGAAGTTAAGCAGTTCATATGATATAGATGAATCAATTAATTCCTCTAACTAGGGGGATTATCAAAAATGGGGTCCCACAAGGTTAGGTCTTGGGTCCTTTGCTGTTCTTAATATATACTAATGACTTACCATTCTACAGTCACAAAGATCCTAAGCTAGTTCTTTTTGCTGATGATACACGTGTAGCTATCACACCTGACAAACAGGAATGATGAAATTGTAAATGATATCTTTCAGAAAGTTATTAAGTGGTCCTCTACAAATGGACACTCATTATACTTTGATAAAACCCAGTACATACATTTTCATACAGTAAATGGTATGACACCATTAATAAATTTAGAGTTTGTACAAAAATCTGTAGCTAAGGTAGAATATTCAAAATTTTAGGTGTTTACATTGACAAGGGATTGAATTGGAAGAAACACATTGAAGATCTTGTGACACAACCGCAACTAATCGAACAGTCATGGGCCACTACGTGTGGCACCTGTGTTAGCCTAAGGACTAGACTTGGACCAAAACTCCCCAAAGATTTATCCAAACACAATATAAATCATGGAAAGCGATAACAATGTTTGAAATAGGTGTAGCTTATAGCAGTAAAATAAATCTGATTACTATGAAACAAAAATTTAACTTAGGTAATCTTGCAATACTATTGTTGGACTAATTAAAATTATTAACAAAATGTTTCATGAATAAAAACTTATACACGGTCGCCAGCCTAATGAGGCATAAGAATACCAAGCAGTGATAAATTAAGAATGCAGTTAAATTTAGAAGCTCGGAGCATAATAAGTAAAGGGTGGAAGAAACTTTGTCACTAGTTTCATAAGAGATAAAAAAAATACCAATCACAAAAATAATTAAGATTTAAATGAAAGCAGTAATTATTTAAATTATTGTAATGGTAAGACTCACCTCATCAGTTACTTTCTGTTACTATAGAACATTGCGTAGAATGCAGTATTGCAGTGCAAGTGGCACTCAGAAACAAAGTTACTAAAGGCTTATAATTAGTGTTAAAAAATTATAAAAAAATCTATTGATGTTATGGTCAGTGCTGCTCTTAATGTTCTTTTGTGAATAAGTAAGAAATTGGTTATGATTGTGAGCTCTATTCAAAAATCTACTAAAAGAACACTGACTAGTATGTATCACTTTGTTGAAAATAATGAAATCTTTCTCCCTACCATGAAATTAATGATTCTGTTACAGTTAACTATTTTTGCACACTTTGCTGAATAGATTCATATATGCTAGCCTGGAATCTAGAATGGGGTCACTCAAACTGTACTGACAAATTGTAGGAACACTATAAATTTTGATTGATACCACAAATAGAATTTTGTTTGTCTGATCTACTTCAATTATATCAACTGATTAAAATTAGTTATGTGGCAAAACAGTAACTTATTCTTACCAATACTATTGCGCCAGAGCAATGAAACTTATAGTTGCAGCAATGTATTTCTACTAAGAAGATTCTCCAAAAAATTTACTTTATAAAAATTGATTGCTGCATTTAGAAAAAAAGAATAAGATGACTCGGTTAATAATTCTTTACAGGGGAGGATCCCTATTAGGTTATGTGACTTGGGATAAATTATGGTTACGTACACACTACTTTTAACAGAAATGTAACCTCTATTGAAAAACGTGCAAAATCTCTCAGCGACCAGTTTATAAACAGTAACAATAAATATTGTGACCTGATATTAATGCAGAGTAGTGGCGAGGTGGCGCCGCAACGTATACAGTTCAGATTTCATCTTTATGCAGTTTGTGAGCCGAAATTGTAACAGCGGTTTCCAGTAGCTTCCATTTTGCTCCATATGCAGACAGTAGACGTTTTACCATTGCATCTGCACATTCACCAAGGCCATTGTACGTAGATTGGTCTTCTGCCTCAAGTGAAACAAATATTTGGGCAGAATACAGTAGCACAAGTCTGCCACTACGTCTTGCTGCTGTGCCATCAGGTTCACTACTGCTGTGAGCTCCCACCACAGACTGAGTGCTGTGAATGCCAACCTTCGACTGACTGCTCTGTCTCCGTTAGCTCACGCCAACACCACCTTTTCATTTACAACGGAATTCCGTTCACATTAAAATCACAACACCTTTTAGTAATCATGCTGGTCGTGAGATATTACAAATTTACATAATATTGACATACATAAAACGATACAAAAATAAAATTGACATTACCGAAACAATTAAAATTACAAAAATATTATGCAAAAATAAACGTGATATAGATATTCATGAAACATACAAAGCACATGAAGTACAGACGTCACATACCATACAATAGTGGAATCGATTGTAACACGAATGAAATTTATTATCTAACATAACAAAAAATGAAATATTATTACCAAAAAATTATCAAAATTCGGCAATGGCGTTATAATCTGCTGAAACGTTTGAGTTCATTTACTTACTCTATCAGAGTCATTGCAAAATTTGGTGATATACATCTCAGTAAATTAGCTAACAATGCATACTTTCATTCACTGCTTTCATATGGGATCATATTCTGGGGCAATTCAACATTGAGTAAAAAGTTTTCATTGCACAAAAGCGAGTAATCAGAGTAATTGCTGGAGCTCACCCAAGAGCAGCCTGCAGACATTTATTTAGGGATTTTTCACTGTATCTTCACGATATATATATATATATATATATATATATATATATATATATATATATATATATATATATATATATATATATCAGTCATGAAATTTGTTATTAACAATCTGATCCAATTCAATAGTAATAGCAGTGTGCATCGCTAGAACACTAGGAGAAAGGATGATATGCACTATTCAAGGTTAAATCTAACTTTGGCACAGAAGGGAGTGAATTATGTTCCCACAAAACTCTTCAGTCACTTACCAAGTAGCATCAAAAGTCAGACAGATAGCCAACTAGTATTTAAAAAGAAATTAAAGGAATTTCTCAATGGCAACTCCTTCTACAATGTAGATGAATTTTTAGACGAAACTTAAAAAAATTAAATAAATAAAAAACATAAATAAAAAATTGTTTGTCATGTATAGCCAAGATTTACTAAACTGACATTACGATACGTCGTGTATATGATCTATGGAACAAGTATTAATCTAATATAACCTAATCTGCCTGTCACGTCGCGGCACCATCACGTAAAGTTGTATTCACCCTGTCCATCACATCATTTCACATATGCCAATATCCCATGTTGAAAACTGAGGTGATATGTTATGTAGAAAGTCGTAGCTTAGAACTGTAATTGAGGAAACAACAACACTAAATGTTATTGATGGCCAAAATCAACTTTACAAGTTTTTTTAAAAAATTTTATTTTATTTATTTATTTTTATTTTTTTGCCAACTTAATGTGGTGCTGGGAACTGAAACAATATTTCAAAACATCGACTTCTATTTTCAAGCGAAAAAATAAACATTCGAACACATCAAACAACATTTATAAGAGCATAACTAGAGCCTGTTTACTTTACCCATTATCATTTGCCTGTTGACATGGTTAGACCGTTGTACACAACTGAAGTTTTGTCCTTCATTAGCAATGAATTTTTCATTTAAAATGTTATTTCGTGAAAATTAAGTCATAAAATTAAAATCTTATTCAGGAAACAATTTGCTTCCCTCTTTTCTATTACAATATTATTAAACATAAACCATTTTTTGGTTTCAGATATCCGACCTCGGTTTTGGGGACATATAATTGGGAAAAATATTTAAGTCGTTATGAAACATTTGGAATTTACCACTAAACCGAAGTATAATCTATATCTATATATAAAAGGCTTGTGTGTGTGTAGATGCTGACAGACTTTTCTCCATGACCACATACTGCCACCCATTCGTAGTTGTGGTGGTAGATAGCCCTTGGTCTAATGATGTTAGTAAGGGAGTTTGGTCGCGGTGCGTGGCAGTGGGTGAGTGTGACTAGCAAAAATTCGCAAAATATGCAATAAATACTCTTAGGAAAAGCTATATACTCTGTGACTTACTAACTTTACGGTACGAGTCAAAAACTGTTTATTCTTTCAATCGGCAGACAATGCGGTCCTATCAGACTTTAATAACGACGAGGAATATGAAATACGCAATTTTTTAAATATATCACATGTTTCGTCAACCACACATTACCGACTATGAACAGAGACACAAAACAAAGATAAAAATCCAGATAGACTCAAAGATAAAAATACTCGTGGAACATTGATCACTGACGTGGAAGCGTGGTGGAAACACAACCATTCATTAATGAATGTCATAGATATTGATATGTCTGTGCCAGTAAGCTCACTGGTCTGTGCTAATTAGTGATCTCTGATACATATAGCCGCGACACTCTCTGCTGTGAAAGCTGTTATCGTTTGACAGCTGGGTCAAGAAAAACTATGCGACGTACTCCTACTCATATCCTGGCGGCTTCATGTGATAGTGTTGGCAACAGATGTTGAATAACGAGAATCATGTGACATCGTCATAAGCCAATCGCGTGACACGCAAATATTTTGTCGAGAAATCAAGCATACAGCAGGAACAGCAGTATTTATCTACACTCTGTGTGGTTCGGTCATCTTTGCAATGATTTTAAATCGTGTTATTGATGTTGCCAACATAAAAAACACGAGGCTGTCAGGATAGAAAGTAAAATTTTACCGAATCAGATACATCCGTTGTTGTCACATGTCATTATGACCAGCACTTTCACGCGAAACTCTTTTGTATAGAGTCTCATGATTCACACAGTCTTACAATTCATTCCAAATTCCTATGCAAGAAGATATTTGAGAAAACTGTTACAAATCAATATTCACACTTATCCAATATCGTTTTCAGAAATGTAATTTCCCAGCCGCTTTCGGCGCTGCTGTTTCAATGTGTAATTTTATGAACACAACCTAACATTGAATTTACATTGTTCCGAAGCACGGACTTAAATTAATTTCACTCTTAGTATGAAAAACTTTATGAACATTCATCTTTTCGACCATGACTTCTACTTAAATTTGACATCTTGGCTAGGAGAACTGAGTTTATTGACAGAGAGATCCAACAAGGATTGTGTTTTTGCTGACCTGTATCCGGAACCCAAAGAACCATGATATACACAGGACCTTCTTTAACAACCGTTGTGAAGCACGGGCATATAAGCTAGTAATAAAATAAAGATTAATAAGACAAATTTGCATGTAAACTGTGTAATCGATTACAACAAGAAAACCGCGTGACTAAAATAAATTAACATCCGAGGTTAGCAGGCGATCATTCCGTCAAACATTCTTTTTGAGAAAGCTTGACGTGACGAGACGGTCCTTTGATGGACAGTCTAAATGCCACCATTAGAAATACATTGTGGAATGTTCTGACGGATGGTAATGCGATGGAAAGTGTGAATTAGCTTTATTGTGACTGTAATAATTCCTCCTATGCTGATTTCAATCACATTTTTGCAGTTGTTCTAAGCACATTACGTATAGACAGAACTTTATGGAAGACACCTACCAATACCTACTGTACATTTGCCTTGTGGATTTTATTTCCGAGTATATTACTGGATACAAAATACGCGTCCATAAAATCATATTTAAATTTATGTCATTTGCTCAAATTGTTAAGCCGGGGTTCCACAGATATGAATTTTTTACACGTGCATTCCCCCACCACCACTCGTGAAGTGAACATACGCATGGAAACACCAAACGTGCATACTGTCAAGTTATCTTATGCGATACGAAAGTTCAAACGCATTTAACTTTCTTGCAGGATGTCGCTTCCCCATCATCGCTTACGAGCTTCAGCAACTGCCGATAGGTGAATCTGCTTTCATTCTGGTCTTGCCCATTCGACAGAACGGAACACGGAGCTAGAATTAATGTTTGTTTATTACATGAATAGTTTGTGATACACCAAAGTAATGACTTTCGTCCTTAGCTAAGTAAATGAATACTTTACAAAATAACAAATTTTGATGAATAATGTGACGTGAACATCAATTTAGAATTATGCTGCTTGTCATAAACATGTATACATAGAGTAACACACAATCGTTTTATGTGACGAAACGAATTTGAAAAAATTGAAACAGTGTTAACTTGCTAACGTTCATAGTATTGCATAACCGTTAATATTGTAAACGTATATTCTGTTTCGAATTAGGCCTAATAATAATTCATCAATGACCGTAAACATTTCGATAAAATGAAAATTTATATGTGGCTTTGAAGATTTAAAAGTAGGACTACTTTGATCACCATAAAAATCTTATTTGAATATAATAGGGTTCAAGTCTGCATTAACATTGCTTACAAAGTATTCTGTAAAGTAGATGCAAGATTGCTTACAAAATTAAGTACTGAATCGGTATTTTCGGCACTTGGCACCTATAATAAATTAGACTAATCCTTAAAAGATGAACTATTGAGGCAGAAACCTTACTTTCCACTTATTACTGCTGTAGGTAGTACCGATATAAACATTCTTTTCTGATGTGTCTTCTGTTAATTGTAAATAACACACGGTAAATGTAGTGTTCTTCAGAATGTATGTTCTGCAGTATCTCCAGTAGCCAATGATCTTTCAAATTAATACGAGATGGCATGGTATCTCACATACATGTTTTAACTTTTGTATACCGGTAGTATCAGAAATACGATTCAAAAGTTTTACGAAATTGGGTTAAATGTCAAGTAGTGGCGACACTGTGTTTTGTTGGCAGCGAAATGTTCGCTTTACGAGTGTAATTTACTGATGACACAAGGGCAAATGCAAGACCCTGCACACCATAGAGCAGGAATAGCATTCATTATTTATTTCATGGTCAAAACGAAAGATTTTCCTCCTTATTCTGATTGTCACATTTTTCAAGCAGCCATTACCGACGTCATGGATAACATTTACATTGACACTGCCATTACTAAAAGCTTATTCACAATTTATTTTACCATCCCCAAATACTTCATACGAAATTCCCACTTCTAGATTCAGTAGTAGTGCATGTGTTTTTTTCTTCGTCGACTTCTGTATAAACTCTACAGCTAAAGGTTCTGTCTCGCGGCACTACGAACTTGGCTGTTCGGACGTTTAGCTGCCATAAATTTACGTCACGTGACTGTCCCATATGTAAAATACTGAATGGAAACTTGATTATTTTCTTTTTCCCTGTGATTATCTGGAACTTTTAATTATTATAATGAAATGTGATTAACATTTCAAAATAAATGTGGCGAAAACGTTGACACTGTCCTACACTGCAGATCAGCTTATCACCATGACTTATTTCACATGCACATTTGTTGGCTTCGCCAACTCAAAATAGCTGTCACTGTTCAACATAACCTACACTATGGGTGACTGTCAATACATTCACGATTTCAGGTGTAAGCTGTGCACTGTCATATTTGGCTAAAACAGGCAATATCTTTATATGACTAAGAAATACTCGATTAACTTTTTTCACATATGCCTAAAATGGATAAATTCGTACATGTAGTTATTGAACTTAATGAATTACAGTAACTTATCTTCTGAATACACAATCGGGCATTACTGAAGACTGGGATACTATCCGTCACGTTAAACCCATGACACCAACATGTTGGAAACCCAGTATACAGGATATCTTAATACTTATGTATTGTAGGCTAGATAATAAATAATCTGTACTTATCCTTGTAAATTACAGACGTTGCTAAATAATTTTGCTGTGCGTGTGTTAGAGAGCGCTTGCGCGTTGAGTATTTTGACATAACAAATGTGACAGTTAAACACTGAAAATATCAGACTACTTCGTTTTTAGAAAGAAATTCCATTGCAAGACAATCATCCAATTTTTCATATTTGGTTCTCAATGCACTGCAGAAAAAACCTAACAAATTCAATTACTTTATCTATCATATTTTATTCATTCAAATAATATACCAAAGCTATCTACAATAATGGAAGTATTTCGTTGTCCAGTACAGTTTCGTGTCAAGTAAATAGACGTAACAGAATTACAGGGTAGGACGTGGGTTAAAATTTTATTTGATGGCGTTTTAAGTAACTGCATCTTGATAATGCAATTCCACATTATGGGCACTTCCTTTTCCATTTTTTGACACACGAATGTTCTTAGATAAATTAACTTTACAGTGAGTGTAGAGGTTCTAACGCAAATTGAACTCGGAACTGCATTTCTCGCAATTTTGGAGCGGTTTGTGCGAATCTCTCATGTTCACCAGAACAAAGCAACAACGAAATAATAGAAAACACCAACAACGAAATAAATAAGTAGTAACGAAGTTAAAACTGAACGCTCAGTGTGGCAGAAAAGAGTAGAATGAAATAGGAAGACATCTTGAAACAAATTGGCTGGTCAAGTGGCATGAACTTCCGACAGCTAAAGGTCCGAACAGCCAAGTGCGTACTGCCGGGATACAGACCGTACAGCTAAAATGTGTACAGCTCCCGCACGACAAATTTCACGAGGCACCATCTTGAAATTCGCGTAAATAGCGTTTTCTCCATCGACTTGTGGAAAAATTATATATTTTATTCTTTGGTGTGGAAACCCGGATTTATATAAGTTTTGTAGTATCTTAATGAATTGACGACTTTGTTTTGCGTGGCAGGTTTCTTTGATGAGTGTGATGTCTGTGTGCAAACATCTGTACGATCATTGATCAAGCAGTAATGTTGCCATACGCGTGTGGTGCTTGTGTTTATATTTTCTAGTGTTGTTGAGGTTATGATTTGTTTTAATCCTGTTGCTTGAAATTGTCCGATTTGTTTAATAATAGAATATGGGAAGAAAAGCCCACTTTATCGGGGATGGCCAACAAAAGAAAGGACCAGGACGAAAAGCGAAGAAACAAAAAGATCCAGTGATACCGGGTTTAAGTAAGTTGTTAATGTAAGTTATTTACAACACTGATGTTCATGACATTTGTTCTTTATCTTGACGTTTTTTGATAGGAAACGATGGTGTCTATAAGCCATTGAGTCACAGACAAAAGCAACGGGCTATAAAGAGAGCGAAGAAATTATCCGATTTGGCAGAGAAGCGCAAAACAGCTGATATTAAACAGAAGAATCACACCAACGAAGTGAAAGATGGTAAGAGCACTTGATGATTGCATAACCCCTACAATGATCGCATGCTATTCTCTAAACAAAAATAAATATCAACATAACATAGGACTAATTAGAAATATAATGTGACATCATGGGCTTTGTTTATTTAAAAATGCATATTCGTAATGTAAAAAAACGAATTTAATCATGGATTTCGAAACAAGAAATACAGACGAACTTGAAATGATTGGGGCAAGTGCGATATTAAACCCATTTGGCACTGTTATAGCAGTGACCCACAGGGCTCCTCTGTGTCATTTAGGAAGTTGATGGTTGACTTTCCACCAGAGGAATTCCAAAAAAGTCTTTTAGTTTGAAAGACAGACCTCTTGCCGACGTCGCTTTATAAAACCCTGTGAATTTACATCGAAGAGAAAGGCAGGTCAGTGAGAAAATCTTGGCTGCCAATGTGTGTCTAGAAGGTACCACTGAACACTTGATAACCTGGTCCTGCTACAACAAGAAATTAAGCAAGCTTCCCTACGTAAACACCTGATATGGGCTAAACTGCAGAGTCTGTTGCCCAGGCGCTGAAAATGTTGGCAACACCATAGCAGTCCACCATAGAGCATGTATGTTTTTATTTATTTTGTGATCTGTACGAAACAGTGATCATTTTAAGTGATGGTTAGATATAGGTTAAGCAAGAGTTTTTTTTCCCAGTATGTGAGGACGTGTAGCTCCCAAATCTCCGGTTCCAAAACAATCGATTTACAGTTGCCAACATACGCACCATGCTAAAAACATGGGCAACAGACTCTGCAATTTTACCCCTGATATGTGTTTTCTTTGATCTGGAAAAGGTCTATGATATTCCTGGAGGCATAATATTTTAGTACAGCTGCAAGAGTGAGGTTTTCATGGATGTCTACCCACATTTGTTCAGTTTTTCCTTTGAGACAGGTATTTTAGATAGCCCTACGAGGTTAGGTGTGTCTTGCTGACTGTTTTAAGTAAGAGAATGGTGTCCCGCAAGGGAGTGTTTTAAGCTTTACGACATTTGCCATTGCCATCCACAGCATTGCATCCACCATACTATACCTGTACAGTGCTCCTTTTTAGACAATATCTCAATCTTCTGTGCATCCTCTGTCAGTTGCATTTGACAAACAGGCATCTGGAGCAATGGTCTAATAGCTCCCGCTCTCTGTTTAATTTACTGGTACCAGTTTTAAAACTAGGGCACACTGTTCTCGCCTTTAAGAACTAGGTGAAATAACTTGGTCTCACTTTTGATGAGAGGCTGACATGTTTGCCACACCTTAAAGAAGTGAAACTGAGGTGCCGACAGGACATATATGCTCCAGTTTTAGAAGGCATTTGTGCGATCTAGATTTAAATATCGTGTATGGATCAGCCAGGGCTTCTGATCTGAAAATACTGGATGCAATACACCACGACGGTATCAGGCTGTTGAGGCACTGCTTTCTATTCGTTGTCTTCTCTTTGTGGTACACCAGAAATACAGAGCTTCGTCTGTTCCTGACACATTAATGTCCTTAACTGTTGCACAGTAGCCATTAGAACATTTGTTCCGTAACCATCCACAGGGAACAAGACCATTTGGGATCTGAGCAGTGTAAAGCCTTGAGTTGCTGCAAATGCAGGGCTTTAAGGTCCAATTCCAAGGTTGCAGTGTGGATTCTCCATGGCTGCTTAATAGGCCCAGATTGCTTTTAGGAAGACTTGTACATCAGACCATTTTTATAAAATTAAATTTATTGAGATTTTAAACCAGCATGCAGATTTTATTACCATTTACACATATGGATCCAAGCAAGGTGATTGCATTGGCTGCTCTGTTGTGTTTCCTGGCATCCTTGGGCTGGGGCTCCCAGAATAGTTTTCCCTTTATTATGAGGAACTGTTAGCTATCCAGAGGGCACTAGAACAGATAAAAATACGTAAAAGTGTGAATTTACTAATTTATTCAGGCTCCCACAGCACCCTTCACGCTGTCGACCACATGTGGACAGCGGATCGGATAGTGCTGGAAATACAGGACGCTCTCCTTGCAATCTCTTGGGCATGTAAGAATCTAGGGAAATGAGCTGGTTGCTGAGGTGGCTTGCTGCCTTCCACCAGCCATATGATGCTCTGTCTCCATGTAGGCTGTTATCTCATTTATGACACAGAAAATAATGTTTTTGTGGTAGGCTACGTGGCTGGAGGTGTCAGACAATAAATTACCTGCAGTAAAATCTTCAGCACACCCAAGGCATACTTCCTTCTGCCCTTGGCGAGCTGATGAAGTCACCCTGACTTATCTGACTTTTACGCCACAAAGAACCACCAATGTGTGACAGATGTGGCACCCATTTGTTGAGATGGCATATTTTAACGGAATATATTTTATATTATGGTCTGAGAGCCTATTTGGGTCTCTCACATCACCTTAAATATATGTTAACTGACAACAAGGCAACGGTAGATTGTTTTTTAAGATTTTATTTGATGGGTAGATTGTTTTTTAAGATTTTATTTGATGTATGGAGTTCTTACCAAAATATTTGGTGTGAGATTTTAATGTGTGGCAGAGTGGATCCATCACCCTTTATTAATAAATTGTCCCAGTCCTCAACCATTTGTCGACATTTTAACCATGCTTGTAGTCATATTTTTAAAGTTGTTTTAAGTCATCCCTACAATACTTGGTTGTACTTTTAATTTTTGTAAGCCCTTAGGGTATCCACCATTTTGCCCTCATATGTTTGAGTTTGAACACAGGCTCTGATGACCTAGCCATGTAGTGTCCTAAAATACCAACCATCATCATCAAGGAAATCTCAACATTGAGCAGCAGTATATTTGTGATTCAGTTTATAGGTATTTGTAAAGTGCCCTGATGTTGATATGGTGCAGTAAATCCTAAAATCAGTAAGAAGCCGTATTTTTTAATTTCTGGATACGACATACAGACTGCACATGTTACCAACTATACTTCCACCATTCTTCATACGGTTGTTGTGTGTTGTTATTTCTGGTTTCTGTTTATATCCTGTATCTACATCATATTTTTGTCACTGTCAGCACTTCGTTAGGCTTTGGCATGTAAGAAACCAATGTGCTTGGCTGGAAGTCAAATTTTGAAGGATTTTATTTGATTCCTTTCGCCGCACAGAATTCTCTGGACAGTTCTCTTTTGTGCTTCAGGAATTCATGGATGTTCTACTTTTAAGCAGCTGCATGGCAACCTGAAGAGAAAAGAACCAGTTGTCCATTTTTATATTGATGTTTCACCGTCGGCCGCGGTGGCCAAGGGGACTGAGGCACTCCAGTCACGGTCTGCACGGCCACTCCGGTCGGGGGTTCGAATCCCCCCTCGGGCATGGATATTTGTGCCGTCCTTAGATGTAGCTAATTCATAAGGAGTTTGTAAGTTTAGGGACTGATGACCCCGTAGTTAAGACCCATAAGCTACACAAACATTAGAACATTAGATGTTTCACTTCAGCACAAGATGCACAAGCCACGTTACCATGTCACATCTTACATTACCGAAGAGATGTGTCCGATAAAAGTCTTGATCAGCGTCATGGCCTAATGTATTTACATGACGTGAAGCGGCAGTGTTGGCAACAGTCACTGTGGATGCTGGGATGAATGGCGGCACACAATGTTTATAAGATGTGAAAATGAATGTGTTAACATCTCATTTGAATGATTTTATTTTCAAAATGAATTGCAGCGTTCGAATGTAGATGATCGCACACTACAAAACTACATTTCTCCAAATGCTCCGTCTTTCTGTTCAGATGAAACACTTTGTTATGTAAATCAAAATATGTGTGTGTCTGTGTCTCAAATGATACATATTACAATATTTTTTTCAATGTTCAAAATTTGGTAAAACGCTTGCAACAATTTAATCTGTACTCTTTGGTTCTTGCCTAACCATTTCCTTTAATATCATGACATATTCGTAAAAATCGTAACATTCACTCACAACAATTGAAGCTGTACTCTTAGGTTCCTGCCTAACCACAGCCCTTAAAATTATGACATATTTGTAAAAATAATAATATTCGTCGATGTACCCTTGTACAGTCAGTAACTGAATTATCATACACGCCGCAGGCTACTCAAAATGTACTATGTTGCCTACCTAACACTGCTACGGATGCACCATGATGCTACCCATGCCGCTGATCAAGACTTTAGCTGATGTGTCCTTCAGGTTGTTGGCCTGTGTATATGTGGACAGTGAGCGTCCACAATCATAAATACCTTCCCTTCATATTTAATAATCGAAACTCCAGGTTGGAATTCAACAAAATAATGAGGACAGTTTACAACTCACTGACAAAGACATAACAAAGAGCTGCGACAGGCACATAGTAAAGACACACACATACAACACTTAAGATATCAGCCACGATGATAAATAGCATTCACACAGGGAGAAAGGGGGGCTGTTATGTGCTTCTGTATATGATTTATTTTGTGTGTTTTATATACTTTATCTCCATTTGCGTCTTTGTGTGTGTGTGTGTGTGTGTGTGTGTGTTTTTGATATTGTTTGTATGCTATTAGTTTTGTGCAGGGGTGTTGATCGATTTGCTGTCTCATTTGCGGTGTGTTACGGGTCAGTTGAACTAGTTAATTCCATGGGTAATTTTGTGGTTCTTATTTTGCATATTTTATGCATTTTTTAAAAATATTTTTGTGTGCTTTTGGTTGGCTTTTTATTGTTTGTTTCCATTTAAAATGCCCCTGCTCTAAAATTTGTAAGTCCTGCAGCTATACCGCTGGTTTCATTTTAAAGTTTATCCGGCAGGTTTTGTGTTGGTGTTTTATGTAATTGTTTTGGCCACAATGTTTGCTACAAATGATATATGTCGTTTCTGCTATCTTGATGACATTATTGGTCAAAGCAGACTCTTGATGACGTCATGGGTCAAAGGAGATGGGTGGAATTGCATCCTTCAGTTTTGTGTCGTCCAGATTGTCAATTTTTGCATGAAATCATCAAATCACAAAGTTGTAGGTCCTTTGTTGGTCTTAATGTATATTAGTGACTTGCCATTCTATATTCACGAGGATGCGAAGCTGTTTCTTCTTGCTGATAGTACTATTGTAATGTGCCAAACAAGAATAACTGATGAAATTGTAAATAATGGTTCTCTGCAAATTGAATCCTCTTAAATTTTGAGAAAACACAGTGTACAATTGTGTACAAAAAATAGCATGACACCATCAATAAACATTGACTTTGGTAAAAGTGCGTAATTAAGAAAGAATATTCTAAACTTTTAGGTGTGCACATTGGTGAGAAACACTCCGCTGATACATAGGAGGTACTTATGCCATTAAGAGTTATAGCTAATCTTTGTTATAGCATTTCAGTAAATTAGCTTACTTTGCCTATTTTCATTCACTTCTTTCATATTATGACATCATATTTTAGGGCAATTCATCACTGAATATATATATCTCACACACAATAACGGGAAAGTTTTATTTCCTATTCCTGTGGCCCCTCTTGATAATGTTGGCAATATCAGTGATATGGTGGGAAGTCTTTGCCAAGGTGTTAATATTCTTAGAAATCTGAACCACATTCGGTGACTTGATTGGCATTTTGTACAGTAAATAGATAATGTTATTCCTACTCTGTGGTTGACAGGTTCTTGTATGGGCATAATTTTACGATGCGATTCCACTTGTCTGCTATGACCTGTGACATCATTAACAGGTCAGTAAACCCGTATTTCAGACATAGCCAACTGCAAATAATGAATATTTCAAGTGATTAGTATTTTTAATTAAATCATGAGGCTCATTAAAATTTAAAGAAGCGTTGCATATTGCAGTTGCGGCCTACTACTGGTACATTTCAAACATGTGAGCAGCAATGCCATATGCCTCCATAGTCTAGTGGACAGTGTGGTAGATTGCCTCGCAGGGGGCCTGTGTTTGATTCCCGGTCAGGTTGCAGATTTCTCCACTTGGGGGCTGGTTGTTGTGTTGTCATCATCATCATAATCGATGTGCAAGTCACCCATGTGGTGTCACATAAAAGACTTGCACCAGGCAGACCAAACACAATCCCAGGTGAGGTGTAATGGCCAAAAATGTCACAAGAAATCATCATCGCAATGCCATCCTTTTTTGTTCACTCACAACAATTTAAGCTTTACTCTTAGGTTCATACCCAGCCTCTTCCTTTAAAATTATGACGTATTTGTAAAATAGTATTGAAGTTCTTTTGTCAATCATAATATACATCCACAGTCTAGCCGATGGCACGGGCCAAAGCCAATGGGTGCAATTGCGTCCTTTAACACTTTCGCTGCGGCTGATGCTATCCTACATTGAGCGCGGACGCTTATAAGTGTCAGCTGCAGCGAAAGTGTTAAATGACCTCTTGTATGTATCCTTATGCACACAGTAAAAGTAACTGCCATTGTAAAACAAAGATTTCATGACAAAGCATTTGCATCACCCAATGCTGTTGGGATGGGAAGTATAATTTAACCCACAATAAGTAAATGGCATTTTTTGAGAAGACCAAAATGATGCAAACACAAATGTCATATTTTACATTTTTGTAATAGGTAACACTTCAAAGAAAACACAACTTAACAGCATGTATAGTTTACTTAACCCCTGCACGTTCATATTTGGTATGATCACTGAATATCATGTCTTTGGGCACCTTTATATCACCATTTGGTGTGTGTGTGTGTGTGTTTGTTGTATTTGGAAGTCCTGTTCTTTGTTCTTTTAAATCATGTTCTGCATAATGTGCATTTTTATTTTGTGGTTAGCTGATTTTGCCAAGTTTAACTGTTGTAAATTTTTCATTCATGTAAATATTGCAAGATTGTTGCAACTTTGGGATTAAATTGTAACACTGTAAGGAAGTAAACACATATATTGAACAAATATTTAACATTAGCTTATGTCAACTCTGACGATTACTACTGGGCCTTCTTTGAACTTTGTAAGGGGTTTTATTTTTTTGTTAGTGAAACTTTTCTTCATTAGCATTATTTGGCATGTTTTATGACAGCATGTGTGGCCAGACCTAGAATTAACTGTATGTAAAGGAAATTAAGTCATGGCATGACTTCATATTAATTATGAATTTTTGCAAATGATGCTGGTTGGACCATTAACCTTGCTTTCAGAGAGTTCTAAGTTTCGATCTGATGATGTATGTAGCTAAAACATGCCATGATGAAATGTAACTAATTATTAGAAAACTATTAAAAAATAGATGTATTATTCACAGAAATGACAAAGAATAAAATCCAAGATTTTAGTTCTTTTTTGCCTTAGGAAAGTATATTCCTTCACAGAATGTTTTAGACAGTTACTTGAATGTTAGAACATGTTCAAAGTAAATATACACAAAACCAAATAAAAACGATTAATGTTTGTCTCTGTGTTGGCCATTTTTACAGGAAAATCAAATAGTGCGAAAAAAATGTCCTCATTGTCGCCAGTGTTGTTTTCAGACAATGCTCAAGAGAAAGCAGCTAAAAATAAGAAAAAGAAACAATTGTTAGAATCTGATGATGATGAGTCTGATGATGCGGATGGGGACTTTAAGGTATGTTCCACTGGAGATATGATGTCTAATTTTGTACAATTGAGTTGTACAGTCTTGTTCTCTGCTTTCTTTTTAGTATTGCCATAAGATTATAAAATGTGTGGCATTATTTCTGTAGATATTCTTTTTGTTTACACTCTATCAAATAAATGATGGTGTTTATGATGTAGCAACATGATGGTGTTCATAATCAGTATTATTTTCTCAAGTTTTTAAAATTATAATGAGGAAGGAGCTATACTTCTTTACCTACTATAAATTATCACTTGCCACCATCATATCATTTGTATGCAAAAGAGGTTATGAAAAAGGCCCATCAGCATTAAACATATGTTACTTATGCTCTTCCTGATTTCTTCTCTTATTACAAATTTCAGATTTTCATATCCAAGTCTCTCCTGCATATTTCTTATTGTGTAAATCTATTTGTCGTCAAATAACATTTAACAATAAGTAATAGAACTGTTTACAGTCATTATAGTCCATAGTCACACAATCTGGGTTTGATTTTTGTAAAAAATATTGTATGTGTGAACTTAAGGCTGCCATAGACTTTATAATGGTTAGACATAGATTTAGAAGCCAAGTTTTAAACTGTAAGACATATCCAGGGGCATATATAGAATCTGACCATATCTTGTTGGTTATGAACTGTAGATTAAAACTGAAGAGACTGCAAAAAGGTAGAAAATTAGGGAGATGGAATCTGGACAAATTGAAGGAACCATAGGTGGTTGAGAGTTTCAGAGTGAGTATTAGGCAAGGATTAACCAAAACAGAGGAAAGTAATACAGTAGAAGAAGAATGGGTAGCTCTGAGAGATAGAGTAGTGAAGGCTGCAGAGGATTATACAAGCCGGAGGATGAGGCCTAATAGAAATCCCTGGATAACACCGGAGATACTGAACTTAATTGATGAAAAGAGAAAATATAAAAATGCAGGAAGTGAACAGGCAAAAGGGGTTTCAGGCTGATGAAAAATGAGGTTGACGGGAAGTGCAGACTGCCTAAGCAAGAGTGGCTTGAGGAGAAATGCAAGATCGAAAGAAATTGTATAACTAGGGGAAAGATAGATACCGCCTTCAGGGAAATAAGAGACATTTGGAGACAAGAAAAGCTATGGTATGACTATCAAGAGCTCGGATAGAAAACCAGGACCAAACAAAGAAGGGAAAGCTGAAAGATGGAAAGAATACATAGGGTGTACATAGTCCGGGAACCCTTTCAATTATATATTGCACAAGAATCAAACATTGTAGAGGTTTCATACATATGACATTTTGAAGAGAAACTCTGAAGTATTTTCTTTATCTATTTATTTTCCATGTATACCACCACAGCGTAGTTCAGTAATTTGCCAATAGTCACCGCTACTCACAAACACGCTGAGCAAGCTGTCTGTGAGTTTGACAAAAACAATTGTGCTACTGCTGTTCAACAGATGTTTAGAACCAAGTATGGCAAGAAGCCACCCACAAGGAAGGCCATTTAACACAGGCACGGCATATTAATTACGATATTGCTTGTGCCTGACAAAGAGAAGTGGATGTCCCAGTGTGAGTGAAATGATTGTGGAGCACATATGAGAGTCAGTCATAAGGAGTCAAAAGTAATTGGTGATTAAGATTAGATTAGATTAATACTTGTTCCATAGATCATATGTGCGACATTTCGTAATGATGTGGAACATGTCAGTTTAGTAAATGTTGTCTATACATGACACCCAATATTTAAAGGATTTATTTATTTATTATTCTTTAAAAAATTATTTTTATTTTATTATTATTATTATTATTATTTTTAAGTCATCTATAGTGTAGAATGGGTTGCCATTCAGAGATTCCTTTAATTTCTTTTTAAATACTAGTTGGCTATCTGTCAGACTTTTGATGCTACTTGGTAATTGACCGAAGACTTTTGTGGCAGCATAATTCACCCCTTTCTGTGGCAAAGTTAGATTTAACCTTGAACTTAAGGCTGCCATAGACTTTATAATGGTTAGACATAGATTTAGAAGCCAAGTTTTAAACTGTAACACATATCCAGGGGTATATATAGACTCTGACCATAACTTGTTAGTTATGAACTGTAGATTAAAACTGAAGAGACTGCAAAAAGGGAGATGGAATCTGGACAAATTGAAGGAACCATAGATGGTTGAGAGTTTCAGAGTGAGTATGAGGCAAGGATTAACCAAAACAGAGGAAAGTATAGTCGACGAGAAAATCGGAAATTGTATTTTCCTCCTTTTTCGGGCAGTGTAAACTCCCTAGACAGCCCTGGCGAAGCACAGACGACTCAATGTTTTCGGACTGTAGTGAAACGCTTGAAGCGAATTGTGCGGCAGTCACTGCAGGTATGCGCCCGCACCTTCCCCCACTACACAAAACCGGCGCAGGGCCACTGCGCATCCAGACGTCATAGCTCACGCTACATCTCATCAACTATAATACAGTAGAAGAAGAATGGGTAGCTCTGAGAGATAGAGTAGTGAAGGCTGCAGAGGATTATACAAGCAGGAGGATGAGGCCTAATAGAAATCCCTGGATAACACCGGAGATACTGAACTTAATTGATGAAAAGAGGAAATATAAAAATGCAGGAAGTGAACAGGCAAAAGGGGTTACACCCTTTCACCCTTTCTCCTAGTGTTGTAGCTATGCACACTGCTATTACTTTTGAATTGGGTCAGATTATTAACAACAAATGTCATGAGAGATGACTTACCAAAGGACCGGCTCGTCGATAGATACGAATAAAATCACACACAAACACACATACAAGCTTTCACCACCACTGGCAGCTTCTTCAGGAAAAAGAGGAAAAAAGGGGAGGAGAAAGGGAAGGATATGGGTTTTAAGGAATTGGAAAAGGAGTCATTCCAATCCCAGGAGTGGAAGGACTTACCTTAGGGGACAAAAAGAAAGGTAAACAAATACACACACACTCACACACATCCAAACGCAAACACACCTAGACGGACATTTGTAAAAAGCAAAGAAGTTGGACAGAGATACCACTTGAGGCAGAGGCTCTGTCCGCAGAACTGAGGCAAAGATGCTAAAGATGGTGGGCGGGAATTTGAATTTAGCGGAGGTTGAGACCAGGTGGGCAACGGGAGGAGAGAATAAGCTGAAGGGCAAGTTCCCATCTCCGGAGTTCTGAAAGGTTGGTGTCAGTGGGAAGTATCCAGATAACACGGACAGTGTAACACTGTGCCAAGATGTGCTGGCCATGCACCAAGGCATGTTTAGCCACAGGGTGATCAGTGATATATGTATATATATATTGTGAAGATTCCTAGATCCCTAAATAAATGTCTGCAGGATACTCTTGGATGGGCTCCAGCAATTAATCTGATTACATGCTTTTGTGCAATGAATACTTTTTTTACTCGACGTTGAATTGCCCCAGAATTGCTAATTTACTGAGATGTGTATCACCAAATTTTGCAATGACCCTGATTGCATAAGTAGCTGACTCAAACGTTTCAGCAGATCTTCAATGTGTTTCTTCCAATTCAATCCCTTGTCAATGTAAACAGCTAAAATTTTTGAATATTCTACCTTAGCTACAGATTTTTGTACAAACTCTAAATTTATTAATGGTGTCATGCCATTTACTGTATTTACTGGGTTTTATCAAAATTTAATGAGTGCCCATTTGTAGAGAACCACTTAATAACTTTGTGAAAGATATCATGTACAGTTTCATCAGTTAATTCCTGTTTGTCAGCTGTGATAGCTACACATGTATCATCAGCAAAAAGAACTAGATTACGATCTTTGTGACTGTAGAATGGTAAGTCATTAGTATATATTAAGAACAGCAAAGGACCCAAGACCTAACCTCGTGGGACCACATTTTGATAACTCTCCAGTTAGAGGAATTAATTGTTTCTTCTATATTAAGTGAACTGCTTATTTCAACTTTCTGCACTCTTATAGTTACGTACGATTTAAATCATTTGTGCACTGTGCCACTCATACCACAGTAGAAGATTCCCATGATTTACACAATCAAAAGCCTTTGAGAGATCACAAAAAATCCCAACTGGTGATGTCCGGTTACTCAAAGCATTTAATATTTCATCAGTGAAGGTATATATATCAGTTGTTTTGAGAAGCTTTTTTGAAAACCAAACTGACATTTTGTTAGAACTTTATTTATGTGAAGCAACTCGAGAATTACACAACTACAGTTATTGTATAACAAACATTAATCATCAGTACCAAAAGGAGAATGCACCATTCTAGCATAAATTAGATTAAGGTCTACACTTATGTTTTGCTTCAAATCTTGTACTAGTGTGATGTTTTGCACCTAACACCTTGAAACTATTCAGCTCTAATGACCACCAGATACAGTAATGAATATACTTCTATTCTGCTTCCCTTCTTAGAAAAATAATTTTCTAGTTTTCTAAAGCACAAGCGAGGCAGTGCTGTTTAATTTATTAACCAGATTCTTTAACTTTAAATGTAATACAGTAAGACACACTACAGTAGGTTTCTATGTCCTACTTCAGGTAATCATTATCTCTGTTTGCATTTTAGATGTCTATACACATTTTACATTTGTATAAACACTTTATTATTGTCACATGTATTAAACTCTTCTTGAAAGATGTGGAACTTTTGTAAACATTTGTTAAGCAATGGCACAACAAAATGTTGTTCTTGCTCCTTTTCATCAGGCACATGTCGGAAGTAGAGTACAATTTCTGCTTCGCCCACTGAAGCATATATGGTAAAATTGTTGTTTACAGCACCTCAGTGTGACATTGTGTGGAAATACCTCTGAATCCTGCAAGTTTGACAGTTGTTTCTTGAGTGTCATTTTGTGCAACCACTTGTCAGAAATGTTAACAAAAAAATTAGTTTGACCCGGAAAACCAAGTGACATTGCTAACAACCTGAAAAGTTGACCAAGTGATGTGATAGTTTCTAGTAGTACATGTAAGGCCTGAAAGATGTCACGAGGAGTATGTGCCACCCCATTGTTTGCAAACATTTATGTCAGGTGCCAGAGATTTTGCCCAAATAAAAATAAAAAAGTAAGAGGCTGGAAAAATATGAATACCTAAGGGCCTACAAAAGGTATGGAGAATATGACAGCTAACAATTTATTAGTGGTTACTCTGCTGCAGCCTGCGGATTTATTTAATTTAAAAATAAGTTTCTGGTACACATATTACAACAACAGAATTCCGAATGTAGTTGGATTCAAGTGGGGAAAAAATAAATAAATTACACATTGTGTCATCAAGATGAGAACAATGTTTAAGAAACTTGAAGATTGTAACATCTACAGGATTTTTAACAATAGGGGGGAGGGGATTACCACTGACATAATTAAGAACTCCATGTCACTGTTACGACAATGTAAAGTAACTTCTTAGTCAAATATTTTTCAAACACTATGTTTGGTTGTGTGGCCATCTTACGCAGCAAATGTTAAAATTGATTATAAGAGGTAATGTAGCAAACAACACACTTCTCAAGCTTATTGACCACCTAACATAAAATTACACACACTGAAAGCCAACCCCCAATCCTTTTCACAAAATCTCAAATCACTATGCACTACACTCGCTTCCCTCCCACCACAATCCATTTACTTATCTGAAAAACATCTTAGACTACTCACAACAGAGATGTTTTCATATGCGCGCGCGCACGCACACACACACACACACACACACACACACACACACACACACATTGAATTAAATTGTGTGTGTATATATATATATATATATATATATACGTAAAAAATAGATGAAGTACACTTACCAGGCGAAGGGGCACAGGCAGTAATAGCAAAAAAAATAAGCACACAGACACACACACACACACACACACACACACACACACACACACACACACACACACACACACACACAAAAATGCTAGCTTTCGCAGCCTAGCTGCTTCATCAGGCAGAAGGGAGGAGAGGGAAAAGGAAATGATGAGCGTTTAAGGAAGGGGGTAAGGAGCCATTCCAATCCCGGGACAGGAAAGGCTTACCTTGGGGGAAAAAATGGAGGGTAAATAAATGCACACACACCCACACATTTACACAGACACAAGTACACTTAGGCAGACATACTGTAGAACTGTAGAAAGCAAAGAAGTTCTATATATATATATATATATATATATATTATTAAGACGAGAAATTCCTAGCAGGAAAAATAAAATATAAAAAATAGACGAAGATTACTCACCAGGCGAAGGAGCACAGGTGTGACAGCATCACAAATAAATAAATGAATACACACACACACACAATCGCAAGCTTTCGCAACCCAGTTGCGTCTTCAGGCAGTAGGGAAGGAGAGGGAAAAGGAAATGATGAGGGTTTTAAGGAAGGGGGTAAGGAGCCATTCCAATCCCGGGAGAGGAAAGACTTACCTTGGGGGAAAAAATGGAGGGTAAACAAATGCACACATGCCCACACATTCACACAGACACAAGTACACCTAGGCAGACATACTGTAGAAAGCAAAGATGTCTGCCTAGGTGTACTTGTGTCTGTGTGAATGTGTGGGCATGTGTGCATTTGTTTACCCTCCATTTTTTCCCCCAAGGTAAGTCTTTCCTCTCCCGGGATTGGAATGGCTCCTTACCCCCTTCCTTAAAACCCTCATCATTTCCGCCCCCTGCGGGTTCGGGGGTAAGAATAGGCCCGCGGTATTCCTGCCTGTCGTAAGAGGCGACTAAAAGGAGTCTTCATAATTTTCGGCTTTCCATCTGTGGTCCCCTATTTGGGTTTGACCCTCCGTTTTTCAAAATTTTTTCCGAAGAGCGGACCATTTGGGGAAGGACACCTTACGTGGTGCAACATGTACTTCTCGTGCTATGCCATCTTATGCACCCATCATGGAATGGACTTGCGACTGCAGCTTCTATGCTGCCATCGGGCATGCCATTTCTTTTTCCATGCACGTCGCGTCCATTGTGCACGGATATCCCAGCACCCTCCATTATGATGGTTCACGTAGCACCAGAAAGCCAGCACGGTAGCCAGTCCGTTGTGGTGGGGTCGTCATGTACCCTCTTGGCTGTAGCCCCCTGACAACGCAGGGATCGCTCTACCGATGCCAGAGCTGTAAGCTCCTCATGCAGGCCTAGGAGTAGATGCTTGTCGTCGTGAAGCATCGGGACTCCCGGCAACGGTCATCCTGCCAGGTGACGTTGCTGTGGCTGGGTGGCGCCCATGAGGAGAGCCCCTGTTCGGAGTGGGTGGCATCGGGGCGGATGATTCGCGATGAAGCGAAACAAATCCAACCATCAAAATCCTGGCGTAACAGGTGTCTCGAAGCGTGGAAAGTACAATGCAGCGACTTATGATCCCTCATCGTTTCCTTCCCTGACTTCTTCTTGGCGGGAACGTGGGGGTCGACAGACTGAATCATATGTCCCGAAGTTTCTGGTCTGTACTAGGACAGATGGGGGATCCTTCCAGGCAACTAAGCCCATGTTCTTTGTTGAACATATTGAGGACAAGTTCGGTGAGGTTGCGGGAATTTCTAAGATGCGAGACGGATCGATTCTTATACAGGCAGAGTCCCCTGCACAGTCTCGTGCTTTGCTCACGTGCACTACGCTTGGCGACGTGCCAGTGTCTGTAACGGCACATAAGACTTTGAATCTGGTGCAGGGAGTCATTTTCCACCGTGACCTCTTGCTGCAGTCTGATGAGGAGTTGCGCGAAAACCTGCAACGACGCGGTGTCCATTTTGTCCGCCGTGTCTTTCGGGGTTCGAAAGACAATAGGGTGGCAACCGGGGCCTTCATCTTGGCCTTCGACGGCGATACCTTGCCCGAGAAGGTCAAGGTGATGGTATACAGATGTGATGTCCGACCGTACATCCCTCCACCCATGCGCTGTTTCAAGTGCTGGCGGTTTGGACACATGTCTTCCCGTTGCGACGCAGCCCCTATTTGTCGTGACTGTGGCCGTCCTGTACACCCCGATGCACCTTGTACCCCGCCACCTTCTTGTGTCAACTGCAGCGGCCATCACTCGCCTTGCTCACCGGACTGTCCCGCTTACCAAAGGGAGCGCAAGATCGTAGAGTATAAGACCCTCGATCGCGTAAGTTACTCTGAGGCCCGCCGCAAGTATGAGAAACTCCACCCGGTATCCATGATGACTACATATGCTGCTGTCACAGTGTCATCACCTCCATCGAGGGCGGTTTCCCGACCCCCTATCACACCTTCTGTGGGCCCTTTGGGCCATCAGTTAATCTCCGCTCCCCAGACGCCAGGGGGAGCATCTTCTTCTGCGAGGCTTTTGCCTCCCCCTTCAACGGGGTCTTTGAACCCCGTCCCTCTGCCGGAGAAATGTCTTCCTTCTCCGGCTCTTCCTTCAGGGAAAGGGCCTGACGAGCCCCTTCCACCACCTCCTGCAGTTCCCACTGTGTCTGACACAGTCGACCTATAGATGCACGGAAAGGGCCTCTTGAGGTCTCCGAAACGCCAGTTTCGTCGCAGCCAAACGTCAACCAGTGGCTCAAAGTCCAGGTACCCGCTGGTAGCCGGGCCTCCCCATCTGCGTCGACATCCGACGCCACTTCTGGGAAGCCCGCTCGAGCACCGAAGCCCAAACCCAAGCGGGAGCGAGCGAGAAAAAAGGATGTCCCTCAAGAGAAAGAGCTGGCGGCAAAGGCGGCTTCCTCGATGCCGTCCGCTACCAGTTCTGACTCAGACAATGAGGTCGAAATCCTTGCGTCTAAAGAGGACCTCGCTCTTACAGACACCCTAGACGTAATGGATATGGACACCACAGACCCTCAGCGGGTGGCGGCAAGTGACACTGAGGCGCACCGCGTCTCTTAATCACTTTCATGCCTCCCCAGTCCTTAGGCAGCACTTTCCTCCAGTGGAATTGCGGCGGTTATTTTTCCCACCTAGCAGAGCTGAAACAACTTTTAAGCTCTTCTCATGTACTGTGCGTTGCCCTCCAGGAAACCTGGCTTCCGGCAACGCGAACCCCAGCCCTTCGTGGCTATCGTGGGTTTTACACGAATCGTCTTGTATATGACAGAGCATCTGGTGGCGTCTCCATTCATGTCATCAACTCTGCCTACAGTGAAGCTGTGCCCCTTCAAACACCTTTGGAGGCAGTGGCTGTTCGGATCAGGACACCACTAGCTATAACCGTCTGCAGTGTTTATCTTCCACCTGATGGTGCAGTCCCCTGCCACATGTTAGCTGCACTGATTGCTCAGCTCCCCCCACCCTTCCTCATCATGGGCGATTTCAACGCCCATAACCCTTTGTGGGGTGGCGACATGACTACTGGCCGAGGTAGGGAGGTTGAACATCTTGTCTCCCAGCTCGATCTTTGTATTTTAAATACAGGTGCTCCCACGCATTTCAGTGTGGCACACGGCACCTACTCGGCCATCGACCTCTCTATTTGCAGCCCTGGCCTCGTACCATCTCTTCATTGGAGAGTGCATGACGACTTGTGTGGCAGTGACCACTTTCCGATTTTTTTGTCACTGCCCCATCGTCATTGCCCTAGCCGTTTGCCCCGTTGGGCTCTTAACAAAGCTGACTGGGATGCATTTACAACTGCTGCCACTGTTCGATATTTGCCGGACACTAACATTGATGTGGTGGTCGATACTTTAACAGACGTCATTGTCTCTGCAGCTCAGTCTGCAATCCCGTCTTCTTCTGGTTCGTCCCGGCAGAGGTCCGTGCCCTGGTGGTCGCCGGAAATCGCTGCCGCAATCAGAGACCGTAGGCGAGCTCTTCAGCGTCACAAACGGCACCCATCAGTGGCCAACCTCATCGCTTTCAAGCGACTTCGTGCCAAGGCTCGGCAACTCATCAAACGAGCCAAACAAGAATGTTGGGAGAGGTATGTCTCGACCTTAGGTTCTCGTGTCTCTCCATCTCAGGTGTGGACTAAGATCAGGCGCCTCTATGGCCACCAGCCTCCTGTTAGCGTCCCTGGGCTTTCTATCAATGGGGCTATGTGTACAGACCCGACTGTGATCGCTGAACATCTTGCTGATCACTTCGCTAGGTGCTCTGCATCTGCTAACTACAGTGCAGCATTTCGCTCCCGCATGGAGCGTGTGGGGCGACAGCGCCTCTCCTTTGCGACGCGCCGTCGGGAGTCCTACAACGCCCCATTTACCGAAAGTGAGCTGCTTAGTGCCTTGGCCAATTGCCCAGATACGGCTCCCGGTCCCGACCGTGTCCATGCACAGATGCTCAAACACCTCTCGCGGGATTCTCAGCGCCATGTCCTCGAGATATTCAACCGCATTTGGGGTGGTGGCGAGTTTCCGTCCCAGTGGCGGGAAGCCGTCGTCATACCGGTGCTGAAGCCTGGCAGGGACCCACTGGAGGTTGACAGTTATCGTCCCATCTGCCTGACCAACGTTCTCTGCAAGTTGCTCGAACGTATGGTCGCACGTCGCTTGACTTGGGTGCTCGAGTCACGGGGCCTTCTGGCGCCATCGCAGGGTGGATTCCGCCAGGGTCGTTCAACGACGGATAATCTGGTGTGCTTGGAGTCAGCGGTTCGGACAGCTTTTTCCCGTCGTCAGCACCTCATTGCAGTTTTCTTTGACCTTCAGAAGGCCTACGATACTACATGGCGGCGTCACATCCTCGCTACGCTGCATGAGTGGGGCCTTCGGGGGTCACTTCCCATCTTCATTGCAAATTTCCTCCGACTCCGCACGTTTCGGGTCCGAGTCGGTGCTGCCCATAGTTCGCCCCATATCCAGGAAAATGGGGTCCCACAGGGGTCTGTGCTGAGTGTCTCACTGTTTTTGGTGGCCATTAATGGCCTGGCTGCAGCTGTGGGTTCATCGGTGTCTCCTTCCCTGTACGCCGATGATTTTTGCATATCTTTCTGCTCCACCACAACAAGTGCTGCTGAACGCCGACTCCAGGCGGCCATCCGCCAGGCACACATGTGGGCTCAGCATCATGGCTTCCAGTTTTCCGCCGGCAAAACACGTGTAATGCACTTTTGTCGGCGTCGGACGGTGCACCCCCACCCTGAACTCTATCTTGACGGCCAACTGCTTCCCGTTGTGGACACCCACCGATTCCTCGGCCTGATTTTTGATGCCCGACTGACCTGGCTCCCTCATATTCGTTTTCTGAAACGGGAGTGCGGGCGACATCTTAACGCCCTTCGATGTTTGGGCCATACCGCATGGGGAGCTGACCGCTCCACCCTGCTGCGGCTCTATACAGCCTTGGTGCAGTCGCGTATAGATTATGGGTGCCTCGCTTATGGCTCTGCAGCACCTTCAGCGTTGCGCCTATTGGACCCTATTCACCACTGTGGGGTTCGAATTGCCACGGGAGCCTTCCGAACCAGCCCTGTGGCCAGTCTTCTAGCGGAGGCCGGGGTACCCCCACTACGGGTCCGCCGCCAGCAACTGTTGACAGCGTATGCAGCCCGCGTCTATAGTTCCAAAGGACATCCCAACTACCGCCTCCTTTTTTCTACTGTGGCTGTTCGTCACCAGCAGCAGCGCCCCAAGTCAGGACACACAATAGCCGTCCGCGTGCAGTCCCTGCTGGGGGAGCTTGAGTCCTATCCTCTACCACCTCCATTTCGGGCCCATTCACGCACACCTCCATGGTGCCTGCCACGGCCATGTCTTCGTTTAGACTTGGCCCACGGGCGCAAGGACTCGCTTCCCCCTGAGGCTCTCCGTCGCCAGTTCCTTGCTGTCGTTGCTGAGCACCCCGGCTACGACATTGTTTATACGGACGGCTCGATGGTAAACGGCCGCATTGGCCTTGCCTACGTACATGGTGACCATGTTGAGCAGCTGTCTCTGCCAGAAGGCTGCAGTGTTCTTACTGCAGAACTGGTGGCCATCTTCCGTGCCCTCGAGCATATGCGTTCCTGCTCAGGTGAGTCTTTCCTTCTTTGTAGTGACTCCCTGAGTAGTTTACGTGCTCTGGAACAGTGTTATCCGCGTTCGCCATTGGTGATGGCCATCCGAGTGGCTGTTTCTGCCCTTGTTCAGTCTGGCAGATCAGTGGTGTTCCTTTGGTCTCCGGGTCACGTCGGCATCCCAGGCAACGAACGTGCCGATGGGCTTGCCAAACAGGCGGTTACTGCATCTGTCTTACAGATCGGCCTCCCAGTTTCAGATATCCGTACCTTGTTGCGCCGTCGGGTACTTCGACTTTGGGATGCTGAATGGCGCAACCTGAGCACGCCCAACAAGCTTCGGGTTGTCAAGGAGACCACGGCTGCGTGGCGCTCCTCAATGCGGGCCTCTCGCCGGGACTCAGTAGTCCTGTGCCGGCTCCGCATTGGCCATACTTGGCTGACCCACGGCCATCTCCTGCGCGGTGAGGACCCGCCTCGTTGTCGTTGTGGTTCTCCCTTGACAGTGTCCCACATTTTAACGGACTGTCGTCTTTTAGCCACCCTGCGGCGGGATTTTAATCTTCCTGCAATTTTATCTGACGTTTTATGTAACGATGCCAATATGGCTGATTCTGTTTTAGGTTTTATTCGTAACAGCGGTTTTTACAAATCTATATGAAGTTTGTGTTGCCCCGTGGCTGACCCTTCCTATTTTATTCTCATGGTCGGTCAACCACGAACTTTGACTTTGTCATTTCATTTCCACACTTGTTTGCTGTTTCCGTGTGATTGTGTCCTATCATGTTGTCTCCCGCCTTGTAGTCCTTTGTCAAATTTGTTTACATTTTATTGATTGAGTGGGGTTTTCCTCCCGTAACAGTTTTAACTCTGGGCGGACATTTCAGGGTTTCCACACTTCTCTAGCTCTGTGATGGAATGGGGGACTGATGACCTCCGCAGTTTTGTCCCCCTAAAACATCAAACCAACCAACCAACCAACCTCATCATTTCCTTTTCCCTCTCCTTCCCTACTGCCTGAAGACGCAACTGGGTTGCGAAAGCTTGCGATTGTGTGTGTGTGTGTATTCATTTATTTATTTGTGATGCTGTCACACCTGTGCTCCTTCGCCTGGTGAGTAATCTTCGTCTATTTTTTATATTTTATATATATATATATATATATATATATATATATATATATATATATAATAAAGATTTTTGACTTACCTAAAGTACAGGCTGGTCGATAGGAACACTAAACACACACAAAAACACACAACCATTCGAGCTTTCGCCACCAGTGGTGGCTTCTTCGGGAAAAAGAGGGAGGAAGGAGAGGAGAAAGGGAAGGATACGGGTTTTAAGGAAGTGGAAAAGGAGCCATTCCAATCCCAGGAGTGGAAGGACTTACCTTAGGGGACAAAAAGGAAGGTAAACAAATACACACACACTCACACATATCCACATCCAAACACACTTAGGCAGACATATGTCTGCCTAAGTGTGTTTGGATGTGGATATGTCTGCCTAAGTGTGTTTGGATGTGGATATGTGTGAGTGTGTGTGTATTTGTTTACCTTCCTTTTTGTCCCCTAAGGTAAGTCCTTCCACTCCTGGGATTGGAATGGCTCCTTTTCCACTTCCTTAAAACCCGTATCCTTCCCTTTCTCCTCTCCTTCCTCCCTCTTTTTCCCGAAGAAGCCACCACTGGTGGCGAAAGCTCGAATGGTTGTGTGTTTTTGTGTGTGTTTAGTGTTCCTATCGACCAGCCTGTACTTTAGGTAAGTCAAAAATCTTTATTTTATACCATTTTCCTACCTGGACATATGTCTGCCTAAGTGTGTTTGGATGTGGATATGTGTGAGTGTGTGTGTATTTGTTTACCTTCCTTTTTGTCCCCTAAGGTAAGTCCTTCCACTCCTGGGATTGGAATGGCTCCTTTTCCACTTCCTTAAAACCCGTATCCTTCCCTTTCTCCTCTCCTTCCTCCCTCTTTTTCCCGAAGAAGCCACCACTGGTGGCGAAAGCTCGAATGGTTGTGTGTTTTTGTGTGTGTTTAGTGTTCCTATCGACCAGCCTGTACTTTAGGTAAGTCAAAAATCTTTATTTTATACCATTTTCCTACCTGGAAGGTTTCCTTCTATTATATATATATATATATATATATATAAGACGAAAAATTCCTAGCAGGAAAAATAAAATATAAAAAAAATAGACGAAGATTACTCACCAGGTGAAGGAGCACAGGTGTGACAGCATCACAAATAAATAAATGAATATATATATACAAACAAAAAATGTTAAGTTGACTCCACATGAGAAACAAATGAAAAGACAAAAACAACATAGCAACACTGTGGTGAAGTGATAAACAAAACGAAAGGCATTCCACTAAACAGGTGATATGCAAACTGTACGCAGTTCAAATAAGTGAAGTGATAACAAATGAAACAACACAAAAACAGGCAAAAAGTGCCATATACAACCAAAAAACACACACCAAGAACCACTCAAGCCAACAAGATGGAGTCACAGCAGTGAGATGTAAAGAAGAGACAACAACGCCATGAGTAAACTGATATTCAATTTAAAAACACATAGACATAATACACACAAAGTTTTTTTTTTTTTTAACCTATGTATGCAAAACAGACTGTACAAACCTTTGTATCATTTCCAGACCACAGAAGATGTTTTTGAAATAAAAAGTGAAATGCATCTGGTGTAAAATAAATCTCTTAATTGCAGTCAGCATAAGATGGATTACCTCTTATCAATTTTTGAAACAGATAATTAATATTTCTTTGTCCTCTGTAAAATTAAAAGGAGGTTTAGCAATTTTTTTTTTAACAGAAAAAAAATTGTTATCAAAGAAACTGATAAAGCCTTGAAATTTCTTTCATTGACACTTGTTTTTGCAGAATGAAATATTTATTTTCACTGATAATACTTGAAAATGCACTAGTCGTGTAACTCTTACTGCAAGCAATAAGTAAAAAATTTAGAACTGGAGTAGTAATTGAAATATGTTTGTCAAAACTGAATAATTGAATAACTCAGAATCAGTTTATTGTCACTTAGCCCATTTTTGATTTCCACTTTACAGCTGTGATTCATATCTTGGATTTTTCTCATCTGAATGCTATTCACTTTTAAATTTCATTGTCTTTTCTGGGGCAATATTTTATTAAGAGACCAGTATCATCTGCATTGAAAACTCATGTTTTGTTACCTGCACACAAAAGGGGCATTTCTTAAACAGTTGTTCATCTGTTACACTGTCATGTACCCTGACACCTACAGCACAAAATATTCATGGCATAAATATCATAGTGAGCTCAGTAACTTTTTATTCAAGATGGGCAACAATTGAAATTTGGATTTACCAATCAGCACACAAATTTATTTGTGAATAGGCTTTGCTATTAACTACAGCTTCTTCAGTAACTTGTGGCTTAAATTATGTTTGATTTTTGAAGAATTGTGTTCGAAATGAGACTGCATTTTCTTTCAGTCTTTCCAAGTTGTTGAGTGTGAGACACTCAATTCACTTGTGATGGTCTTTGTTTACAACAATGGAAATCCCAGAAAGGATTCAACAATATTTTCAAAGGGAGAGGTTACTACTCACAACAGATGTTTTCATATGCAGAAAGGCACACATAAAAGATTAAAAGTATACTCAGCTTTTGGTCATTGCAGCCTTATTCAGAAATACACATTCTCTCTACACCTCTTCAACACTCCCATTTTTTGCATACTCCCTAAAGTATAGGCTTAGGTGTAAATGAAGCAATTGACAGGCTAAGATAGGATGGAAATGGTAGTTTCCACATCAAACAGTTGTGTGACACACAGTGGGATGCTAATCAATTGTAATGGACCCATATCAGGGTGGACAACAAGATACTTTGGGTTTTAAAATTGAAGCATGATGTGCAGCACTGATTTATATCTATATATGTAAAAGAAAGTTGTGTTAGTTACACTATTTATAACTAAGGAATGTCTGAACCAATTTGGCTCAAAATTGGTGGGGAGGTAGCTTAGCAGCAGGAGACGGACATAGATACTTTTTGTCCCGTTTGACTGCATATTACATCCAAATTTGAGAAAAACTGAAAGTACGCTTGCAGCTGGGATAATTTTCTCGATTCTCTAACAATCAGATTATTCAATTCGCTACTCGCCTAGCGACCAAATATGCTGTAACAGAATGAACAAATGTGACAACATGCAGATGTCACCATAAATTTGTCAGTTGTTGTCTTCAGCCCGGAGACTGGTTTGATGCAGCTCTCCACCCTACTCTATCCGGAGCAAGCCTTTTCATTTCCTCATAAGAACAGCGCCCTACATCCATTTGTATCAGCTTACTGTATTCATCTCTTGGTCTCCCTCTGTGATTTTTACTTCACACACTTCCCTCCAATGCTACAAAATTCACGATTCCTTGATGTCTAAGAATGTCTCCTACCAATCGAGCCATTCTTTTAGTCAAGTTAAGCCAGAAATTCCTTTTCTCCCCAATTCTGTTCAGTACCTCCTCATTAGTTACACGATCGACCCACCTAATCTTAGGCATTCTTCTGTAACACAATATTTAAAAACCTCTATCCTCTTCCTGTCCGCACTGTTTATCATCCATGTTTCACTCTCATACAAGGCAACACTCCACACAAATGCCTTCAGAAAGGACTTCCTTATGCTTAAATTAATATTCAATGTTAACAAAATTCTCTTTTTCAAAGGCGCTTTTCTTCCCATTGCCATTTTGCATTTTATATCCTCTGTACTGTGACCATAGTTTGTTATTTTACTGCCCAAATAACAAATCACACCTACCACCTTTATTGTTTCGTTACCTGATCTAATTCCTTCAGCAACACCTGATTTTCTTAGACTGCACTCCATTACCCTTGTTTTGCTCTTGTTGGTGTTCATCTTGTAAACACCTTTCAACACACTGTTGATCCCATTCAACTACTTTTCCAGGTCCTTTGCTGTCTCTGACAAAATTACAATATCATCGGCAAAATATAATTGATTTATACCTTCATCCTCAACTTTTATTCCTTCTTCAAATTTCTCATTGCTTTCCTTTATAGCTTGCTCAATTTACAAATTGAATAGCATTGGAGAAAGGCTACAACCCTGTCTTACTACTCTCTTCCCACCCTCTGCACACCTGTCATGCCCCTCAACTCTGACAACCGATGTCTGGTTTTTGTACAAGTTGTAAATAACCTTACGCTCCCTATATTTTATTCCTGCTGATATCAGAATTTGAAAGAGTCTATCCCAATCAACATTGTCAAAAGCTTTTTCCAAATCTACAAAAAGCTAGAAATGTAAGTTTGTCTTTCCTTAATCTGTCGTCTAAGGTAAGCCGTAAAGTGAGGATTGCCTCACATGTTCCTACATTTCTCCTGAATCCAAACAGATCTTCCCCTAGGTTGGCTTCTATCAGCTTTTCCATCCTTCTGTAAATAATTCGGGTTAAAATTTTACAACCATGACTTATTAAACTGATGATTCTGTAACTTTCACATCTGTCTGCGCCTGATCTCTTTGGGATGGGGATTATTATATTTTTCTTAAAGTCTGAGGGTATTTCCCGTTTCATACATCTTATGCACCAGGTGAAATAGTTTTGTCATGGTTGGCTCTCCCAGAGACTTCAGTAGTTCTGAGGGAATGTAGTCCACTCCAGGAGCCTTGTTTTGACTTAGGTCTTTAAGTGTTCTGTCAAATTCTTTTTTCACTATAGTATCTCTTATTTCATGTTTATCTACTTCCCCTCCTACAATATTCTCTCTAAGTTCATTTCATTTGTAGAGCTCCTCTATACATTGTTTCCACCTTTCAGCTTTCCTTTCTTTGCTGAGAACTGGTTTTCCATCTGAGTTCTTTATATTCATACAGCTGCTTTTCTTGTCTCCAAATGTCTCTTTTATTTTGCAGTACACAGTATCTATTTTCCCCCTATTTAAATATTCTTCTACTGACTTGCATTTGCCTTCTAGCCACTCCTGCTTAGTTATTTTGCCTTTCCTGTTTATCTCATTTTTTAGTCGTCTGTACTCCATTTTTGCCTGTTTCATTTACTGCATTTTTATATTTTCTCCTTTCATCAATTAAATTTAGTATTTTCTGTGATATCCAAGGATTTTTTGTAGGTCTTGCCTTTCTACCTATTTTGTCCTTTGCTGCCTTTACTATTTCATCTCTCAATGCTACCCATTCCTTTTCTACTATTTCTCCTGCTGCTCCTCTTCAGGAACCACACATTTGTCTGGCTTCTTCACAGAAACCCCTCCGCTGTGGTTGCACCTACAGTACGGCTGTTTGTATCGTTGAGGCACGCAAGCCACCCCACCTCGACACTGTATGTGGTTCGTGGGAGTAGCATTAGACGGTACTTACAGATAAATGGAAAGTGGTCCTACCAAAAATATTTGTAAATAAAACCTTATTAGTTGTAGTAGTCAAGTTGCAGGATGTGTAATATGAGGACAGTATAAGTCTCCCCAAACTAAATATCTATTGATGATGCTGTTTAATCAAGTCAATTTTTCAATGAGAAAACACAAAATAGTAACCAGCTTAAAATAATTCAAAGTTGTGTACGACAATTTAAATCTCAACACTTGCAAAATCAAGTATGGAAACACATGCTCTGTTCAGTTACAATTCCGTAATGAAAGTGGGGAGGGGGGGGGAGGTGTAAGTAAATTTCTGGACTGTAACAGCTTTAGCACTCTCCCCCCTCTCCTCCCCTATTCCTTCACCACGGAGCAGTTGGAGATTGCCGTTGTGTAACTGTGAAGTGTGCCTGAGTGAGTGTGTGAGTGCTCTTTATTCTGAAGAAGGCCATGACTGATAGTTTAAGTGTTGTTTGTGTGTGTATTTTTTATGTTCCTGTTTCAGCTCTTTGTTATGTCTTTGAGTTGAGTTGTAAACTGCCCATATTATATTGACGAATGCCCAGCTGGACTTTCCATTAATATATATATATTTTAATGTTGTTTTATACAAAGATTTGAAAGTGTTAATGTTAGGGCATATGCACTTTTATTAATTTCAGAAAGTAGATACTTGTATATATTTAACTGGAATTGTTTATCTTTGTACAAACTGGGGATGGTGCAGAATTTACAAATAAAAATTACTCATGTTTATGGAATATTCCGTTGGTGCTTGGAGGAACAAAGACATATTAAAAACTTAAATACGTAGTATTTTTGTTCCACAATATTGTTCTGTAAATTTTTCTACACTGTTTTTGTTCATGTCTCAGCAATGAACTGGTTTGTTCTTTAAGTACACCTGTACTGTATTATTTCAGGTTGAAAGCTTAAATGATATTGATGGAGTCAGTGAAAGTGGTGATGACGAAATCACAGAGACAGATGATGATTATGGTGCTGACAGTGATGTATCAGAATCTGAGGATGACGACTCTGCTGCAGTTGAGGATGAAAGCAATGAAGAGGGTGAGGAAGTGGAAGAGAGTGAGGATGATCTTCTGCCTGTAGAAAAGGCCGCCAAGAAGTTGAAGAAGAAGCAAGAGAAAGAACAGTATGTTTTATTATAGTACAAGTAATGTGTGTCCTTGTAGTCAGTTATTCTCATTTTGTTGTGTCTCTCTGCTTTGATAGTGTACTCTGTTTGCAGTTTTAATGTTGAACTGAATTGAGTTAGTTCCATCTCATCTGTTTTTTCCACACTGAAAGGTAACATGATTTAGAGCTCAGAAATGCTCTTGTAGTTCAAATACATATTTATTTACTTTTCAAATAGCTGTTTTTTTTAAACTTTTGCTGTCAAATGTAAACAGAACTACACAAGGCAAGCTTTCCAGGTACAAAGATAAAAACTGGCACTGAAACTTGTGCTCCAGTAAAAAAAAAAAAAAGAGAACAAATATAAAAAGAGATGAAGATGTGTTTATTATTATTATTGTTATATATGACCACTGAATTTCAGTCCTTCATTTTCTGAGTGCATCTTGGATTGATGTATTTTTTCCCTTGGATTTAGAATCCCATTTTTCAGGTGCAGCTTAGATTCAAGTATGTCTTACATTTGGGTAAATATAGTAATAGTGTTTTAGTCTTCTCACAACATCCTCTCTTTCTAGTATAATCAGCAGAACGTTCAGAATGACCTTATTGCATGCTGACAGTGGTTACATATATTGTTGTTTGAATGTGTAAGAGGCTCTGTTCAGAGATTGGAGGCAAAGATGTTGTAGAATGTTCGGTGGGAATTTCAAACTAACGAAGGTTGAGACCTGGTTTGCAATGGAAAGACAGAATATGTTGAAGGGCAAGTTCCCATCTCCGGAGTTCTGAAAGGTTGGTGTCAGTGGCAAGTATCCATATAAGCTGGACAGTGTGTCATGTACCAAGATGTGCTGGCCATGCACCAGGGCATGCTTAGCCACAGGGTGATTCTCATTACCAACAAACAGTGTCTGTCTGTGTCCGTTCATGTGAATGGACAGTTTGTTGCTGGTCATTCCCACCTAGAAGCGTCACAGTGTAGGCATGTCAGCTGGTAAATCACATGGGTGCTGTCACAAGTGGCTCTGCCCTTAATTGTGTACACCCTCCGGGTTATAGGCCTGGAATAACTGGTGGTGGGAGGATGAATAGGGCAGGTTTTACACCGGGGGCAGTTACATGGGTAAGATCTGGAGGGTAGGGAAAATGGTTTTGGGATTTCATAGGGATGGACTAGGAGGTTACAGAGGTTAGGTGGGCGGCAGAAAGGCACTCTTGGTGGAGTAGGAAGGATATCATGAAGGATGGATCTCATTTCGGGACAGGATTTAAGGGCAGTGTTTGTTGGTAATGAGGATCACCCTGTGGCTAAGCATGCCCTGGTGCACGACAAGCTTTCGCAACTGTTGGTCACTTCTTGAGGAAAAGAGGAAGAAAGGAGAGGAGAAAGGGAAGGATATGGGTTTTAAGGAAATGGAAAAGGAGCCATTCCAATCCCAGGAGTGGAAGGACTTACCTTAGGGGAAAAAAAGAAGGTAAACAAATACGCACACACTCACATGTATCCAAACGCAAACACACCTAGACAGACATTTGTAAAAAGCAAAGAAGTTGGACAGAGATACCACTTGAGGCAGAGGCTCTGTCCACAGAACCGAGGCAAAGATGCTAAAGATGATGGGCGGAAATTTGAATTTAGCACAGGTTGAGACCAGGCGGGCAATGGGAGGAGAGAATTAGCTGAAGTGCAAGTTCCCATCTCCGAAGTTCTGAAAGGTTGGTGTTGGTGGGAAGTATCCAGATAACCCGGACGGTGTAACACTGCGCCAAGATGTGCTGGCCGTGCACCAAGGCATGTTTAGCCACAGGGTGATCTTCATTACCAACAAACACTGTCTTTCTGTGTCCGTTTAAGTGAATGGACAGTTTGTTACTGGTCATTTCCACATAGAACACTTCACAGTGTACACATGTTAGTTGGTAAATCATGTGGGTGCTATCGCAAGTGGCTCTGCCCTTGATCATGTACACCTTCAGGGTTACTGGACTGGAGTAAGTGGTGTATAGGGCAGGTTTTACAACAGGGGCAGTTGCATGTGTAGGAGCCAGAGGGTAGGGAAGGTGGTTTGGGGATTTCATAGGGATGGACTAGGAGGTTACGAAGGTTAGGTGGGTGGCAGAAAGAGACTCTTGGTTCAAAGCTTCAGTACACCAAGAACCTAATGACAGCTTTCACATCCCGCAGCTATCCTCCTAATCTGGTAGAGAAGCAAATTGCCAGAGCCACTTCCTCATCCCCCCAAATTCCGAACCTTCAACAGAAGAATCCCAGAAGTGCCCCTCTTGTCACCGGATACTTTCCTGGACTGGAGCGGACTCTGAATGTGGCTCTCCAGCAAGGATATGACTTCCTTAAATCCTGCCCCGAAATGAGATCCGTCTTTCATGACATCCTTCCTACTCCACTGAGAGTGTCTTTCCGCCGCCCACCTAACCTCCGTAACCTCCTAGTCCACCCCTATGAAATCCCCAAACCACCTTCCCTACCTTCTAGCTCCTACCCTTGTAACCGCCCCCGTTGTAAAACCTGCCCTATGCACCTTTCCACCACCACTTACTCCAGCCCCGTAACCCGAAAGGTGTACACGATCAAAGGCAGAGCCACTTGTGATAGTTCCCACGTGATCTACCAACTGACATGCCTGCACTGTGAAGCGTTCTATGTGGGAATGACCAGCAACAAACTGTCCATTCGCATGAATGGACACAGGCAGACAGTGTTTGTTGGTAACGAGGATCACCCTGTGGCTAAACACGCCTTGGTGCACGGCCAGCACATCTTGGCACAGTGCTACACCATCCGGGTTATCTGGATACTTCCCACCGATACCAATCCTTCAGAACTCCGGAGATGGGAACTAGCCCTTCAGCATATTCTCTCTTCCCGTTGCCCACCTGGTCTTAACCTCCGCTAAATTAGAATTCCCGCCAGCCATCTTTAACATCTTAACAACTTTGCCTCGGTTCTCTGGACAGAGCCTCTGCCTCTAGTGGCATCTCTGTCTAACTTCTTAACTGCTTTGGTTTCTATAGTATGTCTGCCTAGGTGTGTTTGCGTCTGTGTGAATGTATGGATGTGTGTGTATTTGTTCACCTTCCTTTTCTTCCCCCAAGGTAAGTCTTTCCTCTCCTGGGATTGGAATGGCTCCTTACCCCCTTCCTTAAAACCCTCATCATTTCCTTTTCCCTCTCCTTCCCTTCTGCCTGAAGAAGCAACTGGGTTGTGAAAGCTTGCGTTTGTGTGTATGTGAGTGTGTTCTGTTCATTTGTGCTGCTGTCACACCTGTGCTCTTTCGCATGGTGAGTAATCTTTGTCTATTTTATATATATATATATTCTTTCCTGCTAGGAATTTTTCGTCTACAATATGTATATATATAGTAGATGAAGATTACTTACCAGGGGAAGGAGCACAGGTAGTGATAGTAACATAAATAAAACACACACACACACACACACACACACACACACACACACACACACAAATGCTCTGTGTGTGTGGGCGCGCGCGCTCGCGCGTGCGTGCGTTTGTTTGTTTACCTATCCTTTTTCTCCCAAGGTAAGTCTGTCCTCTCCCAGGATTTGAATGACTCCTTACCCACTCGCTTAAAACCCTCATCGTTTCCTTTTCCCCTCTTCTTCCCTGTTCTTTCTGAAGAAGCAACCTTAGGTTGCGAAAGCTGAGTTTTGTGTGTGTGTGTGTGGGGGGGGTTTTATTTATTTATTTTTTATTTGTGCCTTTTCGCCTAGTAAGTCCAACTTTCTTTGCTTTTTATAAATATTTTTCTGAACGGGATTGTTTCCCTCTATATTAAACTTTTAATAATTTTCACAAAGTCAAATTTTGATAGGGCCGGGGAGTATGATATGGGTGGTGATCTGGAAAGGATAACAACTCAAACTGGTGGCACAAATGTGCATAATAGGCCTCGTCTTAATACAGCTGTCAGGCATATTATCACAAGTCTTGAGGAGGCACTGATGATGGAGGGCATGGTTCACATTGCAGTGGTGCCAGTTGAGACGATCCAAAGGTCAGATTTCACTATGCACGGGCCATCACTTCAATAGGTGTGGGAAGGGGAGGTTGGCAAAGCTCATAGGTGACAGTGTAGTAGGAATTGGGGGTGTCACTCATGGAAAAATTCCTGTAGTAGTTGGTGTTAGGGCTGCACCTTTTTTATACTGAAGGCAGCTGATAGGTATTCCTGCTTAAAGGAACTCCCTGTAACAAAGGAACCACTTTCAACAAAGTTTAAGAATCCAAGTAATAAGGGAATTACTATATTTCATCAAAATATATAAGGTATAAGTGAGAAAGTTAATGAATTGCTTATGGATGTGGATTCTGACATTATTGGTATTTCAGAGCATTTTTTAAATGATGTAATTATTCAGAGACTTCCTTTGCCTTGATACAGGTTAGCTGCCTTCTTCTCTATGAGTTCCTTGTAGTGTGGGGGACTGGCCATGTAGGATAAAAAAGATTTTTCATTGTAGTCAATTGATTTTTCTAAAGAAAAGATATTTGGATGTTGTGCAGGAGTTGTTAATGTTAATGGAACTAAACTAGTAATTGTTGTTATTTATAGGTCCCCTGGCTCAGATTTTAAAATGTTTCTGCCCAAGCTAGAATAGGTTCTGGGTTCACATTATAGGAAGTATAAAAATTTAGTTGTGTGTGGAGATTTCAACATTAATTGTGTAGGTGATAGCTCAAGAAAAATTCAGCTGTAATATGTATTTAATTCCTGTAATCTGATGCAAACACTACTCTGTCCAACAAGAGTGCAAGGCAGAAGCAGTTCTACAATTGACAATATTTTTGTTCATTCTTTAATATTAGAGGAACACTCTGTCAGCATAATAGTAAATGAACTATCAGACTATGATGCACAAATTTTAATTCTAAAAAGTATTTGTTCTCAAATACATACAAACATAAGTATCAACTACAAAGAAAAGTTAATGCAGTTGGTATTGAGACCTTTTTAAGCCTAATTAAAGGAACATGAATGGCATGATGTTTACAAGTGTTGTTAATACATATGATAAATATAATGCTTTCCTGAACACATTTCTTACGCTGTTTGAAAGTTGCTTTCCACTAGAATGCTCAAAACAGGGTTCTTCCAGTAAGGGGATAAGAGTATCATGAAAAACAAATTGGAACTGTATCAAAATCTTAGAAACAGTCTGAATGAAGATGCAGTAGCTCATTAGAAACAGTACTGTAAGGTACTGAAAAGTGTCATTAAGAACACAAAAAGTATGTGGTATGCAAAAATAGTAGCAACCTCTCGGGATAAAGTTAAAACCATCTGGTCAGTCACGAAGGAAGTGCTGGTCAGCAGCAGCTGGTAGAAGATATAACGTCAGTGCATAGTAGAAATGTTTCTGTTCTGACAAGTTAGACATTATGTGCAATATTCAATAATCACTTACTGAATATAGCAGCTGAACTAAACAGAACCCTAATTTTTACAGGTAATCATATAACATTGTTAGAAAATGACTTTTGGAGGCTGTTACTTGAAATGGTCCTCCATGATACTTCCAAAGAGGAGATCGAGTCAATAATTAAATCACTAAAGACTAAGGACTCTTGTGGATATGATGGAGTATTTAGCAGATTTCTAAAGTACAGTTCTCCATATGTTAGCCCAATACTTAGCCATATTTGTAATTCTTCCTTTCAGAATGGTCAGTTTCCTGACATTAAAGTAATCAATAGTGAAACCATTTTATAAAAAAGGAGAAAGGGATAATGAAGGCAACCATAGACCTATTTCTATGCCATCGGTTTTTTCTAAAGTTATTGAAAAGGCTGTATATGGCAGATTAATTGATCATTTCAGTTCACATAATTTGTTGTCAGATGTACAATTTGGTTTTAGGAGGGGTTTAACGACTGAATTGCTATATTTTCGTTTCTCTGTGAGGTACTTGATGGATTAAAAAAGAGGCTATGGACATTTGGTGTCTTCTTTGTTTTAACAAAGGTGTTTGATTGTGTTGATCATAAAATATTGTTGAAGAAGTTGGAACATTATGGAATACGAGGAGTAGCTCACAACTGGTTCACCTCTTACTTTAATAACAGACAGCGGAAGGTAATTGCCTGCAATGTTGAAAATGGGTATGACATACAATCAAAATGGGGCACAGTTAAATGTAAGGTGCCCCAGGACTCTGTTTTGGAACCACTGCTGTTTCTTATTTATATAAATCATATGCCTTAGACTATAATCAGAGCTTGGTAGTGAATGATGTTGTTCGTAATATTGGCACAGTATCAAATAATTCAGTTCAAGAGATAAGTTCATGGCTTGTAGGAAACAAATCAATGTTAAATCACAGTAAAATTCAGTTTTTACAATTTGTAACACATAATTTGACAAAAGTTGACATTTTGATTACACATAATGGGCATATGAGACTGAATAGTTCAAATTTCTTGGTGTTCAGATAGACAGTAAGCTGTTGTGGAAAGCCCATGTTTCAGGATCTTGTTCCAAAACTAAATTCTGCTTTATTTACTATTAGAACATTATCAGAAATAAGTGATTTTTCAACAAGAAAAGTAGTCTACTACGCTTACTTTCACTCACTTATGATGTACGGCGTTATTTCTTGAGGTAACTCAACTGATACAAAAAGGATATTTCTGGCTCAGAAAGGGGCAGTTTGAGCAATATGTGGTGTAAGTTCACAAACGTCATGTCGACCCTTTTCTAGTAGTCTGGGAATTTTGACACTGGGTCACAATATGTTTTGTCTTTAATGTTGTTTGTTGTTAATAATACCAGCTTATTCCCACGAGTTAGTAGCTTCCACTCCGTGTATACTAGACAGAAGTTGAATCTACATTTGCGTCACACCACCTTGACTCTTGTGCAGAAAGGTGTGCAGTATTCTGCAGTATCCATTTTCAATAAGCTGCCACAAGAACTCTAGAATCTTAGCACTAATGCACTTTCAAATCTAAATTGAAGAGTTACCTCATAGCTCACTCCTTTTATTCTGTCGAGGAACTTCTAGTAAAGTTAAACAATTAAGCTAATTCCTTTCTTCTTCTTCTTCTTCTTTTTTGTTAGTGATTCTTTTCACTTTGTGTTAAAATTGTGGTATGCATAGCACTACTTAAAATTTTTCTATTACCATTCTTGTGTTAAACTTCATGTATTGACTTGTTCCATGACCACGGAGTCTTACTCCCTCCTCAATTAGGTCCTGCGGAACAGAAAACCGTATTATTATTATAAATAAAGGACTATCTTTGAACTGCTGCTGTTTTTCTCTGCTTCTAGCAGCAACAGTAAAATTGTCAAGTTATTTTATTAGTATATTTGTGTCCAGGACAATCGGAACAATTTCCTACAAATAATAAGATGCCATATCGAAGAGTGTGTGGGATTTTGTTTTTAATATCTGCATACCAAATTGAGTTAACAGTACTGAATAGGATGTAAGATACTGATATATAACATAATGGTGTAGAATCCATTGTCATCGATATTCGGAATTCCACTATGCAAATCAAATTTCCTCATCGATTGTTTCACAATTTTGTGCATTAGTAAATAGTTTTGCTTTTTCAGCAAAATTTTTAAAATTTTGTAATAATTTAGTGATTTTGCTCATTACAAAAAGAGGTGCCTCTACTTATGGCAACTATGCTTCATATCTAATTTGTCACTAGATTTCACCACTTTTCTCTTTTAATCATAGATATGGTAGACATCAGTTGTTCACCTGGTTTAATTCTTCCTTCAGAGAAAGGATCTTCATTGAATAGTTGCTCCTATTTTCCAGCAATGTCTTTGTAAAGATACAAAGTTCTGCAATGTATGAAGTTCTGTGTCTTCTAAAAGTATGTCTTCGTGAGATTGTTTTCACTAGGTCAACAAACTGGTCATATATTTCTGGATTAGGTTTCATATGGCTCACTTCTCTATCCAGATCCTCCATGAATTTAGACCATTGTCCTCTCTTGGAATTGAAGCATCTTTTGAAGGGTACTGGTTTTGTACTACAGCCGCTTTCACAGAAAACATGATCGCAACCGCGAGAGTGTGGTATTGGTCCAATATCTTTATGTGTGTGATGTATGTTTTTGTTTGCAAACTTGTTGTCAGGGTTAAAAATAGAGTTGCCACAGTCATTGCTGAAAGAGTGAGGTTTCTTCAGATCGTGTACGAGCTTCATTCCTGTGCTTTTGCCCAATTTTTTAAGATGTTCATTGCTCTTGTCTGCTTCCTTGTAGCCCCATGCTGCACTGTGGCAGTTAAAATCACCTAAAATGATTTTTTTTATTTACAGCAAAAATTGTTGTGCTGCTTGAAGCTGAAGTCTGTCAAGCTATTGTGGGCCAGTAGTATTGTCAATAGTACAGAACTTAATCTATAATAGATCCATGGTAAGCTTGCTCTGCTTGCACTTCAAGGCTGGTGATCAAGGAATCTACCTTATTGCACTCTGTTCTAAACCCTGAATCCCCCCCCCCCCCCCCCCCCTCATACTCAAGTGTTTCAATCTAGTAGCCTCACATCATGAGATCACTGTAACCACATATTCCAGCTACAGGCAACCAAACAGAAATAACATAATATTCCCTAACCATATTAAAATCCTTATGCAAATGTTTCAAACTTAGTTACCTGGACCAGCCCAACATTCATCTCGAAAATACTGAGAAATCTTCAAATAGTTTTCCTATAATTGTGGGCAACCTAACAGTAGGACCCTCTTTTTCCTAACGTCCTTCCTACTTGTGGTGCACATTTTCTATTTCTACACCACTCAATATTTCTATCCCATAAATTATAGCATATGAAGCTGATTTATAATCAAAACAGATCTCTCAAGCCGTGTCTTCCTCATTCAGTCTTTTAATCAACTACCAATTCCACTCAACCCCCGTATTTCTCTACTATCACTTTCCACATATGCGCTAATTGTATTGTACAAGACTGCTAAAAAGTTGCTCCTAATCTCCAATAATAAAATCCTTGAAACAAAAAAAAAAAAGATCCATGAAAAAGTTATTCAGGGGCACAGCTTTGTATGGATGTGAAATGCAGATATTGAAAAAGGAAAAAGTGAAATGAGCAGAAGCATTTGAAATCTTGTAAGAATGAAGTAGGCTTGCAACAAGTTGGTGAGAAAAATGCCAGTTGAAGAACATTATAAATTCTTGAATGAGGATGGTTAAACACTTATTACAACATGAGACATTGCTGAAAACTTTAAAGGCTAGTGGAATAATGGAAATGCAGAATCACAATTAATTGTGAACATGTATGGTGATAAGTTTGTCCTAAAATTAAGAAGATATCCAGCAAGATAAGGAAATGGAGAAATGCATCAAACCAATTGGAGGGTTGATTGGGAAAACAATAATAGCTATTTCTCTCTGTATAAAAAGAGCTTTTGGTGGACACTGTATCATTTTGCAAAGAGTATCTTTTTCATTAGTTTTACATTATGTAAATAATGTGTGACAAAAGAGCCCTTCTTAGTTTCTTGCTCCAAGAACCATTAATTGGTTACAAAACCCTGTGATTTAGGAGTATTATCCAGGTATTATGTTTAATATCATTGATTGAATATTGAGATTAATTTTTGTGTACTACAATGTTGCTTTTTATGAAATTAATCTCAAGCTTTGGCTCCGTGCTTACCACACTTCCGAACTAAATCAATATTTCTACTGTATATCACTGACTGAAACTAATAGCATTATGTGATACAATAAAATTCTTCTCTTTTAACAGTTCGCATCTATGCCTTTGGATATTTCCATAACATTCTTGTTCTGAATGAACTGACAGCATACAACTATAGTTTCCTGCCTTTCAAATACTATCATGTTTTACTTTAATCTAGTAAGATTTCATTTGCTATATTTTTTATGTTAGATATTTTTAATTTGTCATTTATCTTGAAAATATTCCTGCTCTAAGTCGTCACCAAGAATTATTTTCTACTTTCTAACTCTGCCAGTATATTTATATTTATATATTTATTAATATTAATTTAATTTTTTAATGTGTCTCTTTCTGTCAAACAGAAAACTGGCAGAAGAGGAGATGAAGATGAACATTGCCAGTCAGGATGTTTTTGCCTTTCCATCAGAAGCTGAATTAAATGAACCCCTGGGTCTTCCCGAAGTTCAACAGCGAATAAAAGATGTTGTACTTGTACTTTCAGATTTTAATAGACTTCGTGAAGAAGGAAGGTGAGCTTACCTAACTTACTTTTGTTTTTCATTGCTCTGCTTTTCCTCCTTTCCCGTAGCATTCATGAATGGTGTGTGGGAAGGCCAATTACAGATAAGTACCTTTATGAGCTCTGGGAGCATAGAAACTTAATAAACCTATATATGATATGAAATATGTCTCTTGAAGCATCTGTCACAAGAGTTTGTTGCATATGCATCATTAATGCTTAAAGGAAAGGTTAATTGAAAAGTGCAGTATTACTCCCATCAAAACATCTTCTATGGATCATGTGGTATGCTTTGAACTATCTCAACTAAATGTGGTATATATAAATGTACAAATGTTTGTTAAGATTATGGGACTTAACTGTGGGGTCATCAGTCCCTAAACTTACAAACTACTTATGAAATACCTTATACTAAAGACAGCACAAACATCCATGCCCAAGGGGGATTCGAACCCCTGATGGGGAGCATCCTCATGCATTGGAGCATAGTGCCTCAGTCCGCTCAACCACACCGCCATGTTTATTCATAAGTCTTACTCTCTAGAATCAAAAATGCAAGTTTGTAAGACATCCGTAATATCTACAGATGTGTAGGTGATGGTGGGAATGAGGTGAGGTATAAAGTTCTTTTTACACTATACACAGATTTTTATTGAATGTATATATTCATACAATTAGAAGGAGAACTAAAACTTTGTATATAATAAAATTTTGTGGTAAATAAATATCACAATAAAATATTTTAAGATGGTATTGCATAATATGTATACTACCCTCATTACAAAGACGTACTGTGTGTGTGTGTGTGTGTGTGTGTGTGTGTGTGTGTGTGTGTGTGTTATGTACCTGTCGCAACTCGTCGGTACAACTTTGTGGTGGCTTGTAAACTATCCTTATTATAATGTTGAATTACAACATGGAGTTTGGATTATTAGATATCTATACTGTGTGCGCCTCGGTTGCACAGTGGTAGAGTGCCAGACTACAAATCCGAAGGTTGCGGGTTCGATCCCCGCCAGGTCCTAGGATTTTTATCTGTCACTTTCCACTTCTTTCACCTCTGGCAGTATTGCTCATGTGAAAAATACCGAGTAGCACCGTGGTTTGGATCCCACCTTAAACTGTAGGTCCCCCTATAACTGGCTGCTGGGTAAGTCAGTTCGAAGGTCGGAGGAAGGCAACGGCATACCACATCCAAACAGGACCATGCCTAGTAAAGCACTGTGGTGTTCAAACCAATCTTCAGATTGTTGACTGCTTTACCTTATGTATACTGTATTTCAATTTTCACAAACTTATATGTAAAGTTAGTTGCATTTCACTTCTTTTTCTGTCTAATATAAGGTAGGAATACATAAGTAAAGTGTGGTTAAATACAACAACCTTCTTCAGACCTTCTCTACTTCTTTTAATCCTATCTGACAATGGTCCCAGACTGACAAGCAGTGCTCAAGAGTGGTTGAACAAGGATTTGTAAGTCACTATTTCCTTGGATAAGTTAAGTTTCCTTAAATAATGCAATTGGTACAAACAACAGTAAACCTTATAACAGAGAAATTGAGTCACTAAAAGACACACAAAAAACAGAATTTTGCTAGCTTTTATATTTCTCATATATACAAACTTCCTCCTGCCTCGTAAATATTTTACCCCTTCCATTGGCTTCCTCCTTCAAGGATTTTCCCTTCCATGATTTCCTTAAGAGAGTAAATTCTACTTTGTCTCCAGAACTGATATTCAGTCATTTCACTGTTGTTCAGGTAATTTACATTGCATTAGGTACTCAAGCTGAAAGTCAAATAAAGGCACATATGACAAAGAGCAGGATGTATGTTTTGTTGACATTTTAGCTGAAATGTAGTATAGGATCACCAGCAATCATGTAAATAATGGTATGACAGTGTCAAGTAACCAATGAGAGGCAACAACAGATCATCAAGGTCTATGGATGACTGTCCAACAAATTAACCACAGTGTACAGCAGACTTCCTATAATAAGAAGTTCAGGGTGCCGAAAATAGTTCATGTTACGCATCTAAGGGATGAGTTATCCAAACTTGACTGGGAAAATTTGTATAATTCTGACAATGTTGACAGCACATTTGCCATATTTATTGATACTCTCACCAACTTACTCAATAAATGTTGCCATCAAGTCACTAAAAACTGATCTGGCACCACGCAAGAATAATAAATTACACTGGTACAATTCACGTCTAAAAGAACTTGGGGACAATCTTCTTATCTTGTATAAAATGACGAAAGGTGGTGACACTGTTATGATGCAAAGATATAAAGAAGCTAAAAGGAATTATAGGAATGAAATACAAGTTGTTGTTGTTATGGTCTTCAGTCCGGATACTGGTTTGATGCAGCTCTCCACCCTACTCTATCCTGAACAAGCCTTTTCATCTCCTCATAAGAACAGCAACCTACATCCATTTGAATCTGCTTACTATACGCGTCTCTTGGTCTCCCTCTGCGATTTTTATCCCACACACTTCCCTCCAATGCTAAATTTACGATTCCCCGATGTCTAAGAATGTGTCCTACCAAGCGATCCCTTCTTTTAGTCAAAGTATGCAAAAAATTCCTTTTCTCACCAATTCTGTTCAGTACCTCTTCATTAGTTATGCGATCTACCCACCTAATCTTCAGCATTCTTTTGTAGCACCACATTTCAAAAGCCTCTATTCTCTTCCTGTCCGCACTGCTTATCGTCCATGTTTCACTTCCGTACAAGGCAACACTCCACACAAATGCCTTCAGAAAAGACTTCCTTACCCTTAAATTAATATTCGATATTAGCAAATTTCTCTTTTTCAAAAATGCTTTTCTTCCCATTGCCATTCTGCATTTTATATCCTCTGTACTGCGACCATCGCATGTTATTTTACTACCCAAGTAACAAAACTCATCTACCACCTTCATTGTTTCGTTACCTAATCTAATTCCTTCAGCATCGCCTGATTTTCTAAGACCGCATTCCATTATTTTTGTTTTGCTCTTGTTAATGTTCATTTTATACGCTCTCTTCAACACACTGTCCATTCCATTCAACTGCTCTTCCAGGTCCTTTGCTGTCTCTGACAGAATTACAATGTCATCAGCAAAACGCAATGTTTTTATTTCTTCCCCCTGAACTTTATTCCCTATTCCAAATTTTTCCTTGCTTTCCTTCACCGCCTGCTCGATGTACAAATTGAATAACATCGGAGAAAGGCTACAACCTTGTCTTACTTCCTTCCCAACTGATGCTTCCCTTTCATGCCCTTCAAGTCTAATAACTGCGGTCTGGCTTTTGTACAAGTTGTAAATAACTCTCCTTTCCCTGTATTTTACCCCTGCTGACTTCAGAATTTGAAAGTGTGTATTCCAATCAACATTGTCAAAAGCTTTCTCCAAATCTAAAAAAGCTAAAAATGTAGGTTTGCCTTTCCTTAATCTATCTTCTAAGATAAGACGTAAAGTGAGTATTGCCTCCCGGGTTCCTACGTTCCTCCTGAACCCAAACTGATCTTCCCCGAGGTCAGCTTCTACCAGCTTTTCCATTCTCCTGTAGATAATTTGTGTTAAAATTTTGCAACCATGACTTATCAAACTGATGGTTCTGTAATTTTCACACCTGTCTGCGCCTGATTTCTTTGGAATGGGGATTATTACATTTTTCTTAAAGTCTGAGGGTATTTCACCTGTCTCATACATCCTACACACCAGTTCAATAGTTTTGTCATGGCTGGCTCTCCCAGAGACTTTAGTAGCTCAGAGGGTATGTCATCTACTCCTGGGGCCTTGTTCTGACCTAGGTCTTTCAGGGCTCTGTCAAATTCACCTCTCAGTATAGTATCTCCTATTTCATCTTGATCTACTTCCTCTTCCCTTCCTACAACATCGTCTCTAAATTAATTTCCTTTGTAGAGCTGCTCTATGTACTCTTTCCACCTTTCAGCTTTCCCTTCTTTGCTGAGAACTGGTTTCCCATCTGAGTTCTTGATATTCGTAGAGTTGCTTTTCTAGTCCCCAAAAGCCTCTCTTATTTTCCTGTAGGCGGTATCTACTTTTCCTCTTCTTATACATTCTTCTACAGATTTACATTTGGCTTGTAGCCACTCCTGCTTAGCCATTTTGCACTTCCTGTCAATCTCATTTCTTAGTCGTCTGTACTCCATTTTGCCTGTTTCATTAACTGCATTTTTATATTTTCTCCTTTCATCAATGAAATTTAGTATTTCCTGTGATGTCCAAGGATTTTTTTGTAGGTCTTGCCTTTCTACCTTTGTCCTCTGCTGCCTTCACTATTTCATCTCTCAGTGCTACCCATTCCTCTTCTACTGTTTTATTTCCCCATGTTTCTGTCAAGTGTTGCCTCAATCTCCCTCTGAAATTCTCCAGAAGTTCACGTTCCTTCAATTTATCTAGGTCCCATCTCCTTATTTTCCTATCTTTCTGCAGTTTATTCAGTTTCAGCCTACAGTTCATGACTAACAAGTTATGGTCAGAGTCTATATCTGCCCCTGGGTATGTCTTACAGTTTATAACTTGGTTCCAGAATCTATGTTTTACCATCATAAAATCTATCCGATACCTTCTGGTGTCTCCTGGTCTCTTCCAAGTATACAACCTCCTTTTGTGATTCTTAAACCAGGTGTTTGTTACGATTAAATCATGTTCCGTGCAAAATTCTACCAGGCGACTTCCTCTTTTATTCCTCCTGCCCAGTCCATATTCACCTACTATTTTTCCTTCTCTTCCTTTTCCTACAACCGAATTCCAGTCTCCCATCACAATTAAGTTTTCCTCTCCCTTAACTGTCTGAATAATTTCCTTTAGCTCCTCATATATTTCTTCTATCTCCTCATCAGCAGAGCTAGTTGGCATATAAACCTGTACTACTGTGATTGGTGTTGGCTTCATATCTATCTTGTCTACTATAATGCAATCACTGTGTTGCTCACCCGCATTATTATTTTCTTATTCATTATCAGACATACTCCTGTAATACCCCCAACTGATTTTGTATTTTTAATCCTGTACTCACCTGACCAGAAGTCCTGTTCTTCTTTCCACTGAATTTCACTAATACCCACTATATCTAACTTCAACCTATCCATTTCCCTTTTTAAATTTTCTAATTTTCATACCCGATTATGGGATCTAACATTCCACACTCTGATCTGTAGAATGCCAGTATTGTATTTCCTGATGACAACATCCTCCTGAGTAGTCCCCGCCCGGAGATCCGAATGGGGGACTATTTTACCTCCAGAATATTTTACCCGAGAGGATGCCATCATCATATTTCCATACAGTAGAGCTGCATGTCCTCGGGAAAAGTAACGACTGTAGTTTCCCCTTCCTTTCAGCCGTTCACAGTAGCTCTGTGGCAAAGCCACATTAGCTAATGTTACAAGGCCAGCTCAGTCAATCATTCAGACTGTTGCCCCTGTAACTACTGAAAAGGCTGCTGCCCCTCTTCAGGAACCACATGTTTGTCTGGCCTCTCCACAGATACCCCTCCGCTGTGGTTGCACCTACGGTAGGGCTATCTGCATCGTTGAGGCACGCAAGCCACCCCACCTCGGCAATGTCTTTGGTTCATGGGGGTGTAGCAATGAGGATAGCAAATTATACCTTCATTGAAAAGTCCCATTACAACCTTTATAACTGGGAAACAAAGAACTATGCACTATGCAGGTGATCCCAATCTCACCTGAAGTGTTAAATAACTGTTTTATAAACTGTGCAAATAACTCTGAAACAGATCCTGTACTTATTGTGCACAATAAACCTCATTTGACACAATCAACTTTCAGGTGGACTCTTGTAAACTACCAGACTGTGTGTCAAATTGCATATAAACTAGGCAACTCATATAGTGAAGATATATATGGTTTCTCAAACTTTATCATAAAACAGGTAATTGATATTATAGGGGCCCCACTAACTTACTTCATAAACTGTACGTTACAGACTGGAAAATTCCCCAATGTCCTGAAATCCACAGTTGTAGTCTCAATTTATAAGAAGGGAGATAAAAACTGCCAAAATAGCTACAGGCCAATCTCTCTCATTCCTATAGTATCTAAGATTATAGAACACTGTATGAAACAACTACTGTGCACCTACTTTGAGAACAACAAGGTATTCTCCCCCTCATCATATGGCTTTAGGCCTGGTCTATCCACCATAGAAGCAGTGAAATCTTTTGTCACAGATGTCCTCAAATCTTCTGAAACCCACTCTTTTGCCTGTGCTATGCTTCTAGATTTAAGCAAGGCATTTGACACAGTGTCACATGGCATCTTAATATATAAACTTAAACAATACGGTGTGAAAGACAATGAACTCACATTACTCAGATCATACCTGACTGACAGGAAACAAGTTGTTACGGTAGATAATATCAAGTCCAGTGCCCTACCAATTAATACAAGAGTCCCACAAAGGTTCCGCCTGGGTACCTTTCTTTTTCTTATATATATATATGAACGATCTACCTAGCTCCTTACCCTACAAATCAGTAATATATGCTGATGAAACCACCCTTACAACAACCGGTCCCAATATAGAGGAGGTAAAAAGGAAGACACAGGCGATAGTTGAAAGATCTGCACAGTGGCTAAGCGAAAACAAATGAATATTCAATAAAAACAAAACTGAAATTATTTACTTCTTTCTAAAGAAACTAATTGAAAAGGTAAATAGCTGTGACTCTGTCAGGCTACTAGGCATCCAACTAGACCCTCAACTAAAATGGGATGCACACATAGACCATTTGTGCACCAAACTTTCAATAGTAGTATATTTAATGCGTAAATTAAAATCCTGTGTTAGTAAAGAAATGCTCTTTTCATCATATTATGCCTTCTTTCACTCGGACTTAACATATGGGAATATACTAAGGGGAAATTTTTCTGGGCGCAAAAACAGTGTTCGCGTGGCAAAAAAAAGAAAAAGAAAAAAGCAGTGAGGATAATTGCAGATATTACTAACAAAGGCTCAGTCCGGCCAAATTTCATAAAACTAAAAATACTGCTATCTTTATTAAAGCCTGTCTCCTCCCAGTGAAAAAGCAGCCAGAAACCTTAACCTTCAGAAGTACTGTCCATCACTATGAAACTAGGAATAGAAACAAAATAGACTTAGAATACACTAGGTTAAGTAAGTGCCAAAATAGCTTTAAATACACTGGAATAAAGCTATACAAGCTCCCCCAAGCAGTGAGAGACCTACCAATAAATCTCTTTGAAAGATACTTACTAAACCTGTTAATCAACAACTGTCTTTATGAGGTAGAAGACTTTTATGATATAGCATTATAATTCTAAGGCAAGGCTTATTACCTTGCAAAATCTAAATGTAACCTTAATGTAAAATTATATATGTAAAAATGTGTACTGAATCTAAATCCTTTTTATTGTAAATTATAACATCTTGTATATGATCAGTGGTAAATGAATAAATAAATAAAATAGTAAGGACAGTTTACAACTCGCTGCAAAGATATACAACAAGCTGCAACCAGCAGACAAAAAAGACACACACACACATACACACACACACACACACACACACACACACACAACACTACTTAAGCCATTGGCCATTAGCCTTCTTCAGAATAAAGAGCATTCACACAGGCACACTTCCCAGTCACACAAACCTCCGACTGCCGCACTCCGAATGAGAGACAATTAATTTATAGTGCTGAAATTGAAGTTCAGTGTAGTTTTATATGTATTGGTTGGAGTATTTTTAGAGTACCCTGATTTTCTTGAAAATAATGAACTTTTCTTGTGATAAAGCTGGTGATAGAAATAGAATGAATTAAGTGATCTCATTAATGTGTTTATTATGAATGTGTCACGATGTTCAAGGATGTGTTTAGGCAGGAACAGCTTAGCCCTGATGAAGTCAGCCAATTTGGAGTGGTGTATGCTAAAAATGTCGTGCATATTTATACCGTTATGTTACGTTCTATTTAAACTGCCGATTATCATAATGTTTAAAAAATAGAGATTGTTTAACTTACCCACAGCACAGGCTCATTGATAGATACAAAAAACAAATAAAAACACACACAAACAGCCAAGCTCTCACAACTGTTGGCCACTTCATCAGGAAAAGAGGAAGGAAGGAGGGGAAAAAGGAAAAGATGCAGGTTTTAAGGGAGTGGATGGGGAGTCATTCCAACCCGGAAGTGGAAGGACTTACCTTTGGGGGAAAAAGGAAAGGTAAACAAATATACACACATACACACGCACACACACCAAGGTAGACATTTGTTTTCTACAAATGTCTGCCTTGGTGTGTGTGCATGTGTATGTGTGTGGGTGGAAATGTTTGTTTACCTTTCCTTTTTTCCCCTAAGGTAATTTCTTCCACTCCCGGGATTGGAATGACTCTTCATCTACTCCCTTAAAACCCGTATCCTTTCCTTTTTCACTTCCTTCCTTCCTCTTTTCCTGATGAAGCAGCCTACGGTTGCGAAAGCTTGAATGTTTGTGTGTGCTTTTGTGTTATTTTTGTATCTATCAACGAGCCTGTGCTGTGGGTGAGTTAAATGATCTCTATTTTTATACATATTTTTCTCACCACGAAAGTTTCCTTCTATAATATAGATTATCATAATGTTTCACATAAATGTGATTGTGACAGTCCAAATAAAATATTTAAAAAAATTATTATGCATTAGACTTTGATCCCATATATCCAACACTGTACTTCAATTTAAGAAGGCTAACTACTGTCCATGGAATCTACACACATTTCTGAGTAAAATGACATGAGCGATATGAAATTTGTGTTATTATTTAAAGAGAGAATAATTATTTATTTTAAGAAAATATTACAGTCTTTCCACAGCTACAGTATGACTTAGCATTTGTGTTTAGGAAATCATTCACCATGCAACCCCTTATTGCATCTATTACAAACAGTTTTTGATCTTCTTATCCTTCCCTCACTAGTACGCATACAGCAACTTGACTTTTTCTCCTCTGGAAGTTTCCTCAAACTTGGAGAACCACTAGGATCATCAGTTGAATTTTTTCCTTGCAGCCATTTACCTGACAAGGCTTCAATTACCATTACAGTACATACATGTCTGGAAACAATTTTCCTACCTTTATTATGCTCTTTGTTTAATATGTAAAAGTTCAGCACCATTCTTGACATTATGTTGAAAGCTACCTCCTTCTAGTAACGGGAGAGTTCGCTTCTCATCCAAATGTGCATATAGCATTGTCAGATGTGTCTATTCCATCCATATACTAATTGTTCTGGTGTATTATTTCTGGTTTGTTTACTATTTTATTTTTACTTTGCACTTCAGTGTCACCAGCACCAACTTTACTAGACAATTAGAGAACAGGCGTACGCTTGGATTTTTTCTCACGGTATGCACTTGCTAGTATGGGACCTAACTTGCAATACCTTTTTTCCTAATTCCAAATTTCTTCCTAAATTGCTCTGGTAAATATTTCCTGGGCAGAAAACATTTTACCAAACCATAGAAATGCCTGTGACAAGTTTTGTGATCCAGTATGAGAGCATTGTGGGCCTTTTATTGAGTCCCGTATTTAGTAAGCAAACAATAAAACCTCTTACCTCAGTATTTGTGATGGTCTTCCAGTTCGTATACGGTTTGGACAATGTAGCTGCATGTTTATTTATAAACTGTTTAGCTGATTGGTTTGTTTCAGTTACAATAAACTGCAGCAACATTCTAGTAAAGAATAGGTTGAGGTATTCTATCACAGGAGATCCTTCTGGCGGCATATGTTTTGGTCCTGACAGCTCTTGAAATGGATGTGGTAATGGCTGTAGTGTTTCAGGTGCAGTTACTTCAGTGTATTGTGCATCTTCCATTTCATCTTTACTTTCGTTTACAATATCATCAAGTACATCGCTGTCACTTTCTGAACTGTTGCTACTTACGCTAAAACACTTTGTATCACTAGTACATTCCAAAAGTTCACAAATTTCTTTGTTGGTAAGTCCTCTGCTGTGGCCTTGTGTAGGTCACATTTTTCACAAAAAGTGGAGAAGATAAACAAACTGTAAACTCTTAATGTGAAGAAAAAACAAACAATGATAAATAACAGTACTGCGCAAAAACAAAAATGTAGAATGCAATAACAGAATGTAAACATTTACTGCAAAACACGATGTCAATAAACAATCAATGCAAAAGCAGAATAATCAAATGCTAATATTTCATCGAAACAATGCTCAATTGTTGATAGCGATGGACCTACACGTAGCTCGAGGCAAAGAGCATGTGTAATCAGCATGCCAACACCATCGATCACCCAATTCTGTAAGCTAAACAAGACGAAGCAAAGTAATGATGAATCGGCACCCTTGAGAATATTAGTGTCAGTAGG